>CM055116.1:110437480-111111647 GCA_029206835.1 Rana muscosa
CATGCGAAAAATCCTTATCCAACAGACTGAGGTTAATTCTGTGTCAGGCCTGACTAGGGAGGGGAGATAGAATATTGTTTAGTGCGCCACAGGGCGCGTAGATAATAATAGCTGCACGTGGTGGATTACCGCGCCGTGCTATTATTGTATGCTATACCTATTGCTTCAGAGCCACTGTGAGACAAGTTATATGTTATGTTTTAACGTATGCCTTTTAAACTAAAGTAAAACCGTTATATTCTACCACTTGCTATCATTGTGTTATCATTTCACATAGTGCTTATATCTCATCTAAGTTGGGGTGTGTGTACAATCAGGTATAGACTGTGATAGATAGCATCCTTAGACTAACTGTGCCATAGGAGACTAGACAAGATTGCCGGGGGTTGGTGGAGCTGTACTCAGGGCCCGAAATCAAACCAGCGGCTCTCTTAACTGGGGGTAGCGCTACACGTGGGGGCTCCGAGTCCGGGATCCTGATACAGCGGGTGAACACGCCAAAAGTACCGGCATGGACCCGTCAGAGGTTAAAGTGTGGTGCGAAACCGCTAAGACAGAACCAGATCAGTCGGTGGTCATCAGCCTCCCAGGGGAGGAATGGTCAACAGAGACGGTAGAGAAACTAGTGGCGTCACTGTCCCCAGATCATACACCGTGGGTGATGGACATGAAGTCAGACCCAAACATCTCGTATCAGTATGCGCTGATAGAATGGTGGGACGGAATGCCGGAAACCTTTAAGCACAAATGTGTGCGCGCACCAGACAATAGAACTTATAACCTGGCGCATGCAATAACCGTTAAGACAGAGCCATCCCCAACGGGATCACCACAAGGGACACCCTGTGTCTCACCAAAAAGAAGAGAAAGGGTGACGCCCCCAGCGGCACCGGTCACTACCATAGCACCAGAATTAATAAACATCCTAGGGGATCTGTTGACAAAGTGCCAGAGGACAAACATGGTACATGTAGAGGCTAGCTACCGCAGACTAAAGACATTCTCAGGGAAGCTTCCTGTCCCTGTAGGGGAAGAAGATTTCGATACCTGGGTTGAGTAGGCATTACTAGCAGTAGAGGCATGGGAGGTGCCTGAAGCGCAGAAGAGACAGCGCGTGATAGAAAGTTTGAAAGGCGCGGCTGCAGAAGCGGTGAAAAGCTTCCGGTTTGGCAATGCTGATTGCACAGCTCAGGACTGTTTAGCCATGTTACAAGAAGAGTTCGGTCAGCTAGAAAAGGTGACAGAACTAGTGTACCAATTCGAACATACTTTCCAACAGCTGAATGAGAAGCTTTCAGAGTATGTAAGAAGACTAAACAAGATGCTTTGCAAGATCGTGTTAAAAAAAGGGATGTTGCCCCAAGACACAGATGCGGCAAGAATGAAGCAAGTGTTAAAGGGAGCGTTGCGCTCGGATCCAGTCTGGCTTCACCTGAAAACCTCTGGAGGGGGAATGTCACTGACTTACTCTGATCTGATAAAAATTATTAGGGATGAGGAGTCACTACAGATGGATCAACAAGTGATCAAGGCACATACCTCTGCTGCACCAGTGGTAGTCAACTCATTGATGACCAAAGAAAGAGACTCAGAAGTAGACACTTTGAAATCACAGATGTCTCAGGTGTTAGAGATGCTGACCTCTCTGATTGCAAGAGATTCAAAGGTTCTCGAGAAAGAGAGACCAAAGACAGAATTGTTCTCAGACACTTCAGTGCCCATTCCCCTACAAGATTGGGGGGATGTGATCTGTTTTAACTGTGGAGGGATTGGCCATATTGCAGCTGTATGTTCCAGTCCCAAGAAAAAGACAGCAGATAACCGCAAGCCGGCGGGAAACTCCAGAGGGCCCCGGTGAAGGAGTCAACTGGGTGCCCATCATCTTCCGTGAGCTCCAAACTGAATGAGAAGCCCAAGAAAAGAGAGGACAGAACTCCTCAGAAGAAGCACAATATTCAACAGCGGGAATACACCCCAGAAAAAGAGCATAGTGTCCCTCAGCGGGTCTGTACACCCATTAGGGGAGAGAGAATCAATGCATACCGAGCCCAAGAAAGACTCAAGTCCAAAGGGAATTTGGAGAAGGGAAGTCTAAAGGGAGTATGCAAAGATAAAAAGGCAACCCCTTTGAAGCCATATCCAGAGAAGTTGGTAGGCCCATCCCCCATAGTTCCCATTCAAGTGGAGGGAGTTTACACAAGAGGCATCTTGGATACAGGGGCACAGGTGACCCTGTTGTACTGGGACTTTTATGACAAACACTTATGTCACCTACCCATCAAGAAGATAGAAGAACTAGAAATATGGGGAATCGGGACCCAGAGCCTCCCTTATGATGGCTACCTGCCCATAAAACTGACCTTTGATCCATCTGTGGCTGGGAAGGCTGAAGTGTTTGACACTCTGGCAGTTGTGTGCCCTCGGCCGCCTGGAGCCAACAAGAGTTCCTTAATAATAGGGACAAACACGGACCTGGTCCAGAGGCTTCTGACCCCTCTTGCACGCAGGAAAGACTCGGCCGCCACCAAGATTCACCCCATCTTGAAGACAGCCTACCAGCGATTAGTCTTGGAGCAGAAGGCCCCGGAAGAGGGGGCGGGGAAGGTCTGGAGACTTGGAAAGAGGGGGGTAGTGTTGCAGCCCGGCGAAGTAACCTGTCTCAGAGCCACTGTGAAGCTTACTTGGGAGCAACCTGGACCCTTTGTCATGTTGGAGCCCGACCCAAGGAAAGAACACTCGGGTTTGGAAGTAATCCCGGAAGTGGTTCCGGTGTGGGCTCTGAAAAACACTACGAATGGTCTCGTGGAGATCCCAGCCAGAATGTTACTGAGCCAGGTGAGCCCTGCTGCCCCGGTTGCCTTGTCAGAAGTGGAGAAGACGGGAGAAGAAGGGAATGTTTGGGAGAAACTCTCCATGGAGAACCCGAACCTGCCCAGGGCTTGGAAAGAGAGAGCCAAGGCCCAGTTGACCAGGTGGAAGAAGATCTTCTCTCAGGATGAGTTCGATGTGGGGTGTGCAAAGAGTGCCACCCATCATATTCGCCTCCAAGAAGACAAGCCCTTCAGGGAGAGAGTCAGGCGAGTCCCACTAGCAGACCTGGAAGATCTGAGGGAGCAACTCAGAGAACTCAAGAGGACCGGTGTGATCTGGGTGTCTAGAAGTCCCTATGCCTCTCCGATAGTAGTAGTCAGAAAGAAGAATGGATCTTTGAGGTTGTGTATAGACTACAGGACCCTCAACAGGAGAACTATCCCTGACCAGTACACCACTCCGAGGATAGAGGACGCCCTACAGGGCTTGTCTGGAGCCAAGTGGACCTCAAGAGTGGATACTATCAGATCCCTATGCATCTGGAAGACAAGGAGAAGACAGCCTTCATAACCCCAGTGGGGTTCTTTGAATTCGACCGAATGCCCCAGGGACTGTCAGGAGCCCCAGCCACCTTCCAATGTCTCATGGAAAAGACTGTAGGAGACATGAACCTTATCGAGGTCCTTGTGTACTTAGACGATGTTATTGTCTTGGGGAGGACCTTGGAAGAACACGAAGAGAGGCTGGAGAAAGTTTTGAGAAGACTCAGTGAGAAGGGACTCAAGCTCTCACCCGAGAAGTGTAGGTTCTACCAATCTTCCGTTAACTATCTGGGACACATAGTGTCTGAAGAAGGGGTGGCCACAGACCCTGAGAAGTTGGAAGCAGTTACTTCCTCGCCACGGCCCACCACGGTAACAGAACTCAGATCCTTCTTGGGGTTCTGTTCCTATTATAGAAGGTTCGTGGAGGGGTTTGCCCAAATTGCCAGGTCCCTGAATGAGCTACTCAAGACGGAAGGGGAAGAGGATGACTCAGGTCCCAGGAAGCCTGGAGAGTCAGTTCAAGACCAGTGGAATCAGAAGTGTGAAGAGGCCTTTCAGATGTTAAAAAAAAGCCTAACCACTGCTCCTGTCTTGGCCTATGCAGACCCAAAGAGACCTTATGAACTTCACGTAGATGCCAGTCATGACGGTCTGGGAGGAGTGCTCTATCAGGAGCATGAAGGGCAACTGCGACCCGTTGCTTACGTGAGCAGAAGTCTGACCCCCTCTGAAAAGAACTACCCCACTCAAAAGTTGGATTTCCTGGCCCTCAAGTGGGCGGTAGTCAGGGCCGTTTGAAGGAATTTGGGAGCCCCAAGCAAAATGGACATGGAGGCCCCCCAAACCCCCCCCCCCGCACGCGCGCGCACATAAAGCCTACAGGAACCACAGCATAGCCATGCAGTTTAAGTTCACCCACACTTTATATAAAAAAAAAGGTTTACAGTGCAAATACTGCAGGAGCCTGGAAAGCAGCTTGTAGTCCCCCCTGAACACATGACATGTCATTCTACATGTATATTACACAGTGTGATCAACAACCAGCTACACTGACAGCTACACTGCCTCTGATCCCTAACTACAGAAGTCTGGAAAGCAGCATGCTGGGACTTGTAGTCCCCCCTGAACACATGACATTCTATGTGTATATTACACAGTGTGCTACACTGACAGCTACACTGCCTCTGATCCCTAACTACAGAAGTCTGGAAAGCAGCATGCTGGAATTTGTAGTCCCCCCTGAACACATGACATTCTATGTGTATATTACACAGTGTGCTACACTGACAGCTACACTGCCTCTGATCATCTAACTACAGGAGCCTGGAAAGCAGCATGCTGGGACTTGTAGTCCCCCCTGAACACATGACATTCTATGTGTATATTACACAGTGAGCTACACTGCCTATGATCATCTAACTACAGGAGCCTGGAAAGCAGCATGCTGGGACTTGTAGTCCCCCCTGAACACATGACATTCTATGTGTATATTACACAGTGAGCTACACTGCCTATGATCATCTAACTACAGGAGCCTGGAAAGCAGCATGCTGGGACTTGTAGTCCCCCCTGAACACATACACACACAGTCCAATTAAAGTATAAATAATAACAGAAACACATCCCATAATATCCTTCCTCACGTACTCAGCTTTGTTTCTCATTCATTGGATGGAAGCCACACAGAGTTCTCCCCCTCCCTGTGTTTTTCTCACCTCCCCTTCTTCCCAGGCTGTAGTGTGGCCGAGCTCCTCTTCCTCCAGTGTCAGTCTGGACTGAAAGCAAGTGAGCACTCAGTGTGCACTTCCTGTCAGTCCTGCCGGGAACAAGAAACTGAATCTCCTGTACTGCGCAGTACCCGGCCGGAGTGATAGGAGGAAGGAAGAGGAGCTTGGCCATGCTACAACATGGGAAGGGAAAGTTGAGGGGCCCCAGGCCAGCTCGGGGGCCCCAAGCAATTGCTTGGTTTGCCTGTCCTGTAGCGACGGGCCTGGCGGTAGTTGACAAACTTAAAGACTACCTGTATGGGGCAGAATTCACTGTGAAAACCGACAACAACCCCCTTACTTATCTCTTCACCACAGCAAAGCTGGATGCCACAGGACATAGATGGCTGGCTGCACTGTCTGGGTTCAATTTCAGCCTGAAATACAGGCCTGGGGCTGGAAATCGAGACACAGACGCCCTATCTAGAAGATCTCATGCTCCCACCGGTGATACAGAAGACTGGACAAAAGTGGCACCTGACGGGGTGCGGGCCCTTTGTCAAGGGGCTGAACTTCAAGCCAGAGGAGGCTCAAGGGCAGAAGAGATAGGGGTTACCATGGTAGGATTTCCCAAGCAATACTGTGGGGTAACCCAGTTGGAAGAAGATAATCTGCCAAAACTATCAAAGAAGGAGCTGAGATGTGACCAATTGGAAGACCCCATGGGGAGATTGGTCCTGGAGGCCCTGGAACACCTGGCCCCATTAAAGCTTACAGGAAGAGTATTACACCGCACCTATTGAACGCAGCTAAATTATTGATCCCCAGATTTTGGAAACAGGCCACCTGTCCAACACTAGATGACTGGAAAAAGGAGGTCAATCGGATAAAGGAAGCTGAAAGGTGGACTCAGGTAGTGAAGGGCAGAAAAGGAGAATTTGAGAAGACTTGGGCGGGCTGGATACAGTTGGCCCCTGAAATGGGCTGAAGATAGGAGACAAGGAGGGGGAAAGCAAGGGGCATGGCAGACCCATAGGGATCCCCAGTAAAGTTGCTTATGGGCTAGCCATAGAAGTATAAAGTACCGAACTATGAACCCGGACCAAGACTTTTTAAGGGTTTTTTTTCTCTTCTTTTCTTTTCTCCCCTCCCTCTCCCTCTCCTTGACCTCCCTGACAGATTTGACTGCGTGGATAGTGTGGAGTGGAGTGAGATGTCTGCCCCTGACTAGGAGAGAAAGAAGGAGTTGAGCCATGTTGAAATAAAGAGGGGAGGGATGGAAGGGGGTGGGGGGTAAGGAGTAGGGCACACACAGGGGAAGAGGGATTTTAAGTAGTATTAGGATAGAGCTTATATATGACCACGGTGAGCTATCACAATTTTTTATTTTTCCTCTGGGAAATACGGGTTTAAAGTTGGAGGGAAGAATAGGTCAGGAGGATAGCTTGAAGGGAAACACGGGTAAGAGATCACAAGGTATAATCACTTATTTTCAAACACCAGGGGCATTAGTGGCCTCTTAAGAGGGCCTGGTAGAGGGGAATTAATAAATAAACACATGGAAGTAGGAGAGGAGACCACTCCCCTATTCCCTTTCCCTTTTCTTTTTTTTTTTTTTCTTTTTCTTTTGTTTGCTTCTATTCAAAGTGGGGAATAAGGCCATGGAGGCCGCTATACACAAGTATGGGTAATTAACACCTAATCACGAGGCACAAATAAAAAAAAAAGAGGAATGTATGTGTATGTGTGTATGTATGTATGTGTATATATATATATATATATATATATATATATATATATATATATATGTATATGTATGTATATGTGTATGTGTGTGTATGTATGTATATATGTATGTATGTTTTTCTTTTCTCTTTTCTCTCTTCCTGCCTTCTTTCTTCTCCTTTTTTTTTTTTCTCACACAAAAAGAATAGGCACTATGGCCATTAGAGGCCTCTTTGTAAGTAGGAGGGGGTACTGGATAAGTGATAAATAGGAACACAGTAGGAGAACACATGACTTAAGTAGAAGGAATGAAGGGAGTGGGGACAGAGCAGACTTAATCCACCGCATCCGGGGATGGAGGGCGGGAAGGAATTGTCTTATCTTCATGTATTCTTCTTTTTTTTTTTCCCTTGGGTGGGGGGGGGGGATAGATAATATAACTCATAAATTTTTTCGATAGGACAATTCTGTACCTAGTTCCTTCCTGCAATGTTCTGTCTTATATAAATGTATAATGCTGAATGGAAATGTTGAAGCTTATGATAAAATAAAAAAAAATTTGATTATAAAAAAAAGTTACTTCCTGGCCACGGCCCACCACGGTAACAGAACTCAGATCCTTCTTGGGGTTCTGTTCCTATTATAGAAGGTTCGTGGAGGGGTTTGCCCGAATTGCCAGGTCCCTGAATGAGCTACTCAAGACGGAAGAGGAAGAGGATGACTCAGGTCCCAGGAAGCCTGGAGAGTCAGTCCAAGACCAGTGGAATCAGAAGTGTGAAGAGGCCTTTCAGATGTTAAAAAAAAGCCTAACCACTGCTCCTGTCTTGGCCTATGCAGACCCAAAGAGACCTTATGAACTTCACGTAGATGCCAGTCATGACGGTCTGGGAGGAGTGCTCTATCAGGAGCATAAAGGGCAACTGCGACCCGTTGCTTACGTGAGTAGAAGTCTGACCCCCTCTGAAAAGAACTACCCCACTCAAAAGTTGGATTTCCTGGCCCTCAAGTGGGCGGTAGTTGACAAACTTAAAGACTACCTGTATGGGGCAGAATTCACTGTGAAAACCGACAACAACCCCCTTACTTATCTCTTCACCACAGCAAAGCTGGATGCCACAGGACATAGATGGCTGGCTGCACTGTCTGGGTTCAATTTCAGCCTGAAATACAGGCCTGGGGCTGGAAATCGAGACGCAGACGCCCTATCTAGAAGATCTCATGCTCCCACCGGTGATACAGAAGACTGGACCCAAGTGGCACCTGACGGGGTGCGGGCCCTTTGTCAAGGGGCTGAACTTCAAGCCAGAGGAGGCTCAAGGGCAGAAGAGATAGGGGTTACCATGGTAGGATTTCCCAAGCAATACTGTGGGGTAACCCAGTTGAAAGAAGATAATCTGCCAAAACTATCAAAGAAGGAGCTGAGATGTGACCAATTGGAAGACCCCATGGGGAGATTGGTCCTGGAGGCCCTGGAGAATCAGGATCCAGGTAGACTCCTGCGCCATCCTTCAAAGGAAGCTCGCCTGTTGAGGAAAGAGTGGGACAGGTTGCAGGTGCATCAGGGAGTGGTCTACCGAAGGGGCCCCTCTGATGACCTGGAAGACAAATGGAAACTGTTTCTTCCTGAGAAACACAGAGAGACTGTCTTGGTTGCCCTGCATGACAATCATGGACACCTAGGGGCTGAAAGAACCTTCCAACTTGTTAGGAGTCGGTTCTATTGGCCCTGCATGAGGGCTGAAGTAGAGGAATACTGCTATTCATGTGCACGCTGCATCCAGCGGAAGACTTTACCCCATCAAGCTGCCCCAATGGGCCATCTGCAGAGTCAAGGCCCGCTGGATTTGGTATGCATTGATTTTCTCTGCCTCGAGCCCGACCTGAGTGGACTAGGAAATGTTCTGGTGATAACCGATCATTTCACCCGGTATGCCCAGGCTTTCCCAACCAAAGACCAGAAGGCCTCCACGGTGGCCAAGGTACTTATGGAGAAGTATTTCGTCTATTATGGGCTACCACAGCGACTTCACTCAGACCAAGGGAGGGACTTTGAAAGTCGGCTGATCCGGAAGCTTCTGGATTCCTTAGGGATCAAGAAGACCCAAACCTCTCCTTACCACCCACAAGGGGATGCTCAACTGGAAAGGGTTCAACCGAACTCTGCTCAATATGTTGGGGACCTTGAATAGCGAGAAGAAACAGCATTGGAGCAAGCACATAGCGGCTATAGTACACGCTTACAATAGTACCACAAGTGATGCTACAGGCTACTCCCTCTACCGTCTCATGTTCGGAAGAGAAGCAAGGTTACCTGTAGACCTGGCCTTTGGCACCTCCATAGACCATTCCTCAGCCACATCCCACAAGGGATATGTGGACAGACTCAGACACAGCTTGAAGTTGGCTTATGAACAGGCCCAAGCGGCTTCAGACCAAAGGGGGGCCCGCAACAAGAGGGACTTCGACCTGAAGGTTCGGATCCAGGACCTGCAACCTGGAGACCCTGGGAAGCACAAGCTTGCAGACAGATGGAGACCTGAACCCTATGTCATTTGTAAGAAGCTGCCGGACCTACCTGTCTATAAGTTGAAGCCAGAAGGGAAGGTGGGCCCACTAAAGACCTGGTACCGAAACCACTTACTCCCACATGCTGAAGCAGTTCGGATGCCTCCTGCGAGGGATTCCCCAAGCCCAGACTCCATTCTGGATACCCATAGGCCAAGTACTCGGTCTCAGTCTTCTCAAAATAGAGATGAAGAGACCTCTGAACAAAGTGAAGATGAGAGACAGGAACTTGATTGGTTATGGCCTTCTCCAACTCCAGGAACTTCTGCCATAGATCTTCCCCCTACCAAAGACACTATAGACGGAACACTGAATGCAGAAGCTACTGAGTTCATTCCATCCAGTCCTTTGTCAGATTACTGGGAAGATACCTGTGACACATACTCAGAGGAGGACCAAAGGGACTCTATGTGCCTCCCGGCTCCTGAACCAAGTGTTTCAGAACCAACAGAATTCCTCAAGTCTGTTCCAGAAGGGGAGCCTGCAGTGTCCCAGCCAGAAGTCCCAAGAGAGAAAAGAGCCAGAAGAGTTATAAGGCCTCCTAAGAAGCTGACTTACTCACAAATGGGGAAGAGTTCAGAGGAAACAGTGGCCACTGCAAGAAGGAGTGCAGAGCATCCAGTTCCCTCCACTGTTCATTTGGTGGAGGGCAACCCCAACTCATCCACTGGCACAGTTAGGCAGGCCACTCATGATAGTGTGACCTGTGGGCAAGGGAATTCAACCCCTCAGTTTTGGTGGGAGTTCCCTTTGCCGACATCGTACACAGCATTGTCTAGAACTGTACGTAGTGTATGTTAAAAATTATCTTTGGATAAAAAAAAACAACCTTACAACACTTAGATCCCTTACCACTTGTACGAAATTCCCCTCATTCGAATTTCTACAAGCTAAATATAACTTTCCTCCCTCAGAAGTCTCCCGCTATATACAACTTAAAAACTTCTTTAGAGGATATTATTCACTGAGTATTCACCCTCCTAACACACAATTTGAAAACATATGCATTACATCCCCAAGAGACAAAGGTTTGATATCTCATCTCTACAAACACTTTAACCACTAAGGCCCCTTTCACACGAACGGTTCGTTCAGGTCCGCCTGTCAGTTTTTTAGGCGGACCTGAACGGACGCTCCATGTAGCCCTATGGAGCCACGGATGTCAGCGGTGACATGTCCGCTGACATCCGACCCATTCCGCTCCGCCAAAGTGTGACGGAGGAAAACCCTGTTTTTCCATCCGTCGGCGGAGCGGATCGGATGAACACGGACAGACGGTCTGTGTTCATCTGATCCCCCCATAGGGGAGAGCGGCGCTCTGACAGGGCGGTCCCTGTACAGTGTGCGGGGACCGCCCAGTCATCCGCCGGCTCAGCGGGGATCAACGGAGCGATCCCCGCTGAGCAAGCGGAGCTTCACGGGGCGGATCTTCACGGATCCGTCCCGTGTGAAAGACCCCCTAATTGTAATATTGTAATATTGTGAAAGATAATGTTACGCCGAGTAAATTGATACCCAACATGTCACGCTTCAAAATTGCGCCCGCTCATGGAATGGCGTCAAACTTTTACCCTTAAAAATCTTAAAAATCTCCATAGGCGACATTTAAAAAATTCTACTGGTTGCATCTTTTGAGTTACAGAGGAGGTCTAGGGCGAGAATTATTGCTCTCGCTCTAACGATCGCGGTGATACCTCACATGTGTGGTTTTAACACCGTTTTCATATGTGGGCGCTGCTCACATATGCGTTCGCTTCTGCGCATGAGTTTTTCGGGAGGGGGCGTTTAAAAAAAAAAAAAATCTTATTTATTTTACTTTATTTTATTGTTTTTAAAAAGTTTTTTTTATTTTTTAAATTGGGTCACTTTTATTCCTATTACAAGGAATGTAAACATCCCTTGTAATAGAAAAAAGCATGACAGGTCCTCTTAAATATGAGATCTGGGGTCAAAAAGACCTCAGATCACATATTTGGACTTAAATGCAATAAAAAAAAATGGCCCTTTAAGAAGTATGGGCAGAAGTGACGTTTTGACATTGCTTCCGCCCTGCTATGGTATGGAGATGGGTGGGGGCCTTCTTGCCCTCACTCGTATCCATACCCAGGAAGGAGAAGCACCTGATCGCCTCCGCCGCTACCGACAGCTGCGGTAAGCGGCGGAGGGCGTGGGAGAGCAGCGGGATGCACCTCTCCTGCCGCTGATAACGGTGATCTTGCAGCGAATCCACCACAGAGACCACCATTATCGTAAACCAGACCACCCACTGAAAAGATGGATACCTCGGTTGTGGCAGCAGCTGCTGCCATTACCGAGATATCTATCTTTTAAGTGTCAACGTATATATACAGTGGGCGATCTTCATCTCCCTGATAAATCGAAACCAATGTTGCAATGGGAAGGGGAACTTGAATGCTCCACTGATAGAGGACTGGGTCTACATGATTAACAACCTGCGTAAATGCAATCGCTCAGTCTCAACCAGGGAGGCCCCTACAAAATTATTCTCCAGATGGTATATGACCCCTACAAAAAAACACTCCTTTTATCCTACATCCTCTCTTAATTGTTTCAGGGGATGCACAGACCATGTGTCATGGATATGCATTAATGTCTGTCTGCCATCTTACCTTCCTCCTCATGTGTTCATCTAGAGACCAGACCTCCTTCACCTGGCTTCCTTTATAATCTCCTCCCAGCCTGACTCCACCCCAGGCCCTATCACTGAACACTATATTAACCTGTGCACTGCAAGCCTGCTTTGCTGATCAACGTGTTTGTTAGGCATTGTGTGTTTGGGTTCCTGCCTGCCGTGTGCTACGTCTGTCTCTCTGTTACGTTATTGGCTTGTCCCCGACCATCCCTGTCTGCTCGTGACCCTTGACCTTCGGCTCGTCCTTCGTTATCCTTGTCTGCTTGTGGCCCCTGACCTTCGGCTTGTTATTCGGTTCTCTCTATCGTGTGCTGCTGCTTCCCCTTATCCTACGGGGCGTGAGCTAGGAAACTCCAGGGGCCGCGACCTGGTCCCAGCCTGCAGCGTAACATCCTCACCACTAGAGGCCCTGGAGAAGACCAGCTGGGTCTTAGACTCCGCGCCCTGGGGAATCTTGGCTCTCGCTTCCGTTGGGATCCCGGTTGTGCTCCTGGTCCCGCTTTCCACAACCACCCAGTTCCCTATCCACAGAAGCCAGCCATAGGGTTCACTACCTCGCGGTGCACTCCTGTCCCCCTACGGTGTGCATCTGTCACCTGGCCACAGGTGACCCTGACAGTTTGATCAGCCATGAACCCGGCTGACATCCCGCTTCCCGCGGATGATCCATTGCAGGGCATAGTTCGCAGACTTGAGACCCAGGAATCAAATCAGACCCAGGCGATGCGATTCCTCCAGGATCTGGCTTCTCGATTCGAGCAGCTTCAGGTCTCCTTGGGAACCCCGAATCCGCAACCCCAAGTACAACCAGCGGCTGTACCTATCGCACCAGTCGCAGCCTCACACTCACTAAGATTGCCAGCTCCGTTCCGTTTCTCTGGGGACTCCAAGGCCTGCAGGGGGTTTCTCAGCCAATGCACTATTCATTTTGAGCTTCAGCCTCAAAGCTTCCTATCTGACCGGGCTAAGGTAGCCTATATCATTTCCCTCCTCTCCGGTGAAGCTTTGGCCTGGGCTGCCCCCCTGTGGGAGAGGAACGATCCGGTGGTTTCCAGTCTGTCCGAATTCTTGAAGCTCTTTCGTAATATCTTCGAAGAGCCGGCTCGGGCTTCTTCAGCGGCTAGTGCTGTCTTACGTCTTCGCCAAGAATCTAGTTCAGTGGGGCAATATGCTCTTCAGTTCCGTATCCACACAGCTGAATTGAGCTGGAATAATGAGGCCCTGGTCGCTACCTTTTTACATGGTCTCTCTGACCGAGTGAAAGACGAATTAGCGGGAAGAGCCATTCCCGTCGGTCTGGACGATGTAATTTCATTATGCAACCAGATCGACATTCGTTTTCAAGAGAGGTCCTTAGAAAAAAGATGGCAGCACTCTCTGGGTCCTAGCCAGTCTGAGCTCCCCTCCCTTCATTCCGTGGAGCATCCTCTACCTGCTGAAGAACCTATGCAGCTGGGCCGGACCAGACTAACCCCCGAAGAACGTGCTAGGCGCAGAACTCTGGGCTTGTGCCTCTATTGTGGGGGCAAGGGTCATTTTCGTGACTCCTGCTCGCTTCGTCCGGGAAACGCTCGGGTCTAATACATTTGGAAGGTGGAGTATTGGACCCAGAAACATCACCTTCTCGCCTGCTCTTGCCGGTGTCCCTTCATGTAGGCACTTCTCCTCAGTCAACCCTTGCATACCTGGATTCCGGGGCTGCCGGCAATTTCATGGATTGGAGAACTGCTTCTTCTATGAAGCTTACCCTTTCACCTCTCACTACCCCATTGGTAGTCTCGGCAATTGATGGCACTGTTCTCCCAGGGGGCCCTATTCGCTTCCAGACGCTACCCATTAGGATGTCGGTAGGGATTCTCCACCAGGAGTGGATATCCTTTCTTATTCTACCCAAGGCCTCTACCCCAGTTGTATTGGGCCTCCCTTGGCTACAGCTCCACTCTCCACATGTGGACTGGGTCTCTGGGCAGATCCTGGCCTGGGGTTCCTCATGTTTCTCGTCGTGTCTTCTCAAGGTGACCCCCAAGGAGAGTCTTCCGGTTGCTGCCACTTCTGTTTCTTCTGATCTTCCCGCCGCATACAGCGATTACCGGGATGTGTTCTGTAAAAAATCAGCTGAGGTGCTTCCTCCCCACAGGTCTTTTGACTGTGCTATTGATCTTGTCCCCGGAGCAACTCTACCCAGGGGTCGTACCTACCCTCTGTCCATCCCAGAGACCCAGGCCATGTCGGAGTATGTAGCAGAGAATCTGGAGAGAGGGTTCATCCGGAAATCCTCATCGCCTGCAGGGGCAGGGTTCTTTTTTGTTGCCAAAAAGGATGGTACCTTAAGACCCTGCATCGATTATCGGGGTTTAAATGCGGTTACTATTAAAAATCGATACCCCTTACCCTTAATATCTGAGCTATTCGATAGGTTGAAGGGTGCCTCCATTTTCACCAAGTTGGATCTCAGAGGCGCGTACAATCTCATTCGAATACGGGAGGGTGACGAATGGAAGACTGCATTTAACACTAGAGACGGGCATTACGAATATCTGGTGATGCCTTTTGGTCTGTGTAATGCTCCAGCCGTGTTTCAAAACTTTGTCAATGAAATCTTCAGAGATCTGCTGTACCAGTTTGTTGTCATCTATCTGGATGACATTCTGATCTTTTCTGAAAATCTGCTCGTCCACAGAAACCATGTCCGCACTGTACTTCAACGTCTTAGAGAGAACAATCTCTATGCCAAGCTGGAGAAATGTTCCTTTGAATGTTCTGAGGTCCTGTTTTTGGGGTGCTTTGTCTCATGTTCGGGGCTTCGTATGGACCCTGGGAAGGTCTTGGCTATCACCAACTGGCCTCTTCCTGCTAGCCTCAAGGCCACACAGCGCTTTCTTGGCTTCACTAATTATTATAGGCAGTTCATAAGGAATTACTCTTCCATTGCCGCGCCTATTATCGCTTTGACCAAGAAGGGTGTGAATGCCAGAGACTGGCCTCCCGAAGCTGTCTCTGCATTTCACAACCTGAAACAGGCCTTTGTTTCTGGCCCCCTCTTGAGGAGACCAAATCCTGGGAATGCATTTTTTATTGAAGTGGACGCTTCCTCAATGGGGGTGGGAGCTGTGCTTCTTCAAATCTTTGAGAAGAGACGCCAACCATGTGCGTTCTTCTCCAAAAAATTTTCTCAGGCAGAGAGGAATTATGCCATCGGTGATCGGGAACTTCTCGCAATTAAATTGGCGTTAGAGGAGTGGCGTCATCTCTTGGAGGGTTCCCCTCACTCCATAACGATCTTTACCGATCACAAGAATTTACAGTATCTACAGAATGCTAAACGTCTGAATCCTAGACAGGCCAGGTGGAGTCTCTTCTTTGCCCGTTTTAATTTCACGATTACCTACAAACCTGGTTCCTGCAACGGTCGGGCTGATGCGCTCTCTAGGTCATTTGACACTTTGGACGAGGAGTCCGCCCCTGAACCTGAGCCGATCATTCCCACCTCATGCATTGTTGCCCACTCTACCACCCTGAAGTCTAAAATTCCGCCTGGTAAGACCTTTGTCCCCACTGAGCTAAGAGCTAAGATCCTTCGTTGGGGACATGATTCCAAGGTGGCAGGGCATTCTGGATTCCTCCGATCCTTCCTACTCATCAGTCGTCACTACTGGTGGCCTAATCTCCGCTCAGACGTCAAAGACTACGTTAAAGCTTGTCATGTCTGTGCTCAGTCCAAATCCTCCACACAAGCTCCTGCTGGTCTCCTCATGCCCTTGCCTATTCCTAAGGAACCCTGGGCCCATATTGCCATGGATTTTATCACCGATCTCCCACTGTCTGAGAATAATACAGTCATTTGGGTGGTAATCGATCGATTCTCCAAGATGGCTCATTTTGTTCCTCTTCCTGGTCTTCCTTCTGCCCCTGCCTTGGTTCCCATTTTCATTCGAGAAATTCTCCGCCTACATGGGGTCCCTTCTCATATTGTTTCCGACAGGGGAGTCCAATTCACGTCTCGTTTTTGGAGAGCCTTTTGCAAATCCCTCAATATTGTCTTGGATTTTTCTTCTTCTTACCATCCCCAATCCAATGGACAGACTGAGAGGGTTAATCAGGAGTTAGAGGTCTTTCTTCGCACCTTTGTGTCTTCTCACCATGACGATTGGTCCTCTCTACTCCCGTGGGCAGAATTCTCCCATAACAATCATGTGAATACCAGTTCGCAGAAGACACCCTTTTTCACAGTTTATGGAAAACACCCTCAACTTCCTCTTCCTATGATCTGTTCTCCAGACATTCCAGCTTTGGCTTCGGTTCAGGAGTCTCTCAATTCCGTTTGGGGTCACGTTCATGATTCCCTCCGGGCAGCTGCTGAAAAATTCAAAGGCTTTGCCGACCGCCGCAGGCGTAAACCGCCTTCTCTTCAGCCAGGGGACAAAGTCTGGCTCTCTACCAGGAACATCAAGCTCCGAGTTCCTTCTCTGAAGTTTGCTCCACGATTCATCGGTCCATACACGGTAACTGCTAAACTGAATCCGGTTTGTTTCAAACTCCAGATTCCTAAGAGCCTTAAAATCACTAACTCCTTTCATGTTGCTCTTCTAAAGCCTTTAGTCCTCAATAAATTCTCTCGTCCTCTTCCTACCGTGGCGCCTGTCTCTGAGGATAATCAGGAGTACGAGATCAGTCAAATTCTGGACTCCCGACTCTGTAAAGGCGTTCTTCAGTACCTCGTTCATTGGAAAGGGTTTGGTCCTGAGGAGAGGTCTTGGATCACTGCATCTGAGGTCTTTGCACCTCGTCTGTTAAAGGAGTTTCATCTGAAGTTTCCCTCTAAACCTGGGCCCAGGCGGGGAAGGGGGAGGCCTCGTAAGAGGGAGGGTACTGTCATGGATATGCATTAATGTCTGTCTGCCATCTTACCTTCCTCCTCATGTGTTCATCTAGAGACCAGACCTCCTTCACCTGGCTTCCTTTATAATCTCCTCCCAGCCTGACTCCACCCCAGGCCCTATCACTGAACACTATATTAACCTGTGCACTGCAAGCCTGCTTTGCTGATCAACGTGTTTGTTAGGCATTGTGTGTTTGGGTTCCTGCCTGCCGTGTGCTACGTCTGTCTCTCTGTTACGTTATTGGCTTGTCCCCGACCATCCCTGTCTGCTCGTGACCCTTGACCTTCGGCTCGTCCTTCGTTATCCTTGTCTGCTTGTGGCCCCTGACCTTCGGCTTGTTATTCGGTTCTCTCTATCGTGTGCTGCTGCTTCCCCTTATCCTACGGGGCGTGAGCTAGGAAACTCCAGGGGCCGCGACCTGGTCCCAGCCTGCAGCGTAACATCCTCACCACTAGAGGCCCTGGAGAAGACCAGCTGGGTCTTAGACTCCGCGCCCTGGGGAATCTTGGCTCTCGCTTCCGTTGGGATCCCGGTTGTGCTCCTGGTCCCGCTTTCCACAACCACCCAGTTCCCTATCCACAGAAGCCAGCCATAGGGTTCACTACCTCGCGGTGCACTCCTGTCCCCCTACGGTGTGCATCTGTCACCTGGCCACAGGTGACCCTGACACCATGGCTCCTTTCTACAAACTTTTTGGAGTTGCAAATTTCTTCAACCAATTTGGCAAGCAGCTACCAAGAAAACAACACTTGTTACAGGCAAAACAATAACTCTAAAGCCTCGTACACACGGGGGCGAGAATCTCGACGGGATTCCTGGCAAGCTTGTCTTGCCAAGCCCTGTGTACACACGCACATTCAAAAGAACCGCCGTTCTTTTGAATGGCAAGAACGCGGTGACGTCATCGACTACGACGAGCATGCGCTCGTCACATCCGATGCCGTCGCCGCCATCTTGCTACACCCTACACTACCCTTGTATGCTACCGCGCATGCGTCAAAGTCTTTTCGAGCATGTGCGAGTTTACCTGGAGACAGGTAAGTATACACACGCACGGTTTTCTCGTCGGGAAACAGGCCAATGAGAATCCTGACGAGATAATAGAGAGCAGGTTCTCTATTTTTCTCGTCGAGATTCCCGGCAGTTTTCCCGACGAGAAACCATACACACGAACGGTTTTCTCTGCAAAAAGCTCTGCCAGCAGTTTTCTTGCCGAGAAAACCGGCCGTGTGTACGAGGCTTAACACCAAAAATATGCCTCTTGTTCGCCTCTAGACCAAACATTCCTATCTCCTGCAACACATTATTACACTCCCTATTCAGTTCAATACTGTGGATGATTGCACTTGGAAATCACCTAACCTTATTTGGGCGCAGGTACTATCCAGAATGGAAACGATCAAACTCTCAGAACGTGTCCATCACACTCTCCAAGACACTATGCATATTTTTGATTTTTTTTAGAGATTTTGGGATACACCTTGAATTAACACCCAGGTATTATACTCCTCATTCTGTATACATACCGTATATACTCGAGTATAAGCCGAGTTTTTCAGCACATTTTTTTTACTTCAACTTCGTGCGCCTGATTCCGGCCATCCGTAGGTCCCCTGGACTTGGCACACATGTAGCCCAACTATTCCTCTACAAGTGTGCAAAGTTTGGTGTCCGGAGGACCTATGGACGGGGAGCAGCGATTTTTCAAAGCCGGGCACCCCTTTCCATAGACTCCAATGTTAAACGGTCATTTCTCCAGTGATTTTTGGGGACCCGGTACCGGCCGGCCCTAGGTCCCCTGGACCCCAAAATTGGCACACATGTAGACCAACTATTCCTCTACAAGTGTGCAAAGTTTGGTGTCTGGGGGACCTACGGCCGGGGAGCACCTATTTTTCAAACCCGGGCACCCCTTCCATAGACTCCAATGTTAAACGTCAGTCTAGTCACAGTGAGGCATTGGACACAGTGACAGTGAGGCATGGGCACAGTGAGGCATGGACACAGTGACAGTGAGGCATGGGCACAGTGAGGCATGGGCACAGTGAGGCATGCACATGGACACAGTGAGGCAAAGTGAGGCACAGAGAGGCATGCAGATGGATACCCTAGGCTTATACTTGAGTCAATAAGTTTTCCCATTTTTTTGTGGTAAAATTAGGTGCCTCGGCTTATATTCGAGTCGGCTTATACTCGAGTATATACGGTACTTCATCTTCAACTATATATCATCAGTTCAACCTATGTTTTCTTTTATTTATTTTTTGCATATTATTTGTCATTGGAAGACAGGGTTCTACCCTCTTCTCGTACCTCCCTAATATTCAGTATTAGTACTTCTTGATTATTTTTCCCAATGCTATATTGTAACACCGCTGTATGCTAATTTTGATTATTATTACACCTCTCCACCGAACTGTTTTTTTTATATGATGTACACATTTGCTTTTTCTGTACTCATTCTCATGATCTTTCCATTAAAAACGATTGTAAACGTAAAAAATAAATACAAAATAAATAAAAAAGAAAATTAGAATGCAGAAGGACGTTAGTAATGGCACCAAAACCTTTAAGACATGTCCTTACATGAATCACAGCCTAAAATAAATAAAGCAGTATTAAACCCAAAAATAAAAAAAATATTCAACAACAATTCTTATATGTGATGGCTGCATTCCTTTTTTTTTCTTTTTATCCTGGTGATCCAGCCAGTAACACTGTTCTGTCTCAACTACAAAGCGATAAAGTTCATCTCCAGGTTGAAGTAGGCCTTACACAAGCTGGTTTGCTATTATCCCTTGCATCGATACAGGCAGTTTAACTCAATGAATAAACTCACAGTTAGGATGACAGACGATGAATCCTTTCGAATGTTCCGTTTAATGATGGATATTCATAGGTAGAAAAACGTTGCAGTTGTAAGCCACATGTAAGATGTTTAGCATGGAATATATACAGGAGTAATGACCAGAATCAGGAAGTGGAGGAGATATATAAAGAACTACGGTGAGAGAGAGAGTTCAGCTAGAAAGAAGGGGACAGATCTTAAAGACACAGAGCAAGAATAATCACATAGTGTAACACAACACTCCCCGTCTGAAATCTTTAGATTTCATAACCTTAAACTAAAATATATATTTTCAAAAAGTCCAATACTGACGAATGTCCTGGAACCTGTAATGAAAAACATGCAACAAGCAAATAATAAACGTAAGTTCAACAGGATGAAGAACATAAAGTCACAGTATGATGTCTTCAAAGAATTCCAAAGTTCTGAGTAGAACCTGTAGATGGCAGCAATGTACTCCCCGCCGTGCCAACAGCATGGCTAGTCCTTGCACAAGTCACTCACCTGGCAAAAGGAGTACTAACTCTGTAATTGGTCGACTAAAGGTTCGTGTCGATCCTCCCTTGGTTACCTTGACTTCTACCTTCCGGACTTTGTTATCGTCGCTGGGCATAACTTTAGTAATAAGACCCATTGGCCACTCATTCCGACAAACTTCCTTGTCTTTTAGAAGGATGAGGTCTCCAACCTTAAGATTCGGCTTAGATGCTTGCCATTTGTTACGACCTTGAAGGTGATGAAGATACTTTTTCTTCCAGCGATGCCAGAACACATTGGCTAGATGCTGCACCTGCTTCCATTGATGCCTGTAATGGTGTGACCGCAGCTTCTGTTTTGTACTTACAGAAGTGTGGAGTGAGGTGTTCACAGTTCTTATTTTCTTATCATCTTCAGGGTTTACTAGCCCATAGGTGGTGTCGATAGTGGGTGAGTGGGAGTCCTCACACAGAAACCTTGGAGGTGACAGCAATAAGCTGTCCTGAAGAGCGGCAGGTGACACAGCTCTGGTCCCACAGTCAGCTGGGTTGAGTTCAGAGGGAACGTGATGCCATTGACTTGGTAGAGAGAATCTCTTGATACGTTCAACCCTGTTGCTGACGTACACATAAAATAGTTTTGTTTGGTTGTTTATGTAACCAAGTACTACCTTACTGTCTGTATAGAAGGTGAAAGAATCTATTCTAGTGTCCATTTCACTTCGTATGACCTTGGCAATTTCTACTGCTAGCACGGCTGCACAAAGTTCAAGTCTTGGTATGGTATGTGCAGGCTTGGGTGTGAGTTTTGCCTTGCCTAGGACAAAACTACAGTGTGATTCTCCATTCAGTTCCGAGGTCTTCAAATAGGCTACTGCAGCAATAGCTTCAACTGATGCATCAGAGAAAATATGAATCTCTCTCCGGTTAGCAGTTGAAGTGGATCCTAGAACATAGCAACGGGGAATCTGAAGTTTTTCTAGTGACTTCAAAGAATATCTCCACCTTTCCCACTTGTGTTGATTCTCACTAGGCAAGGGAGTATCCCAGTCTATGTTCTCAGTAGACAACTGTCTTAGTAAAATCTTACCTTGAATGGTAACTGGAGCAAGGAAACCCAGTGGGTCATAGATGCTATTCACCACGGACAGGACTCCTCTCTTAGTGAAGGGTTTGTCACAAGTTGACACTTGGAAGGTGAATTTGTCTTGCTTGATGTTCCACAACAAACCCAGACTTCGCTGTACAGGAGGCACATCTGTACCTAAGTCAAGGTTTTTTAGACTAGTGGCATAGTCCTCAGAGTGAAAGGCATTCATAAGTTCCTGGCTGTTGGATATAATCTTGTGCAGTCTAAGGTTTGCTACAGACAGCATCTCCTTTGTTCTGGTGAGAAGATCAATTGCTTCTTTAGCAGTTGGAAAGGACTTAAGTGTGTCGTCAACGTAGAAGTTTCTTTCAACAAATTGACGGGCATCAGATCCATATTCAACTTCTCCAGTCTGAGCTGTTTTCCTTAGCCCATAAGTTGCCACTGCTGGGGAAGGACTGTTACCGAAGACATGTACCTTCATGCGATAATCTATAACTTCCTTGTTGAGGTCATTGTCCTTGTGCCATAGAAACCTGAGGTAGTTTCTGTTGTCTTCTCTGACGATGAAGCAGTGAAACATCTGTTGAATGTCGGCCATTACTGCTACAGGCTCTTGTCTGAAACGAATCAAGACTCCTATTAGACTGTTGTTCAAGTTGGGTCCCGTAAGGAGCATGTTGTTAAGAGAAACACCTTCGTGCTGAGCACTGGAATCAAAGACAACTCTGATTTGGTCTGGTTTGCGTGGGTGATACACGCCAAAGGATGGAAGGTACCAGCATTCTTCTCCCTCCTTTAGTGGGGGAGCAGGCTCTGCATGATCTCTGTCAAATACATTTTGCATAAAGTCCACAAAGTGTTTTTGCATCTCTGGTTTCCTGCTTAAGTTTCGCTTTAAGGAGGAGAATCTACTGATGGCCTGCTGTAAGTTGTTGGGCAATCTCTCTCTTGGGAGACAAAAGGGTAGGGGTGCTACCCAGTTATTGGAGTCATCTTGAAAGAACTCATTGTCCATTACCTTGATGAATTCTTTGTCTTCCATTGAAGGAGCCAGTATGTCATCTTCACTGGTTGCATTAAACACTGTAGAGCCGAAGTCGCCATCATGGCAGGAGAAAGGGCTTGTGTCACCTGAGATACCATGTTGCCATTCGTGGCTGGCTATCTTCTCTTTCACCCAGTAGTGATGTGGGCATGGCTCAAAGTAAGTGTTTCGGCCATTTGGCAGAACATTTGTCTTGAATGACGAAATGTTGGTAGGTCTTTTCATTTTGCCTATGCAGACATTGCCTATGATGACCCACCCTAGATCCGTGCGCTGGGCAAATGGGGCATCTGGGGGTCCACTGACTTGTCTGTGTACCTTGTGAACTCTTAGAATGTCTCTTCCTAACAGAAGAAGGATCTGAGCATCTTTGTCAAGCGGCGGTATCTCATTTGCTATTACCTTGAGGTGAGGGTGATGGAAAGCAGCAGCTGGAGTAGGGATTTCTTCCCTGTTGGCAGGTATCTGATTGCACTCAACAAGTGTAGGTAAGGGTAATTGCAAGTTACCTTTGAGAGAAGATACCATGAGTCCATGAGCCCTTCTTCCAGAAACCTCTATAGTTCCACTACAGGTACCCAAGGTGTAAGGATGAGCTTCGCCTTTTATTTCAAATAGATTGAACAATTCCGATTTTGCAAGTGATCGATTGCTCTGATCGTCTAAGATAGCATATGCCTTTAGAGACTTTTCTGGTTGATCCTTGTGGTATATGTTCACCAAGCATATCTTAGCACAGGACTTACCACAGCGGTCTTCTCCACAAACTTCAGTGCAGGATGAAGAAATGATGGTAGAATTAGGCACTTGGTCTGTATTCTCCACGCCGTGCGTTAACCTGGGAGGAGCGTTGGCAGGTTGTGCAGAGCTGGGCTCAAGAGGATGGAGGGCTTGCACATGTTCTTCAGAGCCACACTCTATGCACTTGATGGACACATTACAGTCCCTTGCAAAATGTTCTGTAGAAGCACAGCACCTGAAACATACCCTAAATGTCTTTAAAAGCTCCTTGCGCTCTTCCAGAGGCTTTTTCCTAAAGCCGATACATTTATTGAGGGGGTGTGGCTTCTTGTGTATGGGACACTCTCTGTTAGGGTTTTCAATCTTCCTACTCTGTTTGTTCGTGGCTAGAACTGTGGTAGGAGTGGGAAGGATGTCAGTCTTTTTCACGGACACTGGGCCTCTATGGTTTCTGTAGTTGCCCTGAAGACTGGTACTCTTAGGAAAGGGTGAGAAGAGACTGTACTCACCGTAGGAAAAACTTGGATCGTTCTTGGTCTCTGCAATTTCCCTGATGAATTCACAGAAGAAAGAGAATGGAGGGAAGGAAACCTTGTTCTCTCTTTTGTATGATGACCCTAGTGCAGTCCATTTCTCTTGCAAACCATACGGGAGCTTGGAGACAATTGGGGTTACCCCTCTTGGAGTGTCAAGGTAACTGAGTCCAGGTAGTTTTGGGTCTGTCTTGGCTAGCTAAAGCTCAAGGAGAAGGTCACTCAGTCTCTGGAACTCCTTGTTGTCCTTACCGGATATCTTTGGGAAAGTTTCCAGACGCATGAACAAAGCATTTTCTATAGCTTCTGGACTGCCATAACTTTGCTCTAGTCGCTCCCATGCAGCTGTGAGGCCTGCAGTAGGATTGTCCATGAAAACCGATCTTAATGGCTTAACACGTGCAGCAGATAGAGGACCAAGCCATTTGATCAGCAGATTCAATTCTTGATCAGCTGTAATGCCAATATTGCTGATTGTAGTTCTGAAGGCACATTTCTGTAGTTCTCAGGTTGGTCATCAAAACTTGTAAGACCAGTCTTTGTGAGCTCCCTGCGAAGCATGTACCTCACAAACTCTTCTGTTTCAGTTGTCTCCGCCTCTATGTGAGATGCTGTTGGCTGTATGGTGCTGATTGCGTTATCTTTGACATTGTTGTTAAAGGACACAGGGAAATATGGTGCAGCAGATGCATCCAGGTGAGTTGCTTGCTTGAAGTCAGTTTTTCCAATGGTACGTTGATTCAAGGCTGTACCGATGACTGGAGATTGATGACTTGCTTGAAGCTTGCGCTGATGCTCTGTGACGTATGAAGGCAGGCAAGGTAGGCAGGTAGGAAATGCAGTGGAGTGATTTTGAGTGCAGGAAGTTGCTGGAACCTCTTTAACTTGAAGCTGTGAAGGAGTCTCTATGTAGCCGGGAGTATTGGAGACAATGGAGTGTGCACTGCAGTGGCTTAGGACATAGTCTTTAGTGCGTTTGAGGGGGTCTTCCATATCTGCTATGTTTAGGTTAATGCTGTCTTTCTCACTTGCACCTTCATCTGCACTGATAGCTTGCTGTAGGACCCTTAGCTTTGCCATAGCTGCGTCATGTTTACACTGTTCATTTAAGGTTTCCATTGTTGCTCTTTGTCGTGCTGACTGCGCTTCCAACTCTGCCCTTTGAGCTTCCAACTCTGCTCTTTTTTCTGCATATGCCACCTGCACTTTGCTGGCTTCCGCTTCAGTGCGGGCATTAATAAGTCGCTCACTGAGTGTTGAGTATCTTGAACTATGGGATCTTGACGAGTTTTTAGAACGTCTGGTGGAAACAGATCTGTGAGATGCAGTGTCCTGTAACAGCTTTATTTTTGCTTCTGCCTTTAATCTGGTTTGCTGGATAAAACTGTCTCTTTCAATATTGAGAGCATTGACGCGCTTTAATTGTGTCATCGCACTTTCTGTATTCATGTTTTGCAAGACATTAGTGAATTTGCTGCTGGTAAGCTGATAAAGCTCATATGAGGCAGAAAGTTGTTTAATGGCGCCCTCTAGTGTCAGTGGTTCACGTTCAACAGACACTGTATTGGCTTCAGCAAGGATTTTCTCCCAGACTAATTCCAAGCTATTTGACAATTCAGTCCTTGAAGCTTCATAATTCTCCATTACTTTCCAAGTGGGTTTAACTGAGCGTTTGGGTAACTCAGTTTCTTCAGGAACTTGTGGGGAGGTAGATGTGAGTTCACATGCAGAAGCTTGATCACTCATGATAGCAGACTGACTGTGAAAGCAGGCAGGATCTGTGTGCTGAAATATGACACTGTGCAGATTGTCTCAGGCTATAAGGCTGCCATGTGCTGCTCTGTCCCTTCTGTCTTGCTATGAGGGCAGTAAATCTTGTCTGTTTCAGTACTGACATGCAGAAATCTTGTAATTAGGCTGTGAAACTCCGTTTTTCTACTGTTCTGTCTCAACTACAAAGCGATAAAGTTCATCTCCAGGTTGAAGTAGGCCTTACACAAGCTGGTTTGATATTCATCCCTTGCATCGATACAGGCAGTTTAACTCAATGAATAAACTCACAGTTAGGACGACAGACGATGAATCCTTTCGAATGTTCCGTTTAATGATGGATATTCATAGGTAGAAAAACGTTGCAGTTGTAAGCCACATGTAAGATGTTTAGCATGGAAGATATACAGGAGTAATGACCAGAATCAGGAAGTGGAGGAGATATATAAAGAACTACGGTGAGAGAGAGAGTTCAGCTAGATAGAAGGGGACAGATCTTGAAGACACAGAGCAAGAATAATCACATAGTGTAACACAACAAACACCCTTCCTGTCTTAGGGTGTCTGCATTCTGGGTGAAGTAGTATAGCAGACCCCCTTTAGACAGCAATAGTCTGGGTACAGGGTAGTGTTAGATGCTCTAGCAGATTTAGATGAACTTAACTAATACATTAAAGTAGAACTCCAGCTAACACTTTTTAACTGCTTGCCCACTTTATAAACTGTAATAATATGGCGGCAAAGTGGCTCCTCGGCACAGGATCACATACCTGTATGTGATCCTGCACCACTGGGTCTGGGGCGCGCACGCACACCGCCGCCAGTCCACTCCCAGTAGGAGCCAATCAGCGGGTGCGCTTTTATCGTGATATCCATTCATTTCAATGGGAAGCTGTGTTTTTGGTGCGGTTTTTCCATTCATTTCAATGGGAAGCTGTGTTTTTGGTGCGGTTTTCCAATAAAGGAATAGTTTGCATTTCTCCGCCTGCTGTCCTAAAATGAGGAATAATCCTTTTTTTTGGGGATATGTGATGGATTGAGACATGTGAACATCTTTTTTAAGAGGGCCTTCCTGTGCTATGAACTGATTACCACCATGAGGGCTATTTTATTGCATTAGTCCCTTCTCATCATCACCTGTATTTTTATACTGTCTCCTTTTGAAAAGGTTTTCATTGTTACCTCTGAGGTGTAAATATGGATTGGGTGGGCTAAGCTTCCACGGTCCACAACGGGTAGCACTACTTAGAGCAATGGTGTTCAAGCTGCGGGCCCAGGGGCTGAATGCGTCCCATTGCTTGCCTTCAACTGACACCAATGATAGGGCATTATTCTTACCACTGACACCAATGATGGGGTACTATTCCTCCCACTGACACCAAACACTCATACCAATGTCTGCCCCCCTAAAGTCTCCAGTAGGGGCAGCATAGGCAGGGGGGCAATTGCACCCCAGGCTGCTCTGATACCCCTCGAAAGCCCACACCACTTCCGAAGCAGACATGCCTGAAGGTTTCCTGCTGCAGAGGAGTAAAAAGTCCCTGCTCGTGTCCTACCCCTGCAGCCCCCTGCTAGCCATCCTGGAACCCAGAGTTTGTGCAGCAGGCGCCATCCAGCCCCAACTGTGAGCAGAGAGTACCTGGAGTGGAGCTTCAGCCTGGGATGGGGGTCAGGAGGAAGCAGGGAAGAGGGAGAGTGGGAGGAGGCCCGAGTTGCTGCACCATGGGCCTCTGGGTTGTACTTGCCCCCTGGGCCGAAAGTTCACATTCAGCCCCTAGGAAACTGGCCCTTTGTTTTGAAAGTTTGGAGACCCCTGACTTAGAAAATACCATGGTGACAGGTGCTGCAATGCAGAGTGTGAGCAGGGTACTGGAATGCTCTCTCTGTTCCAGCACCTGGCCCTGAAAGAAGCGGAGTGATCTCAACCCGAAATTAGAACTATAGTTCCA
Organism: Rana muscosa; assembly: GCA_029206835.1. NCBI lineage: Eukaryota > Metazoa > Chordata > Amphibia > Anura > Ranidae > Rana > Rana muscosa. The sequence continues at coordinate 110,464,821 of CM055116.1, forward strand.
ATCAGACTGGTGGGGGGGGGGGGGTTTAGGCACAGGACCGTAAATAAACATTGAACACCAAAGCTTTGGTAAGGGAGGGCGGGGCAATTATTATTATTACAGCGAGACACCGACCACCAATGCTGGAAGGGGGTTATTCAGCAGCTATACTTATTGCATATTTTTACTCTGTGTGTTTTTAACATTATAGTGTTAACAAAAATAACTTAGGGCCCTTACACACTAATGCGCTTTAAAACATGCAATGCGTATGTAGCGGCCTCACCCCTCTCCCTTGCTTTATCGGTTATATGGCTGTTGTCTAGGGGTACCTGGGAGAGAGAGATGATACACACCACGGCCCACCACGGCCCATGTCCACCGTAACTAAGAGGTGAAGGCCAGAGATTGGGCTTTTGTGTAGGTGTCCTAGAGTCAAGTCCAGTCCTTCGTCCCCGACTCCTTTGCTTTAGTAACCCAAGTTCCACACAGTGAATAGGTCCAACTCAGTTTTATTCTTCTTGCCAAGCAATAAAACAATCTTTCTCCTTTGGAAAATGGGGACAGATCGAGGCACAATCCTTTCCCTTCTTGCTGCTGCCCACTGTGCTGTCACCAGTGGTGAATAGTCACTGCCACTGACTAGGTAATATAGAATGTGAATTACCTTCGCTCACTTTGCCCCTGTCAGAGGAAGAAATCCATCCAAGGGAGAAGTGGAGGCCTCTCCGTCACCAGCGATGCTGCGCCGGACTCTTCGGAGAAGTTACTGCGCACCAGTCCTCACGAACTCAGACACGGGCACCCAAGGAGTTAGGGCCCCCTCGGATTCCTCCACCCTCGCGGAACTCAGTCGAAGGTACTGAGCCCCAGGCATCCGCCATAGTACCTCACCCCAGGTTAAAGGTGCCTGAGATGGACTCCATCTCCGCTCCGGCTAGGCCAAGGGCGCCTAGGCCCAGAACACCGGAGCGCCAGCACCTAAGCTGAAGGTGCCTGGGTGCGGCCGCATCCTCCGACTCTCTGCCCCGAAGGTCAGGGCGTCCGCCCCTTTTATGACCTCTCCCTTTGCATCACAGCGGGTTCCCCGCCCCGCTGTACCAGCTCCAGGGGAAGACAAAAAGGCACAGTTTGCGGTGTGAGTTCAGCTCCGGCCCAGGGAAACAGCGCCACCCAGGGACCCCAAGGAACCCCACACCACCAGAGTCCTCACATAAATTCAAATACCCGCTACACTCTCCCCCTGGTGATTTGACACTGGTCCCCAGTGTCTGGTACAAACTCATATCCCACAAGGGTGGTGACATAAGTTCAGCCCAGAAACCAAACTACACAATTTAGCCCTGAATTGTGCCAAGACCTGAATGGGAAAGGGAAAATTCAAAACAATATAACTATAAAACTTTCCAATAAAACACTTTAAATATCTCACACATTTACATTCTTCCCTCCCTCTGACTATCTAAGGACCACCCATTCTCAGTAGTCTTGACAGACGAATCTCCTGCAGAGGGAAAGAAAAGAAACATACATCCTATCAACATGTGTGTTTGCTTGAAATGAATGAGTCTATCCTAGAAGAAACCCATTCACTCCAATAAGTGCTGCATAATGTAAAAAAAAAAAACAATCGTTGCGCAACACTGCCACCTGGTTACAGCGCCGCGGTCAAGACACTCATCACTTCCAGATGAACTTTCCTCTTGATCATTTTCTCTGTGACCCTACACTATCTAAAACCCAAAGTCACTGATTTCTTTTGAGTGCCAGGAGAAGGAGGGAGAACAAACAAAAACAGCTCCCATATCTCCAACGAGTAGAACTGGCCAAATACCAAAAAAAAATAGGGCACAGTCCGTGTCCTGGGGAAGGCACTCTGGAAAGTTCAGCCAGGAATAGAAAAGAAAAGCACACGAGAGTCTTTTTCTTTTTTTTTTTTCTCTCTCTTACAGGTAAAACCTTGGATGAGGCAATGATATAGACTTCAGACGATCATCAAAAGTCTCCACAGGGTACTCAACACTTTCCTTCCTTGCGGCAGATCACCACTGTGACAAGGGGGTCACTTTGGACACAGGGTGAATGGAAAAACCCCAATATGGTCTATGATAGCCATATTCAATGCTGTACATACATTTTATCTAGATTGGGTCTGTAATATTGATCCACCATATTCCTCAGGATACCTGCAAAGAACTATTTACTGTTTGATTATGACCTCAACAGGGTAATTGAAAAGTGACGCCTTCATGATGTTGGGACACATACTGTTAGATGCTAATGTCATCACCCCCAGCCCCTTGTCTTTGTGTAATCATTGCTGGGAGGAATTAAGGTGATTTGCATTCTATTGTTCATTATGACTTGGGAAGGTCTGGTGTGAATACAGATAATTAACACCATGCCTGTGTGTATGGTATCCGGCAGACAGACTGGCTGCCAACACTTTGTGATAAGATGTGTATTGGGGATCGTTATATTCTATTGTGTGGGATCTTTTGAAGCCTAGCAGACGTCAGGATGATGTGTTGAGTCTTGTGATGTGTGGGTGGAGCTGGGCCATTGTTTATGTTAAACTAATGCGGTATTGGATATATATAAAAGTTACAATGTTTCTCAATAAAGTCATGCTACCCCAGAAGTATACAGAGTGCGTCTCGTTTCTTCAGAAGGATTAATTCCTATGGGAAGGGGTCGTTTGGCTGTGGAAGATTGGTAGCGAGTGGATGTGTGTCCAGGAGAGGGGACAGAGGGAACGGCGTTAACCCCCTTTTATATTTGGGGTGCCGTTACATTGATTGGCAGCAGCGGGATTTTCCCTCCAGTTCCTGGGACACTCCAAACCACCACAGTGAATGACCAGCTATGCAGCCTGCAGGAAAGTCACGCTGAAAGACCTACTTGAGAGCCGAGATGGACCAGAAGAGGGTTGGTGATGCAGGACCCCGGTCAGTTGAAGACCTGTTTCAGCAACGTGTTCAACAGCGGTTGGCATTATATGGTGCTAACCCATCAGAGACCGCCATACAGGAAGCCATTAAAGGCATCCAGCTGCAGGATGCCCGACAAGAGAGAGAACAAGAGCGACAAGAGAGAGAACGAGAGCGTCAAGAGAGAGAACGAGAGCAACAAGAGAAAGAACTAGAGCGACAAAAGAGAGAACTAGAGCGGCAACATGAGCGGAGAATGGCGGAAATACGGCAATCGGAGACAACGCCTAAAGAACCAGCCGCCATGGAAGAGGAATTCGGAAGGAGGTTGCGAGAGATGCAGATACAGCATAGAGGACCAGTATCAGAGGAGGTCCTGCTGGGATGGTCTGATTCAATCCGCTGCGAACTCTGGAAGAAAGCGCTAGCTCTCGAGCAGCAACACCAGGGAAAAGTTCTCCCCTCCATCCATGTAAGGTACTGGTCGCAGTATGAAGTACGAATGCTGTTATTGGGGGAACAACCGAAGCAGGAGTGGACAGCTGAGTTAAGCAGGCTGATCCGGGCAGAGATGCGGTTGGACGAGAGCTACAGAGCCCTCCGGCGGTATGTAGCCCAAGAGTGCCAGTGGTCAGCGGAGGACAGCCCCACGGAAGGCTTTGACTATAATGGCCTGGGATTGTTGTATTGGAGGCTGTCCGAGGACCCTGACTTCGGGAGTGATCGGGAGTGGCGTTTGGAGGAAATAATGGAGGAAAGAGAGCGAAAACTGAATGTCTCGGAAGGGCACTGGGCAGAGGAAGATTTGGAGTTTCTGGCCATTCAGGAATGGGAGCTGGAGATCGCCTACAGACAGCTGCTAGAATCTGCTCAGCAGCAGGGTGGTGCTACCTTTGCCTGGGACTATCAGGAAATACCAGTTGACAACTATGAAATCCTGGCTGAAGAATCAGCAGTGGAAAATCTGGAGATTGCCATCCCTAAAGCCGAAGTGGATGAGGTGGAGTTCCAGGGAGCTAGGGCAGTTGGCTCATCCCCCCAGCCACAGATTACAGAAGGTATGGATTTAATGGGCTGTTCAGAGGATGTTATGGATTATGCATCGCCCCCTCAAGTACTGGCAGCAGGACAGGGTACTGCAGACCCCTACTCTACACCCGTGGCAGTTTTGGAGGCCCGAGGTGAGAAGGTGATGGTTCCCCCTTCCCAGTGGATTTCAGAGATGCAGGGAGGAGAAGCAGCCATTTTCCCTCCCCAACAGGTAGCCAGAGCAGATGGTGTGGAGTCCCCAGCAGAAGTGCTGGCAACAGGGCAGAGTGCTAGCAACCTCAGCCCAGCACCGGAAACAACTGTGGAGTTTCAGGGAGCCGGGGCAGTTGGCCCCCCTCTCCAGCAACAAGCTGAGGTGGTAAAGCTTTTACCCCCAGCTGAATCACTGGCAGCAGGGCAGAACGCTACTGGCATCTGCACACAACTGCAACTTGAGCGGATATCTGTGGATGGGACTGCGGTCTCCACTCACAGCAACCCAGCACAAGAGCTGGCAACAGAGCAGAGTGCCACGGCCTCTGCTCTCAACTAACAGAAGAGGGAGTTCCTGTGGTACTGGATGGGACTTCGGTCCTCACTGACACAACCCCAGAAAATGGTGTGACACTGAGACAGGAGGATGTCAGCCTTGCTTTGCAAGCACTGGGGGATTTTCACCTACCACAAGTGGATGGGACTTCAGTCTCCACTTGTATACCCCAGGGATGCTGGGCAGTCGGCCCAGATCCCCAACAGCATGACGGATTGAACCCAGTCACTCTGTCTTCTCTCCAGCGGCTGAAAGGACTCCAGGGAGAAGGGCCAGTCCAGGCCTCTCCCCAGCGGTGGGTATGTTCTCTGAGAGAGGCAGAGGTTGGCTGGGTGAGTAGTGCTCTGTTTGGAGCAATTCATTTGGGGTACTGTGTGGATACCGGCATTAGAGGAATGGACCTATGGACTAACTTCGGAGTCAACCCGTCTAGGGTCGCCTCTTCTGTTAGTCTCCTGCCGAAAAGGGAGATGTGTGACAAGGGGGTCACTTTGGACACAGGGTGAATGGAAAAACCCCAATATGGTCTATGATAGCCATATTCAATGCTGTACATACATTTTATCTAGATTGGGTCTGTAATATTGATCCACCATATTCCTCAGGATACCTGCAAAGAACTATTTACTGTTTGATTATGACCTCAACAGGGTAATTGAAAAGTGACGCCTTCATGATGTTGGGACACATACTGTTAGATGCTAATGTCATCACCCCCAGCCCCTTGTCTTTGTGTAATCATTGCTGGGAGGAATTAAGGTGATTTGCATTCTATTGTTCATTATGACTTGGGAAGGTCTGGTGTGAATACAGATAATTAACACCATGCCTGTGTGTATGGTATCCGGCAGACAGACTGGCTGCCAACACTTTGTGATAAGATGTGTATTGGGGATCGTTATATTCTATTGTGTGGGATCTTTTGAAGCCTAGCAGACGTCAGGATGATGTGTTGAGTCTTGTGATGTGTGGGTGGAGCTGGGCCATTGTTTATGTTAAACTAATGCGGTATTGGATATATATAAAAGTTACAATGTTTCTCAATAAAGTCATGCTACCCCAGAAGTATACAGAGTGCGTCTCGTTTCTTCAGAAGGATTAATTCCTATGGGAAGGGGTCGTTTGGCTGTGGAAGATTGGTAGCGAGTGGATGTGTGTCCAGGAGAGGGGACAGAGGGAACGGCGTTAACCCCCTTTTATATTTGGGGTGCCGTTACATTGATTGGCAGCAGCGGGATTTTCCCTCCAGTTCCTGGGACACTCCAAACCACCACAGTGAATGACCAGCTATGCAGCCTGCAGGAAAGTCACGCTGAAAGACCTACTTGAGAGCCGAGATGGACCAGAAGAGGGTTGGTGATGCAGGACCCCGGTCAGTTGAAGACCTGTTTCAGTAACGTGTTCAACAGCGGTTGGCATTATATGGTGCTAACCCATCAGAGACCGCCATACAGGAAGCCATTAAAGGCATCCAGCTGCAGGATGCCCGACAAGAGAGAGAACGAGAGCGACAAGAGAGAGAACGAGAGCGTCAAGAGAGAGAACGAGAGCGACAAGAGAAAGAACTAGAGCGACAAAAGAGAGAACTAGAGCGGCAACATGAGCGGAGAATGGCGGAAATACGGCAATCGGAGACAACGCCTAAAGAACCAGCCGCCATGGAAGAGGAATTCGGAAGGAGGTTGCGAGAGATGCAGATACAGCATAGAGGACCAGTATCAGAGGAGGTCCTGCTGGGATGGTCTGATTCAATCCGCTGCGAACTCTGGAAGAATGCGCTAGCTCTCGAGCAGCAACACCAGGGAAAAGTTCTCCCCTCCATCCATGTAAGGTACTGGTCGCAGTATGAAGTACGAATGCTGTTATTGGGGGAACAACCGAAGCAGGAGTGGACAGCTGAGTTAAGCAGGCTGATCCGGGCAGAGATGCGGTTGGACGAGAGCTACAGAGCCCTCCGGCGGTATGTAGCCCAAGAGTGCCAGTGGTCAGCGGAGGACAGCCCCACGGAAGGCTTTGACTATAATGGCCTGGGATTGTTGTATTGGAGGCTGTCCGAGGACCCTGACTTCGGGAGTGATCGGGAGTGGCGTTTGGAGGAAATAATGGAGGAAAGAAAGCGAAAACTGAATGTCTCGGAAGGGCACTGGGCAGAGGAAGATTTGGAGTTTCTGGCCATTCAGGAATGGGAGCTGGAGATCGCCTACAGACAGCTGCTAGAATCTGCTCAGCAGCAGGGTGGTGCTACCTTTGCCTGGGACTATCAGGAAATACCAGTTGACAACTATGAAATCCTGGCTGAAGAATCAGCAGTGGAAAATCTGGAGATTGCCATCCCTAAAGCCGAAGTGGATGAGGTGGAGTTCCAGGGAGCTAGGGCAGTTGGCTCATCCCCCCAGCCACAGATTACAGAAGGTATGGATTTAATGGGCTGTTCAGAGGATGTTATGGATTATGCATCGCCCCCTCAAGTACTGGCAGCAGGACAGGGTACTGCAGACCCCTACTCTACACCCGTGGCAGTTTTGGAGGCCCGAGGTGAGAAGGTGATGGTTCCCCCTCCCCAGTGGATTTCAGAGATGCAGGGAGGAGAAGCAGCCATTTTCCCTCCCCAACAGGTAGCCAGAGCAGATGGTGTGGAGTCCCCAGCAGAAGTGCTGGCAACAGGGCAGAGTGCTAGCAACCTCAGCCCAGCACCGGAAACAACTGTGGAGTTTCAGGGAGCCGGGGCAGTTGGCCCCCCTCTCCAGCAACAAGCTGAGGTGGTAAAGCTTTTACCCCCAGCTGAATCACTGGCAGCAGGGCAGAACGCTACTGGCATCTGCACACAACTGCAACTTGAGCGGATATCGGTGGATGGGACTGCGGTCTCCACTCACAGCAACCCAGCACAAGAGCTGGCAACAGAGCAGAGTGCCACGGCCTCTGCTCTCAACTAACAGAAGAGGGAGTTCCTGTGGTACTGGATGGGACTTCGGTCCTCACTGACACAACCCCAGAAAATGGTGTGACACTGAGACAGGAGGATGTCAGCCTTGCTTTGCAAGCACTGGGGGATTTTCACCTACCACAAGTGGATGGGACTTCAGTCTCCACTTGTATACCCCAGGGATGCTGGGCAGTCGGCCCAGATCCCCAACAGCATGACGGATTGAACCCAGTCACCCTGTCTTCTCTCCAGCGGCTGAAAGGACTCCAGGGAGAAGGGCCAGTCCAGGCCTCTCCCCAGCGGTGGGTATGTTCTCTGAGAGAGGCAGAGGTTGGCTGGGTGAGTAGTGCTCTGTTTGGAGCAATTCATTTGGGGTACTGTGTGGATACCGGCATTAGAGGAATGGACCTATGGACTAACTTCGGAGTCAACCCGTCTAGGGTCGCCTCTTCTGTTAGTCTCCTGCCGAAAAGGGAGATGTGTGACAAGGGGGTCACTTTGGACACAGGGTGAATGGAAAAACCCCAATATGGTCTATGATAGCCATATTCAATGCTGTACATACATTTTATCTAGATTGGGTCTGTAATATTGATCCACCATATTCCTCAGGATACCTGCAAAGAACTATTTACTGTTTGATTATGACCTCAACAGGGTAATTGAAAAGTGACGCCTTCATGATGTTGGGACACATACTGTTAGATGCTAATGTCATCACCCCCAGCCCCTTGTCTTTGTGTAATCATTGCTGGGAGGAATTAAGGTGATTTGCATTCTATTGTTCATTATGACTTGGGAAGGTCTGGTGTGAATACAGATAATTAACACCATGCCTGTGTGTATGGTATCCGGCAGACAGACTGGCTGCCAACACTTTGTGATAAGATGTGTATTGGGGATCGTTATATTCTATTGTGTGGGATCTTTTGAAGCCTAGCAGACGTCAGGATGATGTGTTGAGTCTTGTGATGTGTGGGTGGAGCTGGGCCATTGTTTATGTTAAACTAATGCAGTATTGGATATATATAAAAGTTACAATGTTTCTCAATAAAGTCATGCTACCCCAGAAGTATACAGAGTGCGTCTCGTTTCTTCAGAAGGATTAATTCCTATGGGAAGGGGTCGTTTGGCTGTGGAAGATTGGTAGCGAGTGGATGTGTGTCCAGGAGAGAGGACAGAGGAAACAGCGTTACCCCCTTTGTATTTGGGGTGCCGTTACAACCACTTTGTCCGCATGAATGTGTCTTCCCAGCATCCATTTAGCTTTACAGTCCTGAAACTTCTTGGTGACCGTTGGTGAACAGGAAAGGTACCGCCGTGCTTGCTGTACTTTCAGTTTGTCCCATACAAAGGTATCATACCATCTTTGCCAAAATACCTCCACCTCATAGAGCAGTTCCCGAGGCAGATACGGGTATTCCCACCCATATTCCTGAGCAACCTTCTGGCCAAAGAGACACTGCAGCCTTGACAAAGGTGGCATAGTAGCTCGGTCTCCTTCTCCAGGTGGAACAATCGCTTCTGGGTGGCGAGGTGCATTCACCACCTCGGTAGACCTGGGCCTAGGAGCCCGCAGTGATTGACGTTGCACTCCCGCAACAGGAGCAGGTGAAATGGATGTTGAGTCCAGAAGGGGAACTTCAGACAGAGGACCAGCTTCTTCCCTTGGCGCCGAGGCCTCTACCCGAGGTGTACTATCTCCAGTAGACATGGGCAGGTCCCTTGTAACACAGGACGAGGGCAGCTTCATCTTGTCCCATTCCTTCCGATGGAAGATTTCGTCTATCTCCCCATCATCGCCATTGTCAGACAATGAATCCAGGTCAGAGGTATCGTAGTACTCAGCGGGCAGATAATTCCCAGACACGGAACTATCCCCCTTGACGACCTCTACCGACTGTGGGCTACCGCCACGTTTAACCACGCAGACAGTCCCAACCCCTGGGTCACCTGGGCCTTTAGAAAAACAGGGATGTCCAGGACTTTTCCTACCGGAGCCATCCAGACCAGGCAAGCAGCAGGGTGAAGCTCTTCCACGACCACACAAGGCCATCACTTGGCCGACTTTCCTCTTCGGTGGCCGGAGCAGGGAGCTGCTGGTGACCGAGGCAGCATCCTCGGATTTCTCTCTTTTCACTTCTGTTTGGGCAGTCACTTCGCCCGGATCAGTGCGCACGGGGAACGCACCAGCATCAATCTCTCCCTCCGGAGTGGCAGTCCCTGTGAGGTAGTTGAGGTGGAAAGCCCGAGGCTTTTCTGTGAATGGTTCCACCTCGAAGAGGAATTCTTTGCAGACCTCACAGCGCCCGAACGGCTTCAGCTGGACCACCAGTCCCGAACAGCCGGGACAGATCACACCGAGGGCCTCCATGTCTCTGCAGATAAAGAGAGCCAATCGCCCCCAGGGCCTTAGTCTTATCCCCGTATCCATAATCGGAGCAGCCAGAGAAGACATATCCGCAAAGGAAGTAACGGAAATCCACGGAGCACTTGAAGCCATCCTCTCTCTTTGCTGCTCCATTGCGCACTGACCCACCCGCGCCAGAATCTCCACGTGCGTACGTCCACGTGGCCAGACTCCTCCCACCTTCTGCACTTGTTCGCTGGCTTTTCCCTTGCCCCGCCCACGAACTACGCAGTTGTGGGTTGCCTCGTGGCGAGTTGGCCAATATGGCCGACCTACTCGAAACTCCTCCGGGCAGCAAAGTTCAAATTCAGACACCATACACATATCCCGGATACGATGCCCCCACATGTAGTGGCCTCACCCCTCTCCCTTGCTTTATCGGTTATATGGCTGTTGTCTAGGGGTACCTGGGAGAGAGAGATGATACACACCACGGCCCATGTCCTCCGTAACTAAGAGGTGAAGGCCAGAGATTGGACTTTTGTGTAGGTGTCCTAGAGTCAAGTCCAGTTCTTCGTCCCTGACTCCTTTGCTTTAGTAACCCAAGTTCCACACAGTGAATAGGTCCAACTCCGTTTTATTCTTCTTGCCAAGCAATAAAACAATCTTTCTCCTTTGGAAAATGGGGACAGATCGAGGCACAGTTCTTTCCCTTCTTGCTGCTGCCCACTGTGCTGTCACCAGTGGTGAATAGTCACTGCCACTGACTAGGTAATATAGAATGTGAATTACCTTCGCTCACTTTGCCCCTGTCAGAGGAAGAAATCCGTCCAAGGGAGAAGTGGAGGCCTCTCCGTCACCAGCGATGCTGCGCCGGACTCTTCGGAGAAGTTACTGCGTACCAGTCCTCACAAACTCAGACACGGGCACCCAAGGAGTTAGGGCCCCCTCGGATTCCTCCACCCTCGCGGAACTCAGTCGAAGGTACTGAGCCCAGGCATCCGCCATAGTACCTCACCCCAGGCTAAAGGTGCCTGAGATGGACTCCATCTCCGCTACGGCTAGGCCAAGGGCGCCTAGGCCCAGAACACCGGAGCGCCAGCACCCAAGCTGAAGGTGCCTGGGTGCGGCCGCGTCCTCCGACTCTCTGCCCCGAAGGTCAGGGCGTCCGCCCCTTTTATGACCTCTCCCTTTGCATCACAGCGGGTTCCCCGCCCCGCTGTACCAGCTCCAGTGGAGGACAAAAAGGCACATTTTGCGGTGTGAGTTCCGCTCCAGCCCAGGGCAACAGCGCCACCCAGGGACCCCAAGGAACCCCACACCACCAGAGTCCTCACATAAATTCAAATACCCGCTACACGTAAAAAACACATAGCACACGTTTTAAGCTCCTTGCAATAAAATATTACTCAAAGCATATCCAATGACTAGCTGGCAGCAGGGTTTTTTCCTGCCTCTAAAACCCCTGCCACTAAACTAAACTAAAGTCTATGTGTGCATGGACATATAATTAAAGTGTAAGTGACACCCCCTATCGTCTTCAGCCAAGGAAGCTGGGATCTTTGCCTATGTTTAATCTACAACTGCCATGATGCTGCAGAGGTCGACCGATATGGGGTTTTTTTCTGGCCGATGCTGATATTTAGAAATTGGGGCGGCCGATGGCTGATATATAATGCCGATTTTTGTGGCCGATATTTTAGGCCGAATTAAAAAAAAAAAACCTCACCAACTCCACTCCTTCCTGCTTGCTCCTGTCACTCTAGCACACACTTGATGGCCTCAGTACAGATGGCACTGTTTGGAACTGGCAGGTGGCACTGGTTTGGAACTGACAGATGGCACTGGCAGGTGGCACTGATTGGCACTGGCAGGTGCCACTGGCTGGCACTGGTTGGCATCGGCAGGTGCCACTGGTTTGGAACTGACAGAGGGCACTATTGGCACTGGTTGGTGGCACTGACAGATGGCACTGATTGGCACTAGCAGGTGGCATTGAGAGTAGAAAAGGTCCCAATGTCAGCAGGAAAAACAATGCCCCATCTTTGGTGCCAGTGGGAGGAATTTTGCCCCATCATTGGTTTCAGTGGGCCCAATTGTTGATGTCATTGGGAGGAATTGTGCCTCATCATTGGTGTCATTGGGAGGAATTGTGCCCCATCACTGGTGTCATTGGTCTCAATTGTTTTTGTCATTGGGAGGAATTGTGCCCCATCATTTGTGTTATTGGGCCCAATTGTTGATGTCACTGGGAGGAACTTGCCCCATCATTGGTGTCAGTGGGAGGAATTGTGCCCCACTTTTGGTGTCATTGGGAGGAATTGTACCCCATCATTTGTGTTATTGGGCCCAATTGTTGATGTCACTGGGAGGAACTTGCCCCATCATTGGTGTCAGTGGGAGAAATTGTGCCCCATCATTGGTGTCATGGGGCCCAATTGTTGGTGTCATTGGAAGGAATTTTGTCCCATCATTCAAGTCAGTGGCAGGAATTGTGCCCCATAATTCTAGTCAGTGGGAGGAATTGTGCCCCATCATTCCAATCAGTGGGAGGAATTGTACCCTATCATTGGTTTCACTGGGCCCAATATTTAGTGTCATTGGGAGGAACTTCCCCCCTTAATTGGTATCATTGGGCCTAATTGTTTGTGTCATTGGGAAGAATTGTGCCCCATCATTGGTGTCAGTGGGAGAAATTGTGCCCCATCATTGATGTTACTGGGCCCAATTGTTGGTGTCATTGGGAGGAATTGTGTCCTATCATTGGTGTCATTGTGAGGAATTATGCCCCTTCTCTGGTCTCAGTGGCAAAGAATTTAGCCCCATTGGTGATATCAGTGGATGAAATAGTACCCCAAGGGCCGGATGAAATTAAGCAATTGGAGATCACTGCTCTAAATAAACAAAAATCAAAACAAAAACCCCTAGACTGTTTATTGAGCGCAGCATCTGTGGACCATTTTACTATTGGTACTCATGGGACTTACAGTATGTACCTAATTTCATTCTCATTCATTGCTACAATAAACAGATTACTACTGTAAATGGATATATATTGATGATATCACTGCTGATATAGTATCCATATGAAATGTATAAGAGAATCAATGTATCAGCAGAGAAATGTGACAGAAACAAATCAGTTTCCTGTTTGTGAAAGAAAAAAAAACATCAGGACCAGTTATTTGCTGAGCTCAGAACTTTGAGAACAATGGAAGTTCAGGTTGTGTACAGTTCTGATGACTGATAAGAACTTATGACCATGCAACTTTCCTGTGTGCAAATCAGCTTTATTACAGGACCTCTATAATACACATTTCTTTGTGTATCACGTTAGAAGAATTATAAATATTTTTTGTTGGTGTGCTAATTTTGTAAAAAATAATAAATTCAGACAGAATCCGAAAAAAAAAGACTGAAATATTGTTAATTATTAAGACGATAAGTAAAGATAATTAAAATGATATGGGGTATTGGGTATACAAATACTATAACAGGTTTCTATAGACATGAGAGTACATTTGCATGGTCCAGCCATTTGCAGTCAGATCAGGGATATACAGTGCCTTGAAAAAGTATTCACACCCCTTGAAATTTTCCACATTTTGTCATGTTGCAATCAAAAACGTAAATTTATTTTATTGGGATTTTATGTGATAGACCAACACAAAGTGGCACATAATTGTGAAGTGTAAGGAAAATGATAAATATATCAAAATGATAATATATATATATATATGATCAAAACAAGGATGTATATATACGGCCTTCAATACACCACTCAGCGCCTAGGACCAAGAAGCTACAACTATACTGACAGTGGACGTGCTATCATATAATATGAACGGTACAAAGATCAATAAAATCAAGGTACTAGCACAATAAAAGAATTCTCTAATGACAAACACTGAGAACTCCAAAAATGAGCAGCTGTTTAAAAATAAATTGATATAAAAAGAATAGTATAAAAACATAAAACAGTGATAAACTGTGTCAGTGATATACTAAAACAGCGCTAGTGTTGGTATAAATCAGATGGCCAACACCACCTAGAAAGTGAAAAACAATTTCAGGCAGATGATTTTAAAGTGCAGAGTGTCTGATAATGTCCATAGATGATCCTGTTTACATGCTCGGCCATCGAGCTGCTCCCTTCTCTGGCGGTGACGGTGAAGTGCATTTTATGCTTATTGATTGACTGATTCTTGTGCGTTTAATGTATAAAGGGGTTTTGATGTGTGGGGACTGTTATTAATAAACGGAATTACGCTATATGCCCCTTTCTGTTTGTTTTTACCACTCGTGGGAGCCCCCACAGATCTGTCATCTCCTAGGCTGATGTTGAGTGCCGAGGTTTATGCAGGTTCTGCTTTATCTACCTCTATTAAGGCTTATGTTTGAGCTTGCTCTGGTGAGTTTAAACCCCTGAGGGGGAGTGTGTTTTCACTGGGTGGACCTGGAGTTTTCGGTGAAGGTGCATGCTGTTTACTTCCAAGTAGGGATGAGCTCGGTGTTCGAGTCGAACATACGTTCGACTCGAACATCGGCTGTTCGATCGTTCGCCGAACAACGAACGATTTGGGCCGTTCGCGCCTAATTCGCGGCCCACAATGCACTACGCCATCGCAGTGTCATCCAGGCGCTGTGATTGGCCAAGCATGCACTGTGACCCCGCATGCTTGGCCAATCACAGCGCCGGCAGCGAGGAGAGCAATGATTGGCCACAGGCAGGATGCCTGTGGCCAATTATTGCTGAGGGTGTTTAGTACACGCCCCACACTATAAAAGGCCGCCAGCACGGCGGCCTAGTGTAGTGTGTTCCGGAGCAGGGAAAGAGAAGCATAGGCAGGGACAGTGACATTTTTTTTTCTTGCTTAACCTGGATTCCTTTAGTTTAGGGAAAGAGAAGGATAGGTAGGGAGAGTGTCAGTCTGTTTTACTGTGCTAAACCTTGTTTGTAGGGACAGGGAAGGACAGTGAGGGAAATTCTCCTTGTGCTATACTGTGCTAAAGCATTCATCATCAACCATCTTTAAAAAAACATTTTTTATAGGGACAGAAAACTATAGGTAGGGAGAGTGTCAGTGTGTTTTACTGTGCTAATCCTTGTTTGTAGGGACAGGGAAGGACAGTGAGGGAAATTCTCCTTGTGCTATACTGTGCTAAAGCATTCATCATCAACCATCTTTAAAAAAACATTTTTTATAGGGACAGAAAACTATAGGTAGGGAGAGTGTCAGTGTGTTTTACTGTGCTAATCCTTGTTTGTAGGGACAGGGAAGGACAGTGAGGGAAATTCTCCTTGTGCTATACTGTGCTAAAGCATTCATCATCAACCATCTTTAAAAAAAACATTTTTTATAGGGACAGAAAACTATAGGTAGGGAGAGTGTCAGTGTGTTTTACTGTGCTAATCCTTGTTTGTAGGGACAGGGAAGGACAGTGAGGGAAATTCTCCTTGTGCTATACTGTGCTAAAGCATTCATCATCAACCATCTTTAAAAAAACATTTTTTATAGGGACAGAAAACTATAGGTAGGGAGAGTGTCAGTGTGTTTTACTGTGCTAATCCTTGTTTGTAGGGACAGGGAAGAACAGTGAGGGAAATTCTCCTTGTGCTATACTGTGCTAAAGCATTCGTCATCAACCATCTTTAAAAAAACATTTTTTATAGGGACAGAAAACTATAGGTAGGGAGAGTGTCAGTGTGTTTTACTGTGCTAATCCTTGTTTGTAGGGACAGGGAAGGACAGTGAGGGAAATTCTCCTTGTGCTATACTGTGCTAAAGCATTCATCATCAACCATCTTTAAAAAAACATTTTTTATAGGGACAGAAAACTATAGGTAGGGAGAGTGTCAGTGTGTTTTACTGTGCTAATCCTTGTTTGTAGGGACAGGGAAGGACAGTGAGGGAAATTCTCCTTGCGCTATACTGTGCTAAAGCATTCATCATCAACCATCTTTAAAAAAACATTTTTTATAGGGACAGAAAACTATAGGTAGGGAGAGTGTCAGTGTGTTTTACTGTGCTAATCCTTGTTTGTAGGGACAGGGAAGGACAGTGAGGGAAATTCTCCTTGTGCTATACTGTGCTAAAGCATTCATCATCAACCATCTTTAAAAAAACATTTTTTATAGGGACAGAAAACTATAGGTAGGGAGAGTGTCAGTGTGTTTTACTGTGCTAATCCTTGTTTGTAGGGACAGGGAAGGACAGTGAGGGAAATTCTCCTTGTGCTATACTGTGCTAAAGCATTCATCATCAACCATCTTTAAAAAAACATTTTTTATAGGGACAGAAAACTATAGGTAGGGAGAGTGTCAGTGTGTTTTACTGTGCTAATCCTTGTTTGTAGGGACAGGGAAGGACAGTGAGGGAAATTCTCCTTGTGCTATACTGTGCTAAAGCATTCATCATCAACCATCTTTAAAAAAACATTTTTTATAGGGACAGAAAACTATAGGTAGGGAGAGTGTCAGTGTGTTTTACTGTGCTAATCCTTGTTTGTAGGGACAGGGAAGGACAGTGAGGGAAATTCTCCTTGTGCTATACTGTGCTAAAGCATTCATCATCAACCATCTTTAAAAAAACATTTTTTATAGGGACAGAAAACTATAGGTAGGGAGAGTGTCAGTGTGTTTTACTGTGCTAATCCTTGTTTGTAGGGACAGGGAAGGACAGTGAGGGAAATTCTCCTTGTGCTATACTGTGCTAAAGCATTCATCATCAACCATCTTTAAAAAAACATTTTTTATAGGGACAGAAAACTATAGGTAGGGAGAGTGTCAGTGTGTTTTACTGTGCTAATCCTTGTTTGTAGGGACAGGGAAGGACAGTGAGGGAAATTCTCCTTGTGCTATACTGTGCTAAAGCATTCATCATCAACCATCTTTAAAAAAACATTTTTTATAGGGACAGAAAACTATAGGTAGGGAGAGTGTCAGTGTGTTTTACTGTGCTAATCCTTGTTTGTAGGGACAGGGAAGGACAGTGAGGGAAATTCTCCTTGTGCTATACTGTGCTAAAGCATTCATCATCAACCATCTTTAAAAAAACATTTTTTATAGGGACAGAAAACTATAGGTAGGGAGAGTGTCAGTGTGTTTTACTGTGCTAATCCTTGTTTGTAGGGACAGGGAAGGACAGTGAGGGAAATTCTCATTGTGCTATACTGTGCTAAAGCATTCCTCATCAACCATCTTTGAAATCCTTGTTTTTTGGACAGTCAGGGAAATTGTCATTGTGCTATTCTGTGCGAAAGCAATCATCCTCAACCATATTTAGAAATCCTTAAGTAAAGGGACAGAGAAGGACACCTGAAGGTAGCCCTTATTGCTTTTTTCCCATCTCCCTGCAGGCCATCCATTAGAATGTCTGGAAGGCAAACAAGGAGAGGCAGACAGTCAGGAGGCAATAAAAGAGGGCAAGCAGGCTCTGTGTCTGGGGGCAACAGTGCTGGTCGTGGACGCGGTGCATTGTCATCAGCACATGGCCATGGGACACGCTTGTCCTTCTTTTCGGCAGCTGGACATGTTGAGCCACATCATGCCGAAGACTTGGTAGAGTGGATGACCAAGCCCTCCTCCTCCTCCTCATCCTCTCTCACCCAGGCTCAGGGTACTGGCAAAGCAGCTGCCAAAGCGTCCTCTTCCCTGGTATCAATGTCAGACTCATCATCAGTCACTCCTTCCCTAGACCCACCATGTCCTCCTCCTGAGGAGTCCCCCGAACTGTTTGAGCACAGTGTTGGGTACATGCTCCAGGAGGATGCCCAGCGTTTCGAAGGGTCTGATGATGAAACCCAGCTACAGGAAGGCAGTAGCGTGAGAGCAGACAGAGGGGATGCTCAAGAAGGACACCAATCTGGCAGTCATGTTCCAGCAGCTGCAGCATACTGCCAGATTGGCTCCAGTGATGAGGAGGGAGGGGATGATGAGGTCACTGACTCCACGTGGGTGCCTAATAGGAGAGAGGAGGAGGAGGAGGATGAGGAGGAGGCACATCTCCAACGAGGCAGGATGCCCTTTGGTGGCCAGCGTAAGGGCAGTACACCGACGGAATCACACCGCAGAGCTCCGCCTGTGCAGGGTGCTGCCTCTGCCCGTCATTCAAAAAGTTCTTTGGTGTGGGCCTTTTTTGAGGCTAGTGCATCAGATCGCACAGCTACTGTTTGCAACATATGTCTCAAGCGTATATCGCGTGGCCAAAACATCAGCCGCTTGGGTACCACATGCCTGACCAGACATATGTTGACCTGCCATGCAGCTCGTTGGCAAGCCTACCTCAAAGACCCACACCAAAGAACAAAGCGGACCTCTCCTTGCACCGCATCAGCTGGGATCTCCAACCCCACTATAACTTCAGTCCTCTCTGAAACATGCACTGAAAGGAATGAAGGTGTAGAATTAGGTGTGTCACAGCCAAGTACTTGCGGCCACTCTACTAGCAGTACACCGACGTCCGATTCTAGCAGGCAAATTTCCCTGCCCCAGCTGCTGGACCGTCGAAAGAAGTTCACTCCCAGCCATCCACATGCCCAGCGGTTGAATGCTAGCTTGGCTAAATTGCTAGCGCTTCAACTGCTGCCTTTTCAGTTGGTAGACTCGGCCCCCTTCCGTGAGTTTGTGCAATGTGCGGTTCCTCAGTGGCAGGTTCCCAAACGCCACTTTTTCTCACGGAAGGCTATTCCGGCTCTCTACCGGCATGTGGAAGGCAATGTCTTGGCCTCGCTGGACAGGGCGGTCAGTGGTAAGGTGCATATTACCGCTGACTCATGGTCCAGCAGGCATGGACAGGGACGTTACCTTTCTTTCACGGCCCATTGGGTCACTCTTTTGGCAGCTGGGAAGGATGCAGGACAAGGTGCAGTAGTGTTGGAGGTTGTTCCACCGCCACGCCTCCAAAATGCTACTACTGGTTGTGACACACCTCTCTCCTCCACCCCCTCCTCTTCTTCTTCCTCCATGGCCTCTTCCTGTGCTTTGTCCTCTGAACCAGCGGTGCTCCGTAGCCGTTCAAGGGGCTACGCAAGTACGCAGGCAAAAAGATGCCATGCCGTGCTTGCGCTGGTGTGTTTGGGGGACAGAAGCCACACTGGGGCAGAGGTCCTGTCTGCTCTGCAGGGCCAGGCCGAGAGGTGGTTGACGCCACGCCAGCTTAAGCCAGGAATGGTGGTTTGTGACAATGGCACCAACCTCCTCTCCGCCCTCCGACAGGGACAACTGACCCATGTGCCCTGTGTGGCTCACGTCCTTAACCTGGTGGTGCAGCGGTTCTTGGGCAGGTACCCGGGCTTACAGGATGTCCTGAGGCAGGCCAGGAAAGTCTGTGTGCATTTCCGCAGATCTTATAATGCCAGTGCTCGCCTGGCTGAGCTGCAAAAGGAGTTGAACCTGCCCAAGAACCGCCTTATATGTGACATGCCCACCAGGTGGAACTCAACGTTGGCCATGCTGCAGCAGCTGCACACGCAGCAGAGGGCCATCAATGAGTACCTGTGCGACTACGGCACCAGGACAGGGTCAGGGGAGCTTGGTTTTTTTTCTCCACGCCAGTGGGGCATGATCACGGATGCATGCACTGTCCTGGCACCATTTGAGGAGGCCACAAGGATGGTGAGCAGTGACAGTGCATGCATCAGTGACACTGTACCTCTTGTCCACCTGTTGGAGCACACGCTGCGTGGAATAATGGACAGGGCACTTGAGGCAGAACAGAGGCAGGAAGAGGAGGACTTCCTTGCCTCTCAAGGCCCCCTTTACCCAGACAGTGTTCCTTCTGTCCCACCCATCGCACAGGAAGAGGAGGAGGAGGAGGAGGAGGAGGATTGTGTCAGCATGGAGGTGGAGGCTGGCACTCAGCATCATCAGCAGCAGTCTTTTAGGGATGATTTACAGTCCCAAGAAACCAGTGGACTTGTACGTGGCTGGGAGGAGGTGGCTGCGGATCATGTCGTCCTTAGTGACCCAGAGGACTCCGGACCGAATGCCTCAGCTAACCTACGCTGCATGGCCTCCCTGATCCTGCAAAGTCTGCGGAAGGATCCTCGTATTCTTCGGATCAAGGAGAGGGACCATTACTGGCTGGCCACTCTCCTTGATCCACGGTACAAGGGTAAGGTTGCGGACCTTATGTTACCGTCGCAGAGGGAGCAGAGGATGAGACAACTCCGGGAGGCCTTGCAGAAAGGTCTGTGCAACGCGTTCCCAGAGACTGGGAGGTTACAAACTCCTGGTCCTGGACAACGAGTTGCTGAGGCTTCGGCCAGTCAAAGAAGGAGCGGTGGGGAAGGTGGCCGTCTGACCGATGCGTTCAGACAATTCTTTAGTCCGCAGCCCCAAAGTATGATCGGTTCCAGCAACCATCGCCAGCGTCTGATAAACATGGTGCAGGAATATCTAGGGGCAAGGTCAGACTTGGACACCTTCCCCACCGAAAATCCTCTGGCTTACTGGGTCTTGAGGATGGATCACTGGCCAGAGCTTGCACAGTATGCAATTGAGCTACTGGCCTGTCCTGCATCCAGCGTTCTTTCGGAACGCACATTCAGTGCTGCTGGAGGATTTGTCACGGATCACAGGGTGCGCCTGTCCAACGACTCGGTTGATCGACTGACTTTCATCAAGATGAACCAGTCTTGGATCACCACCAGCTACCACACACCTGATGCTGATATAACAGACTAATTGATTTTAACACGTCACATCCCTTCAAGACTGATGCTGATGCTGAGTGCCTGTGCTGTTATGTTGACTGGCTATCCTCCTCCTCCGAGTCCTCAATGATACGATTGATGATGATAGCTTGGAAGATCATTTTTGTTTATGGGTGCCGCCACCAGTGGCTAAGGCCCAATTTTTCAGCCCCTGTTTAACAGGGGCGTGTAATTACAATTTTTGAAGCAATACTTTGCAACAGGGCTCATTGCTGTGCTCCAAGTACAGTATCTGTGAGGGGTTGCAGTGTTGTGCCACCAGTGCCTAAGGCCCAATTTTTCAGCCCCTGTTCAACAGGGGCATGTAATTACAATTCTTGATCTAATAATTCACAGCAGGGCCCATTGCTGCACCCACCAAGAGTAACTCTGAGGGCTTACAGTGTTGTGGCAACGCCACCACCACCACCACCACGAAAGGCCCAATTTTTCAGCCCCTGTTCAAAAGGGGCATGTAATTACAATTCTTGATCTAATAATTCACAGCAGGGCCCATTCCTGCACCCACCAAGAGTAACTCTGAGGGCTTACAGTGTTGTGGCAACACCACCACCACCACCACCACCACGAAAGGCCCAATTTTTCAGCCCCTGTTCAACAGGGGCATGCAATTACAATTCTTGATCTAATAATTCACAGCAGGGCCCATTGCTGCACCCACCAAGAGTAACTGTCAGGGCTTACAGTGTTGTGGCACCAGCACCACCATCAAAGGCCCAATTTTTACTACCACTGTTCAACAATTATATGTAATTACAATTCCTGATATAATAGTTGACAGCAGGGCGTTCCAGCACCAACCAAGAGTAACTGTGAGTGTTTACAGTGTTGTGCCAACACCAACAACTAAGGGGCCTATTTCTGCAGAGTATATACGGCAGGTCCCTACTTTCAAACATCCAACTTACAAACGACTCCTACTTGCAAACGCAAGAAGACAACAGGAAGTGAGAGGAAATCTACCCCTAGGAAGGAAAATTCTCTCCTGTAAGAATTAATATGGGAGAAAGGTGTCTCCTCTGTACTGATGCTTTATCACCAATCCTTGTTTCAAGAAAAACACCACATTTCAAAAACAGTTGTCATTGGGACGGAAAGTGAGGTGAAATGTTCTGAACAGGGGCACAGACAGCAAAACAAATGTTACAGGGGTGATAACCCTTACCTATGTTTTCCAAAAAGTTTAAAAATAGATTTTTGGGCTGGAGCTACACTTAAACAATGTACCTGTTCAAAATTACAAACACATTCTACATAAGAACAAACCTACAGTCCCTGTCTTGTATGCACCGCCTGTATACGGCTGTTCAGAGTATATAGGGCCTTTTTTATTTTGTGTGCGGTGTTCCCCTTAATATCCATACAAGACCCAAAGGGTCTGGTAATGGGCTGGGGTAGGGGGGGGGGGGGTCATGGGGTAGCTATGCCATTTTTCTTAAAGATTTTCATCCATATTACCGGGACCAGACATTACATTAAAGCCGCAAGCAGTTTTAAATGGCTTTTTTTTCCTTTAGAAGTGTCATTTTGTGCAGGGACAGTTCTAAACACGGGAAACACGTGGCACTTCACAGGCATACTTTAGACACCCCCCAGGTATGATATTTAAAGGAATATTTGACTTTTTTTTTTCACTTTATGCATCATTAAAATGACTGCTCCCGAAAAACGACCATTTTTAAAACTTCTTTTTGCATTGATACATGTCCCCTGGTGCAGAACCCGGGTTCCCAAACCCTTTTTAGGACAATAACATGCATAATAGTCGTTATAATTAGCACTTTAGAATTCGAACGTTCGCATCCATTGTATTTAATAGGGTTCTAATGTTCGTACGAACTTTCGGTCCGTTCGCGGGTTCTGGTGCGAACCGAACCCGGGGGTGTTCGGCTCATCACTACTTCCAAGATCATCTATGGACATTATCAGACACTCTGAACTTTAAAATCATCTGCCTGAAATTGTTTTTCACTTTCTAGGTGGTGTTGGCCATCTGATTTATACCAACACTAGCGCTGTTTTAGTATATCACTGACACAGTTTATCACTGTTTTATGTTTTTATACTATTCTTTTTATATATATATATATAATTTCCTACTTTCGGCTATAAAACACATGCAATAAAATGTAAAAAAACAAATTTCTTCATAAATTTTGACCAATATGTATTCTGCTACATGTTTTACTACTAGTAATGGCAGTGATCAGCGACTTATAGCAGGACTGCGACATTGCGGAGGACAAATCTGACACTTATGCCGCGTACACACGATCGGAATTTCCGATAACAAATGTTCGAGCTTTTGGTCGGATAGTCTGACCATGTGTATGCTCCATCGGACATTTGCTGTCGGAATTTCCGACAACAAAAGATAGAGAGCTGGTTCGCAATTTTTCCGACAACAAAAGTTCTTGTCGGAAATTCCGACGCACAAAATGCCTATGCATGCTCGGAATCAATTTGACGCATGCTCAGAATCATTGAACTTCATTTTTCTCGGCTCGTTGTAGTGTTCTACGTCACCGCGTTCTTGGCGATCAGAATTTCCGACAACATTTGTGTGACCATGTGTGCGCAAGACAAGTATGAGCGAAAATCCATCGGAAAAAAAACACGGTTTTGTTGTCGAAAATTTTGATCGTGTGTACGCGGCATAAGTGACACTTTTTGGGGACCAGTGACACTAATACAGTGATCAGTGCTTAAAATATGCACCGTCAATTTTCTAATGACACTGGCAGGAAAGGGGTTAACATCAGGTGCGATCAAAGGGTTAATTGCGTTCCTAGGGAGTGCTTGCTAACTGTGTGGGGGGGGATGCGGGGGGTGCTTGTACTCTGGGAAGCATTAGATTTGTGTTCCTGCTTACCAGAAACACAGGATCACCACCTTCCCTTCTCACAGAACGGCAATCTGCCTTGTTTACATAGGCAGACCACCGTTCTGCTTCTCTCAGGAATGATCGGCGCCCCAGACCTGGAAGTGCAGGATCCCGTACAGGTACAAGATCCTGCGCAGAGGAGCCGCTTTACCACCGTATACATGCAGTTTGCAGTTAAAGAGTAAGCAGTACCCAGCAAAGTACGTACTGATCCTATTCATTAAAATCAAGGGATGGCTGGCCTAATATGCCCTAATATAATACCCTAAGATTTCATATTCCTGATGTGTCTGTTGTAGCATGTCCTGGTGTTAAAAAGTATCCTGCTCTCTTTGTATTGCTTTCTTTGTGTGAAATGCCTGGTGATCCTGCCAGTCCCTCTGCTTTCCTATTAAAAACTGACCACAATAGGTATGAGAGCACATCCATCCTAGTGTGGTCAGGTTTCTGGCTGTGCTGATAAAACAGCCTGCCTGTCCTCCAATGGCCAGGACTTGTGCTGACACCCCACCTAGATGCTCTTCACTGGGAAGATCGGTATATTACTCTTTCTCTGCCTCCTGCTGACTTACCTGCCTCCCTCAGTTCTTCACTATGAAGATGAGTGTACTGCTGTTCTCTGCCTTACTGCAATCTCCAACTCCACATCTCCAAGCCCCTTAAACCGGAGTTCCACCCAGAAATGGAACTTCAGCTTTTCGGAACCCTCCCCCCCCCCCTCCGGTGTCACATTTGGCACCTTTCAGGGGGAGGGGGTGCAGATACCTGTATAAAATAGGTATTTGCACCACTTCCGTGTATCGACTCCCACGCCCCTTCGCGTCACCCCCCCCCCCCCGCTGTCTTCTGGGATGTTTCCAGGAGAGAGCGGGGACCAGTGATGGCGCCCCGCGCTACTCGCGCATGCGCAGTAGGGAACCAGGCAGTGAAGCTGCAAGGCTTCACTTCCCGATTCCCTCACCGAGCATGGTGGCGACAGCATCCGAGGACCGAGCGATTGCTCAGCCTCCTCTGCCGACATCGCGGGCGCGCTGGACAGGTAAGTGTCCACTTTTTAAAAGTCAGCAGCTGCAGTATTTGTAGCTGCTGGCTTTTAAAAAAAAATATTTGGGGGACCTCTTCTTTAAAGTGGAGCTCCACCCTAAATAGCAACTTTTGCTATTTGGAACCCTCCCCCCCTCCGGTGTCACAATTGACACCTTTCAGGGGGGTGAAGATACCTGTCTAAGACAGGTATTTTCACCCACATCCGGGAGTCCTCTCTCCGGGAATCTGCGGGAGTTACGTCACTTCCTGCAGACTTCCCTTGGTGTTCTGGGAGACACTCGGCTCCCAGAACACAGGAGCACCAATCAGAATGGCGCAGCGTGACTCGCGCATGCGCCGTAGGGAAATGGGCATGAAGCTGCAGGGCTTCACTTCCTGGTTCCCTCAGCGAGGATGGCGAAGGGAGCAGCAGAGCGACGAGCGGTCGCTCGTCCTCTGCTGCGGACGTGGCTGGACTCCAGGACAGGTAAGTGTCCAAATATTAAAAGCCAGCAGCTGCTGTAGCTGTAGCTGCTGGCTTTTAATATTTTTTTTTCCGGCGGAGCTCCGCTTTAAGCAGCTTTATGTTTAGTATTATGTAATAACTCATGAAAGAAAAAATATATATATATATATATATATATATATATATATATATATACATATACAAACATTTTGCCTTGTTTTACAAGGTAAGGGTTCACATATGCTTTGATTTGTTTACATTTTCTAAATAAAAAAATCAAACAAAAAACTTTGCTGGATGAGTACAATATGTGATGTAATGGGTTGTAACACAGACACTTTTAATCTCTGTCACAATGTTGTACAAATAAATGCATTCCCTGAGCATACCTAAGCAAATATTCAGTAGCAGAAAGCCTCTGTGAAAGCCATGGTCATCCGGGCCATGGTGTTAATGGTCAACTCTTTGTTAGTTCAGAGAGTCCGAGCAGAGCTCAGGGTAGTTCAGTCAACAGGAAAGGTAAAGAGGTCAGACAGGAAAGGATGTATCAGAAGGCAGTTCCTACAGAGCTGTACAGAGAGCACAGTCTATACTAGCCTAGTACTTGTCTGCCTGCCTGCCGGAGAGAGACTCTGCACAACTACAAGGTAAGAGACCTTCCCATCATTCTACCCAGAAGAAGCACACTGGTGTCTTCTAACTACCTTGGTTAACTCCTTGTACTGTATGTTAGGCCTGCTACAGACTATGAACTGACAGCATGTGCTGGGATTTGTTATTCCTCAGCCCAGAGAGCAGCACTATACACTACACAACCGATGGTAAGGTAGCATGCATTGCTACAACTCCAATAGAGCAAAGTCATTGTATAAGATAGCGTGTTACATCGCCAATATGTGGAGTAACGTCATTGTGTAATGCCCGGTACACACAATGAGATTATCGGACGAATGATCGTCCGTTTTTTTTTTGCATGCTAACCTCAGATCAAATCTGTTGAGTTTACTAAAGTCACAAAAATTTGTGTACGGCAGAATAAAAAATTGGAAGTGATGTCATGTGTTGTAATGCATTTGTATTGCATTTTTGAATGACAGCTGTACTGATTAAATGAAAATCCTATGATCTGACATGTTGCGAAAAAATTTTTTGTGCATGTCCGATCAAATAATATCAGATGAACTGTCCTAATCGGCTCTTGAAAGCTCTGTACTAACGATCAGATTATCGTACGATCGTTCCAAAATCTGTATTTTTCATACGATTTTCTGATCGTGTGTACTGGGCATAAGATGGCGTGTTACATCTCCAAAATGTAGAGCAACGTCATTGTGTTAGATAGCATGTTACAGCTCCAATAAGCAGAGCCAATACATTGTGTAAGATAGTGTGTTGCACCTCCATTATGTACAATGTAACAGTGAAAGATAGTGTGTTATATATCCGAAATGTAGAAAAAAATCATAAGGTAAGATAGCGTGTTACATCTCCAATATGTAGAGCAATGTAATAGCGCAAGATAGCGTGTTATAGTCATAGTGTAAGATTTTATCTCCAAAATGTAGAGCAATGTAATAGCGCAAGATAGCGTGTTACATCTCTAATATGTGGAGCAATGTAATAGCGCAAAATAGAGTGTTAGTGTTATGCCGCGTACACACGACCATTTTTCTCGTCGGGAAAAATTACATTTTTTCTCTTTGACGAGAAAAACGACCATGTGTGGGCTTTTGGTAATTTTTCCCGACGAGAAAAACGGCATTAATCACGACGAGAAAAATTAGAACATGCTCTAATTGTTCTCGTCGTGATTCACGGCATTTTTTTCCGCGGCAGTTTTCCCATAGGGAAATACTGCCGGGGAGCCTACACACGGTCGTTTTTCTCGACCAAGAGAAAAAATGACAGGAAAAACGGCCGTGTGTAGGGGAACAAGCCGTTCCTCGTTTTTCCCGTCGATTTTCTCGACGGTGTTTTCACCGTCGAGAAAATCCATCGTGTGTACGCGGCATAATAGTCATACTAGTGTTACATCTCCAATATGTAGAGCAATGTCATAGTGTAAGATAGCGTGTTACATTATCACTATGTAGCGCAATGTCACCACCAATAGAGTCCCCAGTAGAGGAGTGCCATAAGAAAATAAAAAGTACTGGTCAAAGTTGTTTGGCATTATAGGAGTGATGTATGAAGAAGTGAACTAAAGAAAGCATAACAATTCTTGGCCCCCACACTAACCGGTCAACTTTCTTGATTTTTTTTTCCAACTGAACAATGAATTAACAGATGATTGGTGGCGAGGGTGTTACATTTAGCACACTTTCCCTCTATCAGGCCCTCCCATCGTGCAGCTGTGCATGACAACCAATCAGCTTCTATGTTCAGCTTGTACAGTTAGAGTCTGTTCACACAGGGGCGGCACGACTTTGGGGGCGACTCGGCAAGGCGATCTGAAGACGACTTGAGAGGCGACTTGCAAAATGACTTCTGTATTGAAGTCAATGCAAGTCGCCCCGAGTCGCACCCAAAGTTGTACAAGAACCTTTTTCTAAGTCGGAGCGGTATTAGAACGGTTCTATTGAATAGAGCTGAGCGTGACTTGTCAGGCGGCTGAGTCGCCTGATGAGTCACCCCTGTGTGAACCGGCTCTCAGGCTTTGCATACGAAAGATAGAAGCTAATTGGATGCCATTTGCAGTTGTTACAGTTTTAAAACATCCCTTCCCCCCCCCCTCCCCATTGTGTTTATTGACCTTATACATTCCAGTTATAAGAACATGAAGCTGGATTGTAGTGTTCTGGAACATTAGGAAGCAATACTCAGATCACATTTATTTTTATCGGTCACAGTGCCATGCTGAGCACAAGAACAACGGCCGTTTTGATAGCTTCTATTTATAACAACAAAATTCTTAGACACTATAGGTAAAATCTGCATTAAGTTAGAAATTCAGAATGTCAATATCTGAAATGGTTTCAGCCAGCATTAACGGCTTATGCATGCAGTCAGACACAGGTGTATGGGTATTTATATTTTAGCTCACAGAGTGCAATAAGACCCCTTTCACACTGAGGGCGTATTGCAGGCGCTATAGCGTTAAAAATAGTGCCTGCAATCCGCCCTCAAACAGATGCTCCATTGTCTCCAGTGTGAAAGCCCGAGGGCTTTCACACTGGAGCGTTGCACTAGCAGGACGGTAAAAAAAGTCCTGCAAGCCGCATCTTTGGGACAGCGCGGCAATGGCGCCCGCAATGCGCTGCTTCAGCAGCGCATTGCGGGCGGTTTTAACCCTTTCTCGGCCACTAGCAGGGGTAAAACTGCCCAGCTAGCGGCCGAAATGCGCCGCAAATCCGCCCATAGCGTCGGCGGTAAAAATAGCGGCGTTTTACCGCCAACGCTATGGGCGGCTCAGTGTGAAAGGGGTCTAAAAGCAATTTCAGTGCAGGGCATGGGCGTAGCATAAGGGGTTGCAGGGGTCACAATCGCAACCCCGCCCCTAGCTCCAGGGGGCCCCTGCAGCCTCCCTGTCATATTATCATCTCCTCCACAAAGTCCAGCTCCGATCTGCCCCAGGGCCCCACGGCCATGCTCCAGTACTGGGCTTCCACTTTGCCTTCCACGCTATGGGCGGCTCAGTGTGAAAGGGGTCTAAAAGCAATTTCAGTGCATGGCAAGGGCGTAGCATAAGGGGTTGCAGGGGTCACAATCGCAACC
The DNA here is from genome assembly GCA_029206835.1 of Rana muscosa. Taxonomy (NCBI): domain Eukaryota; kingdom Metazoa; phylum Chordata; class Amphibia; order Anura; family Ranidae; genus Rana; species Rana muscosa. Next base: position 110,493,391 of record CM055116.1, read on the forward strand.
CTGCCCCCAGCTCCAGGAGGCCCCTGCAGCCTCCCTGTCATATTATCATCTCCTCCACAAAGTCCAGCTCCGATCTGCCCTAGGGCCCCACGGCCATGCTCCAGTACTGGGCTTCCACTTTGCATTCCACAGTCCACACCCCTTCGTTCTCATTGGCTGGGAAGAAGCTGTGAGCCATTTCCTGAAAAGAGAGGAGCACAGGGTGAGAACAGCCCACGATGGGGAAGCGTCTGTGCTGTGTGCTGGCAACATGGAATGGTAACCGAGTTTAGCGAGGCAAGAAGGAGATTGCCGTCCTGTAGTTACAATGGGACCGATGTCACTGGTGAGGTAAGACACCACTCTGTGTCTCCTAGTCACCAGCTGGGATTCTCTGTAACCTCCCACCCGGGGATGTCTACTTACCCCACTTCCCCACTTCACTAAGAACTGGGGAGAAGATACACACCTCGGGGAGGTGACATTGCCCCAACACCTGCCATCACTGACAGAGAAACCTTCAGAAATTGCTAAAACAAATCCCTTAACACCCCCTGAGGGGCTGCAGGCTCCAGATTTTGTGTCACATGGCTTTGCCCCCCCATCTAAGTTGCACGCCCCCCCCAAAGCCCCCTGACCACTCCCTCCTACCTGGATGCTATGCCCGGCTGCTGCGCTCCTTTCCTATTACAGCACTCTATACTGCTTCTCCTCCGCAGGGCTGAAATCACATTCCTTTACAACACAGTCAGCCAGCCACGATCTGCACAGGGTGTATCTGCCTATTGCAACTACACTGCGGTTCCGACCAGAGAATTTCACAGGTCAGAACGGCAAACCCAGATACACCCTGTGAAGGCTGACAGACTGTGTGTAAAGGAATGTGATTCCAGCCCTGTGCAGTGCTGGTGGGAGGATCTGTATACAGTGCTGGGATGGGAAAGGAGCTCTGCCAAGTGACCTGCCAGGGGTCCCTGTCCTCTGATTCTCCAGCGGTGATCCCTGTCTTCTGATTTTCCAGCAGTAATCCTTGTCCTCTGAAGTAAGGAACTCAAAACTCTTAGGCCACCTTGAGTATCTTGGCGTGCAGTGGGTGTATCTACACGCATGGTGGAAGTGGTGGTGGTAGTGGGGGGGGGGGGCCCAGGTCAACTTTTGCATCGGGGCCCACGAGCTTCATGTAAGCCTCTGGTGCAGGGGAGTAACCTGTACAGCTGTACAAAACTGAAGGGAAGGCTGAAGTTCAGCTTTAAAGCTAAATTCCAGGTATGGATATTCTTAGATGGTTGCATTGGTCCAGCTTGGACCAATGTAACTATGTACTGTATATACTATACCTGACCTATTCCCCTGGAAGCTTTGGGTCCTCTGCCAAGTGTCTGCCCTTCTGCTTAGTGAAAACGGAAAGTGGACCACTTGGCATGGGGCCATTCAGAGATCACTTTGCATTTTCTCAATAAATGAAAAGAGCTCTCTGATTGGACGAGGTCTAGATTTTGGTGATAACGCCCCACCGCTTCACCTTTTCTAATCAGAGAACACTTTCCATTCACAGAGAAAATGCAATGTGTTCTCCAAATGGCCCCCGTGCCAACGGTTGACCTCATGTGTTCACAGAACTGCACCAGTTGTGGGTAAATCAAAAGAGTACTTTATCATCTGGCTCCTTCATATATGTTTCATTTGTTTGGTGGAGTTGTGGTCTAATCCGGACAATGAAGGCCTCAGAAGTATGATGATACTTTATTTATGTAGGTTGTAACCCAAATCAACCAATCATAATTGAACTTTTTTGGTCATCTGATTACATTGACTTGATTGGTTTCCATATTTTGTACATAATCACTGAAATTTGAACTGACATTTAAAATAAACCAAATAGTATTTATTGGACATTCTCTGCTCATGACTGCAGATCTGACATAATTTGACACTTGCACTGGAGAACAGCCAAGTCCAACATTCCCAAGCTGGCAAATCAATAACTGGCCAAGGATTGCTATCACTGTACATGTGAAATGTGGGATTACAGCCCCAGCAGAATTAGCTGCAAGTTCAGGGTACCTTCATCGGTTTCTTCACTGGTGGGGTCTACTCAGACCTGGAATTGTAGAAGGCCACTTAACCACAGCCTGAAACGACCAGGTTTCAGGTAGTAGCAGACCAGAAAAGAAAAGACAAGAGAGCAGCAATGACGTATCCAACATCAAGGCTTTATTCCAGCAAAAGCCTTGGCCTCGGTCCCCGACCAGAGACCTCCCAAATGAGACCCCTTTCACACTGAGGCGCTTTACAGGCATTTTAGCGCTATAAATAGCGCCTCTCATGCCACCCCAGTGTGAAAGCACTCAGGCTTTCACACTGGGGCGGTGCGTTTGCGGGACGGTCTGCAAAGTCCCACAAGCAGCATCTTTAGGGCGGTGCGGGAGCAATGTATACACCGCTCCCGCACCACCCTGCCAATTGAAATCAATGGGCAGCCCTGTGAAGCGCCTACAAAGCGCTTCAGCATCGGCCCTTTTCAGGCGCTTTTAACCCCTTGTTAACCCCTTCTTTGGGGTTAAAAGCACCCCGCTCCCACCCGCACTGCACCGGTAAAGCGCCGCAAAAACTAGCGACGCTTTACCGCTAATGCTCGGGCAGTCTGAGTGTAAAAGTAGCTGACACATTTCACCACTCAAGGCTTAGTCGTAGTGTGGTGAAACGCGTCAGTAGAGGTCCAAGACCATTTCTGGAATAAAGCCTTGATGTTGGGTATCGATCTGTCTCAATATCTATTTTGAGTCGTTTTTGAGCATGGATGGCTTCCTTTCAGCCAGAACCCTGTTTACGGAAGACAACTGTATTTTTGTGCCTAGTAAACAGAGGATATTTGCCTTCACAGACCGCAGACCAACATTTTCTCATTTCTGACCTCACATTAAAAAAAAAAATTCCCATTGGCTATAACCTATATTTTTTTTATGGAAGATATTTAGAGTTGTACACCCACAAAGACTTAGGATCACTGAAAAGTCATAAGGGTGGCTTATGAAGATACAAAACCATGCTAAACCTACTCAAAGGTCAGTAGCAATTCACAACTTTACGTTTTTCGGCTTATACACCCACCTTTTCAAACCCCCTCCCCCATTCATAAAAGCCAAGGAAAAGGTCTCAATGAATGGAGGAGGCGGACCTTTCATTGACCCACCAATTCCCTTGCTCTAATAACTTCCAGAACTCTGCAAGATTACATCTGCGGTGTATAGGGGTTGGGTGGCAGATGACAAAATATGTCAACTATTTTTTAACCCCTTGACGCCGACCGTACTCAAATATACGGCCCTACTGAAGTAGGCTTTTTTCCCCAGGGCCGCATATTTGCGTATGTCCCTTTGTGCTGGGAGCGTGTTGCATGGTGCGCTCCCAGTACAAAGACCGGGGTCTCAGCAGGAGCCCCGGGCCGCGTACTAATTGATCGGGACCCGGATCTCTTGATTCTGTGTCACCTGATCACTGTGATAGCCTCTGAATGGCTATCACAGTGATCAGTCACTGTAAAGCACGCGCCAGTTTTTTTTCTTCTCTGTGAATGTGAAACTCAGTATTTCTCTCTCTCCTTGCAGAGAAAAAAAAAAGCTTGTGTAAAAAAAAAAATATATATATAATAATAATAATAATAATAAAAAAAAATACATGAGTAAGCTATGAATAAGCACTTTTGAAAGTATGAAACGCGTCAGCTCCTTTATTCCATTGTTTGCTGTCGCTTGTATTTTTGGATTATTATCGTCTTTTTTTAATAAAGGCATTGATTTTTGAGTGCGGCTGTCCAGAATTTTCTCCTCAACCAATTGCTTATGCGTAGCCTGTACCTGCCGTTCCTATTCTGAGGAGAGCTACATTTCCAGACACCCTTCCTAGAGCGGCATTACTCTTCCCCCATCGGTGTGTTTTAGGTAGTACAAAAATAAGGGAAAATGTGCACTATTGTTTTTGGCCTGTACTACAGGTACAAACAACAACTAACATATTGTTGCAATTGTCAGGAAAAGGAGAATTTTATTTGAGTTCTTTTTTGGTGGTAGGTTATGGTATAAGCAATAAATATACAGCTACATTTAAAAAAATATATATATATATATTTTTACTATTTTGGGCCAGTTTTCCTTTGATAATAAAAAAAAAAAAACAGGAGATATCCATTACCATTTACCACCAACTGGAAACCCAATTTGTCCTGCAAAAAACACAGTATAATCCACCTGGATGCACAAAGTAGTTGTGATGATATATACAGTTTTACTATCACGTGTAAAAGTTACAAAATTGTGTTAGGGCATTTATATTTGTTTAACCCTTAGGCGCAAAGGGGTTTAAAAACGTTTTACCTAACCACTTGGCAACCACCTGCCGACAAATAACGTCGACAAGGTGGTTGCTTAACTCTGGGAGGACGTTATAGAACGTCCTCCCAGAATCGCGCTCCCGCGCGCCCCCTGGGGCGCGCACACGGGAAACTCCGTGACCGCCGGGTCCAGAGGACCCGGCGCATCACGAATCGCGGTAAATCGCCGCTGATATGATGGAGCGATCACTTGTAAACAGACCAGCGTCATGTGATGACGCCGGTTCCTCTCTCCCCTCTCTGTACCGATCGGTACAGTGTGAGAGGAGAGGGGGAGGGAGCAGATCAAGGCAGCAGCGCTGTGGGCTGGATCTGTGACAATTGCAGTCACAGATCCAGCCATCCATCCATCCCTGCTCAGCCATCCCTGGTGCAATACCCTGCCAATACTCTGCAAAATACCCTGCGCAATACTCTGCAAAATACCCTGCACAATACTCTGCAAAATACTCTGCAATACCCTGGTGCAATACTCTGCAATACCCTGGTGCAATACTCTGCAATACCCCGGTGCAATACTCTGCAATACCCTGCACAATACTCTGCAATACCCTGTGCAATACTCTGCAATACTCTGCAATACCCTGCGCAATACTCTGCAATACCCTGCGCAATACCCTGCAAAATACTCTGCAATACCCTGCACAATACCCTGCAAAATACTCTGCAATACCCTGCGCAATACCCTGCAAAATACTCTGCAATACCCTGCGCAATACTCTGCAATACCCTGCGCAATACCCTGCAGAATATTCTGCAATACCCTGCGCAATACTCTGCAATACCCTGCACAATACTCTGCAATACCCTGCACAATACTCTGCAATACCCTGCACAATACTCTGCAATACTCTGCAATACCCTGTGCAATACCCCCTGTGCAATACCCCGTGCAATACCCTGCCATAGTCCGCAATACTCCGCAATGCCCGGCAATACTCCGCAATGCCCGGCAATACTCTGCAAAAACCACTTCCCGCCCACCGGCCGTCATATGATGTCCTTAACTTTATGCGGTGATATCTGAATGATGGGAGCAGCTACAGGCATCATTCAGATATTAGCTTTTTCAGCCGGCGATTCCCTACACCATAACAACAATCATAGCGGCTGTTCCGCCGCTTGATCATTCTTACGGGAGGTGAGAGGGGATGCCCCCCCTCCCGCTGCCCTCCGGTGCTTCTACCGACTCACCGCTACGATCAAAGCCAGGATTGTTGTTTTTTTTTTGTTTGTTTTTTCAGGCTTCCCAGCCTAGAGGTGAGATGTGGGGTCTTATTGACCCCATATCTCACTGTCATGCCATATTCCTATTACAAGGGATGTTTACGTTCCTTGTAATAGGTATAAAAGTGATCAAAAAAATTTTGGGGGCGGAAAAACATGTCAAACTAAAATAAATAAAGTAAAATGAACAATAAAAAAATATATATTTTTTTAAAGCGCCCCTGTTCCCGTGAGCTCGCATACAGAAGCGAACGCATACGTAAGTCCCGCCCACATATGAAAACGGTTTTCAAACCACACATGTGAGGTATCTCTGCGAACGTTAGAGCGAGAGGAATAATTCTGGCCCTAGACCTCCTCTGTAACTCAAAACATGTAACCAGTAAAAATATTTAAAGCTTCGCCTATGGGGATTTTTTAAGTAGCGAAGTTTGGTGCCATTCCACGAGTGTGTGCAATTTTTAAGGGTGACATGGTAGGTATCTATTTACTCTGCGTAACTTCATCTTTCACATTATGCAAAAACATTGGGCTAACTTTACTGTTTTTTTTTTTTTTTTAAGCACAAAACATTTTTTTTCTGTAAAAAACGCGTTAAAAAAATTGCTGCGCAAATATCGTGCGAGATAAAAAGTTGCAACAACCACCATTATATTCTCTAAGGTCTTTGCTAAAAAAACATATATAATGTTTTGGGGTTCTATGTAATTTTCTAGCAAACAAATGATGATTTTTACATGTAGGAGAGAAATGTCAGAATTGGCCTGGGTGCTCCAGAACGCCTGAAGGTGCTCCCTGCATGTTGGGCCTCTGTATGTGGCCACGCTGTGTAAAAGTCTCACACATGTGGTATCGCCATACTCGGAAGGAATAGCAGAATGTGTTTTGGGGTGTAATTTGTGGAATGCATATGCTGTGTGTGAGAAATAACCTGCTAATATGACAATTTTGTGGAAAAAAAAAAAGAGAAAAAAAAATCTTGATTTTGCAAAGAATTGTGGGGAAAAATGACAACTTCAAAAAACTCACAATGCCTCTTTCGGAATACCTTGGAATGTCTTCTTTCCAAAAAGGGGTCATTTGGGGGGTATTTGTACTTTTCTGGCATGTTAGGGTCTCAAGAAATGAGATAGGCCGTCAGTACTTCAGGTGTGATCAATTTTCAGATATTGGCACCATAGCTTGTGGACTCTATAACTTTCACAAAGACCAAATAATATGCACCAATTTGTACTTATTTTTACCAAAGATATGTAGCAGTATAAATTTTGCCCAAAATTTATGAAGAAAAAATAGTAATTTGCAAAATTTTATAACAGAAACGAAAAAAAAATCATTTTTTTACAGAATTTTCAGTCTTTTTTCTCTTATAGCGCAAAAAATAAAAAACCCAACAGTGATTAAATACCACCAAAAGAAAGCTCTATTTGTGTGAAAAAAAGGACAAAAAATTCATATGGGTACAGTGTTGTATGACTGAGTAATTGTTATTCAAAATGTGAGAGCACCGAAAGCTGAAAATTCGTCTGGTTATTAAGGGGGTTTAAGTGCCCAGTGGTCAAGTGGCTAAACATAGGTTTTTAAACCTATCCAAGAGGCATGTGCTTGAACAGGAACATTACAAAGGAAGTGACAGAAAAAGAGCTACTTTTACTACTGTAGCACTGCCACCATGGGGGTTTCTGAGTATAGACTTTCCTGCCCCCCCCCCACTGATTATCCTGCAGCCAGTTACACAGTATTTTCACACAGCCAGGTGCACACACTCTTCTACTGGTTATCTTCAATGACCAGTCTAGGGGATTTGTTTTTTTGTTTTATTTGGAGAACAAGGATAGGAGAAGGGATTTAGTAGGATACCCCAAATTAACTATTCACAGGTGAGGACACCTCTCTCAATAGAACTGTATAGCAGCAGTATGGTAAGAACAAGTCCCTTTGTAGCAGAAGGAACTCAGTGGACTTTGTCTTCAGGGTCTGTACTCTCAAAATGTCCAGGCACAGCTGGTAGCCTCCTTCCAACTTCCAAGCAACACTCTATACCAGTTAAACTAGACAGGATCTATGGACATCCTCCCTCAGTCAGCTTGCAAAGGAACCATGGGTTGTAGCTTCAGTGTTTCAGGCCCTCAGATTGAAAAGTGAGGGTATGTGTCCCGATAGGGTAGACAGACAGCACCTAATTCCCCTTTCACATGGGGCGGACTCAGATAAGCAGGCTGGTGCAAGGATTTTTGACACCCTAGGTGAAACCTAATTTTGTGCCCACCCCCTGGCTCCACCCCTAACTCCATCCCCTTTGCCCTGCCCATGTATACCCCACCTTTTTAATTAAGTGCTTATCAAATGCAGCCCACAAACGCCCATCAAATGCAGCCTCACCAGCGCCCATCAATGCAGCCTACCAGCGCCCATCAGTGTAGCCTCACCAGCGCCCATCAGTGTAGCCTCACCAGCGCCCATCAGTGCAGCCTCAACAGTGCCCATCAGTGCAGCCTTACCAGCGCCCATCAGTGCAGCCTCACTAGCGCCCATCAATGCAGCCTACCAGCGCCCATCAATGAATGTTTGCTTGCTTCTATTAATTCGGGAGTTGGGACACAGACACAGTCCTCTGCCGCTGCCGCTGCGCCTTTGACACTATGTGCGAACGGAGCGGTGGCTGCCTGCTGATGCTGAGACTTATTTGCTTGCTGCAGAGAGAAGAGAGTAGGAACACCAGTGGCCGGGCGCCCTAGGCGGTTGTCTAGTTTGCCTAGTGGTAGCACCGGCCCTGCCGATAAGATCAGCAGGGGATCTGCCCGCTGATCCCCTGCTGATCTGGGCAGAGTGAGCAGATAACAGATCTGTGTCTGCTCAGTTTTTGCAGAGCGTATATGGACCGAGACCGATCTGATCTATGGACCAGCGGATGTAAACAAGCTCCACTGTCTGTTTACACCCAACTGCCCTCCGATCCGCCTAGATGGAGGAGGATGAATAACCTTCCATTTGTTTTTAGTGGAGTGGATCAGATTGGAGGTAGGTGGGTGTAAACAGACAAAAGTGCGTTTATACCCATTGATCCATAAGAGTGCATGGAGGGTCTGATCGTGTCCGCCTGAAAAACTGACAGGTGGACCTTATTGGACCCTTTGTGAGAAAAATACTCTAGGCAGGGCTGACACCGCAGAGTCCAAAAAATAATGTGTCTTCTCAGCCCACAACAGGACTTACAGTAGGAGCTAAGCGCATTTCTGAAAGATCGACACCCATTTCTCTCTACTTGCAAGGTCTTTAAAGTGGGTACAACTCGGAGAAATGTGTGCCTATTGTGGAGTGCTACTGCTACTGTTAGTTTCTTACTTTTGCACGTGTCTTCATCAAGGTGCTTCTTTTCAGTTCTTCACTTAAAAAAAGTCAAAATCTTTTTTGGGCCTTATACCTATGGTACATGGGAAACAGCTGTAACAAAAATACACAGAACAGGAGACAGCAATGTAATAGTCACACACACATAAAAAAAATAAGATGAATTTACTTTGATACTCAGCAGGAACAATTTAGTGTATATTTGTGTTATATTTTAGTCCTGAAAAGTGTTATTTTGTAGCAAAAGAAAAGTTAAAATGTAACTCAATGGAGAAAACATTAGCAAGGGGCCAGGGTGAGAGATTACGTGGCTGTGTCTCCATTTCTTCTGTTTGTTTTACTTTGTACTGTGTGCCAGAATGTACTGCTCAAAATAAACTGTGTACACACTCCGGGAGGACCTGCTGAGTGGAGCGTGGTTCAATCCAATACTCGTTTGTTAAAGAAAAGTCTAATAACTAGTATTATTTTGATAAACGCAGACATTAAGCACATACAAATGTTTGGAAATTCTCATAGGGAGCAATTATAGGCAAAGAGCCAGAGACAAATTCTACCTCCATAGACCACCATACTTTCTTCAGAAAAAATATGAATAGAAATACCGTACATGTTTCTATAGAATTGTATCCTAAAAAGTGTACAGTGATCATTACAACATTATAAAATTAAAGTGGTTGTTAAATGCAGACATAAAATATAAACAAAGCTTATTCCTCTATAGTTTGTACTGTCTCAATTTAAAGCACTGAGTGTTATTTCTATCTGCTGCTATCTGCATGAGTCAATTCTGACAAGTTTTCATGACACCAAGAGAAAAATGGGGACAGGAGAGGGACCTTCATCTGATTGACAGCCTCAGCCCTGTTCCTGTGTGCTATGTAAAGGGGGGTGTGTCCCTTCCCTCCAATCAGCTCTCCTTACTGAGCTTTGCAGTGTGTAAATTCAGCTCTCCGCCCCATTTTCTGACAGCTTGGACAAGCTTTATAAATTCTGGGACTTTGAAGAAATGTAGAGAAGAGAAGACTGCAGATAAACAAGTGCACCATCTGCAGGAGGATTTGTTTCATATCTGTGTATCACTTGATGCCAGTCACTTCACTGTGTATATGTAAGAGTTTTAAAGCGGTTCTTCACCCCCCCCCCCCAAAACAAATTTACAGACAGCAGCTACAAATACTGTAGTTGCTGACTTTTAATAAATTAATACTTACCTGTCCAAGGATCCAGCTCTGTCGTCACCCAGGCCGGTTCTTTGCTGTTTTTTGGGTCCTCAGAACTGGCATGTTTACTATGGAAAAGCTGTTGTGTATTGGTGGCTGGTGCTCAATATTTTGAGGGGAGGGGGGCATCAAACCAACGCCACCCTCCATGGGAAATGAATGGGAAAGCGGTGATCCCCTCCCCTGCGGGAGACGGATGGGAGAGCGGCGATCACCCCCGCGGTAGATGGATGGGAAGGCGCCGATCAGAGGCCTCCTTACCATAGGAGGCAGATGACAAGGATCTGGGGTAGGGCTGCTGCTCTTTGCTCCAGGGCCATTGATTGTCCTAAAACCCACTTTCTGATTGGCTGGGAGGAGAATCAGGAAGACAATAAGGAATATTAAATCACTATTGTCAAACAACTGGGTGGGCTCAGAGCGCAGTGCGCTGCTGAGCCCCCCCTTTTTTGAAGCCAATTAGAGCCTAAAAAAAAAACATTGAAATCCATGCACCAGCACCCTGTATGCAGATTAGGGGCCATACGCATGGATTAGAGGGGCGGTGCCCCTCCACCACTGCTGTTGTGACTTCTTGCTGCTTCACAGCCGGCCTCCTGTGCATGTTAGTTTTGCTTTAAAGTACCTAAAGATGCAGAAGCACACAATTTATTTCAGTGTCTGACAATGCATAGTGCTCCAGAGCCCACTACTATTTTTTTTTTCTAAACAAAGGGAAACATTTTTTTGGGGGGACACCTGTTCAAGCAACAACTGTCTAAGGCTAGGTTTACACTAGCCCGCACTCTGCGTTCTGGTTGCGAGTGTGGGAAACGCATCAATTGCCGCAGCCGAATCGCACTGCTCTTGCGAGAGGCACAGAGCTGCCATGCATTCTGAATGGCACCCCTACGCATTTCAACCCACAGCGCAATTGTGGGTGCGGGAACCACAGGGAAACTGCATGGTCAAAAAGACTGCTGTTTCACTGCATTTTTAAAAGGGTATATGCACCTTTTTTGTGCAATTCATGTGGCACGGCAAACATGGACCACACAACCCACACTAGTGTAAACCTAGCCAAAGAGGGGAGGTCCCCTCACATTGGGAGATTTCCTCTAGCTTCCTGATGTATCTCTTGAACAGAAAGTGTGCAGAAATTTCCCCAAAGATACACAGACAGCAAAATAAAAAAAAAATAGAAAAAAAAGAAACAGGCGGGGGTTTAACCCTTACTTACTCAAAATAAAAAAAAAACAGTTTTGGCTGAACATACGCTTTAAGCTTTGAGTGGCTTAATCAACCTTTGGTTTCTAATATGGTGGGTTTGGCATTAATGAGAACATGGTGGGACCACTGAGAGAAGCAGAGTGCACATGTGACAGTGAGAGCTTACTTCTGTAGCTTCTGAGAAATATAAGAGGCTAGTGAAGTTATCCATTTATTTATTTACTTTACCATTTACAGCAGGGCTTGACAAATTTGCTCGGAATCTAGGAGCCAGCTAAAAAAGTTAGGAACCAGGAACGCGCCCCGTCCAGTCAACCTCGCGCGCAGAAGCGAACGCATACGTGAGTAGCGCCCGCATATGAAAGCAGTGTTTAAACCACACATCTGAGGTATCGCCGCGATTGGTAGAGCGAGAGTAATAATTCTAGCCCTAGACCTCCTCTGTAACTCAAAACATGCAACCTATAGAATTTTTTAAACGTCGCCTATGGAGATTTTAAAGGGTAAATGTTTGTCGCCCATTCCATGAGCGGACGCAATTTTGAAGCGTGACATGTTGGGTATCAATTTACTTGGCGTAACATTATCTTTCACAATATAAACAAAAAATTGGGCTAACTTTACTGTCGTCTTATTTTTTAAATGAAAAAAAGTGTATTTTTTCCCAAAAAGTGCGCTTGTAAGACCGCTGCGCAAATACGGTGTGACAGAAAGTATTGTAACGACCGTCATTTTATTCTCTAGGGTGTTAGAATAAAATATATATATAATGTTTGGGGGTTCTAATTAGAGGGAAGGAGATGGCAGTGAAAACACAGGGAAAGCTCCATTAGTCTTGTCATGCCAACGGCCACCACAAGATGGCGCCAGATCACAGAAGGAAGCATAGGCCTGCAGAAGGCAGCAAAGCTGCGGCCTCAATTACCGGCCGGGGCGGTCCGACGCGATCGCGCGACGGCGCCCCCACCTCCCCTGCCGCGCAATCGCGTCGGGCTGCGCCGGCCGGCCGGTAATTGAGGCCGCGGCTTTGCGGCCTTCTGCAGGCCTATGCTTCCTTCCTTAGGTGCCAGGTCGCGATTTCTTGTCGCAATTGCGACCTAGCGCCCGGATTTCGTTGAGCCCTGATTTACAGTGGAACCTTGGATTACGAGCATAATCCGTTCCAGGAGAATTCTCGTAATCCAAAGCACTCACATATCAAAGCGAGTTTCCCCATAGAAGTCCATGGAAACGAAAATAATTTAATCCGCATTGACTTGAATGGCATGCAATACCGCATGTGACCAGAGGTGGGGGGCGCCGGAGAGCCTCAGAAATGATCGGGGACAGCTCGGCTGACCTCGGAAAGGCTTGGAAACACCCGGGAATGGAGTATTTCCGATCGGCTCCGCTCGGCTCAGCTCGACTCCGGCGCCCTGCACCTCAGGCCAAATGCAGTACTGCACACCCCATTAGCTTGAATTCTGCTCTTTTTGCTAGACAACACTTGCAAACCGAGTCAGAATTTTTTAAAAAAAAGTTGCTTGTCTTTCAAAATGCTCATTAACTGCGTTACTCGTAAACCAAGGTTCCACTGTATATAGCACCAATGTATTAACATCTATGCATTTTAGGATCATCTGCACCAAAAATGCACCAGAGTGAATGGCATTTGGCCACATAACTGCCCACAGTGGCAGTCCAAAGCAGCATTTCCTGGAAAACTAACAATTATTACATGGTTTAACAAAATCATTCCTCATTATAAATGGGCAGGATGGTTAGAATGGTTTTAGCTTTAATGGACAATTCTACTTTCACATTAAAAGACATAAAGAGCTTAGTAGATATTATGTTCTATGTTCATTATTATTTACCTAATTACACGGAAATAGACATTTACTTGCTCCGAATAATATACAATGCTTTTATTTTACAGGTCTGACCAGTCTCTTACTGTAATGGAAGAATTATAAGGCCAAGAGGCACCATGGAGCCAGGTGGTGTGAACATTCCGGAGCCCACCATGGTGCTTCCTAGACTCCATCCAATTGTAGAAGATGAATCAGAAGGAACAGAGGACTCAAGATCAATCGAAGACAAGGGTGCAGCAATTGGGGAACAGAGCAGGAGAGACAGTACTGAGCCTGAGCATGGATCCTCCAACCACAGCCCCAAATCATTTGTTGCTTCTGTGAAAAGGGCTATTTCTTCTATAGGGTCAAATGGTAAGATGAACTTCATCACTTGTTTTTCTTTTTGCAAATGATGTGAGTTTCAAGACAAAGAAAGAATTAAAGCGGTTGTATAGCCCCCCAATTTTTTTTTTAAGTCACCTGTAAGGGAAAAGGCATAATGAGCTAGTATGCACCGCATACTAGCTCATTATGAAATACTTACCTTAGAACGAGGCATCGGTAACTTACCTGGTCCACGCCGAGGGAGATGACATGTTGCCTCGACGTGTCTTCCGGGTATCGCGGCTCCAGCGCTGTGAGTGGCTGGAGCCGCGATGTTGTGACTCCCGCGCATGCGCGAGAGACTTCTTCCTGGCAAGGTCCGGCATCTGCCGGGCCTTCAGCCGAGAATCCCCTTTGCGCATGCGCCTCTGCAGTCAGCGGCTCATTGCGAGGGGAATTTTTTTTACTTACAGGTAAGCCTTATTATAGGCTTACCTGTAGGTAAAAGTGGAAACAAATACTATACAACCACTTTAAGTGAAACCATATACAGTATAAAAAAAAAAATCTACATTTGTTGGTGGTTCGGGGATATAAATTCTAAGATGTTAAATAAAGGGTCTTCTTGGTGGGTAGACTATGAACCTAATGTTACTTTAAAATATACCTGTTAGAATAAATATGTGGGTTTGTGAAAGTGTAAGTGGGAGGTGTTAGATCCAAGCGTTGTATTAGATCACATCACAGTGGAAGTTAAAGTCCATAGGGGGTTATTTACTAAAGGCAAATCCACTTTGCACTGCAAGTGCAAACTACACTTGAAACTGCACTGAAAGTGCAGTTGAAAGTGCAGTCGCTGTAGATCCGAGGTGGACATGCAAGGAAAAAAAAAAGCATTTTAGCTTGCACATGATTGAATGATAAAATCAGCAGAGCTTCCCCCCATTTCAGATCTACCCCTCAGATTTACAGCGACTGCACTTCCAAGTCTACTTTCAGTGCAATTTCAAGTGCACTTTGCACTTGTAGTTTGCACTCAGGGCCTCTGATAGAAATCATGGGGCCCGTACAGCCTACCTGACGGGGCCCCCTTCAGCTCCACCCCTGGTCCCTCCTTCAGCCCCACCCCTGGCCCCTCCCCAGACCTCGCCTTGAAACAAAGTGCAGGTTTGTCTACAAATGACATTTATTTTCTTTTGGTGGTATTTGGTCACCTCTGCGGTTTTTACTTTTTGCGTTTCTAAACAAAAAAATAAAAACAATTTTGAAAAAAATATATATTTTTTAGTTTCTGCAATAAAACATATCCAATAAAAAATGTAACAAATCAAATTTCTTCAATAGTTTAGGCCAATATGTATTCTGCAACATATTTTTTGTAAAAAAAAATAAAAAATCCCAAAAAGCGTTTATTGATTGGTTTGCACAAAAGTTATAGCATCTACAAACTGTGATGTATTATGTATTTTTTATTTATTTTTACTAGTAATGGTGGTGATCAGCGACTTGACAGCAGGACATGCCAATGCCATAATGTACTGCAGAGACAGTGCCACCCATGCTGCCAATTCCATATTGTACTGCAGACAGTGACACCCATGCCATACCACCAATGCCATATTGTGCTGCAGACAGTGCCACCCATGCCATGCTGCCAATGCCATATTGTGCTGCAGACAGTGCCACCCATGCCGCCAATGGCATAATGAGGCACCAGTGGCACTGTCTGCAGCACATTACGGCATTGGCGGCATGGGAGGCACTGTCTGCAGCACATTACGGCATTGGCGGCACGGGTGGCACTGTCTGCAGCACATTATGGCATTGGCGGCATGGGTGGCACTGTCTTAAGCACATTACGGCATTGGCGGCATGGGTGGCACTGTCTCTGCAGCACATTACGGCATTGGCGGCAGGGGTGGCATTGGCTCTGCAGGCAGCACATGCGTTATGGGTCATAACGCATGTGCTACCTGCAGATAGTGTCACCCATGCCGCCAATGCCATATTGTGCTGCAGACAGTGCTACCCATGCCGCCAATGCCGTAATGTGCTGCTGACAGGGCCACCCATGCCGTCAATGCCATATTGTGCTGCAGACAGTGCCACCCATGCCGCCAATGCCATAATTCCATTGATAGCATGGGTGGCACACTTCTGCAGCACATAATGCCATTGGCTGCATGGGTGGCACTGTCTCTGCAGGCAGCACATGCATTATGGCATTAGCGTCATGGGTGGCACTATCTGCAGCACATTACCGCATTGGCGGCATGGGTGGCACTGTCTACAGGCAGCACATGCATAGATGCTGCTGCAGTAGTAGTAGATCTCGAATCCCCCCCCCCAAGCAAGCACACCTCTGTGTTAGCCGGGCCCCAGGAGTCACTTCCTCCTTGATCATGCTGCTGCCTGGACTGGAGTACGAGTGCCCACAAACAATTCCAGTCAAATGCCACCTGCTTCTTTTTTTTCTTCTGCTGCCGCCGCTCGCCTCACTGCTTCTTCTCTCGGGCCAGGGGAAGAACAGAGCAGAGGGAGAGGAATCACTCCGCGGTGCCAGGGAAGGATGTGCTGGCGGGGACTTGAGCCAGAATGAGGAGCGGGCGCGGAAGAGACATTCTTCCGCGCCCGAATGAGAAAAAATAGTCCCTCCCCATGTCGCCACCTGCAGATATTGAGCTATCATAATAAAATAAAATAAAAATGCAAAAAGTAACGGGGGGGGGGGGGATGTTTGGTCATGGTGACTGGAGGACTATCAGCGGCCCTGTTTGAACATGTAGTGCAAAGTGGATTTGCCTTTCGTAAATAACCCCCATTGTGTACATTTGGAATTAGTGACATGCTCCGTTTGATTGGTGGACAAATAGGTAGATTAGTAGACACTAGTGACCATTGGCAGAAGAGTCCCATTACACTGATGGTCATTAAGAGAAGGACCCCATTAAACTGGTAGTCATTGGAAGAAGGGCCCCATTACACTGGATGGTTATTGTAAGAAGGACCTCATGAAACTGATGGTTATTGGGATAAGGGCCTCATTATATTGGCGGTAATTGAGAAAAGAGCATCATTACACTTTCAGTCATTGCCCATCACTTACGAGAAGGCCACTATTACACTGACAGTCATTGGAAGAAGAGCCCCATTACACTGGTGGCCATTGAGAGAAGGGCCCAATTAGACTGGTGGTTATTGGGAGAAAGGCCCCATTGCACTGGTGGTCATCGGTAGAAAGGCCCCATTGCACTGGTGGTCATTGGGAGAAGCGCCCCATTACACTGATGGTCATTGGGAGATGGGCCCAATTAGACTAATGGTCATTGGGAGAAGGGCCCCATTACACTGATGGTCACTGGGAGAAGGGCCCCATTACACTGATGGTCACTGGGAGAAGGACACCATTACACTGATGGTCACTGGGAGAAGGACACCATTACACTGATGTTCATTGGGAGAAAGGCCCCATTACACAGATGGCCACTGGGAGAAGGACACCATTACACTGATGGTCATTGGGAGAAGGGCACCATTACACTGATGGTCATTGGGAGAAGGGCACCATTACACTGATGGTTATTGGGAGAAGAGCCCTATTACACTGGTGGTAAGTGGGAAGAATGCATCTTACATCGATGGTCAGTGAGAAGAAAGCCCCTTAAAATGGTGATAATTGGGAATAATGCCCCAATTAATAATAGTTTAAAAGATCATTGGTGTCAGTGGTTATATACCCGAGAGACAGAACTTGCTCATTGCTCACGGAATTCTGGAGGAACCTGCTCAATTTCTGAAGGAACTTTAGGGTTTCACAGAACCTAAAGCCTCGTACACACGAACAAGTTTCTCGGCAAAAACCAGCAAGAAACTTGCTGGCAGAGATTTTTTGCCGAGAAATTCGTTCGTGTGTATGGTTTCTCGTCAAGAAAAGCGACAAGAATCTCGACGAGAAAATAGAGATCCTGCTCTCTATTTTCTCGTCGAGATTCTCGTCGGCATGTTTCTCGACGAGAAAAGTGAGTGTGTGTACACTTACCTGTCCTCCCTGGAGCCCGCGCATGTTCGAAATGAATTCGACGCATGCGCGGTAGCTTCCTAGGCATACGTAGGGTATACCAAGATGGCGGCGACGGCATCGAATGTGACGAGCGCATGCTTGTCGTAGTCGATGACGTCACCGCGTACGCTCCATTCAAAGAACCGCGGGTTCTTTGAATCGAGCGTCTGTACACTCGGCCGGGACAAGTTTCTTGTCCAAGAATCTCGTCGAAAAAAACGACATGTTTTTTTCGACGAGAATCTCGGCCGTGTGTACGAGGCCTTAGTTATGAATAACAATAGTTCAAAAGGTAAGGAATATTGATTCGAGATAATAAAGTCTACTATGGATGAAAATAAAAAGGTTTGCATTGACTTACACATTAAGCACAATGTTCATGTTTGTAGCATACCTATAAAGTGAAATTTTACTAGTAGCTTTTTCTAAAGTGACCTGTAGCTTTGATATCAGCTATGCATCCTGCCTTGCAGTACACTGTGGGAATGTCATTTTTGGCTTCAAAGTTTAATGAACAATAGAGCTAAGCTGTTAATGATCAAGTTGTCTGGAAGTGGAAACTTGCACATGTACTTGGACCATGCCTGCAGACTGCAGATATAATACAGCACATTGGCTGCTGTCCTACAGTAACAGTATTGGATATCTGCTCAGAGTCTACATTAGTGGATGGGTTTTCATGTCATTTGATAAGAGAACACAAGCGTGGGAACTAATGGAACAAGACCTGTGTGAACATTCTGCAGATTTATTTTTAGAAAAATTGGCATAGGCAACACCTCTAAATGTGTGTAAAAGGGAATTTTTAAGCTTTGAGGGGCCGTACTGTGGCCAGTGGGAGTAGGAAATTCCCCAGCATCAGTGCCCCATAATTGGTTTTAATGGGGAAATATTGCCCCTGTTTCATCAGATTAGGCGACCCGTCAGAATTTGTAACGGAAGTGACATTTCGTCGCCGCCATCTTGGTACACCCCACACTCCTCCACAGTAAGGATACACTGAGATGGGGCAAGCGGACATCTTGTTACACCCACCGAAGTTTTGCATTTTAGACTTATTTTTACAAGTAAACTGAGTTTATAAAGGGAAATACAGTACTTACAACTCCGTCTGACTGTTTAGATGTGGAATTTTAAAAGCAGCAGCAAGCCTGCTGATCTCACAGGTTTGATAATCGGACAGAAGTTCGCTGCGTTTAAAATTCAACACGGACTTCTAAGTACTATATTTTACTATATAAACTCAGTTTACTGTTATAAAAAAGTGTAAAATGCAAAACTCAGATGGGTGTAACAAGATGTCCGTTTGCCCCCTTCTCAGTGTATCCTTACTGTGGAGGAGTGCGGAGTGTAGCAAGATGGCGGCGACGGAACGTCACTTCCGTTACACATTCTGACGGGTCACCTAATCTGACGAAACACCCTATTGTGGTATCAAGGTGAAGAATAGTGCTGCTATAGGCAATACATATGGGCACACTCAACAGAAAATACATTCATAGGTTAAACAACATCTAAATAAAACTATTGGAAAAGCCACTGAATTCAAAAAGAAAAATTTAGTGAATAAAGTATTACCCCTACCGGTGACAAGCCCTCCCTTTATGCCTTGAATGGATCTCATGGGAACAGGAAATGTCAGAAATCTTCCCAATGGGGTCATAGACAGAGGTGAAAACTATTTCTTACTCTATTAATTATAAAGGAGGGAAGGGGGGAGGGTGAGAAGTGGGACTTTAAATGAAGCATACAGCAGTAAATTGAAAAGTCAAGCAAGTAGAAAAATTGGATTTATTTTGCATTGTACATTCATTTATAGCATATATTGGGCATACAGCCTCTCAACCATGAATGTTTAGACGTTTACAAAACAAATACATGAAACCATATAATTTGATGTACATTTACATAATGAGTACAGAAATCGCATGATGCTAGTAACAAACAATTAAAAACATAATTGCGGTCATAAAATTAAGAAGGGGTCCATGGTACGAAATGATGGTAATGAATAGTGGCTCTACGCATTTCGCGGCCTTTTAGTCGCTCATCAGGAGAATAAACCATGGCATTAAAATCTAAAAAAGAAGAAATAAATAGATCTAAATAATGGATAGTTTGGGCTGGGCATTAATGATGGTCAGGAAGAAAAATTAGGAGATTTTGGGGGGGAGAAAGAACGGTGGGTTCAATGGTTACAGAGAACTTACATCTGCACATCGTGCGAGCTTGGCGTGCCAACGGAAATCGCCAATGTGACTCTGGGCTCCCTCTCGAGGCACTGTAGAGGTCTGGAAAGGCAGCAACAGCCAAACAAAGGCACGTTCCAGACAGGTAGTATTTGTTGATACCCTGCATAGGGGTGGAAAAAGTGGTCCAATATGGGGAACCTGAAAGATGAATGAGTGTGAGTGGTGTGAGGTATAATAAATGTGTATAAAAGTTAAATGTAAAAAATGGGAAGTGTAGGAAAGATGGGTGCAAGAAAGGTGAAGGGATGAATGAAGAGATGAATTGGAAGTGTAGGAAGTAAAAAAGGGCTAGGTGAAAGAGAGGGGAAAAAGAAAAAACGAATATGAAAAACGGGGGCAAAGCTAAAAACAAAACAAAAAATGAGAAAACAAACACAGAAAGCAGCAAGGACACAAGGTGAGAAGGAAAGGGGGAGAGGTGGAGGGGAGGAAGTACCTGTGTTTTCAATGAAAGGCCAGGGTGCATATGCGTGTGAGTGCTCCAGGAGAGATGGGAGAAGTGATGTGGTGTGAGTGAACAAGCCATGGGGGGTGCATAAATAGGTGTGCTGCCATAGACAGACCAATCAGGCATCAGGGAGGCAGTGACAGACAGAGGGGAGGAGAACGCTTGGCGATTAGCGCTGATTCAACTCCCCAAAGTGCCTGTCAGTATGGAAATAAGCTGCCTATCAGAGGGGAGGGAGAGACCTGCAACAAGCTAGACCAATGACACAGCCCAGGACGCACTGTAATAGATAGAAAGAACAGCGACCAAGGTAGTCGCTGTTCATTCATCTAAGCGTAAAAAAGGAAATGAAGGATGGAAATAAAAAAACTGTATATTAAAGAAACAAAGGACAAAAACAAAAACAAAAATCAAAGAGGATAAAAGAATCATAGGGCCAATTAAAGGTCACTGAATTCAGAAAGAAAAATTTAGTGAATTACCTCTACCGGTGACAAGCCCTCCCTTTATGCCTTGAATGGATCTCATGGGAACAGGAAATGAGAGAAATCTTCCCAATGGGGTCATAGACAGAGGTAAAAATGATGTCTTAAGCCCTGTACACACGATCGGTTTTACCGATGAAAACCGTCCGATGGATTTTTTTCATTGGACAAACCGATCGTGTATGGGACCCATCGGTCTTCTTTTTTCCATCGGTTTTAAAAAATAGAACATGTTTTAAATTTTTCCGGTGGAAAAAAATCTGATGGGAGATTCCGATCGTCTGTGTGGAATTCCATTGGAGAAAAATCCACGCATGCTCAGAATCAAGTCGACGCATGCTCGGAAGCATTGAACTTAATTTTTCTCAGCTCGTCGTAGTGTTTTACGTCACAGCGTTTTGGACGGTCGGAATTTAGTCTATAGCCTCGTAAAAACGACAAGAAAACTGCAGAGAGAGCTTTCTTGCCGAGAAAACTGTTCGTGTGTATGGTTTCTCGTCGAGAAAACTGTCGGGAATCTCGATGAGAAAAATAGAGAACCTGTTCTCTATTTTCTCGTCAGGATTCTCGTTTTTCTTGTCGGGTTTCTCGTCGGCCTGTTTTGCGATGAGAAAACTGGTCGTGTGTATGCTTTTCCGAGTCTTAAAAAATTGCGAATTCTCAGAATCAAGTATGAGATGGGAGCGCTCCTTCTGGTAAAACTAGCGTTCGTAATGGAGATAGCACATTCGTCATGCTGAACTGAAAAGCACAAGGCTGAAAAGCGCGAATCGTCTCTCACCAAATTTTTTACTAACACGCAATAACACAAGATCAGCAAAAGAATCGAACTTCCCCTTTATACTGCCGTCGTACGTGCTGTACGTGACCGTGCAGAACAGCAACGAGATTTGGAATTGACAGTGTATATGCAAGGAAAGCTTGACAAGAATCTCGTCGAGAAAATCGATGGGTTTTTTACGACGAGAAACTCGGTGGTGTGTACGAGGCTTGACAGTGTGTATGCAAGACTGATGGAAGTCAGCTTCATCGGAATTCCGACGGAAAATTCCATCGGATTTTATTCCATCGGAAATCCGCTCGTGTGTACAAGGCAAAAGAGTCTAACTAGTCCTTGTTCTTATTTTGGGACCACGGATTGTTTAGTCCCTATGTTGTAGAGACTATAAGAAAGGGAGTTTAGCGAGACGCAGGCCAAGATAATTTTAAGAGGCACTCAGCAGGTTGGCTATACCCAGAGTTAGTGAAAATGCAAATTTACATTTAGTATGAACCAGGGAACACACTCATTTGCAATTTTACAGGCTCCAATTCTAGCCAATAAGAACATATACAGTATATATGATAAACATGGGGACTGGGCAAACTGGGCATAAGAGGAATACCAGGAAACCTGGGTGATCTGTATTACTTGAGTCAGTTTAACCACTTAAGCCCCGGACCATTTCGGGCCATTAGGACCAAGCCTGTTTTTGGGATTCGGCACTGCGCTGCTTTAACTGTAAATTGTGCGGACATGCAATGTTGTACCCAAATGAAATTTGCGTCCTTTTCTTCCCACAAATAGAGCTTTCTTTTAATGGTATTTGATTGCCTCTGCGATTTTTATTTTTTGCGATATAAATGGAAAAAGAACGAAAATTTTGAAAAAAAAAGATATTTTCTACTTTTTGTTATAAGAAAAATCGAATAAACTCAATTTTAGTCATACATTTAGGCCAAAATGTATTCAGCCACATGTCTTTAGTAAAAAAAATGTCAATAAGCGTATATTTATTGGTTTGCGCAAAAGTTATAGCGTTTACAAACTAGGGTACATTTTCTGAAATTTACACAGCTTTAAATTTATGACTGCCTATCTCATTTCTTGAGGTGCTAAAATGGCAGGGCAGTACAAAACCCCCCCAAATGACCCCATTTTGGAAAGTAGACACCCCAAGGAAATTGCTGAGAGGCATGTTGAGCCCATTGAATATTTTTTTTTTTGTCCCAAGTGATTGAATAATGACAAAAAAAAAAAAAAAGAAAAAAAATTACAAAAAGTTGTCACTAAATGATATATTGCTCACACATGCCATGGTTATATGTGGAATTGCACCCCAAAATACATTCTGCTGCTTCTCCTGAGTACGGGGATACCACATGTGTGGGACTTTTTAGGAGCCTAGCCACGTACGGGACCCCGGAAACCAAGCACCGCCTTCAGGATTTCTAAGGGCGCAAATTTTTGATTTCACTCCTCACTACCTATCACAGTTTCGAAGGCCATAAAATGCTAAAATAGCACAAAACCCCCCCAAATGACCCCATTTTGGAAAGTAGACACCCCAAGCTATTTACTGAGAGGCATGTTCAGTCCATGGAATATTTTATATTTTGCCACAAGTTGCGGGAATATGACAAACTTTTTTTTTTTTGCACAAAGTTGTCACTAAATGATATATTGCTCACACATGCCATGGGCATATGTGAAATTACACCCCAAAATACATTCTGCTGCTTCTCCTGAGTACGGGGATACCACATGTGTGGGACTTTTTGGGAGCCTAGCCGCGTACGGGACCCCAAAAACCAAGCACCGCCTTCAAGGTTTCTAAGGGCATACATTTTTGATTTCACTCCTCACTACCTATCACAGTTTTGAAGGCCATAAAATGCCAAGATGGCACAAACCCCCCCAAATGACCCCATTTTGGAAAGTAGACACCCCAAGCTATTTGCTGAGAGGCATGTTGACCCCATTGAATATTTTTTTTTTTGTCCCAAATGATTGAATAATGACAAAAAGAAAAAAAAATGTACAAAAAGTTGTCACTAAATGATATATTGCTCACACATGCCATGGTTATATGTGGAATTGCACCCCAAAATACATTCTGCTGCTTTTCCTGAGTACGGGGATACCACATGTGTGGGACTTTTTGGGAGCCTAGCCGCGTACAGGGCCCCAAAAACCAAGCACTGCGAACGCTGCAGTTATGTGTGTTGTGTTTGGTAAGTGACAGTGATCGATCGATACTGCACTTGGGTGGGCTGGGCTGGGCTGGGCTGGGCGGAGGGGCTAAACACAGGCGCTAGCAGGTATCTGGGCTGATCCCGCTAACACTGCGTTTTTGGGAACCCTAAACCGCTGGGGATGCTAGTATAGATCTGATCAGATCTGATCAGATACTATACCACTAAGGGGGGTGTATGCTTTGCGCGTGGGTGTTAGCGTTACTGTCACTAACCTAACACTGCCTGGGGCGACGCAGACCCTCTCTGGCGCTAAAACCTAATCGATCTCACCCGCCGGGCGATCAGGGGGGTTAAACCTTTATTGGGTTATATACGGCGGGTGCCCTGATGCTATAAAAAGCAAACTAATCAACCAGCGTCACCCGTAACCTTTATATGGTGATCACTGGTGAAAGGGTTAACTAGGGGCAATCAGGGGGTTAAAACCTTTATTAGGTTAAATATGGGGGTACCTGACACTATATAAAAACCTGACGGGTAACCTAAATAACTAAATAACTTACTGGCTAACCAGTGACACCAGTGACGCTTATACGGCGATCACTGGTGAAAGGGTTAACTCTAGGGGCAATCAGGGGGTTAAAATAATATATGGGGGTACCTGACACTAATAAAAACCTGCGGCGAACCTAAAAAAAAATAACTGCCTATCTAAAACACCAGCGACACGAATACAGCGATCGGAAAAACAATCGCTTAGTGACGCTGAAATTAGGGGGTGAAAGGGTTACCTGGGGGGTGATCAAGGGGTTAAACCTTTATTAGGGGGGGGGGTTAGGGGGCTACCCTGGACCTAAAGGGGCCTAATCCTAACTGCCCTGCAACTTTTTACAATCACAGATGACACTAAATGCAGTGATCAGTAAAATAAATGATCACTAAAATCAGTGACACTGTGATTGTGGGCTTTGGGGTGACCTGGGGGGTGATCTGGGGGTGACTGGGGGGTGATTTGTGTGCCTATGTGTACCTACGTGTCAGTGGACTGTTGGTGCACTAACCTGCTTCTTCTCTGCTCGGCGCCGGGAACGGAAAGACCGCGGCGAGGGAGATGACATCACTTCCTCCAGCCTTGTTTACATCACATGGCGGAGGAAGCATTTTCATTGGCCGGGAGCGATCGCGAGGGGGGGGGCGGAATCGAGCGCCCCCCCCTCATGCCTGATCGCTCCCGAACACTTAACGGCCGCTCACTGCAGTGAAGGGGGGTCCGGATGGACCCCCCAACTGCACAAAGGCGATCACGTAGATCTACGTGATTCTGCCTGTCCGTGCCATTCTGCCGACGTAAATCGGCGGTGGGCGGTCGTTAAGTGGTTAAAGAGTGACTACATTTTTTGAGAAAAAACAAAACAAAAAACAATTCCCCCTGGGTGATCAATGTACATTGCAGGAATGCTAACAAACTTTGTAGCAGGTTTCTATCTTTTGTTGCGCTGAAGAACTAGCTGTCTGTCCATGTATATAGATGATTACCGGTAAAGAGAGTCATATGCTCCAAATAGCATAAATCTTTAATTAGCACTTTATCAAAACAAATAAGATTGCATTTGCATCCAATAAAAAATAGGATTTTTATAACAGCTTACCTGTAAAATCCTTTTCTTGGAGTACATCACGGGACACAGAGCGACATAGTCATTACTAATGGGTTATATAGATACCTTCAGGTGCTGGCACTGGCAACTTCCAAAACCGGAAGTACCCTCCCCTATATAAGCCCCTCCCATCCGGGAGCACCTCAGTTTTGTAGCAAAGCAATAAGTGTCCCTAAAGAGGGGTGGGAGCTCTGTGTCCCGTGATGTACTCCAAGAAAAGGATTTTACAGGTAAGCTGTTATAAAAATCCTATTTTCTTTCTCGTACATCACGGGACACAGAGCGACATAGTCATTACTAATGGGATGTCCTAAAGCAATGCCCAACGAGGGGGGGGATACACCATACATAAGCTGAGCGCTATCAGACATGAGGATCTTTTGCGGCCTGCAACACACTGCGCCCAAAGGCGACATCCTCCTGACTTCTAACGTCCACCTGGTAGAACCTACTAAACGTGTGTACTGAAGACCATGTTGCGGCCTTACAGATTTGAGCCAGGGAGGCCTGGTGATGCACTGCCCATGAAGTTCCAACTGCTCTCGTGGAGTGCGCTCTAACTTTGAACGGAGGCGGTCTCTTTCTCAAGCCATAGGCTTGCATTATGACCTGTCGAATCCACTTGGCTAAAGTAGATTTTGACGCTGCCTGACCCCTTCTGGGGCCTTCCGGCAGAATAAACAAAGTATCCGTTCTGCGAATCTGAGCAGTGGCTTTTAGATAAGCTTTAACTGCTCTTACTACATCCAAAGAATGCAATAACTTTTCCTCTACCGAAGTAGGTTTGGGGAAAAAAGAAGGAAGAACCACATCTTGGTTCAAATGAAACCTCGATACCACCTTAGGAAGAAAGGCTGGATGAGGGCGTAACACTACTCTATCCTTATGGATAACCAGATATGGCTCCTTACAGGACATAGCTGCTAATTCCGACACTCTTTTAGCCGAACAAATGGCTACTAGAAAAATCAATTTCCTGGTGAGAAGAACCAAGGAAATGTGTTGCAATGGTTCAAACGGTTGTTTCTGTAGAACCGACAGAACCAGGTTTAAGTCCCATGGACATATGGGAATATTAACCGGAGGACTAATACGCATCACTCCTTGTATAAAGGCTTTGACTAATGAATGCGAAGCCAAGGGCCTTTGAAAAAATATTGACAAGGCCGAAAACTGACCTTTGATAGTACTCAAGGCAAGCTTCCTATCTACAGCCCACTGTAGGAAGTCCAGACTCCTACCTATTACGTACTTATGTGGATGCCATTTCTTGGCCTCACACCACGCGATGTACGCCTTCCAGATTCTATATTAGATCTGCCTGGATACCGGCTTCCTGGCATTGATCATGGTAGATACCACAGGATTAGAGAGCCCTCTCTTTTTTAGAATGTGGGCTTCCATAGCCAGGCCGTCAAACCTAGGGCTGGTAAGGAAGGGTGGTATATCGGTCCTTGCGAAAGCAGGTCCGGACGACGTGGGAGAGTCCAAGGACTCCCCACTGACATTTTACAATCTCCGCGTACTACGCTCTTCGGCCACGCTGGAGCCACCAGAATCACTGGTTTCTTTTCTACTCTGATTCTGCGGAGTAATCGAGGTAACCATTGTGGCGGTGTGAATGCATATATCAGCTTGAACTGATCCCAAGGGAACACTAGGGCATCCGAGCCGCAAGCTAGGGGATCCCTTGTCCGAGAGACAAACCTGTCCACCTTTGCGTTGAATCTGGATGCTAGAAGATCTACATCCGATGTTCCCCACCGCTGACATATTGTCCAGAAAACCTCGGGGTGAAGGGACCCTTCCTCTGGGCATAATTGCTGGCGACTTAGAAAGTCCGCCTTCCAATTCTCCACTCCTGGAATGAATACCGCAGATATGGCTGGGACATATCTTTCTGCCCATTTCAGGATGTAATTTACTTCCCTCTGGGCTGCACGACTCCTAGTGCCCCCCTGATGATTGATATATGCCACTGCTGTGGCATTGTCTGATTGAATTCTGACAGGGGACCCTTGGAGTTTGGATGTCCATGCTACTAGGGCATACCGGGCTGCTCGTATCTCTAAGAGATTGATGGGCAAGGCCTTTTCTGCATCCGACCATCTGCCCTGGAGAGACCATTGCTCCAGTACTGCTCCCCAGCCTATAAGGCTGGCATCTGTAGTGACCACCTTCCAAGAAATCGGACTGAAGGATTTCCCTTTTTCCAGATTCTGGGGAACCAACCACCAACGGAGGCTCTTGCGAACGGAAGGGGACAAGGACATTGTAAGTCTAGGGCCTGAACTTTTTTGTTCCAGGCTGACAGTATGGCCCCTTGCAAATTCCTTGAATGGAATTGACCGTAGGGTACTGCTTCGAATGATGCCACCATTTTTCCCAGCAGCCTCATGCACAGGCGTATGGACGGCTGTCTTTTTTGTACCCACAAAGTGGATCAAATCTTTCAAAGACAACACCTTTCCTCGAGGCAAGAATATTTTTCTCTGGCCTGAATCCAACCTTAGCCCCAAGTATTCCAGACTTTTGACTGGTTTTTAGGGCTGACTTGTCTCGGTTGATAATCCAACCGTGAGATTCCAGATACTTGATTGTCTTGTGAACGACCACGTCTAGTTTTTTCACTGAGTGGTCTATCAGCAACAAGTCATCTAGATATGCCATTATCATTACACCTTGTGTTCTTAGATTGGCCAATAAAGGGCCAGAATTTTTGTAAACACTCGTGGTGCTGTGGCCAAACCGAAGGGTAAGGCTCTGAACTAAAAATGGCGCCCTTCTACTGCAAAGCGTAGAAATTTTTGGTGGACTGGAAAGATGGGAATGTGCAAATAAGCATCTTTGATGTCGATCGCGGCTAACCAATCCTCCCCTTGTAGGGCAGTGGCCACCGATCGGATCGACTCCATCGGAAAGTCCTGATATACAGGAAATTGTATAGCCCTTTTAGAATTAATATGGGCCTCCCGTCCGCGTTTGCTTCGGGACTGTAAAGAGGTTTGAGTAAAACCCGAACCCTCATTCTTCCAGGGGAACCTCCATAATTACTCCTTGGAGCAATAGTTGTTCTAGTGCCAACAGGAGGGACTCTCTCTTCCGGGGATCCCTTGGCACGTTTGACCTCAAAAATGGGAAGGAGGAGAGTCTTTTAACTCCAAACTGTATCCCAAACATACTGCGGAGAGCACCTATCTGTCTTGATCGTGTCCCGCCAGGTCTCTTGCGAACAAGTGGAGTCCTCCCCCCACCCGACTGAG
The DNA here is from genome assembly GCA_029206835.1 of Rana muscosa. NCBI lineage: Eukaryota > Metazoa > Chordata > Amphibia > Anura > Ranidae > Rana > Rana muscosa. The sequence goes on from CM055116.1 coordinate 110,522,053, forward strand.
TGGGGGCCCTTCAATGAATTTAACTTTGGGGGAGGTTTTGTACCTCCCCTGACCCAGGGTTTCTCATTACCCTGCTATTGTCCCTGTTTTTTACCCCCGGGAATTGACCGAGGAGGCCGTCGGAACTGTTACACAGCCGATGCCCCAGGGACTGGAGAAGCAGGCCTCTTAAAGAGGGACCTCTAACTCTGTTTTTAACCGGCAAGAGCGTATTTTTACCGCTGGAAATTTTCTGGATATATTTGTCCAGGTTTTCCCTGAATAAGCGTTTACCATGAAATGGGACGCTAACCAGCCATTCTTTACAGGGAGCTTCAGCAGACCAGTTTTTGAGCCATAGAAGCCTACGCATATGTACTATAGACAGCGTAAGGCGGGAGGCCTGATGGACTGAATCCTTTATGGCGTCAACCGCAAAGCCTAAGGCTCTAGGTAGATCAGCTAGGGCAAGGCCTGCTGATCTGTCAAGTCCCTCAAGACCTGTTTCAACTGATCCTTCACTGCTTAGCAGACCTCACTGCTGGTTGTGTCACCAAGCTTGCTGTAGAAAGAAGCAGACTTTCATAAGGACTCCAATCTTTTATCTATTGGGTTCTTGAACATTTGGACATTATCCACTGGACATGTCAGTGATTTATACATACAAGAGATGGCTGCGTCCACTGTAGGGACCTTCCATTTTTTTGATGAACTTATCCTCCATGGGATAGACCACCGGAAATCTCTTGGGGGAATAAATATTTTCTCAGGACGTTCCCAATCCTGGTAAATGAGCCCTTTCAGTAAAGGGTGAAGTGGAAAAGAACAGACAGTCTGGGGGCTTCTAGCGACCCCAACGAGGATACAGTAGTGGTTGATGGTTCCGCAAGGTGCATTTTAAATGCTGATCGGACCATGTTAGTCAAAGACTGAACCCATAATCTTTCAGCTTGAGATGCTGAGAAAAGGTTCCCCCACTGTTGATTCCTCTATAACAGAATCAACCTCATCCTGATCCCCTTCAGGCAGGTCGATCCCTGTATGGGACTGTTGCTCTGCTAACAGGCACTCTGAAGGAGGAGACGGAGATCGGGCGTGCTTTCCCTGACAGGGAGGCAGCGATCAATGTTGACAATCTCTCTCTAATCCTCCCAGAGCTGAGGAAAAAAACCTCCTCTGTTACATACACAGGAGCAGGTGAACTGAGGACAGCCACAGTACCAAGTACCCCTGCGGGGTCTCTACGGTCACTTACCTCTGAACTTCAGGGGAGACTGGTGCAGCAGAAGCATGCCCAAGATCCTCAGAGCCCGATGAGACCCCCTTCGCTTCCTGGAAGATTCAGTTCCGGAGCTTCTGGACGGCATATTCCTAAGCCTAAAGCTGAGGTATTCCAGCCGTAATACACCACTTTTACTGAGAATAGTCTAGCACAATTGCTGCTATATCACAGTTGGTGTCTACTAAAGTGCCTTTCTAGGGGATGCCTGCATCAACCGCCTCTGTGTGCCTTCATACTGTTGCTAGCTCTGTCTGTGCACTTCAATAGCCAGCTATAATGTGCTTTAAAACACGCTGGACGCCCGCACATGCGCAGTAGCGCCGCGGCGCACACCTGAGCGTCATCCACCCGCTCCGCCCCTTTTTCCAGATCGCCTCTATATATAGAGGCACGTGCACGCGCACGCGCGCGGGCACGTGCGCCTTCGGCGCCTTTTTTGAAAACAATAAGGAGCTAGATGGGAGCCAGGGTCCCTTTGCCGCAGGGCCCGGGGATGGATGAGCGCAGCAACAGGGCAGAGGAGACAGCTTCCCAGCAGAGAACATACCAACTGCCTGGATTTGATTCTGGAAGAAAAAAATCCACATTACAAGAAAAAGAACCATAGCGGCCTCTAGTGTCTAACACAGGTACCGCGGTCTTACATTTTTTTTTTTTTTTTTTTCTTGCCTACTATTAAAATGTTTACATTTTCTCAGTAGTAACAGGCATACACAGAATATTAGCGGGAATACCTTAGGTAACAGGCAGAAAGACAAAATAGGCTTGGGGGTCCCTCAATAGAACCAAGTTCCCGAGGGCCCCCACTTACCTTTTCCTCGCCGCAGGACTCTGTTTGGTCCACAGAAGCCCAAACTTCACCTATCACGGCAGGCATTGTAATCAAACCTTCAGGGACCGGGTTCCCAAGGATTCCACTCCCCTGGACCTGTATAGCACCCTGCACAGAAAACATCTTGGTCGTGGGTATGACCAGAGCTCTGGATTCCAGGGTCCAGCCCTCCTAAGAGAGGCATTACAGGCAAAACCTTGCTCTTCTCTTGCAAGGCCCGGGTACCGACCGTTTAGCTATGAAGCTTTTTTGGTCGGATCCGGAATAGCTTACTGAGGCCCAAAAGAACCTGTACGCAAGCTCAGTGAAAAACACATGTTACTTCTTGGCCAACACCTTAGACACTGGCAAAAAACTGAGGTGCTCCCGGATGGGAGGGGCTTATATAGGGGAGGGTACTTCCGGTTTTGGAAGTTGCCAGTGCCAGCACCTGAAGGTATCTATATAACCCATTAGTAATGACTATGTCGCTCTGTGTCCCGTGATGTACGAGAAAGAAAGTAACAGCACTGTTTAACCACTTCAATACCGGGCATTTTCACCCCCTTCCTGCCCAGGCCAATTTTCAGCTTTCAGCGCTGTCACGATTTGAATGACAATTGCGCGATCGTGCGATGTTGCTCCCAAACAAAATTGACGTCCTTTTTTTCCCACAAATAGAGCTTTCTTTTGGTGGTATTTGATCATCTCTGTGGTTTTTATTTTTTGAGCTATAAACAAAAAAAGACTGTAAATTTTTTAAAAAAACACAATATTTTTTACTTTTTGCTATAATAAATATCCCCAATTTTATTTTATTTTTTCTCAGTTTAGGCCGATACATATTCTTCTACATATTTTTGGTAAAAAAATCACAATAAGCGTTTAGTAATTGCTTTGCGCAAAAGTTATAGCGCCTACAAAATAGGGGATAGATTTATGACATATTTTTTTTTTTTTTACTAGTGATGGCGGTTATCTGCAATTTTTGTCAGGACTGCGATATTGCAGTGGACAATTCGGACACTTTTGACACTATTTTGGGACCATTCACATTTATACAGCGAACAGTGCTATAAATATGCACTGATTACTGTATAAATGTGACTGGCAGGGAAGGGGTTAACACTAGGGGACAATCAAGAGGTTAAATGTGTTCCCTAGGGAGTGATTCTAACTGTGGGGGCAGGGGACTGACCGGGGGAGGTGACCGATCGGTGTCCCTATGTACAAGGGACACACCATCGGTCTCCTCTCGCTGACAGGACATGGATCTCTGTGTTTACACACAGAGATCCACGTCCCTGGCTGTGTAACTGTTACTCGCGGCATGCGAGCGCCCCTAGCGGCCGGGAGATAGCAGAGCCACCTGGGTGGATGTCATATAACAATACGCCAGTATTGAAGTGGTTAAAAACAATCCTACAGTAAAACCTTTAAACTTTTGGTCAACTTCCAGTATGTCATGATGATGTCAACAGCAGGCTCCGTCCGGCGCGTTTTGTCATAGATTACGGTATAGGAAAAGACATGTGTCAGTTTTGATGATGCTAGCAGGCTGATTTAAAAAGAAAACAGGTTCCCCCATCCACGCAATCGAGGTAAATGGGGAAATCCTCCCCACTGTGCCATTTTATTCTGACAGTGGGATTCCTCTGCCATCAGAATACACTGATCAGCGGCTGCAGCCGCTGATCAAAAAACATTTTCCAACTCGATTGTTACAGTCAAAATAACCATAGATGATCTCTGCTAAACCGGACAAATTTCAATCCATCTCTGGACAGTTTAAGAATCTCAGTAGTAATGGTGCAGTGTTATGCTTTACAATGAACTTAGCAAACAGCCAAGGGCAGTTAGTTAGCCAGTAAGGACTCTTATACTGTGGCTTCCATTAGCCCTTTTACCCTTTCTTCTCTTTCAGCTGAATCTTGTACTTCGGACTTTGTCCACATTAATGATTGCTTAAAGGAGAGATCCATAAAGTTCTCTGACCAAACAGATGCCTTTGTATCAGGTAAGAAACTTCTAGGCATGTTGTTTTATACTATGTGCTGTTCAATACATTGATTGCTTTGAGAGTAAAGCTTTGTTAAAGCGGAACTTAATCGTATGTGAGTACCACAAACTGAAAAAGCTAGGAGGAGCTCCAGCCCCCCCCCCCCCACGGGGGCCAGGGATCCCACGATGTCGGTTCCCCAGCCGATTTTTCAATCGGCTCTCAGGTGCTGCCGCCACCATTCCTTGTAAGGAAATCAGAAGTGAAGCCCTGTGGCTTCACAGACGGTTCCCTACTGTGCAGGTGCGGAGTGTAGGAAGGAGGGGGGGGCTGAACTTCCGAGGGACCTCGCCGCAGCAAGGTCTCCCAGAAGTGGGGACAGGTACCTGTCAAAAACAGGTACCCACCCCCCCCCCGAAAGGTGGCAAATGTGGCAGCGGAAGGGGGGAGGAAGCAAACAAGCAGAGCTTCTCTTTTGGGTGGAGCTTCGCTTTAATTAATTTTTAATATTCAAAGCTAACATGCCCATCCATCTATGTCTTCTTATTTTATTTATTAAGAGATAACTTTTAAAAACAAAAAACATTTCTAGCCATGGCCACTTTGAAAAAGGTCAGATGATTCATGTAGCATTGGAATCCATCTGCTTCTAGCTCAGGCATGCAGGCAGGAGGGTGGGCTTAGCCCTGAACTAGGAAGCAACTGAAAAAATGCAAAACAAGTAAATATAATACACCTTCCTATCTATTTACTAATGCTAGCAGCATAAGGATTAACAATAGTTAATATTGATTGAGAGCGTGAAATTCTGCTTTAATAGACTGAAATTTTCATATGACAGCACAGTATCCCACACCAATGGACATAAAAAAAAAAGATTGCCAGTTGTCATAGAAACTAGAAACAGATTCTCCTTTTTATGTTTCTACTGTACATCCCTATTGTCTCATAGACACAATGCCTGCAGACTGGTTTAGTTCTGGTTGTCACTCTAAAACAATACAAACAGTCCTATTTAGTAGAATTCCTGAAAGGGTAAGTATACGTTCAAAGTATATTTACCTTTTTTGCCCCATCCCCAACCTAAACTCTAGGGATGTCCCGATACCGTTTTTTTAGGACCGAGTACAAGTACCGATACTTTATTTCATGTACTCGCCGATACCGATTACCGATACTTTTTTTTTAATACATTGGGGGTCAGTGGGAAGAATGTTCCTTACATTGGTGGTCAGTGGGAAGAATGTCCCTTACATTGGTGGTCAGTGGGAAGAATGTCCCTTACATTGGTGGTCAGTGGGAAGAATGTTCCTTACATTGGGGGTCAGTGGGAAGAATGTTCCTTACATTGGGGGTCAGTGGGAAGAATGTCCCTTACATTGGTGGTCAGTGGGAAGAATGTTCCTTACATTGGTGGTCAGTGGGAAGAATGTCCCTTACATTGGTGGTCAGTGGGAAGAATGTCCCTTACATTGGTGGTCAGTGGGAAGAATGTTCCTTACATTGGGGGTCAGTGGGAAGAATGTTCCTTACATTGGGGGTCAGTGGGAAGAATGTCCCTTACATTGGTGGTCAGTGGGAAGAATGTCCCTTACATTGGTGGTCAGTGGGAAGAATGTTCCTTACATTGGTGGTCAGTGGGAAGAATGTTCCTTACATTGGGGGTCAGTGGGAAGAATGTTTCTTACATTGGTGGTCAGTGGGAAGAATGTTTCTTACATTGGTGGTCAGTGGGAAGAATGCTCCTTTACAGATAGTGAAAACATTTCAGGTGATTCCAGGGAAGAAGGCGCCCCCCCCCCCCCCCAAGGTGAGCTCACATCCTGCCCTCCTGAAGAGTTACTTATTTTTCATGAGAGAAAGGCAGCCCACGCCCCCCCCCCCCGGCCATTCTCAGTGGTTAATGTCTTATCAAAACTCCCTCCCCTCCAGCATCGAAAAACAAACAGGCAGGAGAGTCAGGGGGAGCACATCGAGCAAAATACCAGAGTGACCAGCAGAAAGACAGGCAAGGAAACCATTGGATCAAAACAAGGGAGGGAGGAAGGAAAAGAAGTCTGTGTGCAATGTGCATGTCATGTCACCCCCGTCCCGCTCTCCGCCCGCTCTCTCATCAAAGTATCGATGGCTTCAGAAGCATTTGACCAGCAGAAAGACAGGCAAGGCAAGGCAACCATTTTATCACAAGGGCGGAAGGAAAACAATTAATTGTGCATGTCACAATTAAATTTGACTTACCCGCCTGAAGACACGCTCTGCTCTCCGCTCTGGTCTCCGCCCCCTGCCCCCTCTCCGCTCTGGTCTTCGCCCCCTCTCCGCTATGGTCTCCGCCCCCCACCCCCTCTCCACTGTGGTCTCCGCCCCCTCTCCGCTCTGGTCTTCGCCCCCTCTCCGCTATGGTCTCCGCCCCCTCTCCGCTCTGGTCTCCGCCCTCCGCCCTGTCTCTGCTCTGGTCTCCGCGCCCCGCTCTCCGCCCCCTTTGTGCCCGCTCTCTCATTAAAAGTATCGGACTGGGCATCGGGAGCATTAGCGCGAGTACAAGTACTCGCGCTAATGCTCGGTATCGGTCCCGATACCGATACTAGTATCGGTATCGGGACAACCCTACTAAACTCCTTACCCTCCCCTCCCTGCATACCTCTTGCAACTGTGGCCCACCCAAATGTTTACATCCTGCTGGCCTGGATCTTCTATGGGGCTGAAATTTGACTTTAAAGTGATACTAAAGGTTCAAGTTTTTTTTTTTTAAGTGAAGTTAGTTTTGCACATTGTGGCCCCGATCATCCTCTTCTGGGGTCCCACGGCGGCTCTCGCGGCTCCTCCCCACATTAGATAACACCCTCTTGGAAGCTCTCTCCCGAGGGGGTTACTTTGCGGGCGCGCTCCCGTGTCATACACTCTGCGTCCATAGACACAGCGTGTATGACTCGGCCCCGCCCCCCGGCGGCCGCGTCATTGGATTTGATTGTCAGCAGCGGGAGCCAATGGCTGCGCTGCTATCAATCTATCCAATGAAGAGCCAAAAAGCCGTGGAAAGAGCGACGCAGGATCATGCCCACGGAAATTCTCAGGTAAGTAAAAGTAAGTAAAACGGGGGGGGGGGGCTGGGGGGCCAGACACTGCAAGGTGTTTTTTCACCTTAATGCATCCTATGCAAAAAAAACGAGGCTTTACAATCCCTTTAATTCTTGCAGCGTATCTAAGCCCAAAAACTAAAATGTGACATATTTCAGCTTACCGAGTCCTTAGATATGGTGGCTGCATTCGTTTTGTTTGTTTCAGTGACAACCATGGCTCCCGCCATAGATACAATTAATAAATACGTTTACCCATGAAAGGAAGTTTGATATACACAGGATTAACAGGTGAAAAACCAAGGAATGAAAGCTTACAAAAGAAAATGAATGCAGCCACCACATCTGAAGACTGGTAAGCTGCAATATATTACTTTTCTGTTTTTGGGTTTAACCTTCCTAGCGGTATTCCCGAGTCTGGCTCGGGGTTAAATTTCAGCACCAAAAGCGGTAACCCCGAGCCAGACTCGGGCTGCATCGCAGTATCCAGGGGAAGTTACTTACCTTGTCCCCTGGATCCTGCGATGCCTCCCCGCTGTGTGATCGAGCCGTGTCTCCTCGCTCGATTCACACACTTCCGAGTGCCGCCGAGCTCCGTTCCCTGCGACGTTACGACGCACTGGGACAGAGATCGGCGCCAAATTCAAAAAAGTTAAAACACAGTATACATACAGTACATTGTAATCTTACAGATTACAGTACTGTATGTAATAATTACACACCCCCATTGTCCCTAGTGGTCTGCCCAGTGTCCTGCATGCACTTTTATATAATAAAAACTTTTCTTTCTGCCTAGAAACTGGAGATTGTCCATAGCAACCAAAAAGTGTCCCTTTATGTCAAAAGTGGTTTTAGACCAGCTAAAAAACAGCGATAATAAATTAGAATCACTCGCAGAATTAAGCGATAGCGATTTGTGGGGAAATTCGTCATCAAACACTGAAAAACACTTTTATTATTATTATTTGTTATAATTATTTTATAGTTATTTATTTTATTATAATGTATAATTTTGTTTTTTGAACTTTATCATACCCGGGATGTCTACTAGACTCTGGTTTGGACAGATTTAAGTGAGTTATTCCTAAGAATTACAGGCCTACAATATAAAACGCCAAATTTCCATGCAGAATAATGGTACCGCTTTCAGCACCTAAAATCTGACAGAATCATACCGCCAGGGAGGTTAAATACTTTTTAAGCACACTAAATTAGAACTACCAAATTAAAGACAATATATACTGTACTGAATTCTCATTGATTGTGATGGGCAAGATTATTGAGGAATAAGAATTCTCTAAGACCCTTTTCACACTGGGGCTGCATCCACGTCAATGGTAAAGCGGCGCTCAGTTTAGCTGAGCTTTATCGCTGTTTAAGCGACGCTTTTCAGCCGCTAACGGGGCGGTTTTAAGAAGCACTGCCTATGCATTCCAATGGGCAAGGGTGGCTTGGGAGCAATGTATACATTAATAGCTGTGTTGAGTTATTTTGAGGGGACAGCAAATTTACACTGTTATACAAGCTGTGCACTCACTACTTTACATCGTAGCAAAGTGTCATTTCTTCAGTGTTGTCACATGAAAATATATAATAAAATATTTACAAAAATGTGAGGGGTGTACTCACTTTTGTGAGATACTGTGTTTCAATGTTTGCATCACAGTGCTGCTGATCCTGTGCAGCCCCTGCCCATCTTCACGTATTCCAGAATGAGTTCCCTGATGGTGACAACAGTGGACTACACCTTTGTAATGGTCACTTATAGGTTTCATCGAAAGCTGCTGTGAAAGAGTGACAAGGGAAGAACTGGGAGACTAATTATTGCCAATAATTTTTTTTTAATGACAGCTGTAGATTTAAAAAAGTAAAAAATGATTTTTGAAAATACATATGTAGCACGCGGATCTTCTTCCCCCTCTTACCTTCTCAAGCAGGGGGATAAGACACACCATGCCACATGCCCGCGTCCTCTAGATAATAAAGGTCAGGCGGTGTTACATACTTGGGTCCTGCAGAAAGTTGCTTCCTTCTTCTGGTTCTCCCCTCTATGTTTATAGAGGCGAGTCTTTATCTTTCCCAAATCAGGTCAATGTCCACACAACATATCAACTCCAACATGAGTTTATTTTATCTTGCTTTCAGGAACCAGAGAATTGAAGTGAGAAAAAGGTTAGCAGATAGAAATGGATTCAGGCACACTCTTGGCTTCGTCGCCACTCGGTCCTGAGTGGGTACAGCTCACCCGGATAGTCACTCAATAGCACTAGCAGCCCGCGTGATGCTGGAACAATGACTCAGTCCCCTCCAAGGACCAAGTCAAGGAGATCCCTCCTGAACTTTCAACACTACTCAGAGGCAGTCTGCGAAGTGAGGAATCCTTCCCTCCGACAGGTCACCAGGCCTTTCCCGAGTCAGCAATACTCTCTTACTCGCCCTCTTGTTATGGGATCGATCCTCCCCTGGTTTCCTCTGTGTCAGAGCGGTTACCCTCACGCGGGTTCCCTGGGACTCCTCTTCGATTGTAGACCCAGTCAAAGGTACTGGGCCTACCTGGAACTCTGTAGCCTCAGGCTGAAGGTGCCCGAGACTCCTCGATCAAGATGGGGCGCACCCCACTCTGAGGGGTAGCTCCCTCTGGGCAGTGGGCCCCGGGAATTGGCTCTCCTCCGGGCATGGGCCCCGGGAATTGGCTCCTCTCCGGGCATGGGCCCAGGGAATTGGCTCCTCTCCGGGCATGGGCCCCGGGAATTGGCTCCCTGTGTCATGGTGTCTGCCCCTTATATATCATGTCCCGGCATGCACAGCAGGCCAGAACCGCCCACCAATGGAAGCCAAGAAAGGACATCCAATACCTACTCCATCACCTGTGGTTCAACCCCGGGTATAGGTGACAGCACCACCTATACGCCCAAAGGGGAACTGCACGCCAGGTGACAGCAGTAAGGCAGAGTTCAAATAATCAAGAGACCCGAGCCAACTATTGCTCTGGTCACCCCTAAATTTAGGTATAGCGGGGTTAAATTTGGGGACCCCGCTACACATATACATGGTAAAGCTTTTTTAGTATTTAGCAATTTAGTAATCGGGTTTACATTGTCGTTATTCGTTAACATTTATAGGCATTTGTGTACCATCGTTCACCAGTAAGGTTATCTATTCTTAAGTGGATATTGTTGTTGTTCACATGTCTTTGTATACTTTATACTTTGTGCTAAATACCAAAAAAGAAAACAAAAAAAAATGAATAAAAAAATACCTTAAAAAAACAACAACATAAAAACAAACATTTGGCTAGATCTGAGTGCTTTCCCAAAAGCTCAATTTTAGTTTTCCTTATCAGACATTCTGGACTTGGAGCCAAGAGCTGAAATCTGTGATAATGGAGCTGCATAACAGGGTCACATGAGATGGGGGAAACCAATTTGTATTGAAAAAGGAAATGTTTTTTTGATGCATTGGTCAGACGGAAGGAAGTTGGCCAGGATATGCGGCAGGTTTACAGGTCCTGAAATGGCACAGTACAGACAGACAGTGGGTTCAGTAAATAATATAACTTGCTGACACATGGATCCTATATGAAGACAGTATGTTGCTGAAACAGCAAGAATAGTAAAAGATTGTCTAGAAAACCAAGAAATCGGGGGGGGGGGGGGGGCCCATACATAAATCAAAAATGAATTATTGCGTTCTTTCCATTATCCTTTTAAGGGTTTCTCTATTTTGCTGACTTTGCTATATTCATAAAGCCTTTCAGGGTTAATTTTCATCCTATTTATTATAATGTAATAAGGCAAATTAATCAGACTTTTTTTGCAGAGTGACTAGACATTTGCCACTATTTTAAGGAAGGAACAGCGCTGTTTGTGATATCAAGCTGGTTTTAAACTGCTCCTAAAATTCATGAAAGCCCTCTGTTCCTTCTGTTTTAATGGCATGAGTATTATCAGTTTGGTTTCATGCGCAAGTTTTTACTTAGTTCAGTTTGCTGCAATTTCGGTGGCATTTCCAATGTAAGCATCTTTCCTGGAAGACATGCAAAAAAAATACACTGCTCAAAAAAATTAAAGGAACACTTTTGAATCAGAACTCCTGGGATATTGATCTGGTCAGTTAAGTAGCAGAGGGGGAGGGGTGTATACAGAGGGGGTTGTTAATCAGTTTTAGTTGCTTTTCTGTTAATTGAAATTAACAACAGGTGCACTAGATGGGCAACAATGAGACGACCTCCAAAACAGGAATGTTTTTTCAGGTGGAGGTGTCTGACATTTTTTTTCCCTACTCATCTTTTCTGACTGTTTTTCACTAGTTTTGCATTTGGCTAGGGTCAGTGTCACTACTGGTAGCACGAGGCGATACTTGGACCCTATAAAGGTTGCGCACGCAGTCCAAATCCTCCAGGATGGCACATCAATACGTGTCATTGCCAGAAGGTTTGCTGTGTCTCCCAGCACAGCCTCAAGAGCATGGAGGAGATTCCAGGAGACAGGCAGTTACTCTAGGAGAGCTGGACAGAGCCGTAGAAGGTCCTTAACCCATCAGCAGGACCGGTATCTGCTCCTTTGTGCAAGGAGGAACAGGATGAGCACTGCCAGATCCCTACAAAATGACCTCCAGCAGGCCACTGGTGTGAATGTCTCTGACCAAACAATCAGAAACAGACTTCATGAGGGTGGCCTGAGGGCCCGACTCCCTCTAGTGGGCTCTGTGCTCACTGCCGGACACTGTGGAGCTCGATTGGCATTTTCCATTGAACACCAGAATTGGCAGGTCCGCCACTGGTGCCCCATGCTTTTCACAGATGAGAGCAGGTTCACCCTGAGCATATGTGACAGACGTGAAAGGGTCTGGAGAAGCCGCGGAGAACTTTATGCCGTTTGTAACATTGTTCAACATGACCGGTTTGGTGGTGGGTCAGTGATAGTCTGGGGAGGCATATCCATGGAGGGACGCACAGACCTCTACAGGCTACACAATGGCACCCTGACTGCCATTAGGTATTGGGATGAAATCCTTGGACCCATTGTCAGACCCTACGCTGGTGCAGTGGGTCCTGGGTTCCTCCTGGTGCACGACAATGCCCGGCCTCATGTGGCGAGAGCATGGAGCCAGTTCCTGTAGGATGAAGAAATTGATACCATTGAATGGCCCCCACGCTCACCTGACCTAAATCCAAAAGAACACCTCTGGGACATTATGTTTTGGTCTATATAGTGCCGCCAGGTTGCACCTCAGTCTGTTCAGGAGCTCAGTGATGCTCTGGTCCAGATCTGGGAGGAAATACCCCAGTACACCATCCGTCGTCTCATTAGGAGCATGCCCTGATGTTGTCAGGCATGCATACAAGCACTTGGGGGCCATACAAACTACTGAGGACCATTTGGAGTTGTTGCAATGAAATTTCAGCAAAATGGACTAGCTTGCTGCAAAAATTTTTCATTTTGATTTTCGGGGTGTCTTTGAATTCAGCCCTCTGTAGGTGGATAATTTTCATTTCTATCAAATGATGTGCCATCCTTCCAATCCTAACACATTACCCAGTCCATATCAGTATAGATATCCAGCATGAGATTTTGCCCCATTGAGATCTGATGTGTTTTCTAAGTGTTCCTTTCATTTTTTTGAGCAGTGTATGTATAAAATGCTGGACTTCTGTTAGAAATCATGGGGGCCCCACACTGCTAAACTGACAGGACGCTGCTCCCCCCCCATCCCCCAGATAATATTAAATTATATTGTTGCAAAAGATACACTAACATCATTATTATATTACATATTTACCAGCCGCTTTCCCTGCTTTTCATCCAGAAACATCTCCTTGTGCACATGCAGCAGCTCCAGGAGAGGAGAGGGGGGAAGCCAGCAAAGCTGCAGGAAAAAGGGGCACACACAGGGGCCCGGAAAACAGGGGGTATGGGGATGCGGATGCTAGAGTTGACCCCCCCTGCAGCACAGCTGGGGGGAGGCAGTGGAAGAGAAGCCAGCAGCGCTGCAGGGGGGGGACAAAGGATCGGTGTCTGCAGCAAGACAGTACAGCTGGCCCGCCTGCTCAGCAGATGCCTGGGCCCCCCTTTTACACTGATGGGGCCTGGGCCCAGTACAGGAGGGCTGGCTGTACTGCCTTATCAGCGGCCCTGAAAAAATGCATCTAAGGCTTTATTCACATGGGCGCTGAGTCCCATAGTCTATGAATTGAACATGTGTTTCTAAGGCTTGAGCTTCCAGATGCTGCATGCAGGCAGCCCATTCAAGGCTATGATGGATGCAGTGGCTGCACGGACACAGCCCCTAGTGCCAATTTGATAGCCCTGAATGCACACTTTCTTCAGACATGCATAGCAATGGATGAAGACTGCACTAAAAAAAAGTCTAACATACTTTACTTACGTACCCTAAAACTCAAGGGGGCGCGTGCCTTCCCGATTTCGAGCTATACTACAGAGCGGCGCTTCTGGCCAGGCTCACTGAATGGTTCCCCCGTCCCTTCACTAAAGCATCCACCATGGTAGAACAGGATCTATCTCCGCATGACCTCCGAGCTCTACTTTGGGGACACGGACAGTACATACATATGTTCTCAACTTCCCCATTAACGTCTGCTGTCTTGCACTTATGGTATAGAAAAGGTGTGCAGTCACTCCTGTCCTCTGAACCGTCTCCTCTTACACCCTTATTCGACCACCCAGCCGTGCCCCAAGGTGAAGGTTCCCATACAATAGGTCCTTATTCCCGTGCTGAGTGGCCTGTAGCGGGCTCGTTTGTAGATTCCATCTCCGGCAAGTCGGTACTATCAGAGGACCGGGGCAATTGGCTCACGGCCCTTCGGATCACATCTTTCTGTTATACCCTCTTTTCCACTTCCCAAATTCATAGACCCCTTACGGAATTTGAACAGCTGTGCTCTCTTTCTGAACTTCCACAATATACACTCTCTTCTATGTACACTATGCTACATAAGTTGATACATAAACAACCCCCACGTTACACCAGGAAGTGGTTCATGAATCTGAGAAAGGAATTTACAGTTTCTGACTGGCAGAAATCATATTATTTTACGCATAAGACTTCAACTTCCTGTTACACACAGGAGAAAAATTTTAAGATCATCGCGAGATGGTACAGGGACCCTCAATCCCTGCACAAAATCTTCCCATCCGTGCCCCCCACTTGCTGGAGGTGTGGATCGGCGGAAGGCAGTTACTTACATATATGGTGGGAGTGTCAATCTGTCCAATCTCTCTGGACACAGGTCTTCTCAATTTACAGTAGCCTATATGATAAACCTCTACAGCCGTCTCCTGAAATTGCTCTATTGTCTATGCTCCCAGGCCCGATATCCTTACAGAAACACTCTTTGTTACGTTTCTTCTTGATAGCTGTAAGACAAATTATTCCCATATTTTGGAAAACCGCTACTAGTCCCCCCTTAACTTTATGGGTTTCTGCAGTTAACGACATAATGCGGATGGAGGAGATGTTGGCCCTAGAGAATGACAATTTTGAGAAACATAAGCTCCAATGGCTCATATGGATAGAATACTCCTTCTCGGATTCCCTGAAAAACTTATTATTACCCTAGGGAACAGTTTAAGTTGCGATCTGCACCCATTGACTAGATGAGCTACGCTGGGGTCTGCCCGGACCCCCCTCCTCTCCCCCCCCCTGTCCTTCCCTACTTTCCCCCTCTCCTGTTCTCTTCTTTCTTCCTCTCTTTACCTTTACTTTTTTATTCTATTTTTTATCTTATTTATCTATAATCAGATGTCGTATTTTTATGGATATAAATTACAATGGGTGCCAATATAGTTACTATTGAATAATTTGATCGAAACTGGGAAATTAGTACCCTTTATATAGATGATAATTTTATTTTGTGAGATCGTATTTTATGCCGCTTACATCCTTTGTTGACATCTGAATGTTATTTGTATAATTTATATTGTTTAAAATTTAAAATTCAATAAATATATATTTGAGTCTAAAAAAAAGTCTAAATTACAGTGGATGTAAACCCAATTCATGAAATTTGAGCTGGGCACACATATCGGCAGTGTTTTGTTATCTCTCTTCAAAGAGCTATATCCCTTAGCTCTCTCCTGAACCGTTCCTCTGTTATCAGCCTGATAACTCCTGACACATTCTCGAACACATCAGATAAAAGTAGCCTGACATTTCTGTAGGGGTAGGTTGCTATAAATAGATTAGCAGGGAGCTAGCCCTATTACAAAACACCTCTGAGAGTCTCTGCCTATGATGAGAGGGGGTGTGTGCCTTTCCTCCAATCAGCAATGTTAGCTATCTTGGCTGTGTGCCCAGACATCACACTCTGTGTTAAACAGGAGGAGAAAATCTCCCAACACGATCTGAACTTTCTAAACGGTATATAAATGTGAAGACAGCAGATATACATGTAAAACGTATGTAGGGAGATTTGGTTCATCCCTGTTTATCATCTGAGGCTGTTCACTTCACTGAGTGTATGGAGGGTTTACATCCACTTTAATTTCTAAATAGACATGTGCATTTGTTTTCGTCCGAATGCATTTTCGTTCGAATTTCGGGGATTTTCGCGTTTGTTTTAACAAACGATAACGAATGTGCAGAGTCTGAAATCCAAAAGATCCGACATAAAAAATGCTTTATTTTCGTTTCGTTGCGACAACAGTTCGATATAGATAGAAGATTTGACATGATGGTAACAATAGCGATCTGAGTCTATCGAATCTGCGGTTGAATGTGCCTAACCTAACTCTATTAGTCCGAGATTATTCAACATAGAGAGAAAAGATTCAACATTATAGAGACATGAAGATTCGACATAGAGATAAAAGAGTCTACATAGAGAGAAAAGATTTGACATTATAAAGAGATGAAGATTTGACGAAGCAGCTAAAAACACACGATCACCACGAGCGGACATTTATGGTCAAATGCTCCGCCCATAGGCTATAGAAGAATTCTAATGTTGGTTGACTAGTAATAATAATTAATAAATATAATTATTACTAGTATAGCACTACCCCCGTAGGAGCTGCTGGTTTAATTTTGGGCCTGCATTCTGCCTGCCAACCCCCACAATTTGGCTCAATCCCCTCTGGCACAAATGGGCAATAATATGATTGAGGACCCCAATTGGCTGTTAGGGACCTCAAAGATGTATACACAACAATATAGGCAATACAAATAACTGTTACCTTGATGTTGTTCACCTGCCACTGAGCTGCAAAGACAGAGTTCCACACAAGTTGTAGCTTAACCAAAGGTGATATTTTTACTTGGAAAAAGAAATGGGATAATGATTACACAATAGGCATTCAATACATACAGCTCCCTGTATAACTCAATGAAGATAATACCATTATTTCAAAATACCTCTAAGATCCGACCCTGCTAACATAGCCTGGTGGCCAGATCTGAGAGAGGGTATGGTGGAGGAATCTCCCAGTGTGGTAACATCAACACTGGGGCACCTCTCCACCAAGTCTCACACAAGCAGCCAGAACACGAAGTGACACAAACAGCTATTATTAATATGCACAATCACAATTCTATAACTCCCAATTGTGGATAGATCAATTGGTGCATGTCCTATAACCACCACTTGCAAGGGTAGGAATTAGATGACTATCCCTTTAAAAGTCAGGTGTCTTCAGCTAGCCACGTTGGTGCACATAAAGATTTGTAATCCAAAAGGTAGGATGCAGAAAGAACTGTTAATTGAAACACACGGACCGACAGTACAAGGGGTACTAGTTTCCCCAAGGCATTGAGTTCCTATGTGCAAAGGTATAAACACCAGCAAACACAAGTGAAGCTTGCTACAGTCACACTCCTGGCAGTCAGTTAACTAAATTGATGGGCAAGTGCCCGCTCACCAGATGAGGCCTTGTCTTGCTGCTTTTCCTCTCTGTTCGTAACCCTCCGTGTCACGAGGCTCCTGGTCCTTCACCCAGCCGTCCTCTGAATGGCGGTGAACACAAGGCTCTGGATGCTGCAAGCTGCAGACCGATCTTCCTCCGGTTGGTCAGCGAGGCTGTTTCGTGGGGATCCCCCTTTGGCTAGGCGATCTGTTCTCAGTTTCCGTAGGCCCAGGCTTCTCGGGCCTAGGTATCTTCACAGCAGGCCTCAACACAGGCCTCCTGCCGGATTGAAGATGGCGTCCAGAGAGAGCGTGCTATACGGCGCGTTGGCCTTAAAAAGGTCCTCCCATCAGGCTCCGCGCGGCGCACTCCCCTCTGGTAACACAGTGGCCTTGTGGGCAATGTAGTCTCTGTGCTACCTATTGCAACGGAGTCTTTGTCTCCTAATAACTGAATCAAACAAGTTGTAACCAATTGGCATGAAATAACCAATGAAAGAACCGAATTCATAATCACAGTACAGATTGCAGGAGTTATACAAAAGTAGGATGAGAGAACAGGAGGGGGAGACGGAAACTTTCTTTCGGACTATTGATTTGTCAATGTTACAAGATGATGAGAAAGAGATGCTAGAGAGACCTTTAACACGGGAAGAGCTCAGAAATGCAACAGCCAACCTAACCAATAATAAATCACCAGGATCGGATGGTCTTCCAGGGGAAATTTATAAAAACTATGGAGACGTGCTATTGCTTGATCTCCTTTCAATTTTCAACCACGCTTTCGAGGTGGGATCTCTGCCCCCCTCGATGAATGAAGCAGTGATTATTTCTATTCTGAAACCTGGTAAAGACCCCACTAAACTGGATTCATATCGCCCAATTTCATTATTGACATCTGATGTTAAACTTTTGGCAAAGGTAATGGCAAACAGACTCTCGAAATACATTGGCAAATTAATACATCCTGATCAGTCAGGGTTTATCCCTGGCAGATCGGCAGCTAACAATATTAGACGATTATTTTTAAATTTGCAAATACCCATAGACAATACAGGAAACAGAGCCATAGTGTCTTTAGACGCGTCCAAGGCTTTTGATAGTATGGAGTGGGAATTCCTCTGGACCTGTCTAAAGAAATTTGGAATAGGACCAAGATTTATAAAGTGGGTACAATTGTTGTATAGTGCTCCCAGTGCAAGAGTCCAAATTAACAGATCTATATCCTTACCATTCTCTCTGGAAAGAGGAACAAGACAGGGATGCCCCCTGTCTCCACTCCTTTTTGCGATGGCCCTGGAACCCCTTGAGGAAGCTATCCGTAGTTGTCCAGATATTGTGGGATTCCGGAGAAGTGGGGGGGAGGAAAAAATAGCACTGTTCGCAGATGATGCTTTACTGTTTTTGGGAGACACATATAAATCTTTATTAGCAGCCACTTCACTGATTGAATCTTACGGCAAACTCTCAGGATTCAAAATCAACTGGGATAAATCCATAATAATGCCTATTGATTCTAGTGACCCAATGCAAGTGGAGTTTCCACATCAGGAAAATCAGATGAAGCAGGTTGTATCATTCAAATATCTAGGGGTGATAATCACCCCAAATGTCAATGAATATATAGTGTGAGGGGGTTAGCTCGGCAGCGGGTGTGTGTGACCCCCGAGATGGGCTCCCCACACAAAAACAGGCCCAGCAAACGGAGGTTGTGGTTTTCAAAATCAAAAAGGTGCGGTTTATTTTCTATTTACAGTGACAAAACACAGCAAAGCAAAAGAAATATAAACAAAATAAATCCTGGTCAACTTGACCTCTGACTAAACATACAGGTTTCCTAACTAACAACTGGGATCAGCCTAGTGCTGTCCTAGTCCCTAAGTCCCTGGTTTTAAATGTCCAAGCAAATAGCCACACAGGCTTTGTCTCACCGCACAGGGGTTCACTCTCCCTAGACAGTCCACACAGGTCTGGTTCCAGGCATGAGCTAACATCTAATGAAGCTGGGAGTTCTTATAGAGGCCTAAATGAGCTGACAAGGTTCAGCTGGTCTCCTCATCTCTGTCTGCACGACGCCCCACACTCTCCCTAGAGGTATGAGTCATCCATGAGCCCACTAGCCTTATACAACTCTCCACCTAGTTGTATAAGTCGGCGTAAAGCCTGAATCTGGGCGAAATATATCTACCCCCCTGGATGCAACCAGGTGACTTTACCTTCCTGCTGTCACATACCCCCCCTCTTGTTTTAACCTCGGGGTTGGAACACCAGCAATCAGGCATTCATGTACTCGAGACAAAGCATCCACATTCCCCATTTGAACGCCAGGGCGATGCTTTACTGTGAAGTTGAATTCCTGGAGGGCCAGGAACCACCTATTCACTCTTCTATTTGTTTCCTTGTTTTGAGCCATCCACTTTAACGGAGCGTGATCCGTAACCATGTCAAAGTGCCTACCTAGCAGGTAGTACCGAAGGGAATCTAGAGCCCACTTCACCGCTAAACACTCCTTTTCAACGGTGGCGTAATTTACCTCATGGGACTTCAACTTCCTGCTGAGGTAAATGACTGGGTGCTCTTCCCCGTTCCAGACCTGGGACAATACTGCTCCTAACCCCACATCTGACGCATCACTTTGTACGACAAAGTCTTTAGAGAAGTCGGGTGAGTACAACACTGGCTGGCTACATAAGGCTTGTTTCAAGAATTGGAATGCTGCCTCAGCCTCGGGGGTCCATTTAATCATGACCGACCCTTTCCCCTTCGTCAGGTTGGTTAGGGGCACAGCCTTAGAAGCAAAGTGGGGAATGAATCGCCGATAATACCCAGCGATTCCCAGAAAGGCTCGTACCTGCTTCTTGCTGTTGGGACGTGGCCAACTCTGGATGGCCTCGACTTTGTTGAGTTGGGGTTTTATTACTCCCCTCCCAATGGTGTACCCAAGATATTTGGCCTCCTCCTGCCCAATGGTACACTTCTTGGGGTTAGCCGTAAACCCCGCTTCCCGAACAGAGTCCAGGACTGCTTGCACTTTTGGCAGATGTGAGGCCCAATCTGTGCTATGGACAATTATGTCATCCAGGTAAGCCGCAGCATACTTCCGATGGGGCCTCAGCATCTGGTCCATTTTCCGCTGGAATGTGGCCGGCGCATTCTGTAACCCGAACGGCATTCTTTTATATTGGAACGCCCCGTCTGAGGTTACAAATGCGGTTTTCTCTTTGGCCGACTTGGCCAGGGGGATTTGCCAATACCCTTTTGTGAGGTCAAGAGTCGTCATGTATCGGGCTGTTCCCAGCCGGTCGATCAACTCATCTATACGTGGCATGGGGTAGGTGTCAAATTTTGTAACTTTGTTCAACTGACGAAAATCGTTACAAAATCGCCAGCTCCCATCCGGTTTAGGCACCAACACAATGGGACTAGACCAATCACTTTGGGACTCCTCTATCACCCCTAAGTTCAGCATTTTCTGTACTTCCTCCCGTATTGCCTCCCGTCGGGCCTCTGGGATCCGATAGGGTTTTAACTTCACCCTTTCACCGGGCGGGGTAATGATGTCATGCTCTACCCCAGATGTTTGTCCCGGCAGCTCAGAGAATACCTCCTTGTTGCGAAGCACAAACTCCTTAACCTCCTGTTGTTGGGGTTGTGACAAGGTGGCTGCTATTCCAACCTCAGGAATCACGCAACCAGTTTGAGCTGGTGACCAAGTGTCTGCGACTAGGGACTCTCTATCCCTCCAGGCTTTCAACAGATTAACGTGATAGATCTGTTCGGGCTTTCGCCTTCCTGGTTGTCTGACCTTGTAATTCACTTCGCTCACTTTTTCCATTATCTCGTAGGGGCCTTGCCATTTGGCAAGGAATTTACTTTCAACCGTAGGGACAAGTACCAGTATCCTATCCCCCGGGGAAAAGGTACGGGTCTTGGCTCCACGGTTGTACACTCTCTGCTGTGCTAACTGCGCTTGGGCCAAATGTTCCTTCACGATGGGCATTACCTGTGCAATTCGGTCTTGCATCAGGGCGACATGCTCAATCACACTCCTGTGGGGAGAACTCTCACTTTCCCAAGTTTCCTTGGCAATATCCAACAGCCCTCTTGGGTGTCTCCCATACAGTAACTCAAAGGGGGAGAATCCCGTAGAGGATTGGGGCACCTCCCTAATAGCAAACATCAGATAAGGAAGTAGACAGTCCCAATCCTTTCCATCTCTATCCACCACTTTCTTCAACATTTGTTTTAGGGTTTTGTTGAACCTTTCAACCAGCCCATCGGTTTGGGGGTGATACACAGATGTACGGAATTGCGTCACTTTGAACAATTTACACAGCTCCTTCATAACCCGGGACATAAAGGGTGTACCTTGGTCCGTAAGCAGTTCTTTACAAATACCCACCCGGCTAAACACAAGAGATAGCTCTTTGGCTATGGTTTTGGCCGAGGTATTTCGGAGAGGGATCGCTTCTGGATAACGGGTGGCATAGTCCATTATAACTAATATGTACTGGTGCCCCCTAGCGGACTTGATTATAGGACCTACCAAATCCATGGCGATCCTCTCAAACGGGACCTCAATGATGGGTAGAGGGACCAGCGGGCTACGGAAATGTGGCATCGGGGCCGACCTCTGACACACAGGGCAGGAGGAACAATAATTTTCTATGTCCTTCATCACCCCCGGCCAATAGAATCTCTGTAATACCCTCTCTCGGGTTTTCTCTGTCCCCAGATGACCTCCAAGAATGTGCCCATGGGCCAACTCCAACACCAACTTCCTGTAAGGTTTGGGCACCACAAGCTGCTCAACGGTTTCTTCTGCCCTTTTTGCCACCCGATACAGTAGGTCCTTCTCTACGCTGAAGTATGGGTAAGTGCAGGTATTATCTGGGTTCACTAACTCGCCATCTATTTTCACTACGTTTTCCCGTGCCTTTATTAGGGCGGGGTCTTTCAACTGTTCTGTGGCAAAGTTTTCCCTGTGAACCTCAAGATCAGAAAACTCCACAGACGGTAGGTTTTCGTCTGAGGAGGTGGGCTCCTCTCCAGTTTCTTGAGTCTCCCCTGCCAATACTGATAAGGGAAATTCCGGAGAGTCCTCACCACTCTCAGGGGAGTTCTGGCTATCACATTCCTGGTACATAGGGGCACCAGTGGGGGGCTCAGGATCATCCCACAGTTCCCAGAACTTCGGAAAATCCCTTCCCACAATGGCGTCATGCGGTAACTGAGATACTAAGCCCACTGGATGAGAGAGGGTACCTTTGGGGGTCTCGAAACACACTGTAGTCACTGGATACTCTCGGGTGTCCCCATGCACACAAATAACAGCTACCTTGCTATTCCCAGAGACCTCTGTTTTAACTAACTCAGCCTTTATCAGGGTCACAAGGCTACCTGAATCCAACAATACCACAACATTTCTACCATTAACACACATTTTGCATAAATGTTTCTCAGTTCCTCGAATGGCAGTGCATGCGACTGTCGCACACAGCGACTGACGTCTGCCCGTCAGAAAGTCACACTGCATGGGTTCCTCCACAACCGGGCAATTGGCTGCAATATGTCCCGCTTGCCGGCAGCGGTAGCAAACGATCCTTCTTGCGGCCTCTTGAGCCGCTGATTTCCCAGGCTGTTCTCGCCAAACTTGGGGTAGAGCTCCCACCCTCTCACTCTCTCCACCCTCACCCCTTGGAATCCTCTTATCCGCCCCTGGGGATGGTCTGGTCTTAGGGTGGAAAGTCCGAGTGTCTCTGGAAGAGGCCGTCAGGTTCTCTGTAGCCAAGTATTTCTCCACACGATCCACAAGACCATCGGCCGTCTCTGGGTCTCCATGGCTTACCCACTTTTGGATGGCAGTAGGAAGAGCTCTCAAAAACCGATCCATTACAACACGTTCCACAATCTTTGGTGCGGACAAAGTCTCTGGCTGTAGCCACTTTCTGCTCAGGTGAATGAGATCATACATTTGAGACCTGGGGGGTTTTCCAAGCTGGAAAGTCCAGTTATGCACACGCTGAGCCCGGACAGCCTGGGTGACACCCAGCCTTGCCAATATTTCAGCTTTTAGCATCACATAGTCTTTTGCTTGGTTAGGCTCTAGGTCATAGTAAGCTTTCTGCGATTCACCAGTTAACAGAGGAGCCACCAGTCCAGCCCACTGCTCCTCAGGCCACTTTTCTCTTTCAGCGGTCCTTTCAAATGTGGTCAAAAATACCTCTGGATCATCCTCTCCAGTCATTTTTGTCAATAAACGACTCACCCCAAAGGACGCGGTATTAGTGGGACGGCTTTCCTCACTGGTCTGCGGACGTTGCTGCATTACTGCTTCCATCTGTTGTTGTAGTCTCTGCTCTTGCTTCTGCAACAGGTCTATGAAGCGGGCCTCAGATTGCTGCTGGGCTTGTTGCTGAGCCTCCAGACTCTGTTGCAAAGTTGCGTTTGTCTGCTGCTGGGCTGCAAGGCTCTGTTGATGAGCTTGCTGCTGGGCTGCGAAGTTCTTTTGCAAACCTGCATTTGTCTGCTGTTGATTGGCATTTGCTAGAGCCAGCTGCTTCAGTATCTCCTCCATGCTGGCTTAAAAAAAAAAACTGCCACTGGTTCTCCACCAACTGTGAGGGGGTTAGCTCGGCAGCGGGTGTGTGTGACCCCCGAGATGGGCTCCCCACACAAAAACAGGCCCAGCAAACGGAGGTTGTGGTTTTCAAAATCAAAAAGGTGCGGTTTATTTTCTATTTACAGTGACAAAACACAGCAAAGCAAAAGAAATATAAACAAAATAAATCCTGGTCAACTTGACCTCTGACTAAACATACAGGTTTCCTAACTAACAACTGGGATCAGCCTAGTGCTGTCCTAGTCCCTAAGTCCCTGGTTTTAAATGTCCAAGCAAATAGCCACACAGGCTTTGTCTCACCGCACAGGGGTTCACTCTCCCTAGACAGTCCACACAGGTCTGGTTCCAGGCATGAGCTAACATCTAATGAAGCTGGGAGTTCTTATAGAGGCCTAAATGAGCTGACAAGGTTCAGCTGGTCTCCTCATCTCTGTCTGCACGACGCCCCACACTCTCCCTAGAGGTATGAGTCATCCATGAGCCCACTAGCCTTATACAACTCTCCACCTAGTTGTATAAGTCGGCGTAAAGCCTGAATCTGGGCGAAATATATCTACCCCCCTGGATGCAACCAGGTGACTTTACCTTCCTGCTGTCACAATAGATAAAAATATACTTCCTCTAGTATCAAAATTTAGGCAACAAGGCAAAACCTGGTCTACATTTCCATTGACTATGATTGGAAGAGCAAACCTGGTCAAAATGGTGTGGTTACCCCAACTTCTATACTTATTACATAATTGCCCAGTCTGGTTGACATTAAAATTATTTAGAGTAATTGATGCGACTTTTAAAGACCTTATATGGAAATATGGAAAGCCAAGAATTAAGTTAGAAACCCTGCAACAACCAAAAGACAGAGGGGGAATAGCGGTACCTAACTCAAGATTTTACTATATGGCAGCACAACTTCAACATTGGAGTGGATGGGAGGAAATAGACAAACACGATCCCATACAGAACATATTAATGACCCAATTCAAAGCATCACCATTGGTACAGCAGGTAGCCTCCCACCAATTCTTTAAAAGGAGAAAGATTCCAACTTTTAATTTAATTCATAGACTATGGGAAACAATACGTGCGGTTACGCAACATAGGGGTTACACTAGACATATGCCAATATGGGATAACTACTGTTTACCGGAGCTGAATAAATTACCAGAATTATTAGAATGGAAAAAATTAGGATTAATCCTTCTATATCAATTATTCGAAGGAGATGTGCTTTTACCTTTCGAAATACTGAAATCCCGCTTTCAATTACAAAATAGCAATTTTTACCAATATCTTCAGATACGACACGCTTTGCAGAGTCAGACCCAAACATTCCAACTACAATACAACCCATCAGAGATTTTGACAAAGTCAACCTCTGTACGGTCCATGAAACGAGGACTAATAGGGGACCTCTATTTGATATTATTAAATGTAGAAAAAGCAGAGGGGCAGGTGAATAGTTTTAACCATTGGCAAAATGACTTGATAGATCTTAATGAGGAGGAATGGAAGAGGGCCATTAAGATTCTACCTGAGGTATCTATCTCACCATCGCAACAATTGACTCAGCTTTTCATAATACACAGATCTCACTACACTCCACAAAAATTATATGCCTGGGGAAAATACACATCACCCCTATGTCCGAGATGTTCCGTATCTAATGGATCTCTTATACATATGCTCTGGCGTTGTCCTAAGCTTCATAAATATTGGGAAAAAGTGTTCCAGACCCTGAATACATTATGTAAGACAGAAATAACAAGATCCCCTAAAATAGGAATACTCAGAATAATTCCAAATGGAGTACTGCCAGCTGAGATGTATGCGATGTGGACTAGATCCCTCTACCTAGCCCGTAAGCTTATCCTACAAAAATGGATTGCTATAATGCCACCAACCCATAAACAATGGTGCAATAAAGTAAACTATATATTGAAAAGAGAGAGATTGGCTTATAAACATAGAGGAGCCCCCTATAAATTTAATAAAATATGGTCCTATTGGCTTAACCATAGCAATTTGCTATATGATGGTCTATGTAAGGGGGATGGGGAGGGCAGGAAGATTAGACGAGGGCAGGGAGAATGACTTATAATAAATCAATAAGCAGAAAATAGAACGAAATTTCAACTACTAAGTGATCATCCAACAGCTTTTTTTTTTCTTTTTTTTTTGTGTTGTTTGTCTGTTTTTTTGATGTCTGTTGTATTGTACCTCTGGATACGCTCTTAAAAATAGCTGTATATTATGACAAATGCTTGAATTAAGATTTCATTTGCTTCTTTCCTCCTTCATAGAATCATTTAAAGAAACTAAATGAAATTTGTACTAATTATATATAAGTCATTTTATTTATGTAATAAGCAATAACAAAAATCAATAAAAAAATTATTTGATAAAAAAAAAAAACAGATTGCAGTCCTTAACGATGCTTGCAATGGTAATGCCTTGCTACACTAGTCATACAACATTAGAATTCTACTATTGCTTGTGGGCGGAGCATTCGACCGGAAATGTACGTTTGCGGCGTCGTACAGTTTAGCTGCTTCATCGAATCTTCTTAGAACATTCGACAGACATTATAAGCCTTCAATTGACAGATTCGACCTTAATTAATTCGGATTTTTGGACGAATGCATTTTTTAACCACTTGCCTACAGGGCACTTTCACCCCCTTCCTGCCCAAGCCATTTTTCAGCTTTCAGCGCTGTCACAAATTTGAATGACAATTGCGCGGTCGTGCGACGCTGTACCCAAACTAAATTTACGTCCTTTTTTTCACACAAATAGAGCTTTCTTTTGGTGGTATTTGATCACCTCTGCGGTTTTTATTTTTTGCGCTATAAACAAAAGAAGAGCGACAAGTTTGAAAAAAAACACAATATTTTTTACTTTTTGAAGAAAGATCACCGCTCTGAAGCCTCTGAATCCATGTAATGCTTCCGCCCCACTCCAAGTACACACAGGTGCTGGCTCTGCACAAAATTAGGTGAGGAAAGAAAAAATTCTGGATGGCCGCACTCTGCAAAGGATGCTGGTTTATTAATAAAATCCACAAATACAGCAAAGGCACTCAAAAGTGAACACAGAGATAGGCTAACGATAGCCTATCTCTGTGTTCACTTTTGAGTGCCTTTGCTGTATTTGTGGATTTTATTAATAAACCAGCATCCTTTGCAGAGTGCGGCCATCCAGATTTTTTTCTTTACTCACCTAATTTTTTACTTTTTGCTATAATAAATATCCATTTTAAAAATTTTTGAAATTTTCCTCAGTTTAGGCCAATACATATTTTTCTACATATTTTTGGTTAAAAAAAACACAATAAGCGTATATTGATTGGTTTGCGCAAAAGTTATAGCAGCTACAAAATAGGGGATAGATTTAGAGCATTTTTTATATATATATATTTTTTTTTACTAGTAATGGCGGAGATCAGGGATTTTTATCGTGACTGCGATATTGCGGCGGACACATTGGACACTTATGACACATTTTTGGGACCATTCACATTTATACAGTGATCTGTGCTATAAAAATGCATTGATTACTGTATAAACATGACTGGCAGGGAAGGGGTTAACACTAGGGGGCGATCAAGGGGTTAAATGTGTTCCCTGGAAGTGATTCTTACTG
Organism: Rana muscosa; assembly: GCA_029206835.1. Lineage (NCBI taxonomy): Eukaryota > Metazoa > Chordata > Amphibia > Anura > Ranidae > Rana > Rana muscosa. The sequence goes on from CM055116.1 coordinate 110,549,318, forward strand.
GGGGAGGTGACCGATGGTTGTCCCTATGTACAAGGGACACACCATCGGTCTCCTCTCTTTGACAGGACGTGGATCTGTGTGTTTACACTCACAGATCCACAGTCCTGCGCGGTTACTGGGCTATTGCGGGTGCCCGGTGGCTATCACGGCCGCCGGGCACGCGCATTGGGTCCCCAGTGACACGGCGGGCGACCGCCCCCTAGTGGCTTTGGAAGGCGCAACGTCATATGACGTCCGCCCAGAACAACAGAGTCTTCCGCCCGCCGTCATTTGACGGTGGGCGGTTGACAAGTGGTTAATAAAACAAAATAAATAAAAAAAATATTTTTCGAACGAAAATGAAATTCCGAAACAAAATATTTCAGTGTGCACATGTCTATTTCTAAATGCAGATGTGTGAAAGACCCTCAATGGACCAGGGACCCTGTAAGTGAGCACCACTGCATTAGAGGTCATGAGCACATCAAATGCCTCCATGTTACTTTGCACAATACAGACACACTGCCTTGCAGTTACCAAGCCTGGCTGTACTGAGAAGGTGATTGTCACATCTCCTGTATGAGGCATAGCGTCTACGCAGTAGCTGATCATGGCTTGTCCTATTAATATACATAGTAGCCACCATCTTTCCCTTGTTGGTCCAGCTGGGTTTGGCATGTGATACATGTACAGTGAATAGATCTGTGTGTAACCCATTGAATGATCTTGTCTCACAGATCTCAATCTCCACCTGGTCATGGTCAGAAAAGGAAAACACGATGCCGAGCTGCAAGCAGAGCTCAGGAGCCGCCTGCGCCTGCTGGAGAATGACAATAAGGAGGTTGCTGCTGTCTTCTGTGTAAGTTTACATACTTATTTATACTATTGATAAAGCCAGGCCCGGAAGAGGAAGTAAAATCAGTACAGTACAGCTTGGTATTCATTTATTTCAACTTTCTGCTTCAGAATTTCTCCTCTTGTATTGAAAATAACGCCTATTCAGTGTAAAGGAAGCTGAGGAAGTATTGAGGTTGTCATTGTTGACCTCTCCTCCTAAAAATAATAGTTACTTGTCAGTCTTCCTTCATTACTCTCAGTGTCACTGACCCGAACGAATGAGTAGATTAAGGGCTTTTTATTTAATGTTCACTTTTCTCATCTGCATGCTTGTTCTAGGCCTGTGACTCAAAAAGCGAAAAAAGCCAGAGGCAACCAGGGAACTAGCATTTTCAGAAGGAGGTCAGCAGGGACAGTCACTGTACTAATCTCAGTACAGGTTTGAAATGTGCCTCTGCTCAGTGCATGTTATATTGGCTCCTGTGAGTTGGTTTTATAAATATAACTGCAATACAATGCTTTTTTAAAATAATACCCTTCTTCTACTTTTAAGTTTTTACATTTTGAAATAGCGCAGTAAAGCATTCTTAAAGTGGATGTACACCCACCACTCACCCAGTATAAGATAATGACACAGTATTAATGTATATATACATGCAAACCTCCTGCATGTATCCCTACCTTGCAAATGTCACCCTCTTCAGAAGTAGGAGCCCCGCAAAACTCTGGAATCGGTGGGTGTTTCACTTTGCCGGAGCTTGGTGGGTGGAGTCGTGATGTCACAAGACTCCCTGCCCACCTCTACACTCTCCTATTCCAGAGTTTTGAGTAACATCCAGTCAAAACTCAGAAAAGGCACCACATGACTTCAGCATGCCCAATCATGCTGAAGTGTGGAGCAGCCAATCCTGGGAGAGCTGGAGAAGAAAGGAGGAGGGATGTGAAGCTGGAATCGTAACACTCTCTCTCTCTCTCTCATGCCGCGCTTGAGATAAAGAAAACAGATGTCTGTCACAGCAGTGGGGGATGTGGAGACACAATCTTATCTGTGTGTCCTTTTTTATCTTACTGAAAATTACAAGAGGATTGCTCAGAGCTGGATTAACTCTCCATGGCAAGACTGGGCACAGATCACTTGACATCCTCTACTGTACCAGGTAGAAGTCTTCATTAAAAAAATTAATTCAGGTTTACATCCACTTTAAAACAAAGTTTTAGTTTGTCTCATCCCAATACATATCCCAAAAATAAGAGGAACATTTCTTACTTCATGATAGTGGAAATAACCTGGCAAGTCATTACTTTTAGCCCCTCTGGCCAGATATAAATCTAGGTCTAGGTGTGTAATGCAAATATATTCTAATATTATACAGCCATTTGTTCCAAACCACATACAGCTGTTTCAGGCTATTTGGCCGTCATCTGTGTTATAAAAGTTACAATGTTTTTCTCAATAAAGTCATTCCCTGTTTTGGAACTTGAAATACAGAGCGTTGTCTCGTATCTCTGGAAGGATTAATCCTATGGTAAGTGGTCGTCTGGCTGTGGAGGGTCGATAGTGGTTGTGTGTTGAGAGAGGGAATATTCTAAACAGCGTTAACCCCTTTCATATTGGGGGGTGTCGTTACAGTTATACTGTCAAAATTTTGGAATCCAATCCAATGCTTTTTCAGTGCTTTGCATTGTATTGCAGTATATCTTCTTGGGGACATCTGGCTATGTTTTTGTGCAGCCTGTGCAAGTGATCATATGGTTAGTAAAGGCATTGTACTAGCATTAGGATGCCATGATGCATTTGACGACAGTATTGTCATTAATTACCTTGCATACTGAATGTCAAGCTGTGTTCTCAGACATACAGGTGCATCTCATAAAATTAGAATACAGTGGAACCTCAGATTACGAGCATAATCCGTTCCAGGAGAATGCTTGTAATCCAAAGTACTCGCATATCAAAGCAAGTTTCCCCATTGAAGTCAATGGAAACAAAAATAATTTGTTCCGCATTGACTTCAATGGCATGCAATACCGCCTGCGGCCAGAGGTGGGGGGCGCCGGAGAGCCTCGGAAACGGCCGGAAAGGCCCGAGGATAACTCGGCTGACCTCGGCAAACTTTGGAAAGTCTTTCCGAGCATTTTCGAACGGCGGCGATCTGCTGCGAACGGCGCCGCTCAGCTCCGGCGCCCCCCACCTCAGGCCAAATACGGTACTGCACACCGCTTGGGCCTGGATCCTGCTCGTTTTGCGAAACGCTCGTTAACCCCGTTACTCGCAATCCGAGGTTCCACTGTTTCATCAAAAAGTTAATTTATTTCAGTAGTTTAATTCAAAAAGTGAAACTCATATGTTATATCAAGATTCATTACACACAGAGTGATATATTTCAAGCTTTTTTTATTTTTTTTTATTTTAATTATGATGATACTGGCTTACATCTAGGGAAAACCCAAAAATTCTGTATCTCTGAAAATTTGAATATTACATAAGACCAGTAAAAAAAAGGATTTTTAATACAGAAATGTTGGCTTCCTGAAACATATGTCTATGTACAGTATAGTATGCACTATACCAATACTTGGTTGGGGCTCCTTTTGCATGAATTACTGCATCAATGCAGCGTGACATGAAGGCGATCAGCCTGTGGCACTGCTGAGGTCTTATGGAAGCCCAGGTTGCTTTGATAGCGGCTTTTAGCTCATCTGCATTGTTGAGTCTGGTGTCTCTCATCTTACTCTTGACAATACCCCACAGATTCTCTATGGAGTTTAGGTCAGGCGAGTTAGCTGGCCAACCAAGCACAGTGATACCATGATCATTAAACCAGGAATTGGTACTTTTGGCTGTGTGGGAGGTGCCAAGTCCTGCTGGAAAATGAAATCAGCATCTCCATAAAGCTGGTCAGCTTAGGGAAGCATGAAGTGCTCTAGAATTTCCTGGTAGAGGGCTGTACTGACTTTGGACTTGATAAAACCCAGTGGACCAACACCAGCAGATGACATGGCTCCCCAAATCATCACTGACTGCTGAAACTTCACACTGGACCTCAACTTGGATCCTGTGCCTCTCCACTCTTCCTCCAAACTCTGGGACCTTGATTTCCAAATTAGATGCAAAATTTTCCACAGTCCGTGATGATTTGGGGAGCCATGTCATCTGCTGGTGTTGGTCCACTGTGTTTTATCAAGTCCAAAGTCAGTGCGGCTCTCTATGTATATATGCAGTCATAGCCGAAATTGTTGGCACCCCAGAATTTTTTTTTTCAGAAAATCAAGTATTTCTCACAGAAAAGTATTGCAGTAACACGTTTTTGCTATACACATGTTTATTCCCTGTTTGTATTGGAACAAAACAAAAAAAGGGAGGAAAAAGCAAATTGGACATAATGTCACACAAAACTCCAAAAATGGGCTGGTCAAAATTATTGGCACCTTTAACTTAATATTTGGTTGCACACCCTTTGGAAAAAAATAACTGAAATCAGTCACTTCCTATAACCATCAATAAGCTTCTTACACCTCTCACCCGGAATTTTGGACCACTCTTCCTTTGCAAACTGCTCCAGGTCTCTCTTATTGTAAGGGCGCCTTTTCCCAACAGCAATTTTAAGATCTCTCCACAGGTGTTTAATGGGATTTAGATCTGGACTCATTGCTGGCTACTTTAGAACTCTCCAGCACTTTGTTGCCATCCATTTCTGGGTGCTTTTTGACGTATGTTTGGGGTCATTGTCCTGCTGTAAGACCCAAGATCTCGGACGCAAACCCAGCTTTCTGACACCCAGCTTTCTGACTACAGTGCAACCCAAAATCCTTTGGTAATCCTCAGATTTCATGATGCTTTGCACACATTCACGGCACCCAGTGCCAGAGGCAGCAAAACAACCCCAAAACATCATTGAACCTCCACCATATTTCACTGTAGGTACTGTGTTCTTTTCTTTGTAGGCCTCATTCCATTTTCGGTAAACAGTAGAATGATGTGCTTTACCAAAAAACTCTATCTTGGTCTCATCTGTCCACAGGACGTTTTCCCAGAAGGATTTTGGCTTACTCAAGTACATTTTGGCAAACTGTAGTCTTGCTTTTTTATGTCTCTGTGTCAGTAGTGGGGTCCTCCTGGGTCTCCTGCCATAGCCTTTCATTTCATTTAAATGTCGACGGATAGTTCGCGCTGACACTGATGCTCCCTGAACCTGCAGGACAGCTTGAATTTCTTTGGAACTTGTTTGGGGCTGCTTATCCACCATCCGGACTATCCTGCGTTGCAACCTTTCATCAATTTTTCTCTTCCGTCCACGCCCAGAGAGATTAGCTACAGTGCCATGGGCTGCAAACTTCTTGATAATGTTGCCCACTGTGGACAAAGGCAAATCTAGATCTCTTTGAGATGGACTTGTAACCTTGAGATTGTTGATATTTTTCCACAATTTTGGTTCTCAAGTCCTCAGACAGTTCTCTTCTCCTCTTTCTGTTGTCCATGCTTAGTGTGGCACACACAGACACACAATGCAAAGACTAAGTGAACTTCTCTCCTTTTTATCTGCTTTCAGGTGTGATTTTTATATTGCCCACACCTGTTACTTGCCCCAGGTGAGTTTAAAGAAGCATCACATGCTTGAAACAATCTTATTTATCCACAATTTTGAAAGGGTGCCAAGAATTTTGACCAGCCCATTTTTGGAGTTTTGTGTGACATTATGTCCAATTTGCTTTTTTTCCTCCCTTTTTTTGTTTTGTTCCAATACACACAAAGGGACATGTGTATAGCAAAACTGTGTTACTGCAATACTTTTCTGTGAGAAATACTTGATTTTCTGGAAAAATTTCTGGGGTGCCAACAATTTCGGCTATGACTGTATAAAATGCTGCGCTGTCTTAATACTGTGAGCAATACATATGCAATAATGAATAAATAAAGTCACAATAGTGAGATAGTATGCTATAGTGTATACAGATGGTATACTGATAATAAATCTTGTGAATCAAAACAACATAATTACATCATAAAGTCCATTTGAAACATAATATAATAACCCAAACGTATAAATTAAGTGACAATGGTGAAATAAAGTGTTATAGTGCGCAAGTATACTGCACTGATAATGAATCTCATGAATCAATGCAACATGATTAAATCATAAAATCCATTTCAAACATTATTAAATCTTGTCATGGTGATTCAAACGTGTTCACGTGTCTGCACACTGGTGCTCCCCTCCCCTATGTGAATCCGCTCACCTTAGAGCGTGTGACCTCACAATTAAGTTCAGTCAAAACACGCATGTGAGCCACCTCTGGGTTCTGTGAATGCTGTGGGATCCTGGGCTGCCCAATAGTGCTGTCTCCACATACATATGAAATATATAAAAAGGCTGGATAGCAGTGGCGGTGCGTCCATAAGGGGCGTATGGGCGCCGCCCCCTCTCTCCTGACACTGCTCTATCACCATAGATAGATTCATGCATTGCACTGACACCCCCTATTCAGGTATTCAGGTGTCCAGCCGCTTTTCAGGCACCGGGCACCTGAATACAGCGGTGGGGTGTTTTTTGGAAGCACCTGATTAGAGCCATAGGCTCTAGTAGGTGCCCAAAAAGGTGAACAGCGGGCACCATGCTGTGCGTTCGCTGTTCACTCAGCGTTGTGTTAGCAAAGCAAAGGAATTTGCTTTGCTAACACTGAATCGCCTCTTAGCCAATCAGGTGCTCGGGTCTGTTACCTGTTACCTGATTGGCTGAATCATCAGGCGCTGTGATTGGATGCCTGATAGAGAGAACAGAAGAAGACATGGAGGACGTGCAGGACACCGCCGCTGACCCGCTGCGAGACAGGTAAGTGCCGGGTAGCATTTGATGGGGCACAGTAGCGGCAATTGATGGGCACACTGGCAGCGTTTGATGGGGCACAGTAGCGGCAATTGATGGGCACACTGGCAGCAATTAATGGGCACAGGGTCAGCAATTGATGGGTACAGTAGCTGCACTTGATGGGACAGTGGCGGCAATTTATGGGTTCAGTGGCTGTGTATGATGGGCACAGTGGCTGCGTTTGATGGGCACGGTGGCTGCGTTTTATGGCACAGTGGCTACGTTTGATGGCACAGTGGCTGCGTTTGATGGGCATAGTGGCTGCGTTTTATGGCACAGTGGCTACGTTTGATGGCACAGTGGCTGCGTTTGGTGGGCACGGTGGCTGCGTTTTATGGCACAGTGGCTACGTTTGATGGCACAGTGGCTGCGTTTGATGGGCATAGTGGCTGCGTTTTATGGCACAGTGGCTGCGTTTGATGGCACGGTGGCTGTGTTTGATGAACACAGTGGCTGCGCTTGATGGGCACAGTGGCGGCGTTTGATGGCACAGTAGCTGCAATTGATGGGCACAGTGGCTGCAATTGATGTTTTTTTTTCAGTTTGTTTGCACCCCCCCAAAAAATTTTGAGCACCAGCCGCCACTGCTGGATATGATACCGTTTAGTATAAAATCGTATTAAACAATAACCCCTCTCCAGGGTACTCACATCGTGCAGGTGCCTCAGTGCACCACTCTACAGCAAGCAGAAAACGCCTTGAGACAGACCAGCTGTCTCCTACACCGACGTTGTAGGAGACAGCTGGTCTGTCTCAAGGCGGAGGGACATACGATCTCAGCGTTTTCTGCTTGCTGTAGAGTGATGCACTGAAGGGTATTGTCAAGAGGAAGATGAGAGACACCAGACCCAACAATGCAGAGAAGCTGAAGGCCGCTATGAGAAACCTGAGCTTCCATAACACCTCAGCAGTGCTGCAGGCTGATCGCCTCAATGCCAAGTCGCATTGATGCAGTAATTCATGCAAAAGGTGCCCCAAACCAAATATGGAGTGCATACTATACTGTACATGGACATACTTTTCTGTAAGCCAACATTTCTGTATTAAAAATCCTTTTTTTTTTGTTGTTGCTCTGAATGGATTCTAAAGACCTATTGTGAATTTATTGTGTGTCAGGCTGTAACTAGTATCACTGTCTCCAAATTTCGGTCTGCTTTATCTTGGACAGAAAACCTATTTGTCAATCAATGAACAGCAAACATACCTTTGCATTTCTTGTACCAGGTTGTAACACTTTGCAGAATATACAGTGCTGTGCAAAAGTTTTAGGCAGGTGTGGAATAAATGCTGTAATTTAAGAATGCTTTCAGAAATAGAAGTGTTAATAGTCTATTTTTATCAATTAACAAAATAGAAAGTAAATGAACAGAAGAGAAATCCAAATCAAATCAATATTTGGAGTGACCACCCTTTGTCTTCAAAACAGCATCAATTCTTCTAGGTACACTTGCACACAGTTTTTGAAGGAACTCAGTGGGTAGGTTGTTCCAAACATCTTGGAGAACTAACCACAGATCTACTGTGGATGTAGGCTGCCTCAGATCCTTCTGTCTCATCATGGAATCCCAGACTCCATGATGTTGAGATCAGGGCTCTGTGGGGGCCAAACCATTACTTCCAGGACACTTCTTTATGCTAAAAATAGTTCTCAGCATTGACGACACCACTGATCCTGACCAAATCGTCAACTCTGTTAGTAGAAATGCTGCTGCAAACATGCAAGGAACCTCCAACATGCTTCACTGTTGCATGCAGACATAAGAGCTAATGCCCTCCATTTTCCTCTTGCAACCTGTTTCTCCTCCTCTCCCTCCCGCAGGCATTCAGCGTCTGCAGAAGGAAAATGGATAGATTGGATCCTCTATATCAGTGGTTCTCAACCTGGGGGTCGGGACCCCCTCGGGGGTCAAATGACAATTTGCCAGGGGTCACCAAATCCTGGGCTGTTCCTGAAGCCCGCGCTGCTCTCCCAGCCTTTTCGTAGCCACCCAGCAGGGCTGTTCATGAAGCCCGCAGCCGCCCATTCAGATCACGGCATGGATGGGGGGCAGAGACTAGAAGTCAGCTGACTGGTGAGGAATGTGAAGTGGGAGGGTCTGGAGAAGACCCTATCTCTTTATTTCGGCATAGGTGTCACTGCTACGAGACACCACAAAGCCGGAGACACAGTGAGTAACGCTATCTGTGATTATAGTTGCCATTATAAGTCCCCACTACAGTTCTCAGATCAGCAGATGACCTTCATCAAGAACACCTAAGTTGGCCGATCAGAACTCCCCCCAGCATTGCCACTCATTCCAACTCCCCCCAGCACTGCCACTGATCCCACCCCCCACCAAGGAGTAAGAGAAGGAATAAAAATTGGGAATACATGGAAGGTAGAGGAAAAGAGGGGGAGGAACAAAGAAAAAGGAGAAAAAGAATAAGAGAAAGAACAAAAAAGACGGCTAGAGAGAGGGATGGGGGGAAAAAACAAGAAATTAGGATAGAGAGAGATAAAAGGGAAAGAAAGGAGAACAAAGAGAAAGAGTGGTACATCCTAAAATGTACCATAAGGGGTTTTAATACTGTACAAGTGGAAGGGACTCAGGGAGCACTAAATGTCCGTGGGTTGGGGGCGCAAATTACTTGTCTTGCCTTGGGTGCTGACAACCCCACGCTACGAAATTCATTTTACTGTTAGGGGTCCCCACAACTTGGGAATTTTTATCAAGGGGTCACGGCACTAGTAAGTTTGAGAATCACTGCTCTATATGCAGCCGCTCCGGCTGCCCCTCCTGTTCCTAGTCCTCCTCATATGTCATTTACTGGCCCCTTCCTTTTCTGAATGGTCACAGTGAGTGATCGCTACCGATCACTCATGTGTCCATTCATAACTGAAGCATAATAAACTGTGTTTACTATGCCTCGGTTTGTGAATGAACAGAGAGCTCTTTATGGAGCTATTCCTGTTCATTCATTTTGTGCAGCTGAGGCTGCAGTGATGGAGATTGAGGACTGTGTCCTCAATCTCCTTTCTTTGTCTCAAAGGTGAAACATCAGAGGTCTTTTTAGACGCCCTAATATTTCACCAAATACTCCCTACAGGGCTCCCAAAAATATTTTGAAATAATAAAAAAAAGATTAAAAATTATAAAAAAAACTACTGGCACCAGTGGCGGAACTACCAGGATCGCAAAGGTCGTACTTGCAACTGGGTCCTGGTATTCCGCAATGGGGGATGGGGGCCAAGAGAGCAGGAAGGGGGTCCACTGCAGAACATATGAAAGGGAACCATAATAAAAGGCCCCACAATGGGAGTAATGCGCCTCGGGCTTGGAGGGAACAGCTGGGGGTCAGGGGGGCCCTTTATGGTTTCTTGCACTGGGGCCCTGAAGGTTCTAGTTAGGACTCTGTGTATATATATATATATATATATATATATATATACAGTATATACCTGTATGTGTGTGTGCGCAGACGCGCGCGCGTGTGCGTGTATATATATATATATATATATATATATACACACACACACAGTATCGCACAAAAGTGAGTACACCCCTCACATTTTTGTAAACATTTTATTATATCTTTTCATGTGACAACACTGAAGAAATGACACTTTGCTACAAGGTAAAGTAGTGAGTGTACAGCTTGTATAACAGTGTAAATTTGCTGTCCCCTCAAAATAACTCAACACACAGCCATTAATGTCTAAACCGAAAAAAAAAAAAAGAATTGTTGCTCTACATAAAGATGGCTTAGGCTATAAGAAGATTGCCAACTGCCAAGACCCTGAAACTGAGCTGCAGCACGGTGGCCAAGACCATACAGCAGTTTAACAGGACAGGCTCCACTCAGAACAGACCTCGCCATGGTCGACCAAAGAAGTTGAGTGCACGTGCTCATTGTCATATACAGAGGTTGTCTTTGGGAAATAGACGTATGAGTGTTGCCAGCATTGCTGCAGAGGTTGAAGGGATGGGGGATCAGCCTGTCAGTGCTCAGACCATACACCACACACTGCATCAAATTGGTCTGCACGGCTGTCATCCCTGAAGGAAGTTGTTTCTATAGATGATGCACAAGAAAGCCTGCAAACAGTTTGCTTAAGGCAAGCAGACTAAGGACATGGATTACTGGGACCATGTCCTGGGGTCTGATGAGACCAAGATAAATTTATTTGGTTCAGATGGTTTCAAGCCTGTGTGGCAGCAACAAGGTGAGGAGTACAAAGACAAGTGTGTCTTGCCTACAGTCAAGCATGGTGGTGGGAGTGTCATGGTCTGGGACTGCATGAGTGCTGCCGACACTGGAGAGCTACAGTTCATTGAGGGAACCATGAATGCCAATATATACTGTGACATACTGAAGCAGAGCATGATCCCCTCCCCTCAGGGACTTGGCCGCAGGGCAGTATTCCAACATGATAACGACCCCAAACACACCTCCAAGACGACCACTGCCTTGCTAAAGAAGCTGAGGGTAAAGGTGATGGACTGGCCAAGGATGTCTCCAGACCTAAACTCTATTGAGCATCTGTGGGGCATCCTAAATGGAAGCTGGAGGAGCGCAAGGTTCTAACATCCACCAGCTCTGTGATGTCATCATGGAGGAGTGGAAGAGGACTCCAGTGGTAGCCTGTGAAGCTCTGGTGAACTCTATGCCCAAGAGGGTTAAGGCAGTGCTGGAAAATAATGGTGGCCCCACAAAATATTGACACTTTGGGTCCAATTTGGACATTTTCACTTAGGGGTGTACTCATTTTTGTTGCCAACGGTTTAGACATTAATGGCTGTGTGTTGAGTTATTTTGAGGGGACAGCAAATTTACACTGTTATACAAGCTGTACACTCACTACTTTACCTTGTAGCAAAGTGTCATTTCTTCACTGTTGTCACATGAAAGGATAGAATAAAATACAAAAATGTGTGGGGTGTACTCACTTTTGTGAGATACTATATATATCAGCAGTGACATTTCAGGCGTGCCTGTCTTTTCTCAAGCTAAATGCTGACATTAAACATATGCCCTAAAGCAGAACTACACTGCACCCGAGCACCACAAATCAAAAATGCTATTTAATTCATTTTTAATATTCAAAGCAAACTTACCCATCCATCCATCCATGCTTTATTTTGCTGTGAAATTACTTAAAACAACAAAACACTCCCTAGCATTTCTGGCAGTGGCCATCTTGAGTAAAGGCTGATGATTTTGTGTAGCATTTACTTCCTGAGAACACCCCACTTCCCCTCCTGGGATGTGTGACATCATTTGCCTAGGCCTGGAAACCAGAAAGTAACCTAAGAAGTGTAAATTGACAGTTTAAAACAAGAAAATATGATGTACTTTTTTTAATGGAGAAGTACAGCCAAAGCTCATTTGGCTGCACTCCTCCTATAGATCTATAGATCACTGGAGCGTAGTTCGTTCTGCACTCCTGTGACCCGTTTTTAGCAGAGAGCTGGCTGAAGTCCGCTCTATGCTGACATCACAGAGTCGTTCCAAGCTCGGGCGTCATAACGACCATGAAGTCAGGATCCGCCCAGATCCCTGGACTGATGCCCGTCTCAGGCTCTTTTAATGCTAGCAGCATAAGTATTATAAATAGTCAATGTTGAATGGGAGAGTGAAGTTCTGCTTAAGGCCCCTTTTACACTTGTGCGACTTGTCCTGCGACTTGGGACTGCAAAGTCACATGACAAGTCGTTCCCTATGATTTCCAATAAGTACCATTCATATCTGTGCGACTTCAAGTCGTGCCAACTTCAAAGTAGTGCCTGTACTACTTTGGTCCAACTTTCATGCATGTTGAGGTCCATAGATCTCAAGTTTACACAGGCATTCCCTGAAATCGCGACACAATCGCAGTAAAATCTTTGAAGTCGCCGTAGTGTGAAAGGGGCCTTAAAAAGAGGTAATCTGGAAATGAATATACTAAAACATAGTAACTATTTGTAGACAGATTACTATACAATAACAAGATAGCAATGTAACAATATAACAGCACCAGCAGAAGGAGTAAACACTGATCATGTAGCAGGTTCAGTGAAGTAGAGCTGCACGATTCTGGCTAAAATGAGAATCACTATTTTTTTGCTTAGAAGATAGATCACGATTCTCTCACAATTCTCGCGGCATAACATTATCTTTCACATTAAAACAAAAAAAAAATTGGGCTAACTTTACTGTTTTTTTTTTTTTATTATTCATTGAAGTGCATTTTTTCCCAAAAAATTGCATTTGAAAGACCGCTGGGCAAATACAGTGTGACATAAAATATTGCAGGAATTGACATTTTATTCCCTAGGGTCTCTGCTAAAATATATATCATTTTTGGGGGTTCCAAGTAATTTTCTAGCAAAAAATATTGATTTTAACTTAAGAAACAAGTGTCAGAAAAAGATTTAGACTTCAGGTGGTTAAACTTCCTGTATTTACACACAGAAATTTGATCTAAGAAGGAAGTTAGTTACAATGTTTCATGTTGTTAAAAACTTGGCAGACTGCCTGGATTTTTTCTTTACACACACAGAAGTTTATCTCTTTGATCTAAGAAGGAAGCGTTAGTTACAATATTTCCTGTTAAAAACCTGGCAGACTGCCTGGATTTTTTCTTTTGACAGCTGATATAAGTCTCTCCACTTGTTATATGAAGGAATCAGCAAACTCTGCATTGGAGATCGTCAGGGGGGGTTGAATCGAGATCACAATTTTTTAACGATTAATTGTGCAGCTCTACAGTGAAGTACTGTATATATTCGTGAAAATGAAATCTGTACAGAAAACAAAAACAATTAAAATAAAATAAGAAATAAATATTACAAAAATAAATGCAAATGCAAAAGTAAATGGAAATCACAGTCAAGTACTGGATTATTTACTAGATTAGTACTGGAGTGGACTAAAGTCTGTTCTTGCACACTGTTAAAGAAACTCTACAGTGGAAAAAATACAGGACTGCCATTGCTAAACTTCTTCTAAGAATGCTAGTTGCCTGGCTGTCTTTGCCTTCAATACTGTGTGTCATCACAATCCCGGGAACAAGCATGATTAGACAATCAGAGTGAATGCTGGTTGTGTTATTTTTCCAGGAGCTATCAGCACGGCTGTTGTCTATTGAGAGTGATAAATATCTAATAACTGTGACCTTCCGAACGTTTGAGGAGATCTGGAAATTCTCCACCTATTACTCACTTGGTAATTATATCTATCTTTTTTTTTGTCTATATAACCCTGATTATCTAGACCACTGATGGTTAACCTTGGCACCCCAGATGTTTTGGAGCTACATTTCGCATGATGCTCAACTACAAGTGCATGAGCATCATGGAAAATGTGGTTGCAAAACATCTGGGGTGCCAAGGTTTGCCATCATTGATCTAGACATTCAAAACGAAGGAGGCATGAAACTCTGCAATTCACATCTAAATGGAACAATATAATTTCAGCTGTGCCTTGAACCAACAATTATATGTTTATGACATCACACTCTGACCAGTTGCAGTTCAATCTTGTGTACACCACTGCCTACTAAGCCAGCCATACATAGAGTGAAATAGGGACCAGCGGAATTTTGATTCACGTATGAGCAAGCTAGTTGTACACAAGTCGATTTATCAATCGACTTGTGTACAACCAGCCTGTTGGGTTTTTACCTAACGATCAGTGCCACCGACTATAGCTGGCAACACTGATCATTGTATTCTTATGATGAAGAATGCTCCCCACTGTTAGAATACAATACCACAGTTGGAAGGATTCCCATGTCCGACCTGCAGATCTTGTGCAAACCAGCTTCATCTTGTAGAAGAGCAGTGGGAGTTATTTACTAAAACTGCATGGTGCAAAATTAAAATTTCCCGCCGGTGTCCCGCGATCGTGTCACGGAGCTGCAGAACGAGGGAATGCCTATGTAAACAAGGCATCTCCCTGTTCTGCCTACTGACAGGACTCTAAACGTCTGCTCCCTCTCATCGGGAGCAGTGATCAGTGTAGTGTCACAGTAAGCCCCGCCCCCTTGCAGTTAGAATATCTCCCTAGGACACACTTAACCCCTTCCTAGCCCTATAGTGGTTAACCCCTTCCCTGCCAGTCACATTTATACAGTAATCAGTGCATTTTTATAGCACTGATCGCTGTATAAATGTGAATGGTACCAATATAGCAGCAAAAGTGTCCGATGTGTCCGCCATAATGTCGCAGTCACAATAAAAATTGCTGATCGCCGCCATTACTAATAAAAATAATAACAATAACAATGCCATAAAACTATCCCCTATTTTGTCGACGCTATAACTTTTGCGGAAACCAATCAATAAACGCTTATTGCGATTTTTTTTTACCAAAAATATGTAAAAGAATACATATCGGCCTAAACTGAGGAAAAAAATTGTTTTGTTATATATTTTTTGGGGATATTTATTATAGCAAAAAGTAAAAAATATTGCTTTTTTTAAAAAATTGACAGTCTATTTTTGTTTACTGTATAGCGCAAAAAATTAAAACCGCAGAGGTGATCAAATACCACCAAAAGAATTGTGGGGAAAAAAGTACGTCAATTTTGTTTCGGAGCCACGTCGCACGACCGCGCCATTGTCAGTTAAAGCGACGCAGTGCCGAATCACTAAAAGTGGCCCTGTCATTTGGCAGCCAAATGGTCCGGGGCTGAAGTGCTTACTTGGTTGCCACTTTTAACAAACTACTAGCAGGTAAAGTGGTATTAAAGGCAGACATATTTTTTTAAATTAAAATAGATGTTATACTTACCTGCTCTATGCAACAATATTGTACAGAGCAATGCATTGATATTGCATGGTGATCACTGACCTGAGCTGGCGGCTCCGACCTAATCTAGTAGTGTGTACGAGGCTTAAGTCCAGGGGTGAAAAAGGCTAGCTTCACAATCTCCTGGTGAATTCTGATTATACTGCTCCAAAAATGAGCAATGTTCACATGAGAGGGATTGATTTTAGTCCTCTGAAACTTATAAATGACATAAGGATTGCATTCCAATGTTTTTTTTACAAGATGGTTATGGGAGGTCAATTTCCAGGTAGATACAGCATATGGAGGGGATCATAAACAGACTATGGTAAATGTTGCTATGCTATATAAAAGACTGTGCTTGTTTCAAACTCCATTAATACAGGCTTCTTGAATCACTGTATGGAAAACATATTTTTGGACCAGACCTTTTGGCTGACCTCATTAGAGGATGAAGGTGCTGGAATTCAAGTTCTGGTTAATGAGGAGTCCCTAAACCACATTTATAAAGGTCTACTAATGGATGAAGGTTAGTAAAGTGCTTTGGTACTTTCTGTATTGTGCGTGGTCTTCGAATGCAGTAAAAAATGAATATCTTGAAACCATAGGAATTCCATACAAAAGATCCCAGGAGCACAATGCTGTTCCTTATCATTATCCACTGGTCTGATACTGTTTGTGTGCCAGGGGATCATCACCGAAAACAAGGTGCACAGAAAAAGGATTGGGAAGCCAGGGAGGTACATCTGGAAAATTGGTTCCCCTATCACTTTCCACCTAAAAGCAAATTATTACTTCAAATGGATCTGTCCTTGAAATGCATTGTCAAGTTAGGAATTAAAATTAGGCTGTGAAATGCATACACCCAGAAAGGCCTATGTATCCTGGGCATTCTGTGTCTGGCTATGCAAGTGGCGCGACAGTCGTCCTTATGGGAAGAAGCATTGTGTTGCTAGTAGTCTGATGTTCTGAGGACACTATCATTCTTGTAAAGTCCTCTGTGCACTCCAGAGCTTCTCTTTTCCCCCCTTTTCCTTTTTAGTTGTGGTCATGTGCAATTCACTATGTACACAAATCCCTAGTCAATCTTTGGAGTGAGCAGGAGAGGGTAGCTATGTTCCTACATAGAGTGGGACCATGGAGAACCTCTAACAGGAAGTCGGGTCACAGCAGCAAAAAAAAAAAAAAGAAGAGAAATTTGGAGATTTTGAGGAGGCTGAGAGCAGTAAAAGGGATTTCTTTGAGTTAAAGCCCAACTCTGGCCATAAAAAAAAGTTTGCTGTACCCACACTTTTGTCCAGGCGAGAGGAGAGGCTGTATGCTCACCTGATCCTCCTCTCCACTGGCAAACAGCGCTCCCCCATGATCCAGCGGTGGACTGTTCCTGACGTCCTCGCACCCAGAGCAGGTCTTTGGGCTTGATGATGTCAGGAATAGTCCACCCCTCGGGAGGGAGGTTGCATAGCTGTAGCCGCATAGACCAGTGCGTGGAGGATTAGACGATTAGGTAAGTATATCTCTGTTCTCCATTTCCCTAGACAAAAACAAGCAGTTGACCCGTGCACTGCATAGGAAAAAAAAAATCGCCTTGAGTTGGGCTTTAAGAATACATACTTTAAGCCCAAATAGATTTTTTTTTTCTTTTTAGTGTCACTTTAAATGCTGTGTGTACTGCACTTATGTTTAAATTAGAGATTGGTTATCTCTAAACTGATCTGTGATGCAAAAGCAGTCAATGTTCTAGAATGCAAACCTCTCTGGAATTAAGGTTATATCAAATTTTAACCTATTGATTTTCTTTTGCTCAGGGATTTATTTCACCCTTTGCGCTGACAAGTGTATACGACAAGCCACTGTTGTTGATAACAAAGTTCAGATAATTGAGTCGAGTCCGGCAGCTCAGAGACACACAGCAGGGTGGACCCAGCCTGATTCCTCTGCTGAAGACAGTGGACTTTCCGCAGAACCTGAACCTCTCTGTCCATTTCATCAGTAGGTAGCTGTCTTCCTTCCTTCCTTTCCACTCGTTGCAATTAAAGTACAATGTAGAAAACATTAAATTACTTATTAACCTAAGTATAAGAATATACATAAGTTAAACATTTCATTCTATTCAAAGAATGTGTAAACCTAATTAAAGTGACCTGCCAGCTTTGCAATATAGTTAAATGGATGTGTGTGTTTTTTGGGTGGTACCACTAAATAACATATTAGTATGGGAGTGATTTACATAAATCTGTTACCTATAGCCAACAACAACATTAGCTTTCTTTTTTGGTAAACATTTTTGCTCCAGTTTTTGCTTTCTATTCATTTTGTTATTTCTTTTACCATGTTTTAGGTGGTTCTTGAGAGAAAATGTAGGTTCAGACCTTGTAGATTTTGGGAAATCAGAGCTGAGAAACCAAATAGGTAAGCTTATGTCAATCCCTTTTTTTGCTTATTTTAAAATGGTTCTGAAGTCAAATGTTTTTACCTTAAAGTGTTACTAAAACCACAACAGTAAAATTAGTCTGTATATGCAGAATAGCATGCTTGTTATACTCACTGTGGAACTTAAAGCGAAGTTCCGACGGAAAAAAAAAAATATTAAAAGTCAGCAGCTACAAATACTGCAGCTGCTGACTTTTAATATATGGACACTTACCTGTCCTGGGCGCCCGCAATGTCTGCACCCGAAGCCGATCTGTCCCTCGGCTCGAGGCGCCGCCATCTTCGGTAAGGGAATCAGGAAGTGAAGCCTTGCGGCTTCACTTTCTGGTTCCTACTGCGCATGCACGGGTCGCGCTGCACGATCCCACTGGTCCCTGCTGTCTTCAGGGACTTGTGTGTCTCCCAGAAGACAGCAGGGGGGACGGAGTAGGCGCCGGAAGTGGCGTAGGTCACCGCAGTAATCTATGCCCGAAAGTGGGAGAAAATACATGGATTACACAGGTATCTTCTCCCTCCTCCACCCTGAAAGGTGCCAAATGTGACACCAAAGGGGGGGAGGATTCCAAAAAGTGGAAGTTCCATTTTTGGGTGGAACTCCGCTTTAAGGGGTTAATCCTCTGCATTGTGTAAAAATACTGTTTTATCCTGTATGCACAGATCCTCCCCCTCCTGCACTGTCTATCTGGGAAAAGCCAGCTAACACACAGGCAATAGCCAACCTGCACATACTCAGTTGTGTCTTTTATGCTGGAGAGAACATTTACTTGTTCCTACTTGTTCTCAGAGATAGCCAGGTCACATGATATTGCCATCACACATGTGGGCGTGTATACAGGCTGAAGTGGAAATCTCCACCTTCCTGAACTCTCAGCACTGGAGAAACTGTGCCGTTTATCACTGACTTTGGTATACAGATCATCCAAAAAGGTATTTAGTGGCAATATTTTAATGTAAAAAAGAAGATTCATAAGCTGTGGGCACTGTGGGGGATTTTCATATTACTGGGTTTAGTAACACTTTAATGCATTCCCTGCATTAGGGTAAAAAATGGCCCACTAACTGTTCTATCCACCCCTAAACACTTACCTGACTCCTGTCACTGCTCCAGCTGCAGTGCTGCTCCCCTCTCTTCCTGGTCTTACAGGAAACACTGAGAGCAGCGGGAGCCATAGGGGTTGATTTACTAAAGGCAAATTGACTGTGCACTTTGCAAAGTGCAATTGCTCCAGAGCTTAGTAAATGAGGTAAACTTCACTTTGCAAAGAATACCCAAAAAAGTGCAAAACAAATAAAAAAAAACATTTTTGCCTGCACATGATTGGATGATGAAAGTCAGCAGAGCTTCTGCACATTTATTAAGCACTGGAGTCTTTTTGTCCCTAGTAAATCAGCACCATAGGCTCTTGTTGCTGTCGGTCAAACTCCTGTGATTATGGACGCACACAGCCTGGCTCAGGAGCGCGTTTGTGTTTTGCTTGGTGTCTATTAAAGTATCTAAGGAAGCTTAGACCTCTATAGTGTATTAATACTTTTACTAAACAGAAAAGCTGCACATACAACTGCAGAAAACACAACCCATAGCATGCAAAGCATAACAAAATATGCCTACAACATGCACAAGCTGACCTAGTAAATAAGCATGTACAATATATATGCAATAAGTATACTAAACAGCAGCTTAGCTTGCATCTTTCTTTATGATTGAATTATCGCCTAGGATCCAGGATCTTCCAGACTGCTTTGTTCTTCTCACAAGTCCTCAGATCAACTCTGTCATTTGTCTTAGCAAATGGCTTGTTCAAAAGTCTTTATCTCCTCCCCCATTTCCTGTCACATCATATCCTGTGGCCTGAGTTCACAAAAACTAACCAAACTAGTTCATTAGCCTATCAATAGGGAAGGCTTAGCTTCTAAAACAGCACATGGTCTTAAAAATGTAACATTTACATATAACTATTCTATAAAATCACCCAAAAATATCCATATCAACATAGTCTGCACAGGTGCCCCATAGTACCTGGCTTGTTAAGGAGGCACTCAAAGCAGGGAGAAGCGGACAGTGCCGCCAGAGAACTTTGAGAAGAGGACGTAACGGATCACTCTGTGTAGTATCGTTGCACAGAGCAAGTAGGTATACCCCCTTTTTTATTTAATAAAAAAAAAAGCCTTTAAGATCACTTTAATGATGTGTTATGTGCACATACGGGTTAATAAAGTGTTGAGACAACACAACAGCACACTCTTTTACAATTACCCTAAATACAGTAAATATACCAATTTATATAGAAATGGCTATTGCCTACATAATTTATATTATTTTCCATAAAATAATTTTCCATTTCAATCTGCTGGCAGTCATAGTTTTCTACAACTGCTAAAAAAAATTAAATGCTTCCTTCTTGCAGCCATGGTAACAAAATACAGATTCTTATAAGGATTTCCCAGAATTCTTTTTGCCTTTCCCTTATAGCTGGCTCACAGATGATCCAAAAATCTGCTCAGAATATAAGGTGAAACTCCACCTTTATTGAGAGAAAATCAATTCTCTCTAGGGTAGTTATATACATTGCAAACATTTGAGCAAACAACATGGCATTGCCATGTCCTGTTTGGAAAGTTACACCTGCATTCCTCTTTCCTGTGTGCTAGGTAGGAGGGTGTGCGGCTCATGTGATCGGTTCCAATACAGCAAATTTCCATTTATGTGGGGGTTCTTTAAACAAGTGGTGTACTGGTGTAGAAGGGTGACGTCAGCCAGGGAGATCACGTGACCTCCCGCAGAAGCGATGTCTCGGAGCTGTAAAGCGTCCGCAAGTCACGTGACCGGCCTGAAGACAACTCTAAAGCGGTATTTGGAGCGCTCGTTTTTACAAAGGACTTGGATAGTGTGGTATGCCAGCCTCTAATAGAGGGGCTGGCAGTGAATAATATTTTAGAGTTAACAAACACTTTAACATTAAACTGTAAAATAATTTATGCAACTTTTTGATAACAAAGATGAACTGCAGATGGATAAAAAAATAAAATAAATCAATGCAGCTCTGTAACCACTATTAGACCACTAAATGTATTTTGAGAATGCAAGCAGTGCAAGTACCCAAATATGACCTGATATCAGCCTCTTGCAGTCCCTGTACAGCAGTGATGCAGTGTGAGAGGAACTAGAAGCACAGAGAACCAATGAGTTTATGTGCTGACAACATTGGTGTGCGCAGTCTACTGCATTAGGGTGTGCACTGCAGAGCACAAACACAGATGGGTGTATATCAGCAGGGCAGTGCACAGTATCAGTAGAGCAGAGATTGGTGGCAGTAGTTTTTATTTTTATTTTTATTTTTTATTTTTAATTTTTTTATAAATTTTTACAATATAAAATTTCATAATTTTTTTACAATCTTTTTTAGGAACTCCATTGTGGGTTTTGGTGGAATATCAAGGGTCTAAACAGACCTCTGGTGTCTCACTTTTTAGACAAAGAAAGGGACTGAGGACAGGGCTTCCACAGTCTTTTTCTCTGCAGCCTCAGCTGCACTGGACAGTGAACTAATGGGAGGAGCTCTGTGCTTACTGGCATCCTGTTCATTCACAAATTGAACGAAACACATTTATTAATTCACAGTTAAAAATGAAAACAGAAGCGACCAGTACAGATCACTTACTGTGTTCTTTCAGAAAAAAAAGAGGCCGGTAAAAGAAATATTTATTAGCCCCTTCCCCTGTTCTCCATCCTGAAACATCCCCCGTAGCAGCCAATGGGTGAGGGAAGCTGGCGTCACTGCAGGGGACAACAGGAGGGAGACAGGGGGCAACAGGAATCAGGGGAAATTGGCACGGCACAGGGTGATTAGGGTGTGCCCAGGCACATCCGACACACTCTGTGCACACCCCTATGGCTGACAAGAAGAATTCTGATAGGAAGAGAAAGCTGACAGCAAGATGAGCTTATTACTGCACTGATTCTCCTTTCACTGTTTAATCACTGACTGGGATGGGTCCAAGACAACCTTGGCTCAGAGGAAGTAGGTTGAATGATGCTGACCATCAGACTGAAGACATCTAGCAACAGAAAGGAGTACTGCAGGGGAAGCATTTGAATTGAAGCTGAATATTGCAGCAAATGCTGGTTTGGTTAGTTTATCTTTTAATGGGACATTCATAAATTTTTATCTTGTATTTTTTTCTGGAGATCTAATTTTTAATAAGTTTAAAGGTTCAATTACAGAAAGGGTGTTGAATGGAACACAATCTGGTTGTTTGGTATTTTTATATAAGCGATATTGCTGACATTTCTATGGTGCTATTTGACATCTCTATTCTGTCTGATCAGCTGTAGGTTGGACAGAAGCTGTAATAAATTACGAAAGTGATGTCCCAGATGAGATATCCTATCAGAACGGAGACATCATTGAGACAGTCAGCACATACATAGAATGCATGGAGTGGTTTGTAGGAAGAAATGTGACCTCCAACTGTGTGGGCTTTGTGAGAACCAGAAATGTGAGACCTTACACATCGGATCATGGGTGAGTGAATAAATGGAATAAGTAACATTTTCAAAATGTAAACTAAGGTGCTGGCATGTACAAAACTAAGCAGAAGCTTGTGTTTGTTTTTAACCCCATTGGATCCAAAAATATTTTTTCTTTATAGTTCAGCAACTGTTAGTGCAGGTTCACATTAGTGCGCTCTGCGAGATCGCATGTGATTTGCACCGCACTGCAGTGCAAATCACATGCGATGTCTGTGCGATGCAATTTCAGCCATTCAGATAGTATGGCTGAATTCGCATCGCATTCAGATCAAACTCGCACAGCACCCTTTTTTTGGTCCGCACCAGAATCGGATCGCATGGGTGTTTACACCCATGCAATCCGATTCATGTACGAACTGTCAGTTCGCAGTGCGATATGCTAGCTGAAATGGGGGTGTCATTAACATTGTATTGACACTCCCAGCAGTTCGCATATAGCCGTGTGAACTGCCTTGCGAGTCAGGTGCGATGCGGGAACCCACAGTGGATTCGCAGGGTTCCCGCATTGTACAAGTGTGAACCGGCACTTAGGGGGCGACCTGTCAGGCGACTTGGCCGCCTGACAAGTCGTGCTCCATGCATTGCAATGGATCCGTTCTAATAGGAGCGACTCAAGCCGCTCTGACTTATAAAAATTTTCCTTTACTACTTTGGAGCGACTTCGGAGCAGCTTGCATTGACTTCTATACAGAAGTCGTTTTGCAAGCCTCGCTGAAGTCGTGCTCTGCGAGGCGGCTTCAGAGTCGGACAACTTTGAAGCTGCCCCTGTGAACCGGCACTAAATGTATATCCAAAGTCAAAACTTTTTGTTTTACTTTTAGATACAGCAGGGAATGTTCAGGGAGAGCAGGTATATATGTTCACTTTCTGTCCTGTAGGCTTGCCATGTTCATAATAAGGGAATCTTAGGCAGTTGTAACTGGAACAAGTGTCTCCATTGGAAGATTTCTCCTTCATTCCTGTGCCAGTGACAACTCAAAAGTTTGGGATTCCCGTCACTTTCCCTTCCCGTGACAATGGTCACCAGGACCTATAGAGAGGGTGAATTTCCCAGCACAAATAGTAATAAAAACTTGATAGAAGTTCTAAGCCCAGGTGGCACAGAACTTCGATCACCTGACTCCTCCCAAATACTCCTAATCTGTCCTTGCAATGCCCTTGTCTTATCTAATGCCACCAGGTACCCGGTCACCTAGTGACAGAAGCAGGGCCGCCATCAGGAATTTTGGGGCCCCTTACACAGCTTCAGGCATGGGCCCCCTGGAGCACAGGAGAACCAGGGGGGGGGGGTGCCACCACCGCAAATTGAGAAGCGGGGGGGAGCCGTGGATTGAGAAGCGGGGGGGTTGCCATCCGGGGCCCTGGGGACATCCGGGCCTCTGGGGACCTCTGGGCCCCTTACAAAAAATAAATAAGAATAAAATAAAAATATATATATATATATTTTTTTTTCATAAAAAATACATAAAAAAGGGGGTTACCTTCTGGGGCCCCGGGGACATCTGGGTGTCTGGGGACCTCTGGGCCCCTTACAAAAAAATAAAAAATTAATAAAAAAAGGGGGGGTTGCCATCCGGGCCCCTTACAGGTGTACTGCCTGTACCCCCTGATGGTGGCACTGGACAGAAGAGAGAAGCGCAGCAATTCCAGAATTAGGGCAAAGTCAGTTGATCTCCTAGCAATTGGCCAAGGAAACTATCACTTGGAAAATAAATTTAAGAGCAACCCTGCCTAGGCGAAGTTTGGGCGTGACCGGATGTTGAGGTGAGAGGCCGTAGCAACCCGGCCCCTGTACCTCGCTCCCATGCACCGCTGTGATCGAGGGATCGGTCGGAGGAAGTAGGAGAGGAGCGGTGGCGGCGGCGGCGGCGATGCGAGTGGGTCTGGTTGGCTGACTTCCCCCCCCCCCTGGAAACCGGGTGCCTGGAACGTTGGAGACCGGAGTGCTGTACGGAGCTGCACGAAGGATAGGTGGCAGTGTGCGCACCTGTGAGGAGGAGATAGGAACACATGCCGGGAGCCGCGCGCCTGCTATCCGCCGCATGAAGCATTAGCGTCCTGTGTTCAGACCCTGCTACCCAGCAGCGAGCTTGCCACAGCCCCCCTGCCAGTTAGTCATACAGCTATCCATGCACAAGGAGGCATGATTAAGGCACACTGCGGTGCAATTCCGGAGCCAGAGGTGAGCGGACTTCCTTTTTTTTTGTATATGCTTAAAACTTAAACCCCTGGGCATACGGAATATATGGGGCACTACAGTACAACAGTACAACAGTACTAGCAGTGACTCCTTATTTTTATTTAAGTGCGGAGGAGGCTGAAGGAAGGTGTACGGTGTCACAGGGGTTTGTTTGGACATCGGAGCCCGCAGAACGATAGTGTACGGGGAGCACTGGAAGTTGCTGTAAGGGGGAAGTTATATTACAGTACCCTCACGGTTTCTCTTTTTTTTTTTCTCCCTCCATAAAAATATAAAAGTATATTTACAGGGGAAGGGGTAAGAGAAATGCCGGGCACGCTATCGGTGATGACCAGGAACACCTCTAAGGACGGGTCAAGTGCAGGCATACAGCAACACCCCAAGTCTCAACCCCAGGCTTAGTCAACCAGGGGGGCTAAAGCAAGCCAGGCAGCAGCCGCACGTCCCGGCAGGTACAGCAGGTTACACACCTACAAAGGGACAAGGGTTTCAACAACTGAATCCCCAGCGGAAGAGCCTAGGCCAGATGGCAACTATAGCGACACCTGGGAAGGAGGTAGGGGGCACATGGCCCAAGGGGAAAGTATTGGGCAATCTGGCAGAGCCAACTACAGGATCAATAGCGGAGGGTGAACCCTCTATGAGAGAGATCTTATCCGCAATTAATAGCTGCAAATCCTCACTGTCTGAAATATTTGGCCAGCTGCAGGAGTTAAAGGAAGATATGTCAGTATTAAAGCAAGATGTGCAGGGGATTGGCGTGAGGACCTCCGCTTTAGAGGAGAGGCTAAGCCAGGTCGAGGACGATGTTAGTCCTATGGTAACCGAGATGGAAACAATGAGAGTACAATTGAACACGTGTATTAATAAAATCGATGACATGGAAAACAGGTTACGAAGGAAAAATATAAGGGTACTAGGCCTCCCCGAGAAGAGTGAAGGTAACTGCCCTACAGAATTTATGGAAGACTGGCTAAGAGGAGTATTTGGTAAGGATTGCCTTTCAAAATACTTCTCAATTGAACGGGCCCATAGAGTCCCCTTTAGGGCGCCGGCCGAGGGAGGACGACCGAGACCAATGCTCATTAAACTCTTACACTTTACGGATAAAATTACCATTCTTCAAAAGGCAAGAGAGTTGAAAAATATGCAAGTAAACGGTGCAAGAATATCAATATATGCAGATTTTTCCCCTGAATTGCAGAGACAGAGAGCTAAATTTACTGAGTGCAAACACAGACTTCAGCAAAAAGGAATTAGATACGCAATGTTCTATCCAGCACGTTTAAGGATAACTGCGAATGGGGAAAATACGTTTTTTAACACACCCGCCGAGGTGACATCTTGGATGAACACAAGGGAAGGAGAGCCACAGCAGAGTGGAACTGCTTAGTAATTATACAAAGGAACTTTAGTAACATTTTTTTTTTTTCTTCAACTTGCCTCTTTTTCTTTTTTCTTTTTGAAGAGAGGGGGAAGGAGGGGTGGAGGGAGGAAGGGAGAGGAGGAAGTGGAAACATGCACAGTAACTTAAGCGAAACTGCCCCCCCTTTTTTTTCCCCTCCCTTCCCCCTTTGGGTGATTGTTTTTTGCACAACGCATTTTTCTATTTATTTATTTAGTTGTTTATTTGCTTATTTTTTTTCTCTTTTGCACAATGAGAAAAAGGGAAAGGTTTTTTTTTTATTCAACATGGGAGCGGGAGGGGGGGGGGGGTGGGTAGGAGGGAAGGGTTGTGAAAGTGTACTCTCAGTATTTTTCGTAGGGAGTGGTACGAGGGTGGAGGGTAAAGAAGATAAAATATAATGCATGTAAGTAAGTTTGCTACACTCAAATCACTCAAAACACTAAAGCACATATTAAGAGGAGAAGTAGGGAGAGGTCTCACCTCAAAGGTAGGATGTGGTCACATTAGTAGCCCTCTACTTGGGCCCCAAGAAGGGCGGGGGGGGGCAGGGGGTGGGAAGGGGTGGGGTGGGTGGGAAGGTATGTTTGAGTGGGGCATTAGAAGAGGGGGGGAAGTCACCAAAAACACAAATTTCTGAGCAAAGAGTAATAATGGCACATTTTGGTAAGATGGGAGGTATAAAGACAAGAGCAGTCCTTAAAGGGGTAGATGACGGATAGTAGGGAGGTTGGGAAGAGAACCCCAAAACTTGGTAAAAATATGAAAGTGTGTTCACGGAGGTAAAAGATTCAACTAAAAGACAAGTGATTTTCTCAATAGCAGAAAGGAAGGACATCAAAATACTGTGTCTGCAGGAGACGCATCTGGATGGGGAGACTATTAAGATCCTAAAACACAGGAAATATAAAACACAGTACCATTCTATACACACTTCCTACTCAAGGGGTGCGAGTGTTTTGATAGATTTGGGCGTAGTGTTCTCCTGCAGACAGAGCAAGATAGATCCTAAGGGACGTTACGTGTTTCTCCATTGTTGGATAGAAACAAAAGAATATGTGGTGGCAAATATATATATTCCCCCCCCATTTGAAACCGTAGTCCTTTGGGCGCTGATAGAGTTCGTTATGGATAAGGTGGGGGTCCCCGTTATAGTGGTAGGGGATTTTAATATGACCATGGATAAAGGAATAGATAGGTTCCCGGCGGGTGCCTCCGCAGGACATCCGTCTGCCAGCCCTCTCCTTCATTTTTGTGAGGAGGTGGGTTTGACAGACGTGTGGCGGAGGAGACACCCGGGGGAAAAACAATTCTCCTGTCACTCAAGGACGCACGGTACCCTGTCCAGAATAAACCTCGTACTCTGTAACGAGGAGGCACTAGAAGCAGTGGGGGAGGTGGTATATGAAACAAGAAGTATCTCAGATCACTCACCAGTAATATTTGTAATAAAGCTGGATAAGGGGCAAGGTAGGGGGGACTGGAAGATAAACCCATTCTGGTTGGAAGTAATTGGGGACCCGGGGGGAATATGTGACAGTCTGAAAGAATTCGTAGTATTAAATACCGGATCAGCCTCAATAGGAGTGATTTTGGATGCTATGAAAGCATTTTTACGGGGAATATTAATTCAAAAGGTATCAGTAGCTAAAAAACAGTCACGCGCTAAGGAAACTGCAGGGAGAGAAAAAGTGTTTAGCTCAGAGCTCAATTATATAAGAAATCCAACCCCAGAAAATCATGCAGAATGGCTAGTGTCACAGGGAGAGTATCAAAAAATAGCAATAAGCAAGGCGGAAAATAAAAAATTATTCCAGAAGCAGAATTTCTACGGGGAGAGTGAGAGAGTGGGGCATATCCTGGCCCTAATAGCTAGGGCGGGGGCCCCTCCATCGGTTATTCCGGTGATAAGAGATAAGGAGGGGGAAGTCAGGAGAGGTACATCTGAAATAAAAGAGACCTTATATTACAGAGCCTGTATAGTAGTACAACAAATGACAACATAGAGAGGGAGATGGCAGACCTTTTTAAGGGCTTACAGATCCCTCGGCTTTCAGAGGATGATAGGGAGAGTCTGGAGGCACTGCTTACTCTGGAGGAGTTACAAATAGTAATAAAGGAGATGGCAGGTCAAAAGGCCCCGAGGCCGGATGGCCTACCAATAGAAATATATAAATCCTTTGGTGAGGTGTTGCTCCCAAAACTCCTGGAGGTTTTCAACTGGGCAGCAAAAGAAGGGCAGTTACCCCGGTCTATGACTGAAGCGACAATTATCATACTATTAAAGGAAGGGAAAGATCAGATGGAGACAGACTCATACAGACCAATATCTCTTTTATGTGCAGATGTTAAAATCCTGGCTAAAACCCTGGCAAGAAGGCTAAATAGGATAATCCCAAGTTTGGTACATATGGACCAGACGGGATTTGTCCCAGGTAGGTCTACCTGCTCCAATATAAGAAGAGCATTCTTAAACACCCAGCTGCAGACGGAAACCTAGGGGTCTAGAGCGATATTGTCCTTGGATGCAGCCAAGGCTTTTGACAGCCTTGAGTGGCATTTTCTATGGAAAACGTTGGTAGAGTACCATTTTGGTCCTAACTTTATCCAATGGATTAAAATATTATATAAAGACCCTAGAGCGAGGGTAAGGATAAATGGAGAATGTTCAGACTGGTTCCAATTGGCGAGGGGGACAAGACAGGGATGCCCTTTGTCGCCCCTTCTTTTCGCCCTCGCCATGGAACCATTGGCCAGTGCTATAAGGACAGATCCAGGAATAAAGGGTTTCAAGAGGAGACTGGGGGAAGAGAAAATAGCTATGTATGCGGATGATATATTGCTCTTCCTAGGGGACTCGCAAAACTCACTGGTAGGGGCAATAAACATAATAGGGGAATTTGGAAAATTCTCCGGGATAAAAATAAATTGGGAAAAATAGTTTCTCCTACCGATTGACCCATTGATGGGAGAGATAGAACAAGTGAAGGTGGTGTCCCAAATAAGATACCTAGGAATTAATATAACAAAGGATCCGAGGCAATACATAACCGGAAACTTAGTTCCCTTACTAGCAAAGCTTAGACAAAAATGCCGGGTGTGGAACAAGCTCCCACTTTCAGTAGCTGGTAGGTCTAATTTGATAAAGATGGTCTGGATGCCACAAGTTTTATATATTCTCCATAATTCTCCAGTATGGATCCCCAAACAGTGGTTTAAGAGAATAGACAGCGTATTCAGGGAATCGATTTGGAGGAACCGAGCAGCAAGGATATGCCTCCGCGCCCTACAACAACCAAAAGAGAAGGGGGGACTGGACATCCCGAACCCTAGATACTACTTTTTAGCTGCCCAGATGCAGCACATGTGTGGTAGTAACGGAAGGGTAGAAAGTGTAATAAAGGGGTTAATTTTGAATGACACATGCCATGACACAGTAGTAGAGGCAGTGGAGGCGGACTCCTTCTGCTCTAAAGGCCCAACGGCCCAATTAATGGTAAAGAGCTGGAAAGAGGTCAAGAAGATCATGGGATATAAGGGATTTTCCGAATTCTCAACTATATGGGATAACAGCAATCTGCAAGAACTTAGTGTCATGGGTAGGGCTGAGGAGTGGGATAGAGTGGGAATACACTTGCTGGCGCAACTCTATAAGGAAGAAAGAATAAAATCATTTCAAGAAATAAAGGAGGAGTATGCAGTCCCAAATAGATCCTTTTATAGATACTTGCAAATCAGACATGCGCTGCATGCACAATTTGGACAGAGTCCACCAGAATGGAACGACATGCCTATTTTACGTAATTTAGTAGACACAGAGATCTCTACAGGGGTAATCGCTGACATATACGGATCTTTAGTAAGGGTCGATCAGGGAGAGAGTCTGGTTAATAAAAATAAGGTTAAATGGGAGAGGGATGTGGGCCCACTTTCGCAGAAACAATGGGAGCAAATAGTAGCGATAGGACCCAAAGTGTCACTCTCACCCTCTCAAACAATATCCCAACTCTATCTGTTATACAGAGTATATTATACACCCCAAAGGTTGTTTCAGTTCGGTAGGAGGCTGGATCCGAGTTGTCAGAGATTTGGGGACAATAGGGGAGATTTAATACACATGGTCTGGAGCTGTCCCAAGTTATACCAATATTGGAAGCAAATAGTAGAAAGGATAAATATGGTGTTTGAGACATCCCTTCGCCCAGAAGCCAGACTATGTGTATTGGGTCTCCTGGAAGAAGAGGGACTGCCAGTAGATGAACGGATAGCAATAACAAGATGTCTGTTCCAGGGTAGGAAAATAATTGCCCAGAAATGGCAAGCCGAAAGTCCCCCTACAATAAGCGAGTGGAGGATAGTGATGGAGGATACAGTAGTAAAAGAAGAATTTATATACAAAAAGAAAGGAAATAAACATAAATGTAATAAAATGTGGAAAAAGTGGATAGAGAGGTGATCACGTCAAGAATGGGTGTGGGAAAGGTATGGATGGGTGAGAGGTAATATAGTTGTGTAGAGGGCACAAGATGGGTATATATGGCATAATTTTTTACATGCTCAATGTGCGGTATTGTAATAGTGTATGTATGTTTTGTTATGTGGAAAAAAAGGAAAGTAAAGAATATTTTAAGGAAAAAAAAAACCCTGCCTAAACATCGGGGTGCTACATCTAGTCAACCCAAGACTGAAGATCTATCATGGAACATGACATATACTGTACATTATGTGATTATTGATAGCACTGTTTGCATAGCGTGTTCATTCCATCTAAATCAGTCCAATGGTAAGTACTGTCATCCATTAATAATAACTAATTTTACTCTCTAATTGTCCAGGCAAGGAAATTCATCTTCTTTTGTATGTGAAGGCACAATATACACAAGGAGCACAGAAGACTTTGATTTGGGTGCTGCAAAAACATTACTGCTAAGGATATCTCATTCTGATGTCTGCCATGTGTATAAACTAGGTAAATAAATAGGATGAAGAAAATAAGAATTGGTCAGTCCATTCTAGGGAAACTATACAAGAGCTGACTATTAGCCATGAAAGATTGATATCGATGCAAAATAACCGTCACATGTACGAAAATTGCTCATCTTTTTGTCTGATTGCTACTTACTTGAATTTCATGTAGGGAACATGGAAATAATTTCATTGTGTAACTGTGCATTCAAGTCTATTGATTTTACAAGTTCTGACCATCTCTAATGGCAGTGCTCAAAAAAATATTTTCAGAACGTTTGAGGAATGGAAAACTATTTATTAGGCATTTAGTTTAAAATACTTACTGTGTTACAAAAGAAAACAAAAACATAGCAAATATGACTCGGGTAAGTGGAAAAATTTCACTATCAGCACAAGTAAAGCTCTGATTTTTTTATATAGCATAATGAATGTACTTACCAAAACAGCACACACTTCTAAACTATGTTGCAAAAAACTGTTCCTTCCAACTATTGATGCCTAAGAGCCCATTCACACAGGGGCGTCTTTGGATCCGACTCCAAATCGCCCCTAGTCGCCTCAGGTCGCGCTGGCTGAAGAAATCAATGTAAGTTAATGGGGCCGTTCTTATGCACACTACTGCAGTCTCTCCGACTTCAAAAAAGGTCCCTGTACTACTTCAATCCGACTCCTAGGCGACCTGTAACCATTCATTTCAATGGGAGTCGCCTCTCACTGTCTTAATAGGAGCAACTCTCCAGGAAGAAAACATACATTTCTCCTGCAAACCTCTCCCTCCCCCCTCCCTCCCACAGAGCTGATTCTTGTTTGATTGGCCACTGGAATGTCTCCTGTCCTGCAGGCAACTTGGAGTTGCCTTGTAAATAGCTCCAGGTCGAGCTGTGATTCATTCTCAAGTCCTGTCTGAGTTGCCTCATAAAATCGTGCTAGAAGTCCTGTTGCCCCTGTGTGAATGGGCTCTAAATGATGCACACTGCTGCAGTACAGATGAAAGCTCAACACACTTCCTCTCCTCCAGGCCACAGATCCAACACCTTGCCCAGGCTGCACGTAACTTAAAGTGATACTAAACACATACTGTTTAATTTACTGTTTAATTTAATATTATTATTATTCTTCTGTTTCTGTATGCGGATGATGGCACTGTAATTATTTTAATACAAAGATCTAAGTACCTACTTTCTTAATTTAAATACAGCTGTGACATGACCCCAGCTCTTTCCCAGCAGGTCTGTAGGGAAACAGTGGCAGGAGTAGCCTCTAGTCCCCTGCTGCTGGTCATATGTTAAAAAAAAAAAAAAACAGCCTTTGGACTACAGAGCAAAAAAAAATTATGAATATCAATAAACTGTTTTAAATTGTCATACAAATATATATTTGAAATCACATCTTTATTATTTTTTGGCATAAAATGGTGTGGGCGGATTTCTGCCAGTCACAGGCTGTGACTCCCCTCCAGCCTGAGACTTAGACTAACAGGGAGGTGAAGCCTCCATCAATCAATATGTAATATCCCACCACCATTATTTTTAGTTGGTTAGTGGGCATGGAGGAGGAAGGTATACACCCTCATGTGTGACTCTATAGTCACATGTACTGCTCAGATGTGATATGGAGGAAAGGCTCAGCATAGAAATTCACTGAGAACTGAGCATGCGCACTAGCTCCCAACTCTGTTCTGAAAAATCCCCAACTGCAGTAGTTACAAGGACAGGAAGGGGAGACAGAGAACAGCAGGATCAACTAGTTTTTTTTACAGAATACAGAAACGAATACCACAGTGAGAATGTAATACAGCATTTATTGATAGTTTTTAATGATGTGGGTTTAATGACACTTTAAATGTCAGAAAATAAGATCTATCATGGCTGGGGTTCAGTGGCAGCAAGCTCATGTATTCAAAACATCAGCAGTCAGTCAGCTGGAGTAGACATCAGGAAAGCCTTGTCACATTTCTCAGGTGGTGCAAAGCACAATGTGCAGAATGCATCAAGGATTTTTTGATGTCTACATTGTGACTGTTGGTGTTTTTTATAAATGACCTTGCTAGCATTTAACCTTAGCCATGACAGATCTTCATTTCTAGAACTGCTGCTGCCACCCAAAATCTGCCAAAGGAGTGATTAATATGTTTCTGCAGCCCTGTGGACTAGTGCATATGCATTGGCCCCAGCCATAGAGAAGGGGCTATTATTCCTAATGACTGGGTAGAACTAAATTTACCAATTTAAACATTTCCTAAAAGTTACATTCAAGACATGCCTTGAATTATAACTGATACATTTACTAGTGTGCTTATGTTAGCTCTCAACTGAACTGTCAAGCAGGGCCAGGACAAGGGGTGGGCAGGAGGGGCGGCTGCCCTGGACGCAATGGTTTACTGTAGGGGTGCCTTCCTTCTGTTACACAGCTGACAGGAGTAGTGACAGCGGCAGTGATTTTGACAAGCAAGTGACTGCTGGGCGTAGGATCCCCTAAGCTTGCACATCATAACTTGGAGTGGGGGGGGCACAGTTTTGGATCTTTGCCCTGGGCACTGGATGACCTAGTCTAGCAATGCTGTCAAGCCATAAAAATTACTGGTGTCATAGCTGATCATGTTCAGGGCCATGGCTTCTGCTTTAGGCACCACATGCTGTAGATGCTGCCTGGCCATGGGCAAGCTGAGTAGTGAGCAACCTGCAGGTGTGTGTTAACTGTAGATTGACTAATTTAATGAGGTGGTGTTGGGGGCTGGTAATGCACTTACCTTCTAAGCTTTACCAAGAGATTTCACAGTTCTATGATGTGGCTCCCATTAATATAAAACTCTTGATTGTTTGTTTCTGATATTCATAGATGAATTTGAGAAGATAAAAGTTCACAGAAATAGAGGTAAGAACTGATTTATGATAATTGGAAGTTATATTTCATAATTAACTAACCTGCTAAATGTGATACAATAGAACTACTATATGTGGCACCATTCTGTGGACAACCACTGCTGCTGCAACACAGGCAGTATATTACATCAGCACATGGAGAACATGTAGTTGTTCTATATGTACAGGGGATTGTCTAGATTTGTATTTAAAGTGGATATTCACCCTAGAATTATTCTATGAACATTAAACAAATATGTGTAGTACTCACTCGCTGTTTCGGTCTAAATGTCTCTTTCCCAGCAATTTCACCCACAGCCAGGCACATCATCAGTCACTCTCTTGGCTCAGTAATCAGTCTAGGGGTACACTTTTTTTATGCTTTATTGCAGGACTTGAACTCGGGTAGGAGTATGGTAACTCTGGGATACTTCAGCGACTTTAAGCAGCCAATTGAGAACTTTAATCTTCCTCCTAAGAATCTGAGCACAGTACTTGCTTGCAGCAAATATTGGGTTGAGCTATACCAGGACTTTATAGATAATGCCCCCTTTTGAATAGCAGCAGCACACAGTATGAGGGATCTCTCACACCAGTCTATACTCACTAATTTATTTTGGATAATTAGATAACTCCTCCCAATATCTTCTAGAGACCTACTCCTGTGATCCTAGGCCAGATCCTCAAAAGACAGTCCCTTAGTCAGCTCCAACGGACTTCAGCAGAATAGGCCCCCCAGCTATCCTAGCTGGGACCTCGATACGCAGCTGACTCCAGGACAAGAACTCTTCTAATCCAAGCCTTAGAGTATTTATGCTCCCTCCTAGTCACCATCTGGGCATTGGCCAAGGCCGCACAAATATTCAGCTGCTGATTTGACTCTCCCAGCCCACTATCTTACAAAACCTTTCCAGACAGACAGGGGGAAGTAGTCAACCCTGCAGCCAGTGAAATACAGAATATATATATATGCATACACAATGCTGTGAAAAAGTATTTGCCCTTTCTCTGATTTTATATTTTTTTACATATGTGTCACACTTAAATGACTCAGATCATCAAACAAATTTTATCATTACACAAAGATAACCCGTGTAAATACAAAATTCAGTTTTTAAATGATGGTTTCATATATTAAGGCAAAAAAGCTGTCTACACCTGCCTGGCTTTATGTGAAAAAGTAATTGCCCCCTAAACCTAATAACCTTTGCGGCAACAACTGCAATCAAGCATTTACGATAACTGGCAATGAGTCTTTCACATTGCTGTGGAGCAATTTTGGCCCACTCTTCTTTGCAGAATTGTTTTAATTCAGCCACATTGGAGGGTTTTCCAAGAATGAACGGCCTGTGTAAGGTCATGATACAGCATCTCAATCGGATTTAGGTCTGAGCTTTGACTAGGCCACTCAAAACCTAAATTTTGCTTTGTTTGAACCATTTGGAGGTGGACTTGCTGTTGTGTTTCGGATCATTGTCCTGCTGCATAACCCAAGTGCACTTGAGCTTGAGGTCACCACCTGATGGCCGGACATTCTCCTTTAGGATTTTCTGGTAGAGCTCAGATTTCATGGTTCCATCAATTATGGTAAGTCGTCCAGGTCCTATAGCTGCAAAGCAGCCCCAGACCATCATACTACCACCACCATGTCTGACTGTTGGTATGATGTTCTTGTTTTGAAATGCTGTATTAGCTTTATGCCAGATGTAACAGGACACACACCTTCCAAAAGGTAAAATTTTTGTCTCATCAGTCCACAGAATATTTGCCTAAAAGTCTTGGGGATAATCAAGATGTTTTTTGGTAAATGTGAGATGAGCCTTTGTGTTCTTTTTGGTCAGCAGTGGCTTTGGCCTTGGAACTCTCCCATTGATGACATTTTTGTCAGTCTTTGTTTTTGTTGAATCATGAACACTGATCTTACCTGAGGCAAGTGAGGCCTGCTGTTCTTTAGATGTTGTTCTGGGTTCTTTTATGACCTCCTGGATGAGTCATCGGCATGCTCTTGGAGTAATTTTTGTAGGCCGGCTACTCCTGGGAAGGTTCACTACTGTTCCAAATTATCTCCATTTGTGGATAATGGCTCTCCCCGTGGTTCACTGGCATTCCAAAGCCTTAGAAATGGCCTTGAAACCCTTCCTA
Organism: Rana muscosa; assembly: GCA_029206835.1. NCBI lineage: Eukaryota > Metazoa > Chordata > Amphibia > Anura > Ranidae > Rana > Rana muscosa. Next base: position 110,585,292 of record CM055116.1, read on the forward strand.
GACCGATACATGTACATTATTTTGTTTCTAATCTGTTCTTGAATTTTTATAGATTGCGGCATGATGTGTGGCCTTTTGTGATCTGTTAGCATGCTTCACTTTGTCAGACAGACAACAATCAGGCCTGGGTGTGGCAATCAGGGGAGGGCTGGCAGCCTTAGGCCTGGGGGGCAAGTCTAGTCAAGTGGCCCATTGAACCACCGAACCAGCTCAACATCCATTTGCTCCACATTGCCCGCACAGAGAGAGAGAGAGAGAAAGCTCCACATTGCCCGCACAGAGAGAGAGAGAGACTGCTCCACATTGCCCGCATAGAGAGAGAGAGAGAGACTGCTCCACATTGCCCGCACAGAAAGAGAGAGAGACTGCTCCACATTGCCTGCACAGAGAGAGAGGGAGACTGCTCCACATTGCCCGCACACAGAGAGAGGGAGACTGCTCCACATTGCCCGCACAGATAGAGAGAGAGAGAGAGACTGCTCCACATTGCCCGCACAGAGAGAGAGACTGCTCCACATTGCCTGAACAGAGAGAGAGGGAGACTGCTCCACATTGCCTGCACAGAGAGAAAGAGAGAGACTGCTCCACATTGCCCGCACAGAGAGAGAGACTGCTCCACATTGCCTGCATGGAGGGAGAGAGACATACACAGGGAGACTGCTCCACATTGCCCGCACAGAGAGAGAGGGATACTGCTCCACATTGCCTGCAGAGAGAGAGAGAGAGACACAGGGAGACTGCTCCACATTGCCCGTACAGAGAGAGAGGGAGACTGCTCCACATTGCCTGCACAGAGAGAGAGAGACTGCTCCACATTGCCCGCACAGAGAGAGAGACACACACAGGGAGACTGCTCCACATTGCCCACAGAGAGAGGGAGAAATTGCTCCACATTTCTGGCACAGAGAAAGACCGCTCCACGTTGCCGGCACAGAGAGAGAAACCGCTTCACGTTGCCTAAACAGAGAGAGAACTCGATCCACGTTGCCGCAACAGAGAGAGAAATCGCTCCACATTGCCGCAACAGAGAGAGAAATCGCTCCACATTACCGGCACAGAGAGTAAAATCGCTCCACATTGCCGTTTCTCTCTGGAAGCAATGTTGCGCAGTCTCTCTCTCTCTGTGCGAGCAATGTGAAGTGGTCACTCTCTCTCCGTGTGGGCAGTGCTGTGTATGTGCAGGCACAGGCCTGTGCACTGGCCTCCAGGACCAGATTGAAGGCATTGTGGGCCTGGTGCGGCAGTGGAGCAGGTTTAGGAGCGGCAGGGATATGATGTAAGTAACGTCATATCCCAGCTTTCCTCTTACTGGCCATTCTCCTGCATTTCCAGGAGCCTGTTCTGGCTTGTGCCCAGACTTGGTTGCAGCCACACAGGTGTAATGCTAGGGAAGCCTGGCATTTGATTTACCAAGCTTCTGTAAGAGCCATGTGTCGGTGTGTGCTCTGAGGTGAACGTTTCCCAGCCATCAGAATACAGTGATCACTGCCGGCAGCTATAGCAGCCAGCAGTGATCGACAAAAAGAAAAAAGGACACGCTGGTTGTACTGAAGTCAGTTGATAGATCGGATTTTGTATAACCAATCTGCACAATGATAGATTGAAATTCTGCCAGTTCAGCAGAAATTTCAGTCTGTCTATGGTGGCCTAAGTTCACCAGTCTCAGTGTTTAATAATATCCTCAAATCTTCTGAAAGGGGTGCTCCACTTAGGTGTAGAAAATCACTTTGAACTTCACCTTATTTCCAGAACTCTCGTGTATTAGATGTGCAAAGAATAAGGTGAGAGAACATTTAATACCTACAGAGAGTAATGGAAATAAGATGGAGTTCAAAGTGAATTACCTGGAGGGACTGGCATTTAGGAGGTTAAAACAGGCAGGGAGGAAATCACCTCCTCACTGCCTGTCAAATGTCTCTGAAAAGTGACCTGAGCATTGATCACTTTTCAGTGGAGTGGCAGTGCCTGCTAAGAGTGGGGGGGGGCGGGGGGGGGCACAAGCAAACTGAAAAAATGCTGAAAAAAACATAAATTACAGCCTAACTGTGCCCCATCAATTGCAGCCTCACTGTGCCCCATCAATTGCAGCCACTGTGCCCCATCAAATGCAGCCACTGTGCCCCATCAAATGCAGCCACGGTGCCAATCAAATGCAGCCACTTGTGCCCCATCATATGCAGTCACTGTGCCCATCAAATGCAGCCACTGTACCCATCAAATGCAGCCACTGTGCCCATCAAATTCAGCCACTGTGCCCCATCAAATGTAGCCACATGTGCCCCATCAAATGCAGTCACTGTGCCCATCAAATGCAGCCACTGTACCCATTAAATGCAGCCACTGTGCCCCATTAAATGCAGCCACTGTGCCCCATTAAATGCAGCCACTGTGCCCATCAAATGCAGCCACTGTGACCCATCAAATACAGCCACTGTGCCCCATCAAATACAGCCACTGTGCCCCATCAAATACAGCCACTGTGCCCCATCAAATGCAGCCACTTATGCCCCATCAAATGCAGCCACTTGTGCCCCATCAAATGCAGTCACTGTGCCCATCAAATGCAGCCACTGTGACACCCCCTCCGGACACGGACACTTAAATAGGGGGTGGGCACGGTGGCCATGAATAGATTCATGCAAGGCAGGAATCTATCAATTTTACATATAGGGGGTGGCATGATGGAGGGGGCAGCGCCCGTGCACCCTTAATGGATGGACCGCCACTGCACTGGTGTGCTGGCGGTTTTCCATAGCCGCAGTCCCTCAGACTTCTTTTAGGTTGTGCGTTTTTGCTGCATTTTCTGGAATTGCACCAAAGATGCAGCATGCAGGACGTTTTGTGCACTTTTAGAACATGCAGCAAAAATTTACAAAGTTATAGAAGTCTATAGGACCGGGGGTAACATGCAGCAAGACAGTGCCAGTACACCAGCATTGCAGCCAAACTGCAGCATGCCAGCGTGAACCCACAACATAACACCTAGGAGGGCAAGCAACTGTCACAGGCAGCTAGTAATAACAGGCTGCTAGTAATATGTAGAGAGGGGGAGAAAGAGCAGGAAGGGAGGGAGGAGAAGCTCATTTGTCACTTATTTGGATGCAATGGACAGTCCCAGGAGGCTCACTTTTTTTTTTTTTTTTAAGGCTGTGGTTGCCGAGCTTAGCTGACTGCTCAATTTTAACTTTCCCGCCCACATATCCTCTTCACAGACAGCACACGGGCTGCCCAGAGTGTGGGCGGGGAAAGAGAAAGCAGATCCAGCCTCTGATAGACATTCGTGTGGAGGAGGGAGGGGCTGGGCTAAACACAGACTGTCAGCACTGTCTGACAGAACTCATCGCTGGCTTGCAGTACTTAATCCGGCCGTGGCCGCCACCCGAGCTGCCGCTCTCAGCCAGATCAGCGGCCTTTGTTCAGGAAATTACAGTGGTGCAGGGGGGGAAATGCAGTCCTGCCCCCCAGCCCAGCCCGCCCCTGGAGGCAATTTAAATTTATCTCAGCTTTCCAAAAAATTGTGGTTAATCACAGTTAATGATTCAGCATGGTAGGGGGCAATTACTTTTTCACATAGGGCTAGGCAGGTTTGAACTGCTTTTTTCCCTTAATAAATTAAATAATAATTTCAAAACTGCATCTCGGATTTACTCGGGTTATCTTTGTGTAATATTTAAATTTGTTTGATGATCTGAATCATTTAAGTGTGAGATATATGCAAAAAAAAATAAAAATCAGGAAAGGGCAAATACTTTTTCACAGCACTGTATTTATATTTTAAATATTGTATATAATAATATATATGTCGATATGGCACTCTATGTCCATTAAAGTTTGCTATGAGCATATAAATATTTGGCACTTTGACACAAGTGACCAGCTTGAACATGTATTACAATATATTCAAACCAAAAATTCCTGTTATTATTAGGGATGCACCGATACCTGTTTTTTAAGAGCGAGTACAAGTACCGATACTTGTGCTCAAGTACTCGCCAATACCAATTACCGATACAGTGCGGTGCTGTGTGATTTTTAGCCCATACAAAATGAAAGGTCTCAAATCGCACTGCAAAGAATCACATGTGATTTGAACAGAAATGTGGTGCGATTCCTGTCTGAATCATCACATGCAGTTTCACACACTGCTCCAGTGTGAACCCAGGCTGAGCAGTGCGGGAAACCGCATGTGATTCGGACAGGTTTTGCATCGCATTCCTGTTGAAATCACATGCGATTCTTTGCAGTTCGATTTGAGCCCATGTATACTGTATGTGCTCAAATCGCACCGCAAAGGTATCGGTTTTAGGTATCGAAGCATATGCACAAGAACTCGTGCAAATGCTTAGTATCGGCACTGATACCGATACCGGTATCAGTATCGGCGCAACCCAAGTTTTTATGCAAACATTTTGTAGAAATATCTCTCTACAAATAAGGAAGTATAGCAGTATGCAATGGGTTAATTCAGAATCTCCAGAAATATAGACAAAACCATTATGAAGTGGGCGAAAGCTTTATTTGAATACTACTCACAGTTCTGTTCTTCAAAAATAGTTCTTAGACCAAACTTTGAATATTGGTTGGCCATTAAAAAATCACCAATATTCAATTTGCATATACAGTATAAATCAGTGCATTAATATCAATTTTCTTCTTTATAGTTTCAGAAGAACATCATCTGACATCAAGCAACGGCAGTGAAAACCTAAAAGAAACATTGGAGGAATTTTTGGTGAAGTCCAACACTGGTCCAGATGAATTTGCTGACATTGAAGAAAAGAACACTGATTCTGCTGTGTTCCAGACAACCTGTGACATATGTGAGGACACACGTTTCTGTATTTGTGAAGAGCAGTATGAATGGCTGCAGTCATTACTTCAGTTTCTAAATAGTGGAACCTATCTCCCAGGCTTCAGGAAGCTCTATGATGTCTCGTATACGTTTCTAACTAGCCTGTTTTATGAATACGGAGAAGAGGAAGATCTGGTTCGGTATCTCAGTGTAGCACGAGAAGCAGCAAAGAAAGCCAACATGACCTGGGCCCTAGCAAGGCTTTGCTTTCTTCTCGGCAGGCTTTGCACCAAAAAGCACAAGTTCTCACAAGCAAGAGTTTACTTTGAGGAAGCAATGGGGGTCCTAAATGGGGATTTTTCAGACATTTTTCTCTTTACTGCAATCCACATGAACTTAAATGCTATATACCGGAAACAAAAATCCAAAGAGAAGAGTTTGCAAATGATGGGAAAGTCTTCATCCCTTATCCTTGGACTACAAAACTATATTAGTAATACAGACATAGAACCTGTGGTTCTTAAATATGCCTTAAAAAAGGCGATATTGAGCCAAGACCAGAAAAGTGAAAGGAATGCTTGCTTGCTCTTGGCTAAAACATTCACCAGTTTAAGGCGATATGATGAAGCTCTTCCCTACGTAGAGCGTTTACAAGTTTTACAGAACATGACGGCCTCAAGTGGCTGTTCGCCATTAAGATACTACTTCCAACTCGCTGACATGTACAGTCACAAGTGTCTGCCACATTTGACCTTGAGCTGTGTGAAGGTGGCTTCTCAGACCTCTTGTAGCATGATCGACTCATTAAGAAGGGTTGATTTCATCATCAAAAATGCTTCTAAGTTGTGTGGAATGAAAAGACCTGGAAATAAGACATTTCCAACTCAGATTGCCTACCACTTGAAATGTGCCTTGTCATCAGCGGTCACCAAACAAGAACAGGAGCTATGCACTTTTATGTTTCTAGGTATAGCTGAGCTTTGTGCAGCTCATCGACTATATAAGGAAGCTCGATTTTACATTATGAAAGCAGTGCACTCCGGTATAAAAATGCAGGACATGGTGGATATTTGGGTCTGGCTCGCCTGGTTGTATATGCTTGATGGACACAGTAATGAAGCTCAAGATATACTGAACTTTATGGTGTCATTTTCAGGTTGTACACAACACCAGATGGGCATTATACACAATCTTATTGCTATTGCTCTACAGCGGAGAGGTATGATTAAAAATGCTGCTAACCATTACTGCAAAGCTCTACAGATCTCAAAGGATGCAGACAACTTCCAAAACCAAGCAGTGGTGTTGGCGAACCTTGGCACATTATGTTTACATCTAAAAGCTAGGATTGTGGCCGAATGTTTCTTAGTTAAATCTGTATCACTTTACTCCAGCATTCCACTTGTCAATAACAGAGCTGATTTTATTCATGTTTTACTGGTCCTTGGTCACCATTACATTGCTGGAGACCAGAAGGAAACAGGAAGACTTTATTATGAATGGGCTTTACTTGTAGCAATTGAAGCAAAGAACTTACAAGGTATGTTCTGCTGCAGAGGCTCTTAAGTTGGAAGGAAGGGTCTAACTACCAAATTACCCTTTTCACTGATATACACCAAGTATGCAGACTCATGTCTCATAGTTATGAATTATATTGCATATATTAATCCCTCGTACACCATTATGTTGCCATTTCTTATAACACTATTGCCGCGTACACACAGTCGGAATTTCCGACAACAAATGTTCGATGTGAGCTTGTTGTCCGAAAATCCGACCGTGTGTAGGCTCCATCGCACATTTGCTGTCGGAATTTCCGACAACAAATGTTTGAGAGCTGGTTCGGATCGGAAATTCCGATCGTCTGTAGCCAATTCTGACGCACCAAAATCCTATGCATGCTCGGAATCATTGAACTTCATTTTTCACGGCTCGTCGTAGTGTTGTACATGACCGCGTTCTTGACGTTCGAAATTTCCGACAACATTTGTGTGACCGTGTGTATGCAACACAAGTCTGAGCCAACATTTTGTCGGAAAAAAAATCCACGGTTTTGTTGACGGAATGTCCGATCGTGTGTACGAGGCATAACTGTTGATTGAACCCACTGAAATTGCAGGTTATCAAGTGTTTCTCAGCAAATATCTCTGAAATCTTGATTCTGTCTTCACAACTATGATCATGCAAGGTAATGCAAGTCAAGGCCATTGGACACCTTTGTTCATGTGTTTTGGGGAAGCTTACATTTAATGCTATTGGTCCTCCAACACAAATCCTTACAGTAAACAACACACTCTCGACGCATCACAGCACACACATCAGAAAACACATGTTGTGGTGCTTTAGGGAAAAAGTGTTACATACCGTATATACTCGAGTATAAGCCGACCTGAATATAAGCCGAGGCACCTAATTTTACCACAAAAAAACTGGGAAAACGTATTGACTAGAGTATAAGCCTAGGGTACACAATGCCCATCTGCAGCTTCACTGTGCCCATTTGCAGCCTCACTGTGCCCATTTGCAGCCTCACTGTGCCCATTTGCAGCCTCACTGTGCCCATTTGCAGCTTCACGGTGTCCATCTGCAGCCTCACTGTGCCCATCTGCAGCCTCACTGTGCCCATCTGTGCCCATCTGTAGCCTCACTGTGCCCATTTGCAGCCTTACCTTGTTTACGGTCCCCCGCTGTGTCATACAACTGTTCGGCGGTGTTCTGTGAAACAGCGGCCGTCCACTGTAACAAAGCCCCGCCTCCTCCTCATCGGTGATAGACGGAACACTGATTCAGTTTCCCAGTATTCTATCAGTGTTCCGTCTATCACGGACAAGGAGGAGGCAGGGCTTTGTTACAGTGGACGGCCGCTGTTTGACAGAAAACTGCCGAACAGTTGCATGACACAGCGGGAGACGTCACTCGAGTATAAGCCGAGGGGGGCCTTTTCAGCATAAAAAATGTGCTGAAAAAGTTGGCTTATACTCGAGTATATACAGTACTTTTTTTGGTGCATGGACCACTCTCACGTACCTGGTCTTGTGGCCGAAATGACAAGAGAACTGTCCTTGTGGCTAAGTGCTCCACACCCCGAGGATGGTAACAGGGGTGTGGAGCACTTGCCAGTAATTGCCAGCTGTGGTGGAGACAAGTAGTGCTGTAGAGGTGGGACTACTGCAGATGGAAATCAGATGATGAGGCAGCTGGTCCTTCAGGTAAATACAGGATCACGCAGGCAGGCACAGCAGAAGGTAGGTCAAAGCAAGCAGGTCACAACAGGCAGGGCAGGCAGGGCAGGACAGGAGACAAAATCAGGAACAAATGCCAGGGTCAGAACACTGTGGTCAGCATAGGAGAGATCAGGAGCAAAGTCAGGGGCAAGCTGGTGTCATACACAGGAAGCAGGCAGGGGGAGATCTGAGAAGCAAGCTGCGATCAGAGCCAGGAGAAAAGCAGGGGTAGACCAATAGCCAGCCAGATTGGCAACAGGAATTTAGAAGCATAAGCACGCAGGAAACAAGGGCAACAGGGAGATGAAGACCAGTCAGCAAAGTCTGTGAGCAACTGTCATCCTTATAAAGACCAGAGGGTGCCAAGATCTATCGCACATAGTGTGCCACAGTGCGCACAGGCATGCACTGTGAACGAACAGACGTGTGCCCGTGAACGAACAGGCGTGCACTGGGAAGTGGAACGAATGTGTGCCAACCTATTTCCATCAGGTCTGTGTGCAGATGGGCATGACCCTGCAGGGTATTGGCAAGCGCCCCAGGCCTTCGAGCCAATCTTCTCTGACTTGTCCCTTGACAACCACACAGAACATGCATATGTGTATATGGGCCCTAAATGGCCAATGTCATTTTGCTTAGATACAGAGCTATAGAGAAGGTATTGAGTGGGCTGATCGAGTTTTCTTTAAACCAGTCAACTACTAGTTGGCAACTAGTTAATTGAGAAAAAAATTGGTCTTACTATTTGTCGGCTCTACAGTATGTGCAATGAAATTACAGAGTAGGAATAATAAGACTCACAAACTTGCCATTTACAGTGGGTTTGTTTGAGCAGGGCAGAATTAGAGTATTAGAATCCAATGAGTAATTAAAAACACAACTTCCTCCAAAAAATGAAAATGAAACAAAATATACAGTTTTGGAAATTTTAAAGAGCAAAATAAATAACACAGTAAATAGGTGAACCGCTAGCTATACCTATGAAATAGTGCCCCAGTCCTGGAGTCAGAAGGTACACTTAACCTTCATAAGCATATACTATGCATATCCCATTTCCGTACCAAGCAGGAACATGATATGGCCTCTGGATGGCAAAGCCGACCCTTACCATATGTTTTGCTTTCTGTAGAATGCAGTGATGACAAAACAGGATAATAATTAGGACTGGATTTTCCATTAATCATGGCTTATTTTCCCAGCAGATATACAGTAATCTAAGTTTTTATACATATATTCTAAACCAGTTTATTACAAGTAAAACATGAAAATTATTTATGTAACAGTAGCTTCTAGCAGAAGGGTTTTGATTTGTGGAGCAATTGTGTGCTTGCAGGCTTCCATGATGGAAACTCAGCCCAGAGCATGATTGAACAATTCCTTTAAGGCCGGTTTCACACGGGTGTAAGTGGGGTGAAGCACAGTGTGGTGGAATAACACACTCAGTCCCAGTGCAATGAAGGAACTTGTATTGAAATAATGCATAAACAGATCACAAATAACCCAGTGGGAAAATAGCCCAACCGGGAACACTCACACTTCCAACAGCTCATAGAAAACAAAGTGCAGACGAACTGTCAGTATCTATAGAGATGGGAAGAATGTGGCCTGACCATCTTGTCCCCAACAGGCACAAGCACAGGCACATTCATTTTGTAAAGCACTGAGCAAACTGTTGGTGCTATATAAATCCTATATAATAATAATATAATAATAACAGGCAGATGTCCAGAGAGGTTGTGAGCCCTATGCTTTGCCTCTTTGTCAGGAACCTTTCCCTGCCACTAATGTTGTCCCTACCAGGACGTGTAACCTGTCCCTACTCTACCAACTTGCAAAGAACATGACTAACTTGCCAGCCAGGGCCTTAAATAGGCTTTGCCTGACCCAAGATGGCTGCCACATGGGTTGGCAACATCCATTTGGATGCTTCCCCAGTGATCCAGAAAACCATAAAGGAACTGTGTTCTTCCTGACTTCCCAGGTTTTTCGAGCTTTGGCTTCAGCAGTGCCGCTGTGGAAAAGCACCACCTGCAGTGGAGAAAGTAGGCTGCACCTGCTTACATGGGCTTCAGCTGGTATAATAGTAGTGTGAACAAGCTTTGACAAGTTTTGTTGAAGCGTTTAAAGTACCATTCAACTCCAATTTGTAAACGTTGAACACAGATCCGGGGAGTGTTGATTGTCACTTTAAGCAAGCTGCTAGCAGGCTTCAGCAGGCTTTCAACAAACTTTAAGAAGAGCTGAAGCCTGCTAGCAGCTTTCTTAAAGCGGCAATCAGCACTCCCTGTTATAATATTTTGCAAATAAATAATCTTTCTTAAAAAATTTAGGGCAAATAGTATTCTGCTACATTTCTTTGGTGAAAATAACCCAGATCAGTGTATATTATTTAGTCTGTAGGAAAGATATAGAGTCCACAAACTATGTATATATCTGAAAATTGATTGTACCTGACTGTTTCATTTCATGAGACCAGAGCAGTACAATAATGTGCATTGCACTTGCCTGTTACCCATAATAGTGTTTAAAGGGTTAAAGGGGAGTTCCAGCCTTTTTTATGTTTATTAAAAGTCAGCAGCTACAAAAAGTGTAGCTGCTGGCTTTTAATAAACAGACACTTACCTGTTCCACTGTCCAGCGACGCGACGCCCAGAGCTCCGCTCCTCCCCCCCCTTCTCCGCCGGCGCCTCCATTCATAGTGTGGGCACCCAGCCGTGACAGCTTTCGGCTTCACGGCCGGGCACTCACTGCGCATGCGCGAACGGCGCAGCGGTCTCTGAGTGGACAGGCGATCGCCTGGGACCTGTCACATCCCAGGTGATCGCCTACAGGGAGGGGCCGCCAAAAGGCGATATGACAAATCGCCTAGGCGACCCCAGGGCGGAAAGAGGAAGTGGGACAGGAAGTCCCACTCCTACTGAAGCCCCCACTGCCACCCCAAAAAAATGACATGCCAAATGTGGCATGTAAGGGGGCGAGGAGTGGATTAAGCGGAAGTTCCAACTTGGGTGGAACTCCGCTTTAAGTTGTATTTAAATCCTAAGGCCTCGCTCACGCGGATGTACTACAGCATATCCCTGCATAAGGGCTCTGTTTGCCAGCACGGGAATGCACAGTTGTTCCGTCCATCCCTGTGCAAATAGTCCCATTCATGTCAATTGGGATGCAGCGGCTGCACAGACACAGGCACTGCATCTAATTTTATAGTGTAAGGTGAAATATCTGCGCTAAAACCCCTAGCAAGTGTATATAACAATAAAATGCTATATAAATTAATTAATTTGGGTGCTGCAACAAATTTTTTTTAAATATATAGTTCATGTGAATATGTAACAAAGATAGTTGCGCTACCACATAAAAGTGAAAAAACACTGTTATAACCCACAAACAAATGTGCAATATAACCAATTGCCAATAAACAGGCAAAAAACAAGATAAATTGCCGATATAAGGGAACAAATATTTATAAAAGTCCAAACAAATTATTTGTGCTCAGTGGTGAAAAAACGGGTGTCAGAAGATAATTAATAGGTTCTGTTCATCAAAAAACAAAAGGCGATCAACGCCGCTTACCAGATGAGGTGGATCTCAGGTTATAGAGATCATATGGGCATATCACAAGGAAACTCAGCTGGCCGAGGGTAATCATCCGAGGATTCCTCCAATAATGGGACCTCTCCACTCACTCTGCTAGTGTTTCTGCTGTAATGTTTCCTCTTGCACTTAGGTGGAATGGTAAGTTGGTACGACATGGTACACTCCCAAAACGAATGATTAGAGAGGGCAGAGGAGAAAGAACTTCATGGTGCAGTAATCGATACAAAAAGTTTTATCTAAAAGCACGGTACTGACTTCCAGAAAAACAAAGTAATTATAAAAGAGACACAGCCGCGGTTGACATCCAGACCGGCTGGTGCGTGATGACGTCAAAGACTTTGGCTCCACCCACGCGTTTCCCCATAGAAGGCATCAACGATCTCCTTTCCCAGTTGATGCCTTCTATGGGGAAATGCGTCGGGTGGAGCCAAAGTCTTTGACGTCATCACGCACCAGCCTGCCTGGATGTCAACCGCGGCTGTGTCTCTTTTTTAATTACTTTGTTTTGCTGGAAGTCATTATCGTGCTTTTAAATAAAAAAAATTGCATCGATTACTGCACCATGAAGTTCTTTCTTCTCTGCCCTCTCTAATCATCCGTTTTGGGAGTGTACCATGTCGTACCAACTTACCATTCCATCTAAGTGCAAGAGGAAACATTACAGCAGAAACACCAGCAGAGTGAGTGGAGAGGTCCCATTATTGGAGGAATCCTCGGATGATTACCCTTGGCCAGCTGAGTTTCCTTGTGATATGCCCATATGATCTCTATAACCTGAGATCCACTTCATCTGGTAAGCGGCGTTGATCGCCTTTTGTTTTTTGATGAACAGAACCTGTGAATTATCTTCTGACAAGCCGTTTTTTCACCACTGAGCACAAATAATTTGTTTGGACTTTTATAAATATTTGTTGCCTCATATCGGCAATTTTTTATCTTGTTTTATGCCTTCTAATTTTATAGGCTTGCAAATGCGTTCTGGGCCGCGCATCCTTGCGGCTGTCATATTGGGAGCAGAGGTTGTGTCTTTGTACTTGAAGGTAACACATATTAACATAGAACATGGCAGTTCTTAAAGGGACTGATTTTGACTACATTTTATTTTTTAAGCCCAACTCTAGACTGAGTTCCCTCGCCACCCCCAAGACAACTTTATTTTCTAAGGTAATCATCTGTCTGGTTACGAGATGTCATGGGCAGTCCTAAATGCTGCACAGAATGGTGCTGTCATGGTCAGGGGCCAGGCTTGGAGGATGGTAGCTATAGCAGTAAAGAGGCTCCCACAGACCAGCTGGATAAGTACACAATCTTCACAACAACCTTCACAATCGATGATGAGTTTCTATACCTTATTGTCTGCTACAAAATGACCATTGATGGCATATTTGCATCTATATTAGTATTGGCTTAAAACTTCACAAGGAGAAATACTGTATATACTCGAGTATAAGCCGACCCGAATATAAGCTGAGGCACCTAATTTTACCACAAAAAACTCGGAAAACTTATTGACACGAGTATAAGCCTAGGGTGGGAAATGCAGCAGCTTCTGGTAAACAATGCCCATTTGCAGCCTCACTGTGCCCATCTGCAGCCTCACTGTGCCCATCTGCAGCCTCACTGTGCCCATTTGCAGCCTCACTGTGCCCATCTACAGCCTCACTGTGTCCACCTGTATCATCAGTGCCCATCTGCAGCCTCACTGGGCATATCTGCAGCCTCATGTACCATTGATTACAAACAGCGGGTATCTCCCGCTGTGTCATGCAACTGCAGTCTTAATTGTTCGGCCGACGCCCACTGTAACAAAGCCCCGCCTCCTCCTCGTCCGTGATATACGGAACACTGATTCAGTTTCCCAGCATTGTATCAGTGTTCAGTGTTCTGTCTATCACAGATGAGGAGGAGGCAGAGCTTTATTACAGTGGATGGCCGCCGAACAGTTAAGACTGCATGACACAGTGGGAGACCCTCACTCGAATATAAGCCGAGGGGGGCTTTTTCAGCATAAAACATTGGCTGAAAAGTCAGCTTATACACAAGTATATACGGTAGATCATCAGTGGTGGTAATAAAAGGGATGCAGTCAGGGCCAGGACAAGGGGTGGGCAGGCCCAAATGGTTTATTGCAGGAATGTGGGCTTCCTGACCCTAACCCTAAGGGAAAGGGGGGGTTGCAATTTGGCATCTTTGCCCTGGGCGCTGGATGGCCTTGTCCCGGCACAGGATGCAGTCTGTATATAGGAACACTATTATTCACTGGTGCTGATTGCAGCATGACTCCTAAAAGATACGAAACTCTGAGTACCCTGCCCCTGAATACATGACCTCTTACAAATTTGTAGCTGCAGGCTATCTAGATCACTGAGACTTGGACAGATTTATGTTAGATAGATATGATAAATCCCCAAATGTGTTTAATAATAGTCATTCCATTGTTCAAAATATATGAGAGCAAGTGTTATTTTGTTCTGTTTCCTTTTGGACAGGTCAGCTCCATGCCGTCCAGCTTCTGTGTCAGTTCTACAGCGCATTTATGGTTAATGAGGCTCAGTGCATCATTTACAATGAATACCAATTGTCCTTAGCCAGGAAAATGGCAGACAAAGTATTGGAAGGCCAAGTAATTGAAACCATCAGTAAACTGTACTTATCGCTAGGTACTGAAAGGTGAGATCAGAATTGAAAAGTGTGCTTTTTATTGGTATGATATATGGTCTGGTAATAGGTTTCAAAAATATATTTTTATTTTCTTTATAACCTTTTAAACCGTATCATAGTACCAGTGACAATGAGATATCCACTTAAGCTGGCCCCTGAATGATTGGATCTGACCATTTCAAAGCACCTTCTAGAACTGTTCTGATCACTGTTATGACACAAAAAAAAACATGTCACCTGATTAAGCCTAGGTTCACACTGTAGCAATGCAGGAACCAGCACGATTACAGCGCCGGTTCCTGCATCACATCTTTCCCGCAGGCAGTTCACATTGCCCTCTGCGAACCGCTGCAGGTGTCAATACAATGTTAATGAAACCCCCAGATCGGTTCACAGATCGCAGTGCAAACTGTGAACTCGCACAGGAATCGGATTGTATGGGTAAGAACACCCATGCGATCTGATTCCAGTGCGGGAAAAAAAAAGTCCCTGCACTATTTTCCTGCGAATTCAATGCGAGTTCAACTATACAACTATATGGCTGAACTCGCATTGCACAGACATTGAATGCGTTCGGCACCGCAGTGCAGGCCAAATCACACGCGATGTCTGTGTTCGCACAAGTGTGAACCCAGGCTGAATGATGGCTATCAGGGGCTTTCACATCGGAAGCCTCACCATCGCACCAGAAGTGACCCCCTTCAGATCAAAAGCCTCCCCATCACATCAGAAGCCTCCTCATCGTATTAGAAGTCACCACCTTCAAATCAAAAGCCTCCCCATCACATCAGAAGTCCCTCCGCTATGAAATCAGAAGCCTCGCCATCACACAAGAAGTCACCCCCTTCAAATCAGAAGCCATCACATCACATCAGAAGTCCCCCCCGCTATGAAATCAGAAGCCTCACCATCACACTAGAAGTCACCCCCTGCTGACATTGCCCAATGTAATGAGAGAATTAAAAAAATATGGGGAACTCACGAATTTCAAGATTAACCCAATAAAAACAGAAATATTGAACATAGGAATAGATAAAAAAGAAGAACAAGCACTACAAAGGGTATTCTCATTTACGTGGGCAAGAAAAGAACTAACATACTTAGGAATTAAATTGACACCCACCTTTGAGAAACTATATCAGGCAAACTACATCCCATTACTCAATGAAATCAAAACAGAGATCAAGAATATCTCAATAAGACCCCTGTCCTGGATTGGCAGGATAAATATGTTAAAAATGGAGATCCTACCAAAAATAATATACAAGTTCCAAATGTTGCCGATAGCAATTCCACAAAGTTTTTTTAGAGCAATAAAAACAATGATGTTAAAATACTGTAGCGGGTATTTGAATTTAGGGGAGGCATCTGGGTGGTAGTGTAACCCAGATGCATTGATTGTTAGGGAATCTGAGACCCTTTTGTGGTTCTTGGAGGACTCTGGTGGTGTGAGGTTCCCTGCGGCCTGCAGGTGGCGCTGTCGCCCTGGGCCGGAGCTGAACACTCATCGCAAGACTGCATCCTTTTTTGTCCTTTCCTGGCGCTGGTACAGCGGGCGGGGAACCTGCTGTGACGCAAAGGGAGAGGAGATAAAAGGGGCGGACGCCCTGACCTTGGGGTCAGAGTTCGGAGTCGGAGGACGCGGCCGCACCCAGGCACCTTCAGCATGGGTGCTGGCGTTCCGGAGTTCCGGGCCCAGGTCCCCTCGACCTGGCCGGAGCGGGAGATGGAGTCCATCTCAGGCACCTTTAGCCTGGGGTGAGGTGCTATGGCGGAAGCCTGGAGCTCAGTACCTTCGACTGAGTTCCACGAGGGTGGAGGAATCCGAGGAGGCCCTAACTCCTTGGGTGCCCGTGCCTGAGACGGGGAGGCCGGTGAGCGGAACTTCTCCGGAGAGTCCAGCGCAGCATTGCTGGTGACAGAGAGGCCTCCGGTAACTGTCTTGGACGGATGTCTTGCCCCTGATAGGGGCTACGTTAGCGAAGGTAATCCATGTTCTGTTCAATATAGTCAGTGGCAGTGACTATTCGCAATTGGTGACACCACAGTGGTTAGCTCTATCTAAAAGGATTGTGCCTCGACCTACTCCCTACAAATACTGAACTGTTCATTGGGTCCCAACCTGTCTGTGCTGAATGACTATTTGTTGAGAAGAATAAATACGAGTTGGACCGTTTTCAGTGTGTGGAACTTCAGTTACTGGAAGCAAAGGGAGGTCATTCAGTAAAGAATTTGACTCTGAGACATACACACAAAGCCCGATAGTTCTGGCCTTCACCTCTACGCATTGGAGGACATGGGCCGTGGTGTATCTCATCCCTCCCCCCAGTACTAACCCCTAGATGAGACAAACAAGCCGTGAATGAGAAGGGGTGAGAGGGGTGAGGTCACTACAATACATATGGCAAAACAAAAAACCTAGAGTAAATTTTGCACTTCTTAGTAGAAAAAAAAATATGTAGGATTGCAGCACCAGATATAAAAAGTTACTATAAAGCGGTTATAAAAGCATGGTTGGTGGAATGGGCAAACCTACACAGTAAAAAGAGGTGGGTGAAGATGGAAGACTCTCTAAGCACGACACTATTACAAAAAAATATTTGGATACCACGGAAATTTAACCTAACTAAGAATGTATTTAACCACTTGCTTACTGGGAACTTAAACCCCCCTCCTGCCCAGACCAATTTTCAGCTTTCAGCGCTGATGCACTTTGAATGACAATTGCGCGGTCATACAACGCTGTACCCAAATGAAATTTTTATAATTTTTTCCCCACAAATAGAGCTTTCTTTTGGTGGTATTTGATCACCTCTGCAGTTTTTATTTTTTGTTAAAATTAAAAAGACCGATTTAAAAAATAAAATAAAATTATATTTTGTTATAAAATGTTGCAAACAGGGAATTTTTCTCCTTTATTGATGTACGCTAATGAGGCTGCACTGATGGGCACCAATGGGCTGCACTGATGGGCACTGATAGGCAGCACTGGTGGGCACTGATAGGCGGCACTGAGAGGTGGCACTGATGGGTAGCACTGAAGGGCATTGATAGGTGGCACTGGTGGGCACTGGGAAGTGGCACTAATAGGTGGCATTGATAGGTGGCACTGATAGGTGGCAGTGATGGGCACTGGTAGGTTACACTGATAGGCAGCATTGCTAGGTGGCACCGATGAGGCACTGATTGGCATCACTGGTGGGCATTGATAGGTGGCACTTGTGGGCATTGATAGGTGGCAATTGTGGGCATTGATAGGTGGCACTGTGGGCACTGATAGGTGGCACTGTGGGCACTGGCAGGTAGCAATGGCAGGTGGCACTGGCAGGTGGTATTCATGGGCACTGATGAGGCTGATGTGCCTCCTTCCTCTTCGGGACCGATGTCCCTTGTGCACAAGCCGGTGATCGGCTTTTTTTTCTCCTCATGCTGTCAGCGTGAGGAGAAAAAAGACGATTACTGATCCTTTATTTACATCACGTGATCAGCTGTCATTAGCTGACAGATGATCACGTGGTAAGGGGCCAGGACCAGCCCCTTACACGGATCTGTGATTGCCCGAGTCTCGGTGATCACAGCGCGCGCCGCACGCGCCCTGCAGGGGGCGCGCGTTTGTGCGTGAAAAGGGGAGGACGTCTATTGACGGCCTCCCGGCAATTGGAGTCCGTGCTGTAGCCATCATTCGGCTATAGCGCGGATAGGAAGTGGTTAAAATATGGGACACAATACATGGTCACGGAAATTGAAAATATAATTCACCCTTAATGTCACTTACGGGCACATTTTTTTTTATCCCTGGGAAAGAGACATTCTTAGGAACTCAAATGGGAAACGCACAATTTGAAGACGTCATTGCCCAGGGTAGGATAAGGACAAGACAGGAACTAAAAAGTGTAAATGGGTGGCAGAAGATCAGTGAGTGGGAATACCTACAGCTAAAACACTTTGTGACTACAATACCCCATCCAATCAGGGACAGTAAGGAGTTAAATCCATTAGATAAACTCTGCAATATAAAAACACAGTTAAAACATGGGATATCCCAAGTATATGACATCCTAACAAAAATAGAGGGACGAGGGCCATTACCCTATATAGAAAAATGGGAACAAGAAATGGATATAAAACTGGAGGAAACACAAATGATTGGAGCAGTACATAATTTTGCAACAGATATAAATACTATTGAAGCGAATTATAAGTGTTTGGTACGGTGGTACCTGACACCAGAAAAGATTCACAAATTTCAACAAGATAAATCCCCACAGTGTTGGCGGGAGTGCAAACAAATCAGTACAAAGATGCATATCTGGTGGGACTGCCCAAAAATAAAAGAATATTGGCAGGAAATCCTAGAATGTATAGAAGAGATAATGGGGAGAGAATATTAAATAACCATTGGACCTGTCTGTTCCATGGTACAAACGACACAAAAAAACAATATAAGAAAACGTTAATTCCACCTCTACTGAACACGGCAAAGGGACTAATACCAAAAAAAATGGCTACATAAAGAAAAGCCAAGTTTAAAAGAGTGTCTCGAAAGAGTAGACTATACTTGTAAGATGGAATATCTAAGCAGCATAGAGGAGGGACAGGCTGAAAGATACAGAGGGGTTTGGGAAAGATGGTTGGCCTTTAAATTGTCCGGGAAGTTTGCGGAGGGGATGAAGTAGGCGGATAGCGGTGATTGAAATAAGAAAGATGGCAGAGAACAGATCGTGGGAGGGGGGGAGGAAAGGAAACTGGATGAGTTTGATATATATGCAGACTATTCGCATACTATGGATGATACTTTTGTTTTTGTACATGAAAAAATGAAATAAAGCTTAAATATAAAAAAAAAAAAGTCACCCCCTTCAAATCAAAAGCCTCTCAATCATATCAGAGTCACCCCTTTCACATGAGAAATCTCCTCATCACTGCAGAGCTCAACCTACACCAGAAGCCTCCCCATCACATCAGAAGTCCCCTACCTTTGGAATCAGAAGCCTCACCATCACACTAGAAGTCACCCCCTTCAAATCAAAAGCCATCACATCGGAAATTCCCCACTTTTATATTAAAAGCCTCACCATCAAACTAGAAGTCACCCCCTTCAAATCAGAAGCCTCCCCGTCACATCAGAAGTCCCTCCTTTCAAATCAGAAGCCTCCCCATCACATCAGAGGCCCCCTTCACATCAGAGTCACCCCTTTCACATCAGAAGCCTCGCTATCACATCAGAGCTCCGCCTACACCAGGGTCCGTATCAGAGTTCCCCAATACATTGGGGTCCACAAACGAAGCGAAGACCAACTGATCTGAATTCTCAGTCTGTGCATGAGTCTGAGGATATGCCATTCACCCTAGCTGCAGGCCAGATAAAATCTCATAGTGGGTTGGATGTGGCTCGCAGGCCGTAGTTTGGAGACCCCTGATTTAAAGTAAAATGCTCAGCGTTGTTAAAGCAGATCTTAACCCAATCACAATGTTAATATAATTTTAAACGTTTTTTTAAATAGACATATTTCATTGAAAAAATACCAGAAGATCCTGCCATTAAGGTTCCTGTTCAGGTACTTGATATCATGGGGTGACAACTGTCAACAAGTTGTTTTCCTGTGTTTTCACTCTGTCAGATGAACCCCTGGTGGACAGTACAGGCGGCTCAGACATGGTCTTTATGGAAAACAAAACGTGTTAATTGTTTTTATGACACATTGCAATTATTTATGACACAGGTTGCTTTAATACCCTAAATGTTGTCCAGTTAGAATTAGATCTACTGTAAGGTTGTTTTATGCTATATTCCAATACTAAATTCAGACATGTTGCTTGTTTTAGAGCCTGCAGGTCGGCCCTGGAATACACCAAAAGGTGTCTGGGTATTTTTATTGACCTTCAAGCCAAAGAGAAGGAAGCCTATGCATGGTTAATGGCTGGGAAGATTTATTATATTCTGGGTCAGAATGAGCTGGTGGATCTGTATATTCAGGTACACAAACTTACACTGATATAACAAATGGGGTGGGGGCTATATGCAAATATTGGCACATGTCTTAAATTTCTTAATCCTTTAAAAACAAGCTGCAAAGTGTCTATTTTAATTATTATTTTGCTATACAGTACATTTATCATTATACATTTTTCCAATAAGGCCTCATTTACACTTGTGTTGCCCTCTGAAAAATGATCCAGTGTGGATCGCCTTAAGAGTAACTCCACTTTAGTTGAGGAAAAAAATCCCCTCAGGGTGTTCAATCTTAACAACAGGATTTTAACAAATTTTATTGCAGATTCCTACGTGTATCTGCTTGAAAGAATAGCTCGCTGTTTGACTGTTTCCTGTGTAGGGTAATTCTGAATGGGAGGGACTGGTTCATTATAATAAGCTGGTGCAAGACAAAAATTGCCGCTCCAGGCAGGTGTGGCTTGGTTGATCTTTCTCTCAGAGTCCGAGGGTGCTGGCAATGCACATAGCAATTAGGAACAAAAGATGATTAGGACAGCCGCACTCCAATCCAACGTAGCTTTATTGTAAAAATGGTAACAGGCACTACAAGTCACAGCAATGAACCTAGGACCACTGACGCGTTTCACACTACACTTAGTGTTTACTCATATGAGGATTGGCGTGCGGCTGTCCTAATCATCTTTTGTTCTTAATAAGCTGGTGCACTCAGTGTTTTGATGAGACAAGCTGCAGTATCTGCATTCCTTAAGAAGAAATAAACCCTTATGCCGCGTACACACGACCGCTTTTCTCGACGAGAAAAACTGCATTTTTTCATTTCGCCGAGAAAAACGATCGTCTGTGGGCTTTATGTCGTTTTTCTCGTCGAGAAAAACGGCATAAAAAACGACGAGAAAAATTAGAACATGTTCTAAATTTTCTCGTCGTTTTTTCCAGCATTTTTTTCCGCTGCAGTTTTCCCATAGGGAAACACTGCCGCGGAGCCCACAGACGGTCGTTTTTCTCGTCAAGAGAAAAAATGACGGGAAAAACGACCGTGTGTAGGGAACCAAGCGGTTCCCTCGTTTTTCCTGTCATTATTCACGGCGTTTTTTTAACCACCGTGAATAATGATCGTGTGTACGCGGCATTAGAGAGTATCTCACCAAAAATTTAAATTTTGTTACAGAGGGTGCCTAAATTCTGAATTATATGTTATAGCAGAGTTGAGAGTTTTAAAAGGGTCTTGGATGTGCATCTTAGCGAACACAATATACAGGGATATGGGAAATGATTATCTACATGAACACACTCAGGTTGAACTGGATGGACTATTGTCTTTATTCAACCTTACTAACTATGTAACTATATAATATAATAATAATAAAAAGGCAGAGTACAATCAAATCTGTAGCTTCAGTTATGAGTGGATGGTGAAAGATTAACACACCCATTGGCTTCTTACATCTCCCAGGGAATATGTTTCCTGTAGTCCCTTGCTCTTGCCATCTGCTAAAATTAGGCTACATTCACACAACAACATGGGTGAGGACAGTTCGTTGCTTTCAGAGGTGGTGAAACTCCTCCTATGGATGCGGCAACACTCTATGCCAGGAGTCTCCAAACTTTCTAAACAAAGGGCCAGTTTACTGTCCTTCAGTGGCCAGTGTAGGTAGAAAATGCCCTGGCATCAGTGGGAGTAAACAATGCCCCTTAATTGGCATTGGTGGGAAGAATATTGCCCCATTGTTGGTATTAGGGGAAGGAATAGTGCCCCATCATTGGTGTCAGTTGGAGGAATAGTGCCCCATCATTGGTGTCAGTGGAAGGAATAGTGCCCCATCATTGTGTCAGTCGAAGGAATAGTGCCCCATCATTGGTGTCAGTGGGTGGAATAGTGCCCCAAGGGCCAGATAGAAGCAAACAAAGGGCCGCAGTTTGGAGACCACTGCTCTATGCTATGGCCTCAACAAACTGGCAGATAAGTTGTGACTAGGACTCGGCAGAAAGCTGACCTTGAACACATACTGGTTGCGTCCAGGGTCGATATGATTCACATGTTACCACTCAGATGAGCAGCTACAATGAGAAGTGGCGGTGCCAGTCATTTGCAAAGAGTACAAGTCTGACAACCTCTGCTGACTGTTGCTGGTTGGCTGAGTTTAGAACCATTGGTGAGAATCTAGTGATTCTCGCCAGCAGCTGTCCCAGTGAATGTAGCCTTAGGAATCTAAGGGACTATGGCCTTAAATATATGTAGCGGTTGGTTGCTACTAGTAACAAACATCCACCATATCACCCTGCTGCCTGACTTCCATCTATCACCTCAAAGACAATGAACAGTCATTTGCGTTGTTTTGTTTTTGTTTATTGGGGGATATAACTTGGTTGGGGTAAGGAGGATATGGGATGCCCATAGAACATGTTGCTTTGCCATCATATTTAGTGAACATTGGTTATTTGGATTAGCCTTGAAGAACTGATGTACTTCTAACATTTACAGTCTTTCCCCCTGCATAATCACCATATAAACTATTGCTCCTCCTCCTCTGCATCATCGCCATGCAGACTATTGCTCCCAGGACTTCTCTCCTCCTGCCCAGACTTCCACTGTAAAACTATTAGATTCCGTCCCATCCTCCTCAATTATGACAAAAAGGAACCACTCTGAATAATACCAGTTTGCTGGCTGTAATTGGTTGTACTTGGTGGTAGTTGACTGCGTAGTTACTAGGCCAGAGGACTTCAGTACACCTCCCCGGAGGCCTAGTAATTTAACAGCTTATTCTGGTTGATGGACTACTGATCCCAGCTAGCCCGACATGCAAATCCTGCGCCCTCAGGTGGCATCGATTTGACACACTTCCCCACAGTCTCTCCTCTGTCCTGGGAATCCTCATCAATGACCGTGTAAAGATGAGGACTTCATCCATGACCGTGTATGGGACGAAGTTCCCTCCCAGACTTCCTGGCATGCCTCCGCACCCAGCACTCCACTGTGGTACACTCACCGACCTTTTCCTGCCCCGAGTCCATGATGGAGAACCTTATCTGGACATACGTTCCTACAGCCTCCAGCCCCTCTGATCCAGGAATTCCTCATCTATGACCGTGTAAAGATGAGGACTTCATCCATGACCGTGTATGGACGAAGTTCCCTCACAGGTCTCCTGGGCTGGGGATGGCCTCCTGCCACTGTCTAGTACTTCATCCTCCACTTCTCCTGGTCGACAATGCTCCCCAGTGGCATGTTACCTCAGCTTTTATAGGAGGCCCGCCCCCTGCCAATACCAAGTGGGGATTGGTCAGGGTTTCCACATGAGCTGCCTGTCACTCCAGTCCCAGGCCCTGCCTCCTTCTCCAGAACAATCTTCCTGGAGACAGGGGAGGCGCCTCAGAACTAGAGCACAGGTAGCCTCACCCACTGCTACACCAACCACTCCCTGCCCCCAGATCAAAACAAGCAGGCCTAGCCCGAAGCATAGGCCTGCCTAAATTTACCTGCGCTGACAGTTTTCCCTAGAAAAATACTATTCTAGCACCTACCTATGGTAGAGGGTGCTACATATAAATAAGGAATAATGGCAAGTTTTATGTTGTGCAAGACCCCCTGTGAGCAGGTAACTGTATGAATCATGAAGACTGATGAATCATGAAATCATGAAAATCTGAATGAGCTATTGGAGGCTGTATGATTTCTATGAAGAACTATTACAATTAATTGGCTGAGAGCCTACAGAAGAGTTGAGTGAGTGAGTGAGTGAGTAACTTATATAGCGCTACAAATGCGAACTAAATCGCCTCAAGGAGCTTTGTATCCAGTGTCGTCCTGATCCTTCAGAAGAGGTGGGTCTTTCATTTTTTCCTGAAGGCCCGATGGTTTTCTTCCATGCGGATGTCAGTGGGTAGAGCGTTCCATAGCCGTGGTCCTTGGACTGCGAATCTTCGTTCTCCTTTAGATTTGTAGCGGGTCTTGGGGATGTGAAGGAGGTTTCGGTTAGTTGACTAGGGTTGTAATGTTTTATTTTCTCGCATAGGTATTGAGGAGCGTTTCCTTGTGTGCATTTGTGAGTGAGGCAGAGGGTCTTGAATGTAGCTCGATCCTTTACGGCTAGCCAATGTAGGGACCTCAGGGATGGGGTGATTGATTTCCAAGGTTTTTTTCCTGTTTCCAGTCTGGCTGCTGTGTTCTGGACGACTTGTAGATGCGAAATCTGGTATTTGGGTTGTCCGAGGTAGAAGGAGTTTGCGTAGTCGAGTCGGGAATTGATGATTGTTCCAACTACTACTGCTGTATCCTCTTCCGGGATGAAGGGGATGAGTCTACGTAGCAGGCGGAGAAGATGGTGAGATCCGCTGACTACTGATCCCATTTGTGCATCCATGGTCATGTCTGAGTCAAAGATGACTCCGAGGCTTTTAATTTTAGTGCTTGGGGCGATGGTTTGTCCAAGGATGGTGGGTGGTGTGCCTGTTGTCCTAGAGTTTTTCTTTCGGTTTGCGTGGAGAACGAGAAGTTCTGTTTTGGATCCATTAAGTTTGAGGGAGCTCTCCATCATCCAATTAGCGATCAATACGAGGCAATTTTCTAGTGTGTGGTATTGGTCTTTTTTTCCGGTGATGCGAAGGTAGAGTTGGGTGTCATCAGCGTAGGAGTGATAGAGCAGGTCCCTTTTGCTGATGATTTTGAGGAGTGGGCGGAGGTAGATGTTGAAGAGCACGGTAACAGGGGTGATCCTTGAGGGACTCTGCATGTAGTTGTGCGTGCTTCCGAAGTAGAGGCTCCTAGTTTCACTGTCTGGGATCGATTCTCTAGAAAGGATGCGACTCCGGCTACTTCTGTGAGACGAGTGAGCAGAGTTTTGTGGTCTACTGTGTCGAAAGCTGCGCTGAGGTCCAGCAGCAGCAGGAGACATGATTCTCCGTCATCTGCTGCTTCGAGGGCGTCATCCCATATTTTGAGAAGTGCCGTTTCTGTCCCATGGCCTGGGTGGAAACCTGATTGTAGTGGGTCCAGGAGTTTGTAGGTGTCCAAATGGAATTGTAGCTGTTGTACTACTGCTTTCTACATGATCTTGGAGATGGTGTTAAGGCTTGTTACTGGTCTGCGGTAGTTTGGGTCTTTGGGGTTGAGGTTGGGTTTCTTTAGGAGGGGTTTGATTATGCCTTGCTTGAGGTAGATCGGAACAATACCTTCTTTTAAACAATTGATTTATGAGATAAGTTATGGTGGGTGCCAGGATGTCGGTACATTCTTTCAGAAGTTTTGTAGAAATAAGGTCATTTGGTGATGTGCTGTCTCTGAGGCTTCTGATGATGATTTTGTTGGTGTCGCTGGTGATTGGGACCAGCATAAATTTAGTTGATTTTAGAGTGTTTGTGTGGCTTTTTTCTTCTTGCTCTGGCCGAGTGAGGTTGTTGTTTTTTTCTGCTTAATTATTTCACAAATGTTTTCGATTTTTTCAATAAAAAATCAGATAGTTCATTGCAGAATTCCTGTGTTTCGTTTGCTGGAGGTTCTAAGCAGGTTGGGTTCATAGTCTGAGCGACTAGTTTGAAAAGTTTGTGGGGACGGATTAGGGCTTTTGAGATGGTGTTAGAGAAGTGTTCTTTTTTTGCCTTGAAGATTGCTTTGTGGTATTTCTTTGTAAGTAATTTGTAGTTTGTGGTTTTCCTTTGTTGAGTTCCTTCTCCAGGCTCCTTCAGCTCTTCTGCGTTCTTGCTTCAGTAATGTAAGAGCGTCATTGAACCAACCCAAATTATTTTTGCAGATGAGTGTTCTGCATCATGGAGCGACTGCTGTTTGTAGTAATGCTTTGTTAAGGGAGTTGAGTGTTTCTTGCGTTCAGTGGTTTTGATTTAGCATTGCTATTTTGTTGGATAGTGTGGTTTTGAAGAGTTGCAAGTGTAATTTCTTCTGTGATCTTGTCCAATGTGTTATTTTTGAGTGTGTAGGTTTTTGGAAGATGGTGTTGGTAGTTATTTTAAATTTGATGGCGTGGTGGTCCGTCCATGGTACAGGGGTGTTGTCCAGTATGTTGATGTCCATATTTTGTTTGAAGATGAGGTCGAGGGTGTGACCCAAAAAATGCGTGGAAGCATTTATCAATTGCTGCAGACCTAGTTCTTCCAGTTGGTTGATGCAGGCAGTGGCGATGGGGTCCTGGGAGGAGTTAGCCCAGAGGTTGAAGTCCCCGAGTAGCAGGAGGTTTTTTGTTTTCAAGGTGTATGTAGAGATGAATTCGGTGAAAGGTGTGAAGAGGTCTGTCTTTGGTCCCGGTGGTCTGTAGCATAGCAGTATGTAGATGGTTTCCTCAGGTGTTGTTTGAAGTTGCAGAGTGAGTGTTTCCATGAAAGGCAATTAGTTCTGTAGAGTTGGTTTGGTGAGAGAGAGGTGAGATTTGTAGATCACTGCTAGGCCTCCTCCTCTTTGCCCTATTCTATGCTCAGTTAAGATGCAATAGTTCTCAGGCACTAATTCTTCTAGGATGGTGTTACAGTCAGATGTTAGCCAGCTTTCCGTGATAAAGAGGCAATCTATGTTGTGTTGAGTGATGAAGTCATGAATTTCCTGTTTGTTCTTGACTGCAGATCTGGTGTTGATCAGGACGCATGATAGGTGTGGTAGTTGAAGCGGTGCAATCCTGTATTTGGCGGTCGATTGTCGATTAATTATTTGCAGTTGTTCTTTTCGTAGTATTTTTTGGGTGGAGGTTGGTAGTGTTGAGGTGGTATTCCTTAGGCTGCGAAGGGTGTCAGCTGAGTATTTGATGAAGAATAGTGATGAGCCGAACACCCCCGGGTTCGGTTCGCACCAGAACCCGCGAACGGACCGAAAGTTCGAACGAACATTAGAACCCTATTAAATACAATGGATGCGAACGTTCGAATTCTAAAGTGCTAATTATAACAACTATTATGCATGTTATTGTCCTAAAAAGGGTTTGGGAACCCGGGTTCTGCACCAGGGGACATGTATCAATGCAAAAATAAGTTTTAAAAACGGTCGTTTTCCGGGAGCAGTCATTTTAATGATGCATAAAGTGAAAAAAAAAAAGTCAAATATTCCTTTAAATATCGTACCTGGGGGGTGTCTAAAGTATGCCTGTGAAGTGCCACGTGTTTCCCGTGTTTAGAACTGTCCCTGCACAAAATTACACTTCTAAAGGAAAAAAAAGCCATTTAAAACTGCTTGCGGCTTTAATGTAATGTCTGGTCCCGGTAATATGGATGAAAATCTTTAAGAAAAATGGCATAGCTACCCCATGACCCCCCCCCTACCCCAGCCCATTACCAGCCCCTTTGGGTCTTGTATGGATATTAAGGGGAACCCCGCACATAAAATAAAAAAGGCCCTATATACTCTGAACAGCCGTATACAGGCGGTGCATACAAGACAGGGACTGTAGGTTTGTTCTTATGTAGAATCTGTTTGTAATTTTGAACAGGTACATTGTTGAAGTGTAGCTCCAGACCAAAAATCTATTTTTAAACTTTTTGGAAAACATAGGTAAGGGTTATCACCCCTGTAACATTTGTTTTGCTGTCTGTGCCCCTGTTCAGAACATTTCACCTCACTTTCCGTCCTAATGACAACTGTTTTTGAAATGTGGTGTTTTTCTTGAAACAAGGATTGCTGATAAAGCATCAGTACAGAGGAGACACCTTTCTCCCATATTTATTCTTACAGGAGAGAATTTTCCTTCCTAGTGGTAGATTTCCTCTCACTTCCTGTTGTCTTCTTGCGTTTGCAAGTAGGAGTCGTTTGTAAGTTGGATGTTTGAAAGTAGGGACCTGCCGTATATACTCTGCAGAAATAGGCCCCTTAGTTGTTGGTGTTGGCACAACACTGTAAGCACTCACAGTTACTCTTGGTTGGTGCTGGAACGCCCTGCTGTCAACTATTATATCAGGAATTTTAATTACATATAATTGTTGAACAGTGGTAGTAAAAATTGGGCCTTTGATGGTGGTGCTGGTGCCACAACACTGTAAGCCCTGACAGTTACTCTTGGTGGGTGCAGCAATGGGCCCTGCTGTGAATTATTAGATCAAGAATTGTAATTACATGCCCCTGTTGAACAGGGGCTGAAAAATTGGGCCTTAGGCACTGGTGGCACAACACTGCAACCCTTCACAGATACTGTACTTGGAGCACAGCAATGAGCCCTGTTGCAAAGTATTGCTTCAAAAATTGTAATTACACGCCCCTGTTAAACAGGGGCTGAAAAATTGGGCGTTAGGCACTGGTGGCGGCACCCATAAACAAAAATGATCTTCCAAGCTATCATCATCAATCGTATCATTGAGGACTCGGAGGAGGAGGATAGCCAGTCAACATAACAGCACAGGCACTCAGCATCAGCATCAGTCTTGAAGGGATGTGACATTTTAAAATCAATTAGTCTGTTATATCAGCATCAGGTGTGTGGTAGCTGGTGGTGATCCAAGACTGGTTCATCTTGATGAAAGTCAGTCGATCAACCGAGTCGGTGGACAGGCGCACCCTGTGATCCGTGACAAATCCTCCAGCAGCACTGAATGTGCGTTCCGAAAGAACGCTGGATGCAGGACAGGCCAGTAGCTCAATTGCATACTGTGCAAGCTCTGGCCAGTGATCCATCCTCAAGACCCAGTAAGCCAGAGGATTTTCGGTGGGGAAGGTGTCCAAGTCTGACCTTGCCCCTAGATATTCCTGCACCATGTTTATCAGACGCTGGCGATGGTTGCTGGAACCGATCATACTTTGGGGCTGCGGACTAAAGAATTGTCTGAACGCATCGGTCAGACGGCCACCTTCCCCACCGCTCCTTCTTTGACTGGCCGAAGCCTCAGCAACTCGTTGTCCAGGACCAGGAGTTTGCAACCTCCCAGTCTCTGGGAACGCGTTGCACAGACCTTTCTGCAAGGCCTCCCGGAGTTGTCTCATCCTCTGCTCCCTCTGCGACGGTAACATAAGGTCCGCAACCTTACCCTTGTACCGTGGATCAAGGAGAGTGGCCAGCCAGTAATGGTCCCTCTCCTTGATCCGAAGAATACGAGGATCCTTCCGCAGACTTTGCAGGATCAGGGAGGCCATGCAGCGTAGGTTTGCTGAGGCATTCGCTCCGGAGTCCTCTGGGTCACTAAGGACGACATGATCCGCAGCCACCTCCTCCCAGCCACGTACAAGTCCACTGGTTTCTTGGGACTGTAAATCATCCCTAAAAGACTGCTGCTGATGATGCTGAGTGCCAGCCTCCACCTCCATGCTGACACAATCCTCCTCCTCCTCCTCCTCCTCCTCCTCCTCCTCCTCTTCCTGTGCGATGGGTGGGACAGAAGGAACACTGTCTGGGTAAAGGGGGCCTTGAGAGGCAAGGAAGTCCTCCTCTTCCTGCCTCTGTTCTGCCTCAAGTGCCCTGTCCATTATTCCACGCAGCGTGTGCTCCAACAGGTGGACAAGAGGTACAGTGTCACTGATGCATGCACTGTCACTGCTCACCATCCTCGTGGCCTCCTCAAATGGTGCCAGGACAGTGCATGCATCCCTGATCATGCCCCACTGGCGTGGAGAAAAAAAACCAAGCTCCCCTGACCCTGTCCTGGTGCCGTAGTCGCACAGGTACTCATTGATGGCCCTCTGCTGCGTGTGCAGCCGCTGCAGCATGGCCAACGTTGAGTTCCACCTGGTGGGCATGTCACATATAAGGCGGTTCTTGGGCAGGTTCAACTCCTTTTGCAGCTCAGCCAGGCGAGCACTGGCATTATAAGATCTGCGGAAATGCACACAGACTTTCCTGGCCTGCCTCAGGACATCCTGTAAGCCCGGGTACCTGCCCAAGAAGCGCTGCACCACCAGGTTAAGGACGTGAGCCACACAGGGCACATGGGTCAGTTGTCCCTGTCGGAGGGCGGAGAGGAGGTTGGTGCCATTGTCGCAAACCACCATTCCTGGCTTAAGCTGGCGTGGCGTCAACCACCTCTCGGCCTGGCCCTGCAGAGCAGACAGGACCTCTGCCCCAGTGTGGCTTCTGTCCCCCAAACACACCAGCGCAAGCACGGCATGGCATCTTTTTGCCTGCGTACTTGCGTAGCCCCGTGAACGGCTACGGAGCACCGCTGGTTCATAGGACAAACCACAGGAAGAGGCCATGGAGGAAGAAGAAGAGGAGGGGGTGGAGGAGAGAGGTGTGTCACAACCAGTAGTAGCATTTTGGAGGCGTGGCGGTGGGACAACCTCCAACACTACTGCACCTTGTCCTGAATCCTTCCCAGCTGCCAAAAGAGTGACCCAATGGGCCGTGAAAGAAAGGTAACGTCCCTGTCCATGCCTGCTGGACCATGAGTCAGCGGTAATATGCACCTTACCGCTGACCGCCCTGTCCAGCGAGGCCAAGACATTGCCTTCCACATGCCGGTAGAGAGCCGGAATAGCCTTCCGTGAGAAAAAGTGGCGTTTGGGAACCTGCCACTGAGGAACCGCACATTGCACAAACTCACGGAAGGGGGCCGAGTCTACCAACTGAAAAGGCAGCAGTTGAAGCGCTAGCAATTTAGCCAAGCTAGCATTCAACCGCTGGGCATGTGGATGGCTGGGAGTGAACTTCTTTCGACGGTCCAGCAGCTGGGGCAGGGAAATTTGCCTGCTAGAATCGGACGTCGGTGTACTGCTAGCAGAGTGGGCGCAAGTACTTGGCTGTGACACACCTAATTCTACACCTTCATTCCTCTCAGTGCATGTTTCAGAGAGGACTGAAGTTATAGTGGGGTTGGAGATCCCAGCTGATGCGGTGCAAGGAGAGGTCCGCTTTGTTCTTTGGTGTGGGTCTTTGAGGTAGGCTTGCCAACGAGCTGCATGGCAGGTCAACATATGTCTGGTCAGGCATGTGGTACCCAAGCGGCTGATGTTTTGGCCACGCGATATACGCTTGAGACATATGTTGCAAACAGCAGCTGTGCGATCTGATGCACTAGCCTCAAAAAAGGCCCACACCAAAGAACTTTTTGAATGACGGGCAGAGGCAGCGCCCTGCACAGGCGGAGCTCTGCGGTGTGATTCCGTCGGTGTACTGCCCTTACGCTGGCCACCAAAGGGCATCCTGCCTCATTGGAGATGTGCCTCCTCCTCATCCTCCTCCTCCTCCTCTCTCCTATTAGGCACCCACGTGGAGTCATTGACCTCATCATCCCCTCCCTCCTCATCACTGGAGCCAATCTGGCAGTATGCTGCAGCTGCTGGAACATGACTGCCAGATTGGTGTCCTTCTTGAGCATCCCCTCTGTCTGCTCTCACGCTACTGCCTTCCTCTAGCTGGGTTTCATCATCAGACCCTTCGAAACGCTGGGCATCCTCCTGGAGCATGTACCCAACACTGTGCTGAAACAGTTCGGGGGACTCCTCAGGAGGAGGACATGGTGGGTCTAGGGAAGGAGTGACTGATGATTTGTCTGACATTGATACCAGGGAAGACGACGCTTTGGCAGCTGCTTTTCCAGTACCCTGAGCCTGGGTGAGAGAGGATGAGGAGGAGGAGGAGGGCTTGGTCATCCACTCTACCAAGTCTTCGGCATGATGTGGCTCAACATGTCCAGCTGCCGAAAAGAAGGACAAGCGTGTCCCATGGCCATGTGCTGATGACAATGCACCGCGTCCACGACCAGCACTGTTGCCCCCAGACACAGAGCCTGCTTGCCCTCTTTTATTGCCTCCTGACTGTCTGCCTCTCCTTGTTTGCCTTCCAGACATTCTAATAGATGGCCTGCAGGGAGATGGGAAAAAAGCAATAAGGGCTACCTTCAGGTGTCCTTCTCTGTCCCTTGAAACAAGGACTTTCACAGTGAAAGAAACTGACACTGTCCCTACCTAGAGTTTTCTGTCCCTAGAATAAATGTTTTTTTTAATCACAATATAGCACAAGGACAATTCACTCAATGTCTCTCCAGGTCCCTGGAAACAAGGACTTGCAGAGTGAAAGAAACTGACACTGTCCCTACCTAGAGTTTTCTGTCCCTAGAATAAATGTTTTTTTTAAGCACAATATAGCACAAGGAAAATTAACTCACTGTCCTTACAGGTCCCTGGAAACAAGGACTTGCAGAGTGAAAGAAACTGACACTGTCCCTACCTAGAGTTTTCTGTCCCTAGAATAAATGTTTTTTTTAAGCACAATATAGCACAAGGACAATTAACTCACTGTCCTTACAGGTCCCTGGAAACAAGGACTTGCAGAGTGAAAAAAAAAAAACACTCTCCCTACCTAGAGTTTTCTGTCCCTAGAAAAAATGTTTTTTTTAAGCACAATATAGCACAAGGACAATTAACTCACTGTCCTTACAGGTCCCTGGAAACAAGGACTTGCAGAGTGAAAGAAAAAAAACACTCTCCCTACCTACAGTTTTCTGTCCCTAGAAAAAATGTTTTTTTTAATCACAATATAGCACAAGGAAAATTAACTCACTGTCCTTACAGGTCCCTGGAAACAAGGACTTGCAGAGTGAAAGAAAAAAAACACTCTCCCTACCTACAGTTTTCTGTCCCTAGAAAAAATGTTTTTTTTAATCACAATATAGCACAAGGAAAATTAACTCACTGTCCTTACAGGTCCCTGGAAACACGGACTTGCAGAGTGAAAGAAACTGACACTGTCCCTACCTAGAGTTTTCTGTCCCTAGAATAAATGTTTTTTTTAATCACAATATAGCACAAGGATAATTAACTCACTGTCCTTACAGGTCCCTGGAAACAAGGACTTGCAGAGTGAAAGAAACTGACACTGTCCCTACCTAGAGTTTTCTGTCCCTAGAATAAATGTTTTTTTTAATCACAATATAGCACAAGGAAAATTAACTCACTGTCCTTACAGGTCCCTGGAAACAAGGACTTGCAGAGTGAAAGAAACTGACACTGTCCCTACCTAGAGTTTTCTGTCCCTAGAATAAATGTTTTTTTTAATCACAATATAGCACAAGGAAAATTAACTCACTGTCCTTACAGGTCCCTGGAAACAAGGACTTGCAGAGTGAAAGAAACTGACACTGTCCCTACCTAGAGTTTTCTGTCCCTAGAATAAATGTTTTTTTTAAGCACAATATAGCACAAGGACAATTAACTCACTGTCCTTACAGGTCCCTGGAAACAAGGACTTGCAGAGTGAAAGAAAAAAAACACTCTCCCTACCTACAGTTTTCTGTCCCTAGAAAAAATGTTTTTTTTAATCACAATATAGCACAAGGAAAATTAACTCACTGTCCTTACAGGTCCCTGGAAACAAGGACTTGCAGAGTGAAAGAAAAAAAACACTCTCCCTACCTACAGTTTTCTGTCCCTAGAAAAAATGTTTTTTTTAATCACAATATAGCACAAGGAAAATTAACTCACTGTCCTTACAGGTCCCTGGAAACAAGGACTTGCAGAGTGAAAGAAACTGACACTGTCCCTACCTAGAGTTTTCTGTCCCTAGAATAAATGTTTTTTTTAATCACAATATAGCACAAGGAAAATTAACTCACTGTCCTTACAGGTCCCTGGAAACAAGGACTTGCAGAGTGAAAGAAACTGACACTGTCCCTACCTAGAGTTTTCTGTCCCTAGAATAAATGTTTTTTTTAAGCACAATATAGCACAAGGACAATTAACTCACTGTCCTTACAGGTCCCTGGAAACAAGGACTTGCAGAGTGAAAGAAAAAAAACACTCTCCCTACCTACAGTTTTCTGTCCCTAGAAAAAATGTTTTTTTTAATCACAATATAGCACAAGGAAAATTAACTCACTGTCCTTACAGGTCCCTGGAAACAAGGACTTGCAGAGTGAAAGAAACTGACACTGTCCCTACCTAGAGTTTTCTGTCCCTAGAATAAATGTTTTTTTTAATCACAATATAGCACAAGGAAAATTAACTCACTGTCCTTACAGGTCCCTGGAAACAAGGACTTGCAGAGTGAAAGAAACTGACACTGTCCCTACCTAGAGTTTTCTGTCCCTAGAATAAATGTTTTTTTTAATCACAATATAGCACAAGGAAAATTAACTCACTGTCCTTACAGGTCCCTGGAAACAAGGACTTGCAGAGTGAAAGAAACTGACACTGTCCCTACCTAGAGTTTTCTGTCCCTAGAATAAATGTTTTTTTTAATCACAATATAGCACAAGGAAAATTAACTCACTGTCCTTACAGGTCCCTGGAAACAAGGACTTGCAGAGTGAAAGAAACTGACACTGTCCCTACCTAGAGTTTTCTGTCCCTAGAATAAATGTTTTTTTTAATCACAATATAGCACAAGGAAAATTAACTCACTGTCCTTACAGGTCCCTGGAAACAAGGACTTGCAGAGTGAAAGAAACTGACACTGTCCCTACCTAGAGTTTTCTGTCCCTAGAATAAATGTTTTTTTTAAGCACAATATAGCACAAGGACAATTAACTCACTGTCCTTACAGGTCCCTGGAAACAAGGACTTGCAGAGTGAAAGAAAAAAAACACTCTCCCTACCTACAGTTTTCTGTCCCTAGAAAAAATGTTTTTTTTTAATCACAATATAGCACAAGGAAAATTAACTCACTGTCCTTACAGGTCCCTGGAAACAAGGACTTGCAGAGTGAAAGAAACTGACACTGTCCCTACCTAGAGTTTTCTGTCCCTAGAATAAATGTTTTTTTTAATCACAATATAGCACAAGCACAATTAACTCACTGTCCTTACAGGTCCCTGGAAACAAGGACTTGCAGAGTGAAAGAAACTGACACTGTCCCTACCTAGAGTTTTCTGTCCCTAGAATAAATGTTTTTTTTAAGCACAATATAGCACAAGGACAATTAACTCACTGTCCTTACAGGTCCCTGGAAACAAGGACTTGCAGAGTGAAAGAAACTGACACTGTCCCTACCTAGAGTTTTCTGTCCCTAGAATAAATGTTTTTTTTAAGCACACTATAGCAGAAGCACAAAACACACTGACACTCTCCCTACCTATCCTTCTCTTTCCCTAAACTAAAGGAATCCAGGTTAAGCAAGAAAGAAATAACAGTCACTGTCCCTGCCTATGCTACTCTATCCCTGCTCCGGAACACACTACACTAGGCCGCCGTGCTGGCGGCCTTTTATAGTGTGGGGCGTGTACTAAACACCCTCAGCAATAATTGGCCACAGGCATCCTGCCTGTGGCCAATCATTGCTCTCCTCGCTGCCGGCGCTGTGATTGGCCAAGCATGCGGGGTCACAGTGCATGCTTGGCCAATCACAGCGCCTGGATGACACTGCGATGGCGTAGTGCATTGTGGGCCGTTCGCGTCACTCGAATTTGGCGCGAACGGCCCAAATCGTTCGATCTTCGTCGAACGATCGAACAGCCAATGTTCGAGTCGAACGTATGTTCGACTCGAACACGAAGCTCATCCCTAATGAAGAACATGGTGAGAAAATGCTGATGATGATGAGATGAGATGAGATGGTGATGACGATGATGATGATGATGGTGGTGGCGCTGCCAATGATGATGACGATGAGAAATGGGCACGATTATACTTACCTAGTTTGTCAGGATGATAGGCTGATGATGATAATGATGATGGTGAGCCGGTGCGATGAGCTGATGAGATTGAGATGGTGAACGGATGACAATGATGACGGGGATGAGGTCGATGATGATGATGACGATGAGAAATGAGATGAGATGATGCTGAGGTGTGCTGGTGATTATGATGTTGAAGTTGGTGTTGCTGTTGTAGTTCATTGCTGTATGCTACTTTAGGTATAGTTGGGTCTTGTGCTGCCTCATTAACGTATGGTTGTGGCTTCTTGAGTATAAAAAACATGAGTAAACATGTATGTAGTGCACAGACCCCTTTCTTTACCTGCATTAACTTTGACTCCTCGCAGGAAGAGAGAGGCACACCGCACCACAAGCCCGTACCCTCCTGTGTGAAGAGGTTTAGCGGTGTTGTTGATGGGTCTTCCACAGTCAGCAGCCAGAGAATGTCTCTTACCTCTATATTGAATAAAGACAAGTCCTTGTATCCCCACAGTAACTTGAATGTCCACACCAGCTGCACTCCAACGTAGAGGTTTATTTCCTTATAAAACACAAACTCTGACAGAAAAGGTTGGAGGGAGAACAGGACAGCTTAAGGTGGGGAAGAGGTCCAGGCACAAACGTAACACAATTCACTGCTCCGATTCTCAAGCAGACTCAGCCCATTCGGATAGACTCCCTAGCTCAGGACTAGCAGCCGAAATGATGCTCGAACTTTACACTTGGTCTCTGCCACAGACCTGATGAACTTGGTCTCTGCCACAGACCTGGTGAACTTGGTCTCTGCCACAGACCTGGTGAACTTGGTCTCTGTTGAAGGAGAAGACATCCCTCCAGAGAGTTACCGGGACCCTTCCTTCACTGTGACTTCCGCACCAGTCCTTCAGAACGGTTCCTCCCCCGGCCTCCTCATCTAGGATACTGGTCCCCTCGCAAGGCAGCACCCTGAGATTCCTCGATCCCCAGTGGGCTCCAGCCAAAGGTGCTGGGCCCAGACTTTTGTTGCAGTCCCAGGGCTAAAGGTGCCCGAGACCTACAGGAACCACACACTCCCTGGGGTACGACCCCCGACAACGAACCGCAGACCCGCCCCTGGGCTAAAGGTGCCCAGGGCGGACAGGAACAAGAACCCCGAACAGGCAGCGTCTGCCCCTTTTATATCCTCTCCCAGCATGCCCAGCAAGTAGACCACACCCACTGTACGGTTGCCGAAAGGGGACACACAAGGCACAGCACTGTATCAGCGGTTCAACCCTGGCCTACTATGGCAGCGCCACATGCAGGCCACAGGGAACTGTACACCAATACTCTACCTGTAGACAAAAATGGTTGCAAGTACTCTAACAATTAGGGTGTTTGAGTATAACTACCACCCAAACAATTCCCCTAAATTTAGCAACCCGCTACATGTTGTGAGGGGGTTAGCTCGGCAGCGGGTGTGTGTGACCCCCGGGATGGGCTCCCCACACAAAACAGGCCCAGCAAACGGAGGTTGTGGTTTTCAAAATCAAAAAAAGGTGCGGTTTATTTTCTATTTACAGTGACAAAACACAGCAAAGCAAAAGAAACATAACCAAAATAAATCCTGGTCAAGTTGACCTCTGACTAAACATACAGGTTTCCTAACTAACAACTGGGATCAGCCTAGTGCTGTCCTAGTCCCTAAGTCCCTGGTTTAGTAAAAGTCCAAACAAATAGCCACACAGGCTTTGCCTCACCGCACAGGGGTTCACTCTCCCTAGACAGTCCACACAGGTCTGGTTCCAGGCATGAGCTAACATCTAATGAAGCTGGGAGTTCTTATAGAGGCCTAAATGAGCTGACAAGGTTCAGCTGGTCTCCTCATCTCTGTCTGCACGACGCCCCACACTCTCCCTAGAGGTATGAGTCATCCATGAGCCCACTAGCCTTATACAACTCTCCACCTAGTTGTATAAGTCGGCGTAAAGCCTGAATCTGGGCGAAATATATCTACCCCCCTGGATGCAACCAGGTGACTTTACCTTCCTGCTGTCACATACCCCCCCCCCTCTTGTTTTAACCTCGGGGTTGGAACACCAGCAATCAGGCATTCATGTACTCGAGACAAAGCATCCACATTCCCCATTTGAACGCCAGGGCGATGCTTTACTGTGAAGTTGAATTCCTGGAGGGCCAGGAACCACCTATTCACTCTTCTATTTGTTTCCTTGTTTTGAGCCATCCACTTTAACGGAGCGTGATCCGTAACCATGTCAAAGTGCCTACCTAGCAGGTAGTACCGAAGGGAATCTAGAGCCCACTTCACCGCTAAACACTCCTTTTCAACGGTGGCGTAATTTACCTCATGGGACTTCAACTTCCTGCTGAGGTAAATGACTGGGTGCTCTTCCCCGTTCCAGACCTGGGACAATACTGCTCCTAACCCCACATCTGACGCATCACTTTGTACGACAAAGTCTTTAGAGAAGTCGGGTGAGTACAACACTGGCTGGCTACATAAGGCTTGTTTCAAGAATTGGAATGCTGCCTCAGCCTCGGGGGTCCATTTAATCATGACCGACCCTTTCCCCTTCGTCAGGTTGGTTAGGGGCACAGCCTTAGAAGCAAAGTGGGGAATGAATCGCCGATAATACCCAGCGATTCCCAGAAAGGCTCGTACCTGCTTCTTGCTGTTGGGACGTGGCCAACTCTGGATGGCCTCGACTTTGTTGAGTTGGGGTTTTATTACTCCCCTCCCAATGGTGTACCCAAGATATTTAGCCTCCTCCTGCCCAATGGTACACTTCTTGGGGTTAGCCGTAAACCCCGCTTCCCGAACAGAGTCCAGGACTGCTTGCACTTTTGGCAGATGTGAGGCCCAATCTGTGCTATGGACAATTACGTCATCCAGGTAAGCCGCAGCATACTTCCGATGGGGCCTCAGCATCTGGTCCATTTTCCGCTGGAATGTGGCCGGCGCATTCTGTAACCCGAACGGCATTCTTTTATATTGGAACGCCCCGTCTGGGGTTACAAATGCGGTTTTCTCTTTGGCCGACTTGGCCAGGGGGATTTGCCAATACCCTTTTGTGAGGTCAAGAGTCGTCATGTATCGGGCTGTTCCCAGCCGGTCGATCAACTCATCTATACGTGGCATGGGGTAGGTGTCAAATTTTGTAACTTTGTTCAACTGACGAAAATCGTTACAAAATCGCCAGCTCCCATCCGGTTTAGGCACCAACACGATGGGACTAGACCAATCACTTTGGGACTCCTCTATCACCCCTAAGTTCAGCATTTTCTGTACTTCCTCCCGTATTGCCTCCCGTCGAGCCTCTGGGATCCGATAGGGTTTTAACTTCACCCTTTCACCGGGCGGGGTAATGATGTCATGCTCTACCCCAGATGTTTGTCCCGGCAGCTCAGAGAATACCTCCTTGTTGCGAAGCACAAACTCCTTAACCTCCTGTTGTTGGGGTTGTGACAAGGTGGCTGCTATTCCAACCTCAGGAATCACGCAACCAGTTTGAGCTGGTGACCAAGTGTCTGCGACTAGGGACTCTCTATCCCTCCAGGCTTTCAACAGATTAACGTGATAGATCTGTTCGGGCTTTCGCCTTCCTGGTTGTCTGACCTTGTAATTCACTTCGCTCACTTTTTCCATTATCTTGTAGGGGCCTTGCCATTTGGCAAGGAATTTACTTTCAACCGTAGGGACAAGTACCAATATCCTATCCCCCGGGGAAAAGGTACGGGTCTTGGCTCCACGGTTGTACACTCTCTGCTGTGCCAACTGCGCTTGGGCCAAATGTTCCTTCACGATGGGCATTACCTGTGCAATTCGATCTTGCATCAGGGCGACATGCTCAATCACACTCCTGTGGGGAGAACTCTCACTTTCCCAAGTTTCCTTGGCAATATCCAACAGCCCTCTTGGGTGTCTCCCATACAGTAACTCAAAGGGGGAGAATCCCGTAGAGGATTGGGGCACCTCCCTAATAGCAAACATCAAATAAGGAAGTAAACAGTCCCAATCCTTTCCATCTCTATCCACCACTTTCTTCAACATTTGTTTTAGGGTTTCGTTGAATCTTTCAACCAGCCCATCGGTTTGGGGGTGATACACAGACGTACGCAATTGCGTCACTTTGAACAATTTACACAGCTCTTTCATAACCCGGGACATAAAGGGTGTACCTTGGTCCGTAAGCAGTTCTTTACAAATACCCACCCGGCTAAAAACAAGAGATAGCTCTTTGGCTATGGTTTTGGCCGAGGTATTTCGGAGAGGGATCGCTTCTGGATAACGGGTGGCATAGTCCATTATAACTAATATGTACTGGTGCCCCCTAGCGGACTTGATTATAGGACCTACCAAATCCATGGCGATCCTCTCAAACGGGACCTCAATGATGGGTAGAGGGACCAGCGGGCTACGGAAATGTGGCATCGGGGCCAACCTCTGACACACAGGGCAGGAGGAACAATAATTTTCTACGTCCTTCATCACCCCCGGCCAATAGAATCTCTGTAATACCCTCTCTCGGGTTTTCTCTGTCCCCAGATGACCTCCAAGAATGTGCCCATGGGCCAACTCCAACACCAACTTCCTGTAAGGTTTGGGCACCACAAGCTGCTCAACGGTTTCTTCTGCCCTTTTTGCCACCCGATACAGTAGGTCCTTCTCTACGCTGAAGTATGGGTAAGTGCAGGTATTATCTGGGTTCACTAACTCACCATCTATTTTCACTACGTTTTCCCGTGCCTTTATTAGGGCGGGGTCTTTCAACTGTTCTGTGGCAAAGTTTTCCCTGTGAACCTCAAGATCAGAAAACTCCACAGACGGTAGGTTTTCGTCTGAGGAGGTGGGCTCCTCTCCAGTTTCTTGAGTCTCCCCTGCCAATACTGATAAGGGAAATTCCGGAGAGTCCTCACCACTCTCAGGGGAGTTCTGGCTATCACATTCCTGGTACATAGGGGCACCAGTGAGGGGCTCAGGATCATCCCACAGTTCCCAGAACTTCGGAAAATCCCTTCCCACAATGGCGTCATGCGGTAACTGAGATACTAAGCCCACTGGATGAGAGAGGGTACCTTTGGGGGTCTCGAAACACACTGTAGTCACTGGATACTCTCGGGTGTCCCCATGCACACAAATAACAGCTACCTTGCTATTCCCCGAGACCTCTGTTTTAACTAACTCAGCCTTTATCAGGGTCACAAGGCTACCTGAATCCAGCAATACCACAACATTTCTACCATTAACACACATTTTGCATAAATGTTTCTCAGTTCCTCGAATGGCAGTGCATGCGACTGTCGCACACAGTGACTGACGTCTGCCCGTCAGAAAGTCACACTGCATGGGTTCCTCCACAACCGGGCAATTGGCTGCAATATGTCCCGCTTGCCGGCAGCGGTAGCAAACGATCCTTCTTGCCGCCTCTTGAGCCGCTGATTTCCCAGGCTGTTCTCGCCAAACTTGGGGTAGAGCTCCCACCCTCTCACTCTCTCCACCCTCACCCCTTGGAATCCTCTTATCCGCCCCTGGGGATGGTCTGGTCTTAGGGTGGAAAGTCCGAGTGTCTCTGGAAGAGGCCGTCAGGTTCTCTGTAGCCAAGTATTTCTCCACACGATCCACAAGACCATCGGCCGTCTCTGGGTCTCCATGGCTTACCCACTTTTGGATGGCAGTAGGAAGAGCTCTCAAAAACCGATCCATTACAACACGTTCCACAATCTTTGGTGCGGACAAAGTCTCTGGCTGTAGCCACTTTCTGCTCAGGTGAATGAGATCATACATTTGAGACCTGGGGGGTTTTCCAAGCTGGAAAGTCCAGTTATGCACACGCTGAGCCCGGACAGCCTGGGTGACACCCAGCCTTGCCAATATTTCAGCTTTTAGCATCACATAGTCTTTTGCTTGGTTAGGCTCTAGGTCATAGTAAGCTTTCTGCGATTCACCAGTTAACAGAGGAGCCACCAGTCCAGCCCACTGCTCCTCAGGCCACTTTTCTCTTTCAGCGGTCCTTTCAAATGTGGTCAAAAATACCTCTGGATCATCCTCTCCAGTCATTTTTGTCAATAAACGACTCACCCCAAAGGACGCGGTATTAGTGGGACGGCTTTCCTCACTGGTCTGCGGACGTTGCTGCATTACTGCTTCCATCTGTTGTTGTAGTCTCTGCTCTTGCTTCTGCAACAGGTCTATGAAGCGGGCCTCAGATTGCTGCTGGGCTCGTTGCTGAGCCTCCAGACTCTGTTGCAAAGTTGCGTTTGTCTGCTGCTGGGCTGCAAGGCTCCTTTGCAAACCTGCATTTGTCTGCTGTTGATTGGCATTTGCTAGAGCCAGCTGCTTCAGTATCTCCTCCATGCTGGCTTAAAAAAAACTGCCCGCATTCTCCACCAACTGTGAGGGGGTTAGCTCGGCAGCGGGTGTGTGTGACCCCCGGGATGGGCTCCCCACACAAAACAGGCCCAGCAAACGGAGGTTGTGGTTTTCAAAATCAAAAAAAGGTGCGGTTTATTTTCTATTTACAGTGACAAAACACAGCAAAGCAAAAGAAACATAACCAAAATAAATCCTGGTCAAGTTGACCTCTGACTAAACATACAGGTTTCCTAACTAACAACTGGGATCAGCCTAGTGCTGTCCTAGTCCCTAAGTCCCTGGTTTAGTAAAAGTCCAAACAAATAGCCACACAGGCTTTGCCTCACCGCACAGGGGTTCACTCTCCCTAGACAGTCCACACAGGTCTGGTTCCAGGCATGAGCTAACATCTAATGAAGCTGGGAGTTCTTATAGAGGCCTAAATGAGCTGACAAGGTTCAGCTGGTCTCCTCATCTCTGTCTGCACGACGCCCCACACTCTCCCTAGAGGTATGAGTCATCCATGAGCCCACTAGCCTTATACAACTCTCCACCTAGTTGTATAAGTCGGCGTAAAGCCTGAATCTGGGCGAAATATATCTACCCCCCTGGATGCAACCAGGTGACTTTACCTTCCTGCTGTCACAATGTACATATTAGAATCTACCAAAATGGAAATTTGCGTGACATTGCCAATTCTGAATGACTAATGATTAAATAAAAATAACCTGTTTATGACTTCTTTATCCATGTATATCTTTTTGAATGTGGTACTGTTTTCCTCCCAGGTAGCTCAGAATGTAGCTCTGTGTACTGGAGACCCAAAGCTAGGAATGGCCCTGTATGAAGCTTGTGGAGATATATTCTTCAATGGGACCAGTGACAGAGACAAGGCAGTGACCTTTTACCGGGTAGAGTATGAATTAAACTTTATTCTGCAGTAAACATTTTTGCAAATGTTTTTAAAGCTTGTATATGGAGAGCTGCCAGTGCATGATCAAGGGTCAAATGGCGGTGCTGTGAGGCCGGTGGGAGGGGGGGGGGGAGTTTTGGAGCAAACAAAATGAATATATGCTGCATTGAATTTTGAACTTTTCTTTATCAAAAAAACTGAGGAGTGCTGCAACCTATTGCTAAGATTAATATACTGTATATACAGGGCTGAACAAGGGTGGGCAGAAGGGGCAGTTGCTGGGCAATGTGGTATCATATGAGGTAGGGGTTTACATGAGGTGATTGGGGGAGAGGGGATTTGTGTTAAGAGGGGGAATTTGGGGAGGAGTGGTAATTTGGGGGGATTTTTATTGGGAGGGGGGGAAAGGATTTGTGCTAGGAGGGGGGATTTGTGCTAGAAAAGGTGATATGGTAGAGGGGGAAAGGGATTTGTGCTAGGAGGGGAAATGGGGGGGGGGTTGGGCTAGGATGGGGAATGGGAGAAGGGGAATTTG
This sequence comes from Rana muscosa, assembly GCA_029206835.1. NCBI lineage: Eukaryota > Metazoa > Chordata > Amphibia > Anura > Ranidae > Rana > Rana muscosa. Next base: position 110,628,790 of record CM055116.1, read on the forward strand.
TGCTGGGAGGGTGGATTTGGAGTGTGGGGAGAGGATTTGTGCTCGGAGGGGAAATTTGAGGGATAAAGAGTTTGTGCTAGGATGGGTAAATTTTTTTTGGGGGGGGGGGGATTTGTGCTGGGGGCATATGGAGAGAGAGAGGATCTGAGCTGGGGGGCAAAGATTTTTGCTGGGTAGGGGGGTAAATTTGTACTGGGAGGAGGGGAAATGTATGCTTAATGGGTAAGCATGCAGATTAGTGCTTAATTTTTCCTTTTTTTTTACGTGGGGATTTTTCCTGACGCATAGGGGGAGATTTACTAAAACTGGTGCACTCAGTATCTGGTGCAGCTGTGCATGGTAGCCAATCAGCTTCTAACTTCTGCTTGTTCAATTAAGCTTTGGCAATACAACCTGGATGCTGATTGCTTTCTATGAAGAGTTGCCCCAGATTAATAACACCTTTAATGCTCACAAATCATGGGGGGCGCACACAATTTGGCCTCTAAATGACCTTGTCACTGCACTGTGTATATACAGTATATGCACAACATAACTGTCAAAAGCAAATTGTGATGAGGTGGGCATCTCAGAGGGCCCAGTTTGACTGCTATTTTCCCAATATTTATCATTGGCTGTGCTCACATTGAGTTAGGCTTTGTTATGATGTCAGGAGTCTGGAACTGTTAGGCCCCTTTCACACTGGGGCGGTTTGCAGGTGCTATTGTGCTAAAAATAGCGCCTGCAAACCGAGCCTAAACAGCGGCTGCTGTCTCTCCAATGTGAAAGCCCGAGGGCTTTCACACTGGAGCGGTGCGCTAACAGGACGTGAAAAAAAGTCCTGCTAGCCGCATCTTTGGAGCGGTGAGAGGAGCGGTGAGAGGAGCGGTGTGTTTACCGCTCCTCCACCGCTCCTTCCCGTTGAAATGAATGGGACACCGCGGTAATACCGCCCGCAAACCGCGGCTGTAGCCGCGGTTTGCGGTTGAAATTAACCCTTTTTCGGCCGCTAGCGGGGGTTAAATCCGCACCGCTAGCGGCCGAATACCTCAACAATTCCGACGGTATAGCGCCGCTAAAAATAGCGGCGCTATACCACCACCGCACCCACCGCCCCAGTGTGAAACCAGCCTTATGCTGGCCTCACACTAGTAGAATTTTGTTCGGAAAATTAACAAAAAATTTATAATTTTTTTTACTAGTTAGTGGGGCAAATTGAAGTTTTTTTTTGACTGTCGTGACAATAAATTTTGATGGACCAGAATAGAAAATTTTTCTTGAAAAAAAGAATTCCTAAGAGCATGCAGTTTTTATTTGGGAAAATCTATTCATTCCGAAATCAAATGTTAAAAGCAAACAACATTTTTAAGTATTTTCGAACAACATTTGTCAAGTCATCAAATATACTGAGAATGTTTATACTAATGCTTGTATGAAAATCTAGTAGTGTATGGCCAGATTTAGTATCAGTGTAGTGCTTGAGAAGTGAAAGTGTTGCTATGTTCCTCTCTACCCCACGCCTAAAGCATTTACTTAACTTTTAACTATCACCCCAAACAAGCTAACACTTACCTGACTGACTGAATGCTGCACAGTACTAATCTCCAATACTAGGACACTCATTTAGCAAAATACTCACTTTCATCCTGTACCAGGAACCTCTGCACTAAAACACAACAGTCCTGGCATATTTGCTGCCCAACACCTAGTGATCTCATAAGGACTGAAAATGGTAAAATTTTAACAGAGTTTCTTTTTGTTTTTGTTTTTTTATAATAAGATATGACAGGTCTGAGTTTACATTTTGCACGAAAGGCCTGTGTTTTTAGAAATATATTTTGCTTTGTGCTATATGTGTTTTTAACTATTTGTTCAGGATCGCGCCCTTCCACTTGCTGTGAAGACGGGGAATGAGAAAGCTGAACTTGAGCTCTGTAATAAACTCACCGGCTTATTGATGAGCATTAAGGAATACGAAGAAGCCCTGGACTATGCCAAAACAACGCTAGCACTGAGTGTGAATTTAGGTAAATACTCGACCTGTATTCTTTAACAAAATAGAGCAAGCACGCTGTGAAGATAACCTGCACCCATATCTTAACTTTTAGTTCCAAGAAAGCACTTCAAATGTATTATCCCAAAAATGTTTGAAACAATTTCATAGAGGGTTACAACATATGTGCAAATTAGTTAAAGTGGAAGTAACTTCCCTATCATTTTCAGCCAAGGAAGCTGCCATCTTGGCCTATGTTTAATCTACAACTGCCATGATGCTGCACATGTAATCAGTTATGACACCAGCCATTGGATGGTTTGACAGTTTGGTTGAGAGCACAACCAATGGGAGTGTTACTTTTCCGTCATGTGCCGGAAATTAAACTGTTTTATGGATGGGTTTACTTCCGCTTTAAGATTCTTAATTACGGCACTTTATATTGTGGTGTTATGCCCGTAATAAAATTCAAAATGAAATACTGCAACATCGTAATCAAGGAGTGGAGTTAAATAAGACAAATACCTTTTTGGAGTAACTATGTTCAGGGTTGTGCTGGACTCACCTACTTTGGTGGTTGCCAGGATGCTGGCGACAGGGCGACATAGCATCATTGGTTGTTAGGATACTGGCGGCCTGGGCTGTACAGTGTCAATGGTTGCTAGGATGCAGGTGGCTGCCTGCACTGTAACAACCAATGACACTAATCAGCCAGGGACCTGAAAATACACAAGGCTGAACATACACTGAGAATAGAGTGTCTAGTAATCAATACTCTGACCTCAGTGACGTCCCTCCACTGTGCCTCCACAATCCATCCATTATTGGCCTCATGGGTAGGACGGCTCTGACTATGCAGAATGCTGTCAAATTGGAATGGTTGGGATAGCCTTGTCAGAGTAGCGATAAATTCATATACAAGTTTCTAGTGTGTCTATTAAATTGTTGCAAACAACATCGCATGGGAGTGCATGGGAGTACATGGGAGTGCGGTGGAAATATTAAAAGTGTTAGCTGCACTCCTTATGAATTTTGCTGACCGTTTTAACGAGGTCTGACTTTAAAGCAGAAATAAAGTCAGAAATACTCACTTATTCTCCAACAGTCCAATGCCCATAAGGTCCTTCATTACACTTTTGCACCAGCTTCTTCTGAGTGACGGTCTTTAGCTGTCTTGATTGGTCGGTGCGAGGTGAAGTCACTCCCATTCATGTGCAGGAGTCATTCATTCCAGCACAGTGCCAGAAATTTAAATGCCATTGCAAATGTCCAGCTCTATCTACATTCGAACAATGTAGGGTCCCGAACAGGCAGGTAAGTGTATTTTATTGCAGAAGAGACATTACATGTCTGTACTACACAAAATATATTAGTTCACTTCTGGTGGTGAGACCCATGTTTTATAGACCAGTATTGAAAGGGGGTTACAGTAGTTTATAGTTTTAGCAAAAACTAAGTCTTACCTAAAAATGATATCAATAAATATTTTAGTGATTTGAAACAATTGTTTACATTGTCTGGAAAACATTTCTCCACAATTATGAGTTTTGGTCATTTGTGTAGCTATGTGAAATGGTACCTAACATGTTGAAGCAAAATTAAAGTCCATCAATAGAAATTTGCTGGGAGTTTTTTTTTTTGTTTTTTTTTTGCAAGATCTCTTCCTCCCATGTTCATAGCAATTTTCTTGCACATTATAGCAAGAGCCCACCCCCACCTGGTGGAATTTACAGTAGCTCCATTTTAAGAATATTTTCTAATCATTTGTGGGGTTGTTTTTGACTGCAGCAATGAGAAAATTTGAAGGCATGGGATGGAAAATTCTTCTCAAACAAATACATTTCGAATAGTGCATGTACCGTATATACTCGAGTATAAGCCAAGTTTTCAGTTTTTTTGTGCTGAAAATGCCCCCCTCGGCTTATACTCGAGTCACCTTTTTGTACCTGATCTCCCAGAATTGGGGACCTGGTACTGGCCGGCCGTAGGTCCCCTGGGCCCCAAACTTGGCACACATGTAGCCCCACTCTTCCTCTATAAGTGTTCAAAGTTTGTTGTTCAGGGTAGCTACGGCCGGGGAGCACTGATTTTTCAAACTGGGCACCCCTTCCATAGACTCCCATGTTAAACGGTAATTTCTCCGGTGACTTTGGGGACCCGGTACTGGCCGGTCGTAGATCCCCTGGACCCGAAATGTAGCCCCATTTCTCCTCTATAAGTATGCAAAGGTTTTTGTCTGGGGGACCTACAGCCAGGGAGCAACGATTTTTCAAAGCTGGGCACCCCTTCCATAGACTACCATGTTAAACGTCAATCTAGTCATGGGCACAGTAAGGCATGGGCACAGTGAGGCATGGACACAGTGAGGCATGGACACAGTGAGGCATGCACATGGACACAGTGAGGCAAAGTGAGGCACAGTGAGGCATGTAGATGGACACCCTAGGCTTATACTCGAGTCAATACGTTTTCCCAGTTTTTTGTGGTAAAATTAGGTGCCTCGGCTTATATTCGGGTCGGCTTATACTCGAGTATATACAGTAGTTTTATTCCAAAATGTAATGTTGAATGCAAAAATATTTTGAAGTAGTTTCAAATGACATTCGTCAAGTCAACGAATGTACTGGAAATTTACGAAGGAATTTCTGTTTGAACGTTCATTCGAAAATGTACTTGTGTATGGCCAGCTTTGGTGTAAAGAAAAACACATAAAAACACATAAAAACACATAACCATTTTTTAAATCCTTAGTTTCATTTTAAAATAACCTTTTTATGTGTTGTGCCAGAAACATTATTTCATAAAAATTTAACAAATTACAGAATAAATTAAAAAGGATTGAATTAGCACTTTTCATCTTTAGTAACACAACTTTTGCACAACTGTCACAATTTTTTTTACTGGATTCACTCTGGTAAAATATGTGAAGCCTGAGTATAATGTGTGTGAATCTTGTAAAAATAATTAAAAAAATATATACCGTATTAAAATGTTTTAAATATGTGCTGGTCAAAATGAAAAAAACAAACAAACATATTTTTCTATTTTTAATTATTTTTTCTTAAAAACAAACCCTGACAAGAAGATAATATTGCCAAAAAAAAAGCCTTGTTTCCCCCCCAAAAAAATTATACCTTACATCTGTATCATAACCCAGTGTTTCTTAACTCCAGTACTCAGGGCGCCCCAACAGGTCATGTTTTCAGGCTTTCCATTATTTTGCACAGGTGATTTGATCAGTTTCACTGCCTTAGTAATTACCACAGCTGTTTCATCTGAGGGAAATCCTGAAAATATGACCTGTTGGGGTGCCTTGAGGACTGGAGTTGAGAAACACTGTCATAACCAATAATAAAGTTATTAGTAGGCCAATTAATAAATTATGATCTGAAATTAAAAAATGGCTGTGGAGCTTAACTGGTTGAAATTAGTTGACCTGGTAAGCACATATTACAGCATATTTTAATAAAATTCAGGGTCATTGGATTATAAAATATGTTTTACCTTTCTTTGGATAAACTGTTATTTTACATCCCATCACCATAACAGATATATGTTTTTTCCAATATAATCAGCTGAATAACAATCTGTGTTTTAGGGAATCAGCTAAATGAACGAGTAGCTTATCACAGACTAGCTGGAATCTATAGTCATCTGAATCAGTGTGAACTGGCTGAACATTTCTACCTGAAGGCTCTGTCCCTCTGCTCTTCCCCTCTGGAACTGGAGGAAGAAGCCATCTACTACATGAAGGTCTACCTCATCCTGGGAGATATCATTTTCTATCACCTTAAGGTAAGGAACAAACACATCAAAACCAAACCTAATAATGTGAACCTGAATATAGCGTATGGCTGGCACAATCCAGTTTATTTTTTTGTTTCAAAGCCCAATATACTTCAATATGTATTTAGGCAAACAGAAGATTGAAATTTGAAAAAAGAAAACAATTTTTTGCACATGACTTGATGTTTGAAGTCAATACAGGATGGCTTTGCTGCACTTCACTCCATACTTTAATTAATTAGGACCAGAAAGTTCATGGATATTTTCGGGGGTGGGGTTGTGACCCAGGGTAGGTAGAGTGAAACAGCTTTTCATGAAATGTTCTCCTTGCATTTCAGGATCCATACGATGCAGCAGGATACTATCATCTTGCCCTGGCGGCCGCAATTGATTTAGGCAACAAGAAGTCTCAGCTGAAGATTTACACCCAGCTTGCTGTTATCTACCATAATTTCCTGGTGGACAGAGAAAAATCCCTCTACTTTTATCAGAAAGCCAGGACCTTTGCCAAAGATCTGAATGTACGAAGGATCAACCTTGCTCCTGCACAGTATTATCAGAATCCTCCATAAGGTGTATTAAATGGAAAAAAAACAAAGGACCTTATTTAATATCCATATGTAAAATAAATGATGTGCAAATATCAGTTAAAGTGTAGTTCCACCTAAAAATGGAACTTCCGCTTTTTGGAATCCTCCCCCCCCCCCTCCGGTGTCACATTTGGCAACTTTCAGGGGGGAGCAGATACCTGTGTAATTCAGGTATTTGCTCCCACTTCCGGGCATAGATCACCACGGTGACCTACACCACTTCAGGCGCCTACTCCGCCCCCCCGCTGTCTTCTGGGAGACACACAGGTCCCAGAGGACAGCAGGGACCAGTGAGGGCGCGCAGCGCGACTCGCGTATGTGCAGTAGGGAACCAGGAAGTGAAGCCGCAAGGCTTCACTTCCTGATTCCCTTACCGAAGATGGCGGCACCTCCACCCGAGAGCCAAGGGACAAATCGGCTTCAGGACCCGACATTGCGGGCGCCCTGGACAGGTAAGTGTCCATATATTAAAAGTCAGCAGCTGCAGTATTTGTAGCTGCTGACTTTTAATATTTATTTTTCCGGCGGAACTCTGCATTAACCAGTTAAAAATCAACTTACACCAGCCTACACTGTAGACTAAATTAAGCGGATTTGTGATTGGTTGGTGTGGGCTAATGCACTTTGCACATTAGTGCTCACTTCAACTAGATGCGGCCCCCTTTCAGCCAACATCTTTCCACCAGGCTCCTTCAATTTTTCCTTCAAAGGATGTTGGGTGGGAAGCAGCTGCCTTGAATGGCCAGCATTAGAGACACATCAGAAAGTAGTGAGAGGTCTCTTTAAAGCAGGAGAGTATCACCATTTAGACTGTTGTCACCAGAACAGGTTTAACCATTGAAAGATTTTTCCTAACCTGATCCTGTGACAAATCTAACATTTTGGATATGCCGTCACTGTTTTGGTGACAAAGGTCATCAGGACAGGTAGAACGGGTGAATTGAATACCTAATAAGGACACAGGCAGCAATAATAACCAGATAGGGATTTAACCCTTCTCTACTCTACCCCAAAAATTACTGTATTATGGCCACTAGATGGAGCTCACGATCAGAGGAAATAAACATATTAGACACATTAATGGGGATTATTCACAAAGCAAGTTTTTTTGGGGACATATACACCTATAGTAAGTGTAAAAAAAGGGGAGAAAATACTGCGCCAACCTCACAAAGAACTTAAAATGTTAGCAGCCAACATAACAACCTGACAAAGTGTAAAAAAAATGGAATATATAAATGTGGCGCTATGTGAGATTCGAAAGTGAATTCAAATGTGTAATGGGATTCTATAGAGAACCATATGGCCTATTGAAGACCAAATAATAAACGTTATAAGAAACGCATGTGACATGCATGCATATATAGTAAATCAGTTGAACAGTATTTAAAGTGATATCTCACCGGGGTCTAGAGGAACCCCTAACACTCATAAAAATTGCAATAAACCCAAAATAAAAAATGAAAATATGAATGTATAATAACTCTCCTGAGTGAAGACATATCATATAAAAAACTTCTTAAAGAATCTATAACACCTGTGAATAGTGCAATAAACCATAAAAATTGACCGTGAACTGGGGTTGATGTCTTATCAGACGAAACACGTCGGATTTTACATGCCAGCTCTCGCTGCTCATCTCACGCATCCTTGACATTTGGAGCTTACCATTTCTGAAGTTTATCTTTGGGTTTGTTTATATATTTTTGAGTAGATTGCCCCCCCTTTTTTTGAAATTTTGGGATTGAACTGCTTGTTTGATTTTTATTGAATTTTATGATTACTTTTAAATAAATTTCCATTTTGGATTCACACTATGTGGAAGTGTTTCTTCCTGTTTTTTCATGGTGACACGATCCATATGGAGGGCTTCGGTTTCATATGCTGATTTCTTACACTTGGAGCGAGTGTCATGGTTGGAAACGTTGAAAAACACCACCAAAAAACGGGGAAAAAACGCTGCCTAACAGGAGAGGACAAACAGTTTTGGATTCCAATTTGCTGGTCCCTGACGTGGACATAAGCCTGATAGATCCACCGCTATATGGTGAGCTGGATCTACAACACTCGGTAAGAGTATTCATTTCTTATTGTTGTCCCCGATCCAATGGTGAAGGCACTCCCGGGTGTTACATCTTATTGGTATATAAACCATCTACCTCAAGGAATTATTTGAACAGGACTTTATATCCCTACATGACGTTTTTGGATATTGTTTTCCACCTGTATAAGAGACATTTCAGATTTGTCTTCACTGAACTCTGTGGATATTTATGTTACACAATTTTCTCCTCACAGGAGATTCACGGTCACTTTTTATGGTTTATTGCACTATTCACAGGTGTTATAGATTCTTTAAGAAGTTTTTTATATGATATAAGTCTTCACTCAGGAGAGTTATTATACATTCATATTTTCATTTTTTATTTTGGGTTTATTGCAATTTTTATGAGTGTTAGGGGTTCCTCTAGACCCCGGTGATATATCACTTTAAATATTGTTCAACTGATTTACTATATATGTATGCATGTCACATGCGTTTCTTATAATGTTTATTATTTGGTCTTCAATAGGCCATATGGTTCTCTATAGAATCCCATTACACATTTGAATTCACTTTCGAATCTCACATAGCGCCACATTTATATATTCAGATATACACCTATGCTGTATACCATAGCTCCATAAACATCAATTATTTGATGTGTAATGCAGTATTGAATATTTTAAAGTGGTTCTGAGGGCAGAATTTATTTTACCTTAATGCATTCTATGCATTAAGGTAAAAATCTTCATGTGTGTTGGCCTCCCCCCTTTCCCTAAACATTTACCTGACAATCTCGATCCAGCGCTATCCCCGCTGTCAGCCCCTGTCTGCTCTATTCCTGGATTCACAGGCTTGGCTGAGAGCAGCAGGCTAATGGCTTCTGCTGCTGTTAGTCAAATCCAGTGAGAAGGTAGCGGGGAATCCGGAATCGAGGCTGCATGTCTGCCCCCAAAGCAAATGGTCTGACACAGAAGAAGAGGAGCGGAGTGCACTGGTGAGGGACCCCAAGAAGAGGAGGTTTGGGCCACTCTGTGAAATACTATTGCAATGAGCAGGTAAGTATAACATGCTTGGTATTTTAATAAAAATAGAAAAAAAGGTCCTTACAATCACTTTAAATACACATTTTCTGGTCATTAGCAACTCTGTTTTGTTTGAGGTTTAATGGTCCTTTAATTGCTGCGATCTGTTCTAAAATTGGTTGTTTGGTGTGGATTACTGCACATTATTGATCATTACATATATCTAAATAAGCCTTTAGATCTTATAACTTACAGTGTGAAAATTGTATTTTATATTGCACATTTTTTAAATGAATATTTTATCTTGTATATTTACAGTATCTACTGACCTCTAATTACACGGTATAAAACAAAAATGATGTTCTCGAAAAAAATACATTTATTCCAGGACAAATCATTTGTTAAATTAAAAGAGCTACCATATATACTCGAGTATAAGCCGACCCGAATATAAGCCGAGGCACCTAATTTTACCTCAAAAAATGGGAAAATTTATTGACTCGAGTATAAGCCTAGGGTGTCCATCCGCATGCCTCACTGTGCCTCACTTTGCCTCACTGTGTCCATGACTAGACTGACGTTTAACATGGGAGTCTATGGAAGGGGTGCCCAGCTTTTAAAAATCGGTGCTCCCCGGCTGTAGGTCCTCCAGACATAAAACTTTGCACACTTATAGAGGAGAAATGGGGCTATATGTGTGCCATGTTTACGATCGGCCGGTACCGGGTCCCCAAAAATCACCGGAGAAATTACCATTTAACATGGGAGTCTATTGAAGGGGTGCCCGGCTTTGAAAAATCGGTGCGGTACCGGGTCGCCAAAGTCCGGGAGATCAGGCGCAAAAAGGTGACTCGAATATAAGTCGAGGGGGGCATTTTCAGCACAAAAAAATGTGCTGAAAAACTCGGCTTATACTCGAGTATATACGGTACCTGTTTGCAATCAAAATGAATATTTCCAATTGTTTTGAAAAGTTTACAAGCCTAAAAACTGATATTTTATATCATTTTATTAATATTTTAAATGTTATGTTTTAGAAAAAATAAAAGTACACCCATTTTTCAAATTCAACACTGCATGTGTGCTTGTTGCCCCTCTGCCATAATGGCTGGATGCTGTACTGAGCAGTACTTGTAGGGCCCTATGTGTTCAGGGACAGGAATTCTGGATTTGGGGCATTCATCCCTGAGAAGATATGACCCTAAATGTGAGTACCCCTCGGTACAGCGTCCAGCACCATCCAGCGATCGTGTATTGCAGCCTGTCATAGATTTTAAAAGACTGCAGTCAGTCGTTCTGTTCGCTGCACCTGTGCATGAAGCCTTACATGCTTTAGCCCTCCTTCACAATGAACACGGGTTTGAAATTGTGCGAGTTCAGCTGAATTCGCACGATTTCAAACCGGCAAGTTTGGGGGCAATTTGGAAGACATCTGTGCGAGTTCATGCACAGATATCTATTAAAATCGCCCCTAAAGTCACCAAAAGTAGTGCAGGAACTACTTTTGGAAATCAGTGTGGCGCCGCAAAGTCGGCGTCGCAGCGATTGGAACAGTGGCGTTGCCGGCAATAGGCAGTGATTTGGCATGCGATTTGACAGGTCAAATCTTTTGTTTAGACATATCAAATCAAACCGATCTCTTGGGAACACATTTGGCCAATTGGTTCCTGCTGGCTTGTTGCAGTGCCACAGGTGTCCTGCTCTTCTCTCTGGTGAACGACCAGTCTTTGTCTGAAAGTAGAGGTCCCCCCCCCCCGCTTACAACTTTCAATGTTGCTGGCTCCTGCTATCTCAGTGCTGCTCCTCTGAACTTCCAGTAAAAAGGAACAGTGTCCAGTCAGTATGTTAGCTTGTAAAATGGAGACGGGAGGAACAAGGGAGGGCTTTGCAATCCTAGGCTACGGGCTGTGTGTTCTGTGTGTTTCTCTCCAGACAGTTTCTTTTTTTTTTTTGGGGGGGGGGGGGTGTTGGTGGTGCTGTGTTTGCGCTGGGAGTAAGTGGTGGGGGCTAATGTGGCACCCATTGCGTTCCACCCTCCATGCACTTGTGGGCTTGGCCAGGAAACTGGATATGGACAATAAGTAGACATGGTGTAGCCTCATGGTGTATGGCTTGTAGTGTTCCACAATTCTTTTGTTTAGACAAAATAGGGCCGAGAGGTACCCTGAAGAGATTGTGGGAGTGAAATAAACCCCATTGGCCCCAGCAAGGTCAGGGTCAGCAATAACCCCTAGCAAGTGTCAGGGCAAGTAATAACCCCTGGTGTATGATTTAAATATTTTGCGCTTACCAAGGTAGTGATGTGAACGTGATTATAATAAGTGAAGAAAAAATAATATGAGTAAATATAAATGTGAATATACTAAACATCAGACAACAATAGCAGAAGTTGCCCAAAAAGTGGTGGTAAAGAGCTGAAAAACAATGTAGTTTCCTGTATGTTGACTGAAAATGTTCTGCCGTCTGTATGCAGAACAAGTTCACGGACAACGCCCTTCAGACAAAAATCCACGGATTTGTCCGATGGAAATCCGATTGTGTGTACAAGGCTTTAGACATCACTTGATTCCACCTGCTGTTTGATATAGGACCAGTCTCCGCCAAGTCTGGCAATCAGTTACTCTATTTAAGCTGTGCTTAGATCAGCCTTCCTTGCCTAAACAATGTTTGTCCTCATGTTGCTAAGCCTTGTACTTTGTGATGCCTTGTACTTTGTGATGCCTTGGCCCTGGGAGTCCTGCTGTGCACTGTGCTTACCTATCCCTTAAAATCCAGCATGCAGAACAGTACCCTGTACCTGGAAGTACCATTGTGCACTCTGCTCACCTGTCCCAAGTAATCCTGCATGCTGAGCAGTACCCAGTTCCTTGAAGTTCTGCTATGTACTCTTATCACCTGTCCCTAGAAACCCTGCACATTACTGAAACTTTGGAGCTGTCCAGTCCCTGAACACTTTTATTCACATCCCAGTGACCTGGTCATTATTTATATCTAGTGGGGGACACTAATATCAGGCATTCAGGACAGGCCTATAGACCAATATACCACAATAAAGTATATTCTGTGAGCAAAGAAAGCATTGTAAAAAATCTTGGGTTGATGCTTTTTTCCCCTCACTCAGATGCACTGGTTATGTTTAGTACACAATCAGCCATAACACATAATATATTCTGTTGGAAATGTATTTGTACCATCGAGCACAGGAACTTTGACAAATCTGCGTAAAAAGTACCTCTTATGCCGCGTACACACGGTTGGAATTTCCGACAACAAATGTTCAATGGGAACTTGTTGTCGGAAATTCCGACCGTGTGTAGGCTCCATCGGACGTTTGCTGTCGGAATTTCCTACAACAAAAATTTGAGAGCTGGTTCTCAAATTTTCCGACAATAATACTTGTTGTTGTAAATTCCGAGTACAAAATTCCACGCATGCTCGAAATCAAGCAGAAGAGCCACTAACTTAATTTTTTTCGGCTCGTCGTAGTGTTGTACGTCACCGCGTTCTTGACGTTCTGAGTTTGCGAGCAACATTTGTGCGACCGTGTATATGCAAGACAACATTCCGTCGGGAAAAAAAAAACACGGTTTTGCTGTCGGAAATTCCGATCGTGTGTACACGGCATAAGAGTACACAACTTGTTATTACAGAATTTTATTGACATTAAGCTAATCCTAACATAAGAGATATTAATATTATATATATCATTTTTTAAAAACGAGTCATAATATTATTTTAAAAAAATCATTAAAAAAGGTACTGTGTGTTTCTGGCATACAGTAAAACCTTGGTTTGAGAGTAACTTGGTTTAAGAGCGTTTGGCAAGACAAGCTAAATTTTTAAATACATTTTGACTTTATATATAAGCGATGTCTTGATATACAAGTAGTGTCAAGTAACAGCTGAGTATAAGAGAAGAGAGGCGCCTCCAAGTGTAGCAATATGGTTACATTTAATGAAGGTACAACATTTAGCAAATCACATGGTTGATGATTAAAACAGGCACATCTAAGTATGCAGGAATCCGGGGTAAAACTGTCCACATAGATCATCCTCCACACTGCAATTGAGGCCATCCCTTCCACAAGCTCTTTAAGCCTCGCTTTAGATCGCTCTACTGCAGGGTAGTCTTCCCAGTCATGATTATAGACTGACAGCGGTTAGAGCCGGCGGTGAGGAGGACGGTCTATGTGGACAGGTTTACCCCGGATGCTTGCATACTTAGATTGCCTGTTTTAATCATCAACCATGTGAGTTGCTAAATGTTGTACCTTCAATAAATGTAACCATATTGCTACACTCTGCTGGATTTTGCTTCTATTCCCCTTGTGGAGGCTGCCATTTATAAATGAACATTTTATGGTTACACAATCACATTGCTTTGATCTTTTTATATGGACTATAAACTGCTTTGGATCACATGCATGTTTCCGGAACGAATTATGCTCGCAATCCAGGGTTTTACTGTATTTAGAAAAGAAAAATTGTAAAAATGCATATTTTTTCAGCAAAGACCTGCCTTAAAACATTTGTCCACTAGAGAGCAGCAAAGGATTTTTCCTCTTGTATCTGGACTAAACCTCAGTCATATCTGCCACTCAAAAGAGGGACCAGCAACTGAACGTGATACAGTGGGAAGACACTCTATCAAATGTATAATTTTTGTGTTTATATTTACTGAATTGCCAAATTTTTAAACTGCAATTTTTGCTAATGAAAAACTGTGACAAAACCAGAAAAATGAAAAGACGAAGTTAATGTGCAAAACGAGCCATGCAGGCAAGAGGCTCAGTATACTACAATGCACTGTGCCTTTTTTTTTGCCAAATACAGTGAAATGTGGTCAGGGATGCTGTTAGAAATCATGGGGCCCCGTACAGTCTACCTGACAGCCCCCCTCCAAAAATATTCAATTCTATTTTTGCCAAAATGCCACACGGCCTTTTCTCAGAAGTTGCACCCTCCCATTCAACAATGCTCATTCATGTGATTAGCATTTCTATGCAAGCACCTCACAACTGCATTGCAATGCAGGATTAAAGCAGGCGGTGACAAGGCAATATGCTTCATCAAATACACTATGAAGAGCGATCCAAATGCTTACTGCAAAACACATTTGAACAACTCCTTAGTTTATTCAAATAATTTCTTAGAATTTTCAATTTTTTTAAAACATTTTTTAGAATTACATTTTTTACTTATTTTTTTTTTTTTACATTGTTTGACTGTCCTGCGCTTTGGTGAAATATCAGGGGCCCCCATGTGTGTCCGCAGCAGCTGCTAGTAGGAGAGGAGGGAAGCTAGCAGCTCTGCAGGATAGGTGGGCACACAGAGGACCCGGGACAGTCTCGCATTTTGCAGATCTTTCCCGGACACCTTTATTCCAGGACAATACAGTGTCCCGGAATGAAACTGACACAGCCACGGCCAATCTGATGCCCACAAAAAAGGCCGCCACATCACCGCTTTACTCACTGACAGTACTTGTCCTGGCCGGGAATGCCTGGAGGAGCACAATACCCGCCCCCCTGCTTGTGATTGGAGAAATGATAAATCCCGCCTCTTGTTTCCAATAACTGTGCTGTGATTCGTTACAGCACAAGCTGATTTTTGGGAAGGGAGGGTGTCTCTGAATGGTAGTTTGGAAATGTGGTCACCCTACCTGAACAGCAGAAGGATGTGGTGAGAAAAAGGAGAAGCCGACAGCCGCTGCAGGAGGAGCCACAAGAGTCAGCAGTAAGACAGTACAGCTGGCTCTACTGCTGGACAGGTGCCCTGGCCCCGCTTTTGAACTGATGGGGCCTGGACCTTGTACAGGAGGGCTGGCTGCACTGCGTTATCAGTGTTCCTGAATGTGATTGGCACAACTGTGGGCCTCTACTGGGACCCCGTGAAGACTGCCTGATATACACCCATATTAATTTAATTTTGCTTGTGTCTGATAGCTTTTGGAACATGCTCATCCTCAGCGACATGGCGGCATGTGTCTCTTTTTGGGGGCCCATGTGCAGTACATGTTCTTTTCTCTATCCCAGCAATGCTGAACTGCTGGAGAGGGCAGCCTGTGCATGCATGCACCAAGGAAAAAGATGAGGCATCACCAGCACTTCATTGCAAACATATACATTACTTTATTAGTGCAAGGTCACATTAGTCAAGCAAGCCAAGCGCCAACAATATACATGCTTTTATTTCCATCTGTGTCCCATTGGGGAGATTTCCCTTCACTTCCTGTCCCATAGCCAAAACAGGAAGTGAGTAAATCAGGAAGTGAGAGAATATTTGATTGTCACCAGAACTGGTGTCCCTATTGAAAGATTTCCCTTCTAAACCTGTTCTTCGGACAACCCAGAATTGGGGATATTCTTTTACTTTCACCTTTGCTGAAACGATAAACAGGACACATTGAGAGGGTGAATCTCACTAATGGGGGTACAGGCAGCACTAAAAACCTGACAGGTTTTCTAATCCCTCTTCACTCTATCCAAAACGAAAAAAAAGCTTTGTCTTTAGGTATACTTTAGGAAAGGACCCTGCATAGCTCCAAAATGTTGGCTTGCTTGATTTTGAAGACATTGCACTTATAAAGAGTGTACAGTATATGTATACAATGGAGTGCTGGTGACATCTCTTCACTTCCACTGTACAGTTTGCACAGTGCCATCTACTAGGGGTGCGGAATTTAATCGCTGCATCGGTTCATCGCGATTCGGGCGTCCCCAATGCGGCACCGATGCATGCAAACCTATTAATCGATTACCGCAATGTCTAGCCCCGCCCCCTCCTCTCGGGAGAGCTGTTACCTTATTTGTTGTTTTTTTTTCCTATGACGCGCTCATGTGACTGCCCGGCCCGCCTCTCTCCTCTCTGCTTTCACGTCTCACGTCTCTCCTGGCATCAGAGACGTGAAAGCAGAGTGGAGAGGGCAGTCACATGAGCGCGGCATGTACACAGTCACACTGTTCCCCCGCCGGATTCTGTCCCCCCCTGTCTCTCGGCTACTATCGGAACTCCGCCCCCCCCAGCCCTGTACATTGCCGCTCCCTCCTACTCACGAATGCAAATTCTTTTAATACCGCCCCGCCTCTCCAGCTCCGCTCACGCCTACTGTTTTTTCATGAATGCTAATGAGCAGAGGGCTGGAGAGGCGGGGCGGTATTAGGAGCATTTGCATTCGTGAGGAACAGTAGGAGGGAGCGGCAATGTACAGGGCTGGGGGGGGGGCGGAGTTCCGATAGGAGCCGAGAGACAGGGGGGAACAGAATCCAGCGGGGGGGACCATTCTCGGCACAACAGGTATTCTTTTTTTATACTTACCTGCTGATCTCCTGTAGCATGTCCGCCGTCTGACCATCTCCTGTAGCATGTCCGCAGTCACCGACCATCTCCTGTAGCATATCCGCAGTCACAGACCATCTCCTGTAGCATGTCCGCAGTCACCGACCATCTCCTGTAGCATGTCCGCAGTCACCGACCATCTCCTGTAGCATGTCCGCAGTCGCTGATCATCTGTAGCATTTCCGCAGTCTCTGATCATCTCCTGTACTAGGTCTGCACTCTCTGACCATCTCCTGTACTATGTACAAGTTGTTGTCTGTTTTGTTTAGACTTTGCTACATGCAGGGAGTGTTGTCTTTTTTTTTAAAGAACAGATATAATAAAAAAAATTGAGTTCTCCTGACTGCTTAATTTTTTTGGGTGAAAACCATGCGCACTTGCGCTGTAATCGTGATGCATCGTGATGCATCGCGGAATCGAATCGTTGACCTGATAATCGTAATCGAATCATGAGGCCAGTAAAGATGCGCACCTCTACCATCTACTGCAGTCATTATGATCACCCATCTGTTTCCAAGGTTAAACACTGGAAGGAGTGCAGTCCACATCCTCTGATTTATACGTTTAAAAAAAGCGGTGCACCCAGCCATGATGCTGAGAACGAGGATCCAAACTCTGCTATGTCCCAAAAGCTATTAGGGATAAGATAAGGTAAAAATGAGGGAGTAGATCTGGCTGGCTCTGTTGATGCCAGCAGAGGTGTGTCAAGCACATTACACTATATTTTGCAAAAAAGTCACAGTGCATTGTAATATACTGACATTTTTCACAGCTGTTGACTCTCAATCCTGGCTGTTTGTTGACAGCTGGGGTCTGCACTGAACCACCAATCAGTGGTTCCCAACTATGTGATCAGCTGTGACATAGTAATCATATATGCAGACTGGAGAATTAATTGATAAAAATTAGATGAACACAATCATCCTCAGGTTGCAGTGTTGACGTGCATTGCCATATATTTAATATTGTAATTGTCAGATACAGTTACATTATTAAAAATAATAATAATATTTAAAATTTAAAAAAGTTGAAATTTTTCTTCTAATTTTTGCACATTTGTTAGTCTATAATTATTACAGATTAGGGTAATAAAAAAGTTGAATTCTCTCTTGAAAATTGTGTTTGTACGCCTATGTTAAAATTCTGTTTCTGTAGTATTAGCATCATTTTTTTTCCTGCTTGATATGTGGAGTTTAAATAATTTTAAAAACATTACTATGTGGTTGTTTTGCTGTATTACCAGAATGGCACACCCTCAGCTCTTCCATGCGCCAAGATAAATATTTCCAAAATATTTCCAAAACACACTTTTCCTGAAGTCTGATGTCACTGTAATTTCACAATGCCAGCAGGAAGCAGGTCTGAGAATATAGTAAACATGAGGTAATGCTAAGAGAGGATTGTCATGTCTATATTACTGTGAACCCTGCCATGTACTTTATGTGGCTAAAAACTGAACCTATTCAGTAACACAAAACTAAGTGCAATGGGGGATGTGTGAAGTGAAAAATTCAAACACCTTACACACCCGAACACAGTGCAGGAAAGGCTCTGTGCACATTTTCCGCACTGCGTTTAAACATACTGCCCTTGCAATCTGCATGGGATGTGGGTTAATGGCACCTCAAACGCAGATTGCAAATGCTGTGCATTTTAAAAAGTAGTGCATAGTCTATTAAAACAAACAGGCTGTCAAAACGCACTGCATGGGAAACGCACGGAACACACTCATTCTCTTGCAATCCTGGTGTGAAATTCTTAATGGTACCACTCACGCATCTGGAAATGCAGCGCTTTTTCAGATACAGGAAACAAGCACTATGAGGTTTCCATGCGGCTGCAATCTTAAAAAGAAGCAGGGACCTTTTCCTGCATTTCAAATGAATAGGCTGCTGTGCCTATGCAAACACAGCACACAGGAATCTTAAATATGTGAACCTAGCCTAAATCTGGTAAATATTGTTATGAAAGGCTTGCAGCATTTCTGGCTAAAGTACATAATATCTAATAAATTTCTCATTAATTTAATTAGAATCTGCAGTAGCCTATCTTTAGAAATCTTTGATGATGTGCAAATCATAGTTACATATGTGCTCTGTGGCTAATGAATGCTTGTCACCAGTGGCGGCTGGTGCTCAAAATTTTTGGGGGGGCGCAAACAAACTGAAAAAAAAAAACATCAATTGCCGCCACTGTGCCCATTAAATGCAGCCACTGTGCCCAAACGCCACCAGTTTCCCCCCAAATGCAGCTAGTTTCCCCCCAAATGCAGCCAGTTTCCCCCCAAATACAGCCAGTTTGTCCCCAAATACAGCCAGTTTGTCCCCAAATGCAGCCAGTTTGTCCCTATATACTGCCAGTGTATCCCCATATACAGCCAGTGTGTTCCCATATACAGCCAGTGTGTCCCCATATACAGCCAGTGTGTCCCCATATACAGCCAGTGTGTCCCCATATACAGCCAGTGTGTCCCCATACAGTGGCGTCACTAGGGTTGGTGTCACCCGGTGCAAAAAAAAAATGGTGTCACCCCCCAACAACTATAGTCCCCCCTCAGTACAGACCCCCCTCCACTAACTACAGACCCCCCTCCCACAGTATAGATCCCCTCCCTCAGTACAAACCCGCTCCACTAAGTACAGACTCCCCACCATCAATATAGACCCGCCTCCCTCAGTATGAACCTCCCCCTCAGTACAGACACCCCCACCTCAGTGCAGACTGCTCCATAAGTACAGACACCCCCACCTCAGTGCAGACCGCTCCATCAGTACAGACACCCCCACCTCAGTGCAGACCCCCTCAGTTACAGACACCCCCTCAGTTACAGACCCCCCTCGTACAGACACCCCCCTCAGTACAGACACCCCCCTCAGTAACAGACCCCCCTCAGTAACAGACACCCCCTCAGTTACAGATCCCCCCTCAGTTACAGACCCCCCTCAGTTACAGACCCCCCCCTCAGTACCAGACCCCCCCTCAGTACAGACACCCCCCTCAGTACAGACACCCCCCTCAGTACCAGACCCCCCCTCAGTACAGACACCCCCCTCAGTACCAATCCCCCCTCAGTACAGACACCCCCCTCAGTACAGACACCTCCCTCAGTAACAGACCCCCCTCAGTAACAGACACCCCCTCAGTTACAGATCCCCCTCAGTTACAGATCCCCCCTCAGTTACAGACCCCCCTCAGTACCAGACCCCCCCTCAGTACCAGACCCCCCCTCAGTAACAGACACCCCCTCAGTTACAGATCCCCCTCAGTTACAGATCCCCCCTCAGTTACAGACCCCCCCTCAGTACCAGACCCCCCCTCAGTACCAGACCCCCCCCCCCTCAGTACAGACACCCCCCTCAGTACCAGACCCCCCCCTCAGTACCAGACCCCCCTCAGTACAGACACCCCCCTCAGTACCAGACCCCCCCTCAGTACAGACACCCCCCTCAGTACCAGACCCCCCTCAGTACAGACACCCCCTCAGTACAGATACCCCCCTCAGTACAGACACCCCCCTCAGTACCAGACCCCCCTCAGTACAGACACCCCCCTCAGTACAGACACCCCCCTCAGTACCAGACACCCCCCTCAGTACAGACACCCCCCTCAGTACCAGACCCCCCTCAGTACAGACACCCCCCTCAGTTACAGCCCCCCCTGGTGCAAACTCCCTCTTGTGCAGACCCCAGCAGTACAGACACCCCCTCCCCCCATCAGTAAAGATGCCCCCCTTACCTTTCAGACCTCAGAACAGAGCGGCAGATACACACAGCGGTGTGTCTCTCGAGCGCGGGCTCCTCCTCCTCCTCTGTGGATGTAAACATAGAGGAGGCAGAGGGGGCGGCGGCTTCCTTCCGCTCCGCTGAGGGACACAGCCGCAGCGTGAGCCTAAGGCACAGGGCAGCGAGCGGGCGATGTCAGTGTGGCCGCTGCGCTACCCACGGGTGTCACCCCTCTGGTGGGTGTCACCCGGGTGCGGCCCGCCCCCCCCGCACCTGGCTAGCAACGCTAGTGTCCCCATATACAGCCAGTTTGTCCCCAAATGCAGCCAGTGTGTCCCCATATACAGCCAGTTTGTTCCCAAATGCAGCCAGTGTGTCCCCCATATACAGCCAGTTCCCCCAGCCCTACACTTACCTTCCTCGGGTCATCGCTGTCCTTCTTGTCTTCTCCTGTCCTCGATGTCGCTTCAGCCAATCAGGTCACCGGTAACCAGATCCGGTGAACCTGATCGGCTAAAACGCCTGTCAATGTTCACCAAGGAACGCACCCCCCGTGCGTCCCTCGTGAACTATTTTGGAGCCGAATACAGCCTGAGGGCTGTAATCGGAAAGCCTATCAGAGCCGCTGGCTCTGATAGACACTTCCAAAACACACCCACCGCCGGCCACCGCTCTAATTCAGATGGCCGGCGCTTGCCAGGGGGCCGGCCATCTGAATAGTGGGCGGCAGCGGTGACAATACATAGGTTCATGCAATGCATGAACCTATGTATTGTTTTTCAGTGGCGGTGCAGGAGCGAGAGGGGGCGGCGCTCCGGCGCCCTCTATGGACGCACCGCCACTGCTTGTCACCATGTTAAAAGCTTTACACGTTTGTGACAATAGAGGCTATGAAGAGTGGATCACTGTAGCTGTTGAGTGACTTTTCAGAAATTCAGTGCTTCTGTTTGGCCTAGTGTTAGGTAAAATATAGAGCAGTGGTCATTTAGTTGTGTCTGTTACTGGCTTCCACTGCTGTCAATCACACCAAGTGAGCCAATGAGGAGAGAGAGGGGGCGGGGCTGAGCCATGGCTCTGTGTGTGAATGGACACGAAGAGCCACAGCTCGGGAACGAGCCTGCTTGAGTGTCCCCTGTGACGGACTGTCTGGCACTCTGCCTGGGTGCCTACACCAAACAGTGCTGCTTCCTCATCGCTGGAACACAGGAACCAGATATTATAGCTGGGAATTGCACCCAACAACTAGTCGACACTAGATTAGGTGCAAACAAGAACTCTCTATATTGTAAATTCAAACAGAATTTATACCACACAAAATCAGATAAGAGCTTGATCACATTATCCTAAACAATGCAAACCTGTAACAGTATTATCATTACTAAATCTAACAGCACCATCTATTGAACAGCTAGCAGCTAACAGTAACCTAATTAAACAGTGATCTAGTTAACAGTAAGCTAATCAATAACCAGGCACCCAGACCAGCTTTGATTGTTTAGGAAGCCCACCCCAGACAATCCGGCAACAAGTCCACAGCCCTGGATACACAAAATACATTACACATGCTGGCTTTCAGGTGTTTGGCTTTCCCTTGTGAAATCTGTCCACTAGAAAAGTCATCATAAAAGGAAAAACTCATACAATGTTCCAGCAATCTAAAAATGTGAAGTTCATTTATCTTCATAGATTGTGTGAAAGAGATTGTTGATAAATATTTCTATTCTATCCCAAGTGTAGGTGCTTCTCCAACCCAGTCTGCAGGAGGACCACCATACTTCCGTTGGCCATTAACATGTTCAAGATTAATATTACACCTTTCCATCCACTTCAGAAAGGAAGCTTCATTGTCTTTATTCAGAGTATTAGTCCAAGCCTCGTTCTGTTTTCATCACGTTGTTGTCCATCATTAGAGAATGATCTTCTCTCTCCATGGGATTAGAGGCCAAACTGAGCTCTTTTCCATGCTCTGACTAGGAGAAGCAGAGAAAATTCCCGGTCTCCTCCATAGGCCATAATCAGTGTGTAGCAGGCTTGCCCCTAGTCATCTCAAAAAAGCCACTGTTTCAGTTGGGTCTGTCACACCCCCATTGCAAGCTGCTTGCTCTGGAATCACCTTGGAGGATGGAGGGGCCAAGAGCGCCAGTGAGGGACCTGAGAAGGGGAGGATCGGGGCTGCTCTGTGCAAAACCATTGCACAGAGCAGGTGAGTATGACATATTTGTTATTTAAAAAAAAAAAAAAGAAAGCATTTAACATCACTTTAAGAGCTAGCCAGTCTGAAGGAAAGAAGGGGAAGGGAAGAATTTATTAAAACCATCAAATACATCAAGGGGGTGAATAAGGTTGAGGAGGGCAGTATTTTCAATATGAAGCCAAGATCAAGAACACGGGGGGGACATGACCTCAATCTAGCACAGTCCAAAACTAATCTTACAAAGTATTATTTTACCAAAAGATTAGTTGATGCTTGGAATAGACTTCCAGCAGAGGTGGTGAGTCAATCAATAGTAAATGGATTCAAACATGCTTGGGACAAATATAGATCTATACAAAAAGGTTAACTAAAAAAAGTTTAAAAAACGAAAAAACAAATAAATAAAAAAAATGGTGCAGACTCAATGTACCACTTGTTTTTTTGATGCTGTCACTATTCTATGTTTCTTGTAGCATGCAGACATGATGAGAGTTCTTCTGAAAGTCAAAAACTGATCATCACAAATGCTTATTTGAAAAAATTCTTATTTAATTTTGTCACAACTATAGCAACACATTTTTAAAGTGGTGCAAATAAGAACCACTTGAATCTACCACGCATGCCATAAACTTGGAACAAAATTGTTGTGAGGCTTTCACAAATTAGTCAGAACCATACCACCGGAAAATTGTCTTAAAAACTTTATTTAATTGCCCTCTTGGAGTCTTTTCTGGAAATGAAAGCCTATCCCTCTAGAATAAAAAAATAAAAATAAAATTTTAGTTCCACTTTAACCACTCTCTACTTTATCTAAAAAAAGGTTTTGCCTTCCATTATACTTTTTAAAAGTTGATATATGTAGATCTGCTTGTAATTTCAGCTTTCTATATCAGAGATTGCTTCGGCACACAGTAACCTCTACTTATTCTTTTGTTCACCCTCAGTTTGAATTACCATATATGTGACAGGCTTATTTAAATTTTACTGAATAGATCTATTTTTTGTCATATTATAGCTGCAAAAAAGCAACACTGAATGTCTAGGATGATGGGAGATTTAAAAAAAAGATATATCATTAGATAAAAGCTGCACAGTTCAAATGAACTTCTGAGTAACTTCCATCTGTTTTGCAGCAGCTTCAGAGCCTATGGAGTGAACTTTCTTCCTTTACCCATTAGAGACACGTAGTGACTCATTCTTTCCATACACACTAAAAGTGCTTACTAGGTCTGTGCTTATGGACGTGGTGAAGGAGCCTCCTAATTGACGCCATAACACAGAAAACACATGTATGATTTGAATATTCAATTGACCAATTCTTGTTCCACTCCCTGTTCTTAAGTGACATTTATGAGAGCTTACAGGCCAGAGCTCTTTCTCACAGTTTCCAAAGTTTTCTGTTTATTTCCTAAATAACTCAATTATGGCAACTTATGGTGGTATTATACAACATATTTGCTTCACTACATTTATACATTTAAAATAAAACAAATTAATATAAAGAGTGATGTAGCAATAATTCATAGTTTTGTTAGCATGAAGGTGCATGGGAATGATTGGGCTCCACTTATGTTCTGTGCTTCCCGTGAAAAGAACAGCATTCCTGTTTTTCTACACATTTGATTGGTCTTTGTTACAGGTTTCTTTAATTGCACTGATTTTTTGACATCATTTAGGGAGGTGCATTTTGGAGGTTGTTGGTGCAGATGTCTTTATTTAGAAGAAAGTGGGGAGATGGTGTACAGGCTTTTGGAGGATGTCCCAATGGAGTAGGACAGCAGAAGCAAGGATCAAATGTTGTTAGATTGCAGCATAACAGGCTAATCAAGCTTTAGATGTTCCTTCTGACTATGTGTAAATTAATTCAATGGGCTATCCCACTCATTACTCTGATTTTTAAAAGGAAAGAAGGAATTCTGGTTTCAGGTTTAGACAAAATCACATTTAAATTTCTTGGCCTACCCAGTACTGAGCAGACTTTACATCTTGTAAAGAAACAGAGAACCATGTTGTCACTGGGTCAGGGATCAGGCTCGGAGACCAGTGGCTATAGTAGTTGAGAGACTCCCACTGACCAGCAAGATAGGTATACAAGCAGGCCACTTTGGCAGATTTGGCTCCCCCGAGGTGTGGGATATAAGTACTAAACTGTATTTACCATGATGGTGGAGATGGGTTTTGCTGCTTGATAGTACCAGGTTGTGGTTCTCAGGGTCTCCCCACCAGGAGGTAAGCAAGCTGGGGTCCAGTAGCAGATATAGCTGGTAGGGATCAAGCAAAAGCATAGTCAGTAAACAAGCCAATGGTCAGTAAAAAGTGGTTGCAGGTTGGAATCAAGCAGGAGTGTAGTCAAGGAACAAGCCAAAGGTTTGTAGGTCGGTGTTGGTAGCGAAGATGCAGAAGGCAGCAGGAGTGACAAGAGCAAGATATTGTCTGGAGAGAGCACAATAATCTGGCAAGCAGGAAGTGCATATACATGGCTTGAATCAGGAAGTAATGGGAGGAGCAAAAAGCTCATAGTTCAAGAGAAACAAGACATAAGGCAAGGTTGTCAAAGCAATCAGGCAGGGAGCTGTCAAGCATCTCAGGTGGCTAAACTAGAGGAGTTACCGCCAGACACAGCAGAGGTCCTCGATTCAGACCCAGACACCGACACCTGTTTATATGACCATCAAATCTTTCTGTCGGGCCTATTTATCCTTTTCTACCCAAAACTTCTTAAATGTGAAAAAATTTAACCACTTCCCTCCAGCCTTTTGTCAAATGACAGCTGGGCGGAACCTTTGTCATTCACGGTGGACATCATATGACGTCCTGCTGGAATGTGTCTCGCATGCGCCCCATGAGCTGTGATGCAATGCGATCTGTCACCGGCTGTGTCCACCGGACACACACAGTCAATGACTGATTAGTGTACCGACCCGTTGCCAGTACCATGTAATCTCTGTGACCAATCACAGAAAATGACATGACAACTGTAAACTATGAATGGCTTTGATTCACGCCAGTCATTGTGTACAATTGTTTTGCTAGCTGTGATTGGTCACAGTGATCACATGGTACAGGCAGGGCCAATCACAGTTCAATAAACTCGCCATGCCTCTTACAAAATATATTGCACTGTTTATTTTTCAAAAAGGGGTCATTTGGGGGATATTTGTACTGTCCTAGCATTTTCGGACCTTGAGAAATTAGATAGTTCGTCAGTACATTAAGATTGTTCAATTTTCAGAGATATATACCATAGTTTGTGGACTTTTTTCACCAAAGAAATGTAACAGTAAATGTAACAGTAAAAATTTTATAACAGAAAAGAAGAAAACAATTTTTTGGACAACAATTTTCGGTCTTTTTTTCTAGGAAAAAAACAAAACCCACTGGCGATTTAAATAATACCAATTGAAAGCCCTATTTGTGTAAAAAAAAATAAAAGATAAAAACTACATATAGGTACAGTGTTGCATGACAATTGTCATTCAAACTGCAACAGCACTGAAAGCTGAAAATTGGCCTGGACAGGAAGGGGGTAAAAGAGCCCAGTATTGAAGTGGTTAAAATGAACAATTATCCACCTCCCCTTGTTGGAGATTAAATGGCTGAGATGAACAAACTTATCATTTATGACAAATTACTGACGGAAAGTGTGGAACCCCTAAAAATGTGATTTTGATATGATCTAAATGGCAGCAGTTGGGGGGGGGCAGGATAGTGAATCCCCATAATCCTGTTTCCTAAGGACTGATGTTTTTGGGGTGTGTGTGGATAGGGTGAGTATGGATGTAGCCTATTCTTCAGTTGTATGCATTTCCAGTGTGGACTCCTATGCAATTTTGTAATGCAACCTGCATGACATTTGTATATGTGTATCTTTAAGTTAGGTTTAGTCTTACTAAAATAATAAAATTAATTTCCTGCAAAATAAAATCTGATTAAAAAAAGAAAAAACGATTATCAGCACGCTCTAATAATGAAACTTGGACTATGGGAAAAACAGCTATTAGTCAGGTGTGCGAGACATGTATTTTCGATGGATTCTTCATGGCTTATGAGCCCTCTGAACATATGGACACTTTAAACTAAAGGCAGGGTGATCATATATTATTTTCTTTACTGCAGTTGAGGTGTGGGATGTGTCTCAACAACTAACAACAAGTAAAATGTGAGTTGCTGACATTAACAGTTTTAAGATAGCTATGGATCTATCAGTATATTGATGGATCAATTGACTTGCAAATATCCTTTAGAAAGGAAACATGGTGGTATTTAAGTATGTAATGGGGTGTTATATTCATTTTATCTAGTGGCAGATATCCTAGTAGATATCCTTTAAAGCAGGGGTGTCAAACTCAATTTCATCGTGGGCCACATCAGCATTATGATTGCCCTCAAAAGGGCCGGTTGTATCTGTAAGATTAGATGTCCAGCGCATCCCCTCCCCTTACATTAGATGTCAAGAGCCACCCTACGATCAGAAGTTGAGTCCCCCACCCTCCCTTACATCACAGAGCACCCCCCTTACCTTATGCTGCTGCTGGGAAGAAGATGGATGCATTGCTTGAAAGCAGAAAGTACAGGGTCCGGAGGAGGACCAGAGGAGGACTGGAGCTCTCCTGCAGGAAAGGTGCGAGGGCCACATGAAGTTTCGACCCGCGGGCCTTGAGTTTGACACCTGTGCTTTAAAGGGTCAAGTCATGCATCGCACACACTCTTGGAGATGGCAAGAAGTAAATAAGTTCTGTAGCAACTACCAACTGGAGAGCAGTAACACCACAAAGCATATATCGCCATCACACCGTCACATGCCTGACAAAGGGGTAATGCGTGGCTCCGAAATGCTGCAACTTACCGCTATGATGTGAGCCCCATGATAAACGTTTGGAGGATGGTATCTTGAAGAATCATGATTTGCTCGCGATATATATCCTTTGACTTTAAGGCACCTTCAAGTATAGGAGAACCCTGGGAGATTGACTTGTTTCATGGTTTCTTGTGGCTTCAGAGGTGAGATGTCACATAATTAAAAAAAATGTAACATGGGAGGGGTCCTTGAAGGATAGGACAGGCTGGCAGGTAAGTCCACTCCTGTGCATATGATTGCAGTCAAATGCAGTCTAGGATCTAGGAATCCTATTTTTATTCTCCATTTATTTCTCAACATTTTACCCCAGTGGAACCCTTGAAGTAATTTTCAGGTCTTGGGAAACCTCTGCTAAAACCAATTGGTGGCTTAATGGGAAAAATCCTTTTTACATTGGAATATTAGTCCTGAAACTATGCAGGCACCATCAAATGAAGGGTCAATCAGTCACAGCTCGAAGAGTCCTAGCAACCTCTGGAAGAACCTTAGGAACTCTGGTTGAGAATGATGGAGTGCGTAGGTAGGTGTATCCTGCCCTCTACACCAAGTTGTGGGCGGGGCCACTCACCCTACACATGGGGGGTACCTTTCACCATGCACACACTCACCAATGCCTGGGATCAGGCAGGGACCGCATTTATGTGAAAGTCTAACATTAAGGCAGTTCCCCCGGCCTAGAGATGAGCCATGGGACTGTGTGCAGTAATAAAAGTACAAAGTTCCCCTGAAAGCACTGTCTCGTGTCACTACAAACTTTAGATGTTGTATATTGTAATTAGGAGGGATGCTGCTGAGCCCACGCCCTCTGCACCGGACCAGTGTAACTCTGTTATCTCACTCCCACTAACAGAATGGGGTCCCACCGTGCACCTAGCGCAGACCTCATGCATGCTCTTGTTAACTCCTGTACTCTCGGACCCTGTGACCAGGTCATGGATCTCCATAATGCGGGCTCAGTTCCAGTTGCTACTGGAAACTGACCACCGGGGAGGGAGCGAGAACCTTTAACCCCCTACTGAAGGACCTGTCACCTATACCAGGTACCACACTTCATAATTACTGGCGGCTAGTGCTCAATATTTTTTGGGGGGGCAGCAAACAAACCCCCCTCACTCACACCAGCTGCCCCCCCCACGGCAGGAGACGGACAGGAATCTGAGGTGGTGCAGGCTCCTGGAAGCTGCCCCTGGCCCCCTCGCTCGCACCAGCCCCCCCGCCCATGTGGAAAGGTCAGATGCCACCCATGTCCTTACCTTAGGAGGTGGTGCTGGTGATCCGGGGTAGGGATCCTGGAAGCTGCCTCTCCACCTGCTGCAGCTTGCCGTGACACTGGGCCATTGCTTCTCCTCCCGCCCAAATAGGAAGTGGGTCCTGAGACCCGAACCGAATAGGAAGTGAGTCCTAAGACTCCCTGGCCAATCGGGTCTCAGGACCCGCTTCCTGATTGGCTGGGAGGAGAATCAGCAAGACAATAGCAAGTGTTAGCGCCCCTAGCCCATCCTTTTTTTAAGCCAATTAGAGCCTCAGGCTCTAATCATGTGATTAGCTGCTGTAACTGTGCCTTTAATTGGCTCTCTTCTTTGTGCCAATAGGGGCACAGGGGGGGGGGGGCTACAGAGTGAACAGTTCTGTGTGTGTGTGAGGAGAGGGAGGGGTGAAAAGCCCATGCAGACATGACATGCAGCCCTCCCTCTATCAGGCTTAAAAGCCTGTGTACATCGCTCCAGCCAGCATGGTGGGGTCGCGGGAGTACGAGACACCTGCTACATGTGAGAGCTTAAGTTTTGGTGATTTTTGGAATGCTACTTTTACACAAGCTGCTGTGATGTTGACATGGAAGTGTTTTGAATTTGCCATCTTAAATGACTAGATATAAAATCAAGTATGATCCAAAGTCTTCCCTGCTTGGTACTGTAGTGCCCCCCCCCCCCCCGGAGCTAATTGATAGAATGGGTCTTCTGTTCTTTGACTTCTTTTCAAGAATCTCATGCCCTCTGACACACCAGGCTAAGTGTACAAACACAATATCACAGAAAATCACTGAAAGTAATACTTAATATCCAATATTAGTGCTATGGGGCCAGGCCTACTACCTGCCAGCAGTGGTGTGCTGAACTACGCTTCCTAGACTCATGCCACACACAGTTAACATTATAGAGACTGCTCTTACCTAGCAGCTCATATGTTACTCATCACCCACAATCCTAAAGGGATAGTGCACCACTGACAGAAGGGCCCCACTGAAAGCCAGCTGCTATTGACCAATCAGGCGCCTTGTACTTTCCGGGGTACCCCTTATTAGGCACCGTGAACCCACCAATTAAAGGGCTGCAAGCTCAGGTTGTACCCAAGATCACTATTATTGTGTAAGCTGATTCTGACTCTGCCAGTTACTGTTTAGAAAATAAATCTTCTGGTGTGAGAGCTTATTTTTTGGAGATTTTTGGGATCGTACTTTTACACAAGCTGATATGACGTTGTCATATTAAATTACTAGCTACAAATCAAGTATGATCCAAAGTCTTTCCTGTAGCACTACCCTTCTAGGAGCCGCTGGATATCATGGGTTAATTTTCTCAAGAACCTCAGCCCCTCTGACACACCAACATACAATATCACAGGAAATCACTGAAAGTAATACTTAAAACCCAATAGTAGTGCTATAAAACACTATACAACAGGCACCAAACCAGATAGTAGGGGTCAACTTAATATATTATCTGCCAGTATGATTGGTAACTAGGAGAGCATCAAATGGATTAACAATCGTAATAACACAATTTAGCATACAAAGAGATTAACAGAAAGGTCTAGGCATAAGATGACATTTGGCGTCCAGATCAGCATTAACAGTAGCAAGGTCACCTCAAGTGCAGCAGTGAGCAGTACTAAAGTAGTGAGCGGTAGTAAAGTGCTGGAACTATACTGCCAGAGCGGATTCATGGTGGCAATGCTAGTCTTAGACCGAATATGTATGCACTGTCCAAAATAAAAGAGGGATGGTAGTGGAGGGGGCAGGGGAACAAAGGGGGTTTGCAGAATAATTATTATGGGAGGGGCAGTCCTTTGACATTTTCTTCTCCTGGCTATCATTTGGGCCCTTTAAGAGTGTCTGTGCACTTAACGACAGTCCCAGTTAACCTGCGTGCAGTATAGGTACAGTATAGGTATGGTATAGTCTTGGCACAGGTACAAGGTAGATGTGGTTAAGATGCGATAAAGGTTTGGTATAATGTGGTATAGGGTTGGTATAGGTGCAGACTAGGTTTGAAATAAGTGTGGTACAGAGTGCAGTGTGGGTGCCATATGGATTGGGTAGATCTCTGCTATCAGTAGCTCAGTCCCTGCTAGTAGTATTAGCAATGGGCAAATAGCCTTCTCACCAGTTCCCGGGATGCTGTAGTGACCTCTCGCTGTAATAACTAGGGCCCCCACTGGTATCTCCCCAAAAGCCTCTGGTGATCTGCGGGGGGAAGTACAGTGTGAGTGGACGCTGCAGTCTCCTTGTGGCAGGTGCTGTGATGTGGGCAGTGCTGTGCTGCCCCAGGGTGTCCTCACTCCCAATCTCATACTCCTGGCTTTAGATCTCCCTCTGCTGGCAAGAGGAGGATAGGGCAACACAATATTAATGTTTTAGTAGAGGGAGAGAGGCAAATAAAGAGCAATAACTCCTTTTCCATGTTGTTGTAGCCCAGAACCTGGCTGCAGTACTTTTTAGTTTGCAGGATGATACTGACTGATATAATCTAGGAGTGAGTCAATGCTCAAAGCAGACCTAAAATCACATGGACTTATATAACTGTTGTGGGCCCTCTGTGCAGGGGATCTGGCAAGGAAGCTGGAGAAGCCATAGTGAAGACATCGAGGTCCAAGCTAGGCTTAACTGTGGGGGCCTACTATAGAGCTTTTGTCCTGGGATTGAGCTGGGTCAGGAGAAGGCTCCCTGGAGAGAGTCAGGAGGAAGTTGGTGGGAAGAATCCCAACTGTCTTGCAGTGGTGTGAGTCTACATCTCCCTCACTAGGAACAGCCTGTGGATTTTCAACAGGAGGCAACTGATGATCTTGTGGCTGAGGAGACTGAGGAGAAGTGACAGTGTGGTGCTTTTAACCCCCTAAGGGCCCCACTTTCAGACAGCCTGTAAAAAACTGAACATTTCCTCTCCCCCTGGGCCTCTTACCCCAATCAACCACAACCCTGAATTCCCACCTGGCCTAGCAGGCTACCCTTCTTGCAGCCCTAATCATGAGGTTTTTCTCTGTGCCAAAAGATTATTTGATAAAGATAAGCTCTTGCCTTACAATGCCTTACTATCACATTTCACAGATAGATCCATCCCTTTCTACACCTATCTCCAAATTAGACACTTCCTGAACAGCTCTAAAACTCTGACATCATGGCACAGAGATCTTACCCCTTTTGAAACACTATGCAACAAATCTGAACCCCAGAGACACCTCATCTGCAACTTATACCTATAAATTTGACGCCAAACGTAACAAGGTAAGTCAACAGTGGAAAACAGACATAACCTCAGCCCTCTCGGTAGAGGATTGGGAATGTGTTTTCTCCCACATCCACAAAGGATCAATGAACGTCTCGGTGCAGGAAAACAGCTATAAAATCTATTCGAGGTTGTACAGAACCCCTATCAAACTCCACAAATACTATCCTACAACTTCCCCGCTTTGCTGGCGATGTAATGAAGACTCCTGTTCATTAGTGCAATATGGTGGGACTGCCCTCTCATCCAATCCTTTTGGAGAGAAGTGCACTGTCTCACTACAACTATCTCACATCCTACTTCCTAGATTACACAACCACGCAGTATCTCCTTTACAACACTTCAATCCCCCAATCGGCATATCGGAAGTCCTTGATCCTCTACTTAAAGCAGAGCTCCACCCTTTTTTAAAACATTAGCTTAATCGTATTGCAGCAATGAATAAAGTTACAAACTGAAGTTTTTTTTTATGGTACCTGTGTTATCTTGCTGTGTCTCTCTGTTTCCTGTCTCTGGATTCTGCGGATATGGGTGGGTATTCTGCAGGTATTCCATCATTTCCTTTACCCGCACTGTCTCCTGGGAGCTTGTGTCATTGCTCCCAGGAGTCATTGCGGAGGTCTGCCGCTGTTTTGTCGAGATGGTTCCCCTATCGGATAGGTTCCGGCCTAGGCGCAGCGCATGCGCAGTCGGAGGCCACAGAAATCTCCGAGCCTGAACAGCTGTTCGACGCTCGCTCCTGATGCTTGGTTATACACGCCGCTCTATACTACATGCCGCTCTATACAGCAAGGGGCGGATGTGATATTGATTTATAGCTGTAACATACAGGTGGTGACGTGAAACAGTGAGGGACCTCCACCAGTGATAAAAATGGCCGCTCACCTCACGATGTAGACCCTTAAGTTATAGAGGGTCACAAGCACCTTCTCATATGGGTATAAAGAATTCAGGCTTGTACTCCAGCGTTCCAGGGTCAAAGGATGACAGCAGCAACCAGGCAAGCTCTCAAATTACTCCAATAGGATATGGATCATGTAAATATATAAAGGACAAACCATAGTGCTCTCCGCAAATAAAATCCAATTTTAATGAGATGTAAATGCACTTACAAAGAAAGGCACTATACCAGTGGCAGGTAAAACAGCGTCAATGGTAACAGTGGATGCAATGGCTGCGGGGGACGTCACGACCTTCCCATCCGTATGTTACGTCCCTATGGGCGGGACTTCATCAGCGGATATGGGAAGATATGTCGCGCACCCGCTCTTAAATCCTAACGAGTGTTACCGTAGCAACCTGACGCCGCATCACATGACACGGCGCCGTGTCATGTGATGTACAAGCCTGAATTGTTTATACCCATATGGGAAGGTGCTTGTGACCCTCTATAACTTAAGGGTCTACATCGTGAGGTGAGCGGCCATTTTTATCACTGGTAGAGGTCCCTCACTGTTTCATGTCACCACCTGCATGTTACAGCTATAAATTACTATTGAAGATCACATGGATGTTTTTTAGATTTATGGACATGATTAGCGCTGCACTGTCTTTTTTATATTTATCTCAGGGATTTAGAATTTTTGACCCTTGGTGTTCAGCTGCTTTTATTAGGATTGTTCTATTGCGCTGATTTGCTTTCTGTTTTGGATGTGATATTGAGCAGTGCTTTTTTGCTTGGTTATACACGCCGCTCTATACAGCAAGGGGGAGTTTTCAGTTTGATTGCCATCACAACGGAGCGGGAACTTCCGACACCGCCGCCCGTTGTGATGGCAACCCTGTAGTTTATGGCGCATGCTCGTCGTAAACTACAGAGCATGCGCGGGAACGAGCGGTGAATGCTGGGAGTTCAGCATTCACTGCATCCCAGAAAACAATGCTTGTGGGCTTCACGTGCCCACAAGCAAGATGGAAACGGCTGGGAGCTCATTTTAAAAATTCTTCTTCCATACAAAAACGGACAGCAGCTGATTAAAAACACCAAAATCGTGAGTAATGTGTTAGGACAGGTAAAGTGTCTGAATGTCGGCAAAAAAATTAAAAATTATTGGTCGCCGGAGCTCCGCTTTAAATCAATGCGGCCAAAATGTGCGTCCCGATGCATTGGAAAGACACAACTCCCCCAACAATAGCAGAATGGCTGCAACGCATTAGGAAAACTGTGGAAATGGATGATTTTGTACACCAGGCCCGTGAGACCCCCACCAAATTCTGCAAAACCTGGGCATGCTGGCGGCACTTTACAGAATCAGCAAAATAAACCAGGCTTATTAAAGTTTAAAACCCTAATAGCGTACGGGAGTTTGACCTACCCTGGAATAAAGAGACAAGGTAGCTTGTCTCTAGGCTCTTAGGACTAAACTCCGGCTCTTAGGACTATACTTATCATACTGGACGAACACTGTTTATCGGGACTTACACCCCTATAACACCCCTAATAGAACACATTGAAGGGCAAGAGAATGGAGTAATGACCACCTGCCCAACACCATCTCTCTCCATCCCTCCCTCCTTTTTTTTTTCCTCTTCCCCAACACTACTTCCCTCCGGCTTAGAGGGGCCTTTACACATCTTGTCAAACCCAAGAATGTTGCCTCACCCATAGATCTAGGCCCGTTCCCTCCCCAAGAAGGACCATTTGATGTAATACAATTCTTTTTTTTTTTTAAACCATAAAGCTTTTATTAATGCTTAATAATAACATTTGTACAATCATACTAGTATTTGTACATAAGTACCATATAAAAGTATAACATTGTATAATTGAGTTCAATAGTAGAGTATTTTAATAATAAAACCATTGAAGTGGCTTCGTAATTAACCGATCATTGCATCGATAGTCTATTTAGAAATACTCTGAATATTTGTAGAAAAAAATGATTATTTAATCTCAAAAAGAAAGGAACAAAAGTAAAACTTTGTGGACCTCAGGGAGAAGCCCATAGAAGAAGGTATAATGATAGAAATGAAAGGGAATAGAAGGAAGGGAAATAAAAATAAGGAGAGATATTGTTCATTCACATTTCTCTATATTTGAAGGTCTATGTTCGAGTAAAGGTGGTATAGGAATCAGAGTATTTAAAAATGATCCACGGTTGCCACATTTTATTGAATTTTTCTGTATTCTTCTGTGATGTAGCCCTGATCTCCTCCATACCTCTGAGTAGATGTATCTCTTCTAGCCATTCTTTAATCGTGGGTGCGGCGGTACTTCTCCAGTGTCTCGGTATCACTGTTTTTGCTGCAGTGATTAAGAATCTGGTCAAGGAGTTTTCGTATTTTCTCATGGTGCAATTGGTGATGTTTATAAGACAGCAAGCTGCGTCTAAATTCATTTTTGTTTCTGTAATGTGTTTTACAATCTTGATTACATGGTTCCAAAATGGTTTAATCAAGTCACATTACCCACCAGAT
Organism: Rana muscosa; assembly: GCA_029206835.1. Taxonomy (NCBI): domain Eukaryota; kingdom Metazoa; phylum Chordata; class Amphibia; order Anura; family Ranidae; genus Rana; species Rana muscosa. The sequence continues at coordinate 110,664,238 of CM055116.1, forward strand.
GTGGTATAAGGTGCTTTCTTCCCGGTTGCAGCGCCAACAATGTCCAGGAACCGTCGAGAACCATTTGTGTAATTTTTTTGGTGTGATATACCAATTTGTTAGGATTTTGAATGAAGTTTCTTGTAATCTCACACTGATTGCGCATTTGTGTGCGAACACACAGGCTTGTAGCCATGGATCTCTCGTAAAGGTTATTTTTAGGGTAGTTTCCCAGAATATTTTGTGTCTGTTGGGCTCCTGTAAATCATAGGACTGCAACCAGGTGTATGTTAAGGAGATGTTCTTTGTGGTCGTGGTAGCCAAGAAACATATGGTTTCGAAGGGTGTTAAGGGTCTAGTGAAATGTTTTGTCTTTGAGAGTTCATGATGAAATCATGTATTTGTTGATATTCCGTGATGTGTAGGGGTATTTGTCCTACTTCCTTTTGCAAATCTACATGAGACTTGATTTTGTTATTCTTTAAGCAGTGTGCAACTAAGAGTGGTGTGTTTCTGTTGCAAAGAGATCGGATAGAACCATCCATTCCCAATGGGAAGTCAGGGTTAGTTGTCAGTGGGGTTAGTGGCCCCAATGAGGATGTGAGTGAGTGTCTCTGAGTAATTGTCTGTAGGTTTTTTAGTGTTGCCCCTATGAGGGGATGTTGTTTCAGTATTTTCAGACATGAGTTCCAGGGTATCCATGGGATGTGTGACACCGGTATAGGTCCCATGCTATTCTCCAATCCCACCCAATCTTTATTCTCATTGTGGCAAGTCCAATCTATGATTCTAGTTAGATGCGTAGCTAGGTAATAATTTTTAAAATTGGGAAAACCCATACCTCCATTTTGTTTATTCATAGTAAGTAAGTTCAGACTGATTCTTGTTTTTTTTGAGGCCCAATGAAATTTTCTTAACAAGCTATGTAAGGATTTGAAGAACTTCGAGGGAAGTAGTATAGGTACTGTTTGGAAAAAATAAAGTATTCAAGGCAGAATTGACATTTTAATTATAGCTGCCCTGCCAAACCAAGAAAAAAATTTCAACGTCCACTTCTCTAGATCTTTGGTAATGTTTTGTAAGAGTGGTTGAAAATTGACTTTGTACATTGAGTCTAATTTCAGAGTTAATTGTATCCCCAAATATGTGAGGGATGTTGTTTCCCAATTTGCAATTGTTTTTGCATTATTTAGTGTGGTTTCCCGTAGTGTCAAGTTCAAAGCTTCGGATTTATTGTAATTAATTTTGAAATTTGATATATAGCTATTGTGAGGGTGCGACTTTGTGCGACCTTCAAGAGGGTTGGTTTATGCCAGATTTGGTAAAGAAAGACACGCTGATGGAACAGCTGTGTCTTGGGCTATTTAGTTCATTAGTGATTATGGATCAGGGCTCCACCCAACAGAGAGGAAGTCTGTGTGCATGAGAGCCAGGTGGGCTCTCATCCTCTGAAGTGGAGTCAAAGGCGGTGCATCTCTGCAGGAGGCAGACACCATTAGTGATACAGCAACAAAGGTGCTGACCAGGAGAAGCTAGGAGAAAGCTGAAACTCTTGGACACTGTTTGGGTCTGAGGAACAGACCGTCAGTCCTAGGCTAAAGGCCTGGATCGCTAGAAGGTATAGCTATGAGGCTACTGTTAGTATGAAAGATACAGGAATGGTGGAACCCCCCCTGTGAATACTACAGATGTGTTTGTGAACTTTCGTGTTTTTAAATAAAAATGGGCTACCATGCCCTTAAACAGAGTTGCTGATTGGCTTGCATCCCTGGAAATACGCATTCACTACAAGAGCTAACAACCCCCAATCTTACAAGTGGTGGAGATATTGCTTTGGGCAGTTTTTGGAAGAGTTCCAGATCCTCGCATACCAAAAACAGTGAGTAAAAAGAAACTGTGTGTTTAACAGCAATACTGTGATGAACAGCCTATCTGAAGGAAAAGTTAAAGTTTTCTGCGGTGAACTGCTGCGGTGAACTGCTGCTAGCTGTGTGTGGCAGCCAGGCGAACTGCATTGCACAGGAGTTCAATTAATGGACTGTGTTGTATACAGGTGATGTGCCTGTGGAAGTGAGCTCAAGCAGAGAGTAAAGTCTACATGTGAAAGCGTGCTGTTTGCAAAGTCTTGGAGACAGTACTTCAAAATTTTCCTGTGTGAAAAGGAAACAATGTTTGCTGAAATGAGAGACAGAGCGAGTGTTGGTCCTAGCAACACTGGTGCAAGGAGTGCACAGGTGACTGCAAGTATGGAGAGTTCACCAGAGTCTGAGTCTGCAGTGGATTGGTGCAGGCGACACTTGGCTGCACTGAACCAAGTTAAAAGGGAAGGACATGTTGTTGCCCCTGGCAACGCTGGTGCAAGCTGGCCAGCTATCAATGTGCAAAGGGTTAAGAACCAAGTGCGCTGTTTGCGGTGCAGTGAGTGGGGGCATGAAGTTTCTAAATGCCCTTTGTCCCAGGCTTCACCAAAGCAAAGGTATGAGAAGCCTGCTCTGAGTGTAAAGAGTGAGCAGATGGGTGTGGTTGCCCATGGCAACAAAGCAGAAATCCGTACAGCTGACTTCATACGGCCTATGTTGCCTTCTGAATGTGTTGAGGACTTTTTGGATGAGTTTGCGATGATTGCTTCCTATAGAAGATGGCCCAGAAATCGCTGGGTGGAGTTGGTGCAACCTTTTCTGATCAAGGAGTACCAGGAGGTGTACCGTGGGATGTATAGTAACCGAGATGACTACGATAATTTTCTAGGAGCAGTCCAGTCTAGAGAGCGCTGCAAGAGATCAGCGGGGAGAAGGTGGTCTCCCATAGCAACAAGAGAAAGTAGCCAAGTGCCATGCCTGGAATGTGGTCAGCTGGGCCACGGGATCTTATCTTGTCCAAGCTTGTGGAATACAGCTGCTGATCGTGTTGTTGGGCTTAATGCTTTGCCTGCAGGCGATGATGAAAAATCCAAGAGGGATGTAATGTTACCCTGTTTCCAGGAGGGGGCGTCATCTTGTGAGAGCATGGCAAAGAAGGGACAACGCCCTCAATTGAAGTCTTCAACCCATGCTAAAGAGAATGGTAAGACTGTTCCTGTTAAAATCATGGGAAAGACTGACTGTGTGGTTGCTCACAATGAAGTGGAAGTGACCCCAGAGCGGAGATCCACTGAAGGTGAAAAAATGAACTTGCTGCAGTGTGCTACCCAGATCAGTGGGGAGACACAGGTTAAAACCCTGCTTGCAGCGAGGGAAAAAATTGAAAGGGACATATGGACTCTGGTTACAGCTAAGGTAATCCAGCAGAGTGCTGGAAAGGATGTGCTAGGGGTGACCAAAGCAATTGGTATGCCATGTTCCCTAGTGACAGGTGCTGTGCAGTTGCCAAGGGAAACCACCAAGGAGCCTGCAGTGGAGAGGCAAGTGGTTTCCCAGGACAACTGTGAAGATGCCCTAGTGAGCAAAATAATTCCTGTGGAGAGGAAGGGTGGTGTGCTGAGTGGCACGCAGGGTGCCATGCATTTTGACAAAGGACAATTTGATAGAGTTTATAAAACTGCTATGTTTATGAATGCTGATGACACATGTGCTGATAGTAATGTGATGCTTAATGAGGTAGGGATGATCCCTAAGCAGGATATGCGATTCCCCTTGGCAATAGTATCTAAGACTGCAGAGGTGTCCTTAGAAACCTCCAGGGTGCTCTGTGTGTTGGAGCCAGAGGTTGCCTGGGACAACTGTGGTACCGCTCTGATAGATAAGAGGGTACTTGACCTTGGTGATGAGAAAAATTGTAAAACTCAAATGTTTAAAATTTCTTGTACTGATAAGGAGTTGTTACGGTCTGTCACTGCTGACAGTCCTCATGGGTTTAGAGAAGCGCCACCCGAGCAAAGTGGTGAAGTTATGTTATTGAAGCCTGTTGTGTTTGAAAATGTTTTGCCACAGGTGCATTTAAACAAGGAAGGCTTAGTGGGTAACAGTGGAGTGGACACAATTTCTGCTATGCTAAATAGAGAGGCTGCAGGGCCGGTAGACACGGGTGCGTTGGCTTTTGCAGAAATTAACCCTCTCCAGTTGGAAGGATCTGAAAAGGGCGCATACATGGCAGAGGTTTTGTCCACAGCAAAAGAGATGAGTAATGTTGAATGTCAAATTGATGAGGTAGTGGATAGCGATTTGGAAGGGCTCAGTGTTGCTGAAGGTGAGAGGATGAGTGTGACACATGCGATTGGCAGTGCTCAGCGGGAGCCGCAAATTTTGTTAGTTGCCTCTGAGGTAGAGGTCTTTTTAAGTGTCCCGGCCTCTCACGCCTTAGCAAATGAGTCCCTCCACATCGTTGGTAAAGGTAAAGTTCCTAGGGTTCTGTGTTTAGATACGGTATGTCTAGAAATTTCTGAGATGTTGTGGGAATTGGTGAGAATCTTTCCAATATACACCTGCGTGTATCCACAGCAGAAGGGCGACATGGTACTGCATAATACCAATCGGTGGACGCAGGTGATACATGCGTTGTTAAGCAATGTTGATGAGAATTGGTTGCTACACTGTTGGTTGCTTTTGTGGAAAGTTGTCTCGCAGTTCTCCGGGAGAGTGCTTCCAGCGGCGGTTATGTGCGGAAGGCGCTCAGGGGAATTGTTTGAGAAATTAGAGATATTAGACATAGTAGAAGTCTCTCCGTATGCGGGTGTGATGGGGTGTATTCCTGCTGGTACTGTCTCACCCGTTACATCTCATGTAAAAGAAGGGCCTCGGAACGGACGTGGCGGTAGTGGGAATTCAGTCCATCACGCGCAGAGAGGTGCAGTTTGAGGTACCCGGAGACACTTTGACAGGAAATAACAGTGATGGTAACTGTAACGGAAATATGTATGAGAAGCACTGTGGAGCACTGTCAGACAACTCCGAGCTATTGGTTGAGGTACCAATGGACACAGAAATGGTTAAAGAGATTGGTGTGGGAAAATGTGGTGGAATATGTGCGTTGGTAGGACAATTGTTATTGGAGTGTTGGACAACAGGGGGCGATGTGAAACTGCGGGACTGTCCCATAGGGAGTAACTGCTTGCCTGTAGATGGTCCCTCCATAGACACTGTCCTAGCAAACAGGACAAGAGGTCCGAATGACCATATTGTGTTGAATAACCCCTTGCTACTGAGGATATGGTATTAATCACAGATGGTTTGGTGGCCAAGAGTGACCACACAGGGGTTGGTGAACCTGAGAAACAAATGTTGTTTGTTAATGTTGCGTCAGGTAGTGAGAGTGGCCGGTCCCTGACAGATTTCATGAAAGTGGGTCCCCAACAGTCCCGGGAGAGTAGGTCTGTGGGAGGAAAAAGAAGGGTCCTGAGGCCAAAGGGTAGAAGGGATAGAGAGATTAGTGGGAGCCCACGGTTCAGGAAGAAGGGCTGGTGGAAGTACACCCGGAAGAAGATGTGGGTGGAGTGCCCCTTTAGAGAAAAGGTTGGGCAGTTTAGGACTACTGCTACGGATAGTTGGCACAGAGGCGCCAAGGTGAAGTGCTGGTGGACACATACCCCGAAAAAGAAATGGGCCTACGCAGCCAATGGCTGGAACAGAGGTGTCCCGTTTATAGTGACGGGATCATGTGTTCCTCCCTCCGGTTCGAAACAAGGGGGGAGGGTATGTGAGGGTGCGACTTTGTGCCACCTTCAAGAGGGTTGGTTTATGCCAGATTTGGTAAAGAAAGACACGCTGATGGAACAGCTGTGTCTTGGGCTATTTAGTTCAGAGGTGATTATGGATCAGGGCTCCACCCAACAGAGAGGAAGTCTGTGTGCATGAGAGCCAGGTGGGCTCTCATCCTCTAAAGTGGAGTCAAAGGCGGTGCATGTCTGCAGGAGGCAGACACCATTAGTGATACAGCAACAAAGGTGCTGACCAGGAGAAGCTAGGAGAAAGCTGAAACTCTTGGACACTGTTTGGGTCTGAGGAACAGACCGTTAGTCCTAGGCTAAAGGCCTGGATCGCTAGAAGGTAAAGCTACGAGGCTACTGTTAGTATGAAAGATACAGGAATGGTGGAACCCCCCCCCGTGAATACTACAGATGTGTTTGTGAACTTTCGTGTTTTTAAATAAAAATGGGCTACCATGCCCTTAAACAGAGTTGCTGACTGGCTTGCATCCCTGGAAATACGCATCCACCACAAGAGCTAACAACCCCCAATCTTACACTATATTGGGAGAATACGTTACATAAGTTGGGCATGGTGATATGTGGTTGGGATATAAAAAACAGTAAATCGTCCGCATATGCTGCGCATTTATATATTTTGTCATTGACATTGAAACCATGAATGTCAGGTAGTTTATTTATAGTGCGGATTAGTGGTTCCAGGGTGAGAATGAATAGCAGGGGTGATAATGGGCATCCCTGTCTAGTCCCATTTTGAATTCTTACTTTATCAGATAGTGTACCATTTATTTTGATCTGGGCTGTCGGGTTGTGGTATAAGGCCTTTATCCAAGTTAGCATATGTGTTTTTAGACCTATATGGGAGCATGTGGCAAATAGGAAGTCCCACGACACTCGGTCGAAGGCCTTCTCCGCATCAGTTGATAATAGCATGCCTTCGTGTTTATCTATGTGTGTTTTATGTATGAGGTTCATAGCTTTTATCACATTATCTTTGGCTTCCCTGCCAGGCATGAATCCCACCTGTTCTGGTCCTATTAGTTGATTCTGTAAAGGTCTTAGTCGGTTTGCTAGTATTTTTGCGTGCAATTTCAAGTCAAGGTTAAGTAGAGATATCGGTCTGTAATTGGCACAGTCTGTTGGGTCTTTATTAGGTTTAGGTAATACCGTTACATGGGCTCTTAAAAAGTCTTCAGAGATGGCTTGTGGGTTTTTTAGTGAGTTCAAAGTCTTGAGGAGGTGAGGTGTCAGGATATCGGAGAATGTCTTGTAATAGTGTGCCATGAGGCCGTCTGGTCCTGGGCTTTTCCCTGATTTAAGGGATTTAATAGATTCGGTCATTTCTAGTACTGTTATTGGTTCCTCTAATGTTTGTGTGTCTGTGTCATTTAGAGTGGGGAGTCCGCTATCTGTGAGGAATTTGTAAATTATTTCTGCTTTTGGTCCTGTAAGGTCTTTGGGTTTGTATGTAGGTGGTAGATTATACAGATCTGCATAATATTCCTGGAATTGTCGGGTAATCTTTTGAGTATCATTAGTTATTCAGTCTTGTCTAGTTTTAATGGCTAGAATATTTGTGGATAACAATGTTTCTTTTAATGCTTTTGCTAAAAATTTACCTGATTTATCCCCATGTTCATAGAAAAACCCCCTTCTTGAAAAGAGGATCTTTTGAGCCTTGAGGTTCAGAATAGACTGTAGTTTTTTCCATAATTCAAGTAAAGCTGTGGCTGTTTAAATTGCTAAGATTGTTTCTTTCTCGTACATCACGGGACACAGAGCGACATAGTCATTACTATGTGGGTTATATAGATACCTTCAGGTGCTGGCACTGGCAACTTCCAAAACCGGAAGTACCCTCCCCTATATAAGTCCCTCCCATCCGGGAGTACCTCAGTTTTTTGCCAGTGTCTAAGGTGTTGGCCAAGAAGTAACAACAGAGTTAGAGGTCCCTCTTTTAAGAGGCCTGCTTCTCCAGTCCCTGGGGCATCGGCTGTGAAACAGTTCCGACGGCCTCCTCGGTCAAATCCCGGGGGTAAAAATCAGGGACAATCGCAGGGTAATAAGAAACCCTGGGTCAGGAGAGGTCCAAAACCTCCCCCAAAGTCAAATTCATGAAGGGTTGCCCCCACTCAATCGGGTGGGGGGAAGACTCCAGTTGTTCGCAGAGACCTGGCGGGACACGATCAGAGACAGATGGGTGCTCTCCGCAGTAAGTCTGGGATACAGATTGGAGTTAAAAGACTCTCCTCCTTCCCATTTTATGAGGTCAAACGTGCCAAGGGATCCCCGGAAGAGAGAGTCCCTCCTGTTGGCACTAGAACAACTATTGCTCCAAGGAGTAATTATGGAGGTTCCCCTGGAAGAATGGGGGTTCGGGTTTTACTCAAACCTCTTTACAGTCCCGAAGCCAAACGGGGACGTGAGGCCCATATTAAATCTAAAAGGGCTAAACAAATTCCTACATATCAGGACTTTCCGGATGGAGTCGATCCGATCGGTGGCCACTGCTCTACAAGGGGATGAATGGTTAGCCTCGATCGACATCAAAGATGCTTATTTGCACATTCCCATCTTTCCAGTCCACCAAAAATTTCTACGCTTTGCAGTAGAAGGGCGCCATTTTCAGTTCAGAGCCTTACCCTTCGGTCTGGCCACAGCACCACGAGTGTTCACAAAAATTCTGGCCCCATTATTGGCCAATCTAAGAACACAAGGTGTAACGATAATGGCATATCTAGACGACTTGTTGCTGATAGACCACTCAGTGAAAAAACTAGAAGTGGTCGTTCACAAGACAATCAAGTATCTGGAATCTCACGGTTGGATTATCAACCGAGACAAGTCAGCCCTAAAACCAGTCAAAAGTCTGGAATACTTGGGGCTAAGGCTGGATTCAGGCCAGAGGAAAATATTCTTGCCTCGAGAAAAGGTGTTGTCTTTGAGAGATTTGATCCACCTAGTGGGTACAAAAAGACAGCCGTCCATACGCCTGTGCATGAGGCTGCTGGGAAAAATGGTGGCATCATTCGAAGCAGTACCCTATGGTCAATTCCATTCAAGGAATTTGCAAAGGGCCATACTGTCAGCCTGGAACAAAAAAGTTCAGGCCGTAGACTTACCAATGTCCTTGTCCCCTTCCGTTCGCAAGAGCCTCCGTTGGTGGTTGGTTCTCCAGAATCTGGAAAAAGGGAAATCCTTCAGTCCGATTTCTTGGAAGGTGGTCACTACAGATGCCAGCCTTATAGGCTGGGGAGCAGTACTGGAGCAATGGTCTCTCCAGGGCAGATGGTCGGATGCAGAAAAGGCCCTGCCCATCAATCTCTTAGAGATACGAGCAGCCCGGTATGCCCTAGTAGCATGGACATCCAAACTCCAAGGGTCCCCTGTCAGAATTCAATCAGACAATGCCACAGCAGTGGCATATATCAATCATCAGGGTGGCACCAGGAGTCGTCCAGCCCAGAGGGAAGTAAATTACATCCTGAAATGGGCAGAAAGATATGTCCCAGCCATATCCGCGGTATTCATTCCAGGAGTGGAGAATTGGAAGGCGGACTTTCTAAGTCGCCAACAATTATGCCCAGGGGAATGGTCCCTTCACCCTGAGGTTTTCCGGACAATATGTCAGCGGTGGGGAACACCGGATGTAGATCTGCTAGCATCCAGATTCAACGCAAAGGTGGACAGGTTTGTCTCTCGGACAAGGGATCCCCTAGCTTGCGGCTCGGATGCCCTAGTGTTCCCTTGGGATCAGTTCAAGCTGATATATGCGTTCCCACCGCCACAATTGTTACCTCGATTACTCCGCAGAATCAGGGTAGAAAAGAAACCAGTGATTCTGGTGGCTCCAGCGTGGCCCTGAAGAGCATGGTACGCGGAGATTGTAAAAATGTCAGTGGGGAGTCCTTGGACTCTCCCACATCGTCCGGACCTGCTTTCGCAAGGACCGATATACCACCCTTCCTTACCAGCCCTAGGTTTGACGGACTGGCTATTGAAGCCCACATTCTAAAAAAGAGAGGGCTCTCTAATCCTGTGGTATCTACCATGATCAATGCCAGGAAGCCGGTATCCAGGCAGATCTACTATAGAATCTGGAAGGCGTACATCGCGTGGTGTGAGGCCAAGAAATGGCATCCACGTAAGTACGTAATAGGTAGGATTCTGGACTTCCTACAGTGGGCTGTAGATAGGAAGCTTGCCTTGAGTACTATCAAGGGTCAGATTTCGGCCTTGTCAATATTTTTTCAAAGGCCCTTGGCTTCGCATTCACTAGTCAAAGCCTTTATACAAGGAGTGATGCGTATTAATCCTCTGGTTAATATTCCCATATGTCCATGGGATCTAAACCTGGTTCTGTCGGTTCTACAGAAACAACCATTTGAACCATTACAGCATATTTCCTTGGTTCTTCTCACCAGGAAATTGATTTTTCTAGTAGCCATTTGTTCGGCCAAAAGAGTGTCGGAATTAGCAGCTATGTCCTGTAAAGAGCCATATCTGGTTATCCATAAGGACAGAGTAGTGTTACGTCCTCATCCAGCCTTTCTTCCTAAGGTGGTATCGAGGTTTCATTTGAACCAAGATGTGGTTCTTCCTTCTTTTTTCCCCAAACCTAGTTCGGTAGAGGAAAAGTTATTGCATTCTTTGGATGTAGTAAGAGCAGTTAAAGCTTATCTAAAAGCCACTGCTCAGATTCGCAGAACGGATACTTTGTTTATTCTGTCGGAAGGCCTCAGAAAGGGTCAGGCAGCGTCAAAATCTACTTTAGCCAAGTGGATTCGACAGGTCATAATGCAAGCCTATGGCTTGAGAAGGAGACTGCCTCCGTTCAAAGTTAGGGCGCACTCCACGAGAGCAGTTGGAACTTCATGGGCAGTGCATCACCAGGCCTCCCTGGCTCAGATCTGTAAGGCTGCAACATGGTCTTCAGTACACACGTTTACTAGGTTCTACCAGGTGGACGTTAGAAGTCAGGAGGATGTCGCCTTTGGGCGCAGTGTGTTGCAGGCCGCAAAAGATCCTCATGTCTGATAGCGCTCAGCTTATGTATGGTGTATCCCCCCCCCCTCATTGGGCATTGCTTTGGGACGTCCCACATAGTAATGACTATGTCGCTCTGTGTCCCGTGATGTACGAGAAAGAAAATAGGATTTTTATAACAGCTTACCTGTAAAATCCTTTTCTTGGAGTACATCACGGGACACAGAGCTCCCACCCCTCTTTTGGGGACACTTATTGCTTTGCTACAAAACTGAGGTACTCCCGGATGGGAGGGGCTTATATAGGGGAGGGTACTTCCGGTTTTGGAAGTTGCCAGTGCCAGCACCTGAAGGTATCTATATAACCCACATAGTAATGACTATGTCGCTCTGTGTCCCGTGATGTACTCCAAGAAAAGGATTTTACAGGTAAGCTGTTATAAAAATCCTATTTTATGTTTGGCTTCCATGTCACTTATGGCCTGCGTTAAAGACAAGAGTTCTTTTTCAGCTTCTCTCTTTTTTGCAGCCCCCAACCTGATAAATTCCCCTCGGACCACGCATTTGTGAGCTTCCCATATGTTCATAGGTAATATGTCTTCCGACTCGTTTTCTTTAAAATAATATTTAATCGTTTCTGATATTTTGTTTGCGTCTGCCATATCAGTGAGCAGGGAAGGGTTTAACCTCCAATTTATGGCTCTAGGTCTTCTGTTTTTTTATGCAAGGTCATTGATATGGGTGCATGGTCCGAGAAAGTCTTTATTCCAATCTTGGCTGATTGTAAGAGGGGTAAGTCTCTTTGTGTAAGGAAGATGTAATCAATGCATGTGAATTTGTTGTATATTGCTGAGAAGTATGTAAAATTATTTCCTGTTGGGTTACATGAGCGCCATGAGTCAATTAAAGTGAGTGAGGCAAGGAGTGTTTTGATATCTTTCGTTTTTTATATGGCACACTAGATTTGCCATCTGATGTGTCCTGTAAGGGATTCAGAGCTAAGTCAAAATCCCCCCCAAACACGATGCATTCTGTTGCAAAGCTTTTTAGTTCATCAATTACGTGTAGGCAAAATGTGATTTGTGCGGAATTAGGAAAATATACATTGGCCAACGTAATTGGAATCCCCGCCCATTAACCTTTGAGGAAGATGTATCTTCCTTTTGCATCGGTTAATTGTTGTGAAACAACAATCTCTGAATTCTTATGTAATAGAATGGAAACTCCTTTAGATTTGGATGTGGAGTTAGTTGCGTGAAAGGTTTGTGGATAGTGTTTGTGATGTAGTTTGGGGATGTTACCTGTTTTGAAGTGAGTCTCCTGGAGAAATACCACGGCAGGCTTAGCTTTATGTAGTTCACGAAGTAGCGATACTCTTTTCTCTGGTGTATTCAAGCCCCTGACATTGTGGGATATCACAAAAGAATGATTATTTATCGATGTATATGACATTTTGATAGATCAGAGATTATGATCTATTTACTTAAGAGACAACCGTGAATATCCTACTGTCAAATTAAAGGTCTGTGTTTAAGATAAAATAAAATACATGTAAAAATGGGAAGAGGAAGGAAGGGAGAAAGGTGAGAAAAAGGAGGTTTTAGTAAAAGGTAAAGGTAAGAAAAAGAAAAAGTAAGGTTATAGTAACTCTCCAGATGAGTGTTACTTGCAATGAGAAGTAGTAAACACGTCTCCAGGTGTTATCCTAGGGAGAAAAATATAGTGGGTGCGTGTTGGTAATGCCAACCCACATCCACTGGTAGGAGCAATGGGAGGTAGTCACTGTAGGGGATCAGGGGTAGTTATACCTTATGTAGCGGCCTCACCCCTCTCCCTTGCTTTATCCGTTATATGGCTGTTGTCTAGGGGTACCTAGGAGAGAGAGATGATACACACCACGGCCCATGTCCTCCCGTAACTAGGAGGTGAAGGCCAGAGATTGGGCTTTTGTGTAGGTGTCCTAGAGCCAAGTCCAGTCCTTCGTCCCTGACTCCTTTGCTTAGTAACCCAAGTTCCACACAGTGAGTAGGTACAACTCAGTTTTATTCTTCTTGCCAAGCAATAAAACAGTCTTTCTCCTTTTGAATAATGGGGGGACAGTTCGAGGCACAATCCTTTCCCTTCTTGCTGCTGCCCACTATGCTGTCACCAGTGGTGAATAGTCACTGCCACTGACTAGGTAATATAGAATGTGAATTTACCTTCGCTCACTTTGCCCCTGTCAGACGAAGAAATCTGTCCAAGGGAGAAGTGGAGGCCTCTCCGTCACCAGCGATGCTGCGCCGGACTCTTCGGAGAAGTTACTGCGCACCAGTCCTCACGAACTCAGACACGGGCACCCAAGGCATTAGGGCCCCCTCGGATTCCTCCACCCTCGCGGAACTCAGTCGAAGGTACTGAGCCCCAGGCATCCGCCATAGTACCTCACCCCAGGCTAAAGGCTGTTGTCTAGGGGTACCTGGGAGAGAGAGATGATACACACCACGGCCCATGTCCTCCCGTAACTAGGAGGTGAAGGCCAGAGATTGGGCTTTTGTGTAGGTGTCCTAGAGCCAAGTCCAGTCCTTCGTCCCTGACTCCTTTGCTTAGTAACCCAAGTTCCACACAGTGAGTAGGTACAACTTAGTTTTATTCTTCTTGCCAAGCAATAAAACAGTCTTTCTCCTTTTGAATAATGGGGGGACAGATCGAGGCACAATCCTTTCCCTTCTTGCTGCTGCCCACTATGCTGTCACCAGTGGTGAATAGTAGGGTTGTCCCGATACCACTTTTTTAAGACCGAGTACAAGTACCGATACTTTTTTTCAAGTACTCGCCGATACCGATTACCGATACTTTTTTTTCAATGTCACGTGACAGTGGCACATGTGTCAGTATTTTTTTTTTACAATTTATTTTTTTACAATTTATTTTTTTTACATTTTTTTTATTTTTTTTACGATTTTTTGTTATGTTTTTTTACAGTGCTTTCTTCTTTTTTTTTTTGGTGGTGGTGGGGGGGGGGGTTGGATTGTGTGAGTGTGTTTTTTTATTCACATTTTTATAATTTTTTTCAATTCATTTTTTTTATTTATTGCAATTTTTTATTTTATTTTTTTACACCTGTTGGGGGGGCTTTGGTGAGATTTCAGGGGTCTTAACAGACCCCTGACATCTCCCCTTTGAGACAGAGAAAGGGACTAGGGACACAGATCCCCCAGTCCCTTTCTCTGCAGCCTCAGATAAAATGAATGGACAGGAGGCTCCTCTCCATTCATAAACTGAAGCATCGTAAACACAGGTTACGATGTTTCAGTTATATGAATGGACAGAGTCAGTGATGACTCTGTTCATTCAGAAAAGGTAGGAGCCGGGTTTAGCGGCTCCTACCTCCGCTCTCCATCCTGACAGATCGAGGACAGAGGGAGTGGAGGAGGACATGGAGGGGACACGGAGCACGGAGGGGGAGAGCAGCAGGAGTGGGACACGGAGCGCGGACAGCAGCACGGAGGGGACAACGAACCCGGAGGGGGAGAGCAGCATGGAGGGGGACACAGAATGCGAAGGGGGAGAGCAGCATCACGGAGGAGGACACGGGACACAGATCATGAAGAAGGACAGCAGCAACAGCACGGAGGGGGTTACAGGGACAGTCAGCGGTGATCGGTGCGGCTTTGGGGGGAGTTTAGAAGCACCGATCGCCGCTGTATATATTTCGCTAAAGCAGCTGAAAGGGGGGGGGCTCCGGGGGGAGAAGCTGTCAGTTGTATTGAAATGTATACAGGGAGACCAGTGCTTGAAACTTCCCCCCCGCCGCACCGATCATCCCTGACTGCCCAGGTATCGGGTGAAGCATCGGAGCATTTCCCCCCGAGTACAAGTACTTGGGGAAATGCTCAGTATCGGTACCGATACCGATACTAGTATCGGTATCGGGACAACCCTAGTGAATAGTCACTGCCACTGACTAGGTAATATAGAACGTGAATTTACCTTCGCTCACTTTGCCCCTGTCAGAGGAAGAAATCCGTCCAAGGGAGAAGTGGAGGCCTCTCCGTCACCAGCGATGCTGCGCCGGACTCTTCGGAGAAGTTACTGCGCACCAGTCCTCACAAACTCAGACATGGGCACCCAAGGCATTAGGGCCCCCTCGGATTCCTCCACCCTCGCAGAACTCAGTCGAAGGTACTAAACCCCAGGCATCCGCCATAGTACCTCACCCCAGGCTAAAGGTGCCTGAGATGGACTCCATCTCCTCTCCAGCTAGGCCAAGGGCGCCTAGGCCTGGAACACCGAAATGCCAGCACCCAAGCTGAAGGTGCCTGGGTGCGGCCACGTCCTCCGACTCTCTCCCAAGGTCAGGGCGTCCTCCCCTTTTATGACCTCTCCCTTTGCGTCACAGCGGGTTCCCCGCCCCGCCGTACCAGCTCCAGGGGAGGACAAAAAGGCACGGTTCGCAGTGTGAGTTCAACTTCGGCCCAGAGCAACAGCGCCACCCAGGGAGTTCTCACATAATTCAAATACCCGCTACACTTAAAACCTGATCAAGTAACTTGGTGTAAGTACAATAGTGAGTGTGAACTCCCGTGACTCATCTTAAGGCATATAAAAATAAAATTAGTCATGTACCCCTTCCAGCCTTTGAGGCAATAACATGAGTTTGGTATAAAATTTTAACAGTGTAAACAATGTGGAGCAGTGGTGCATAGCAACAATCATGCACCAGTTTTCCATTAAACTTATATTAAGGACATGGAAAAAAAAAGTTGCGCTATGAGTCCAAAATTCTATTATTTGGATAGTGAAAAGTCCAAACAGAAATGCTTAAAGGACTGATGTCAATTAAAACACTGATCTCGGGTCCTAATAGACTGGTGAGGTTGTATGCTTACCAGAAGATAAGCCAAATCGAACAGATGGCTATAACCCAGTCTCTGAGAGATTGATCACTGAGGAGTAGTGATGAGCCGAACACCCCCGGGTTCGGTTCGCACCAGAACCCGCGAACGGACCGAAAGTTCGCACGAACATTAGAACCCTATTAAATACAATGGATGCGAACGTTCGGATTCTAAAGTGCTAATTATAACGACTATTATCCATGTTATTGTCCAAAACAGAGTTTGGGAACCCGGCTTCTGCACCAGGGGACATGTATCAATGCAAAAAGAAGTTTAAAAACGGACGTTTTCCGGGAGCAGTCATTTTAATGATGCATAAAGTGAAAAAAAAAAAGTAAAATATTCCTTTAAATATTGTACCTGGGGGGTGTCTAAAGTATGCCTGTGAAGTGCCACATGTTTCCAGTGTTTAGAACTGTCCCTGCACAAAATAACATTTCTAAAGGGAAAAAAGTAATTTAAAACTGCTTGCGGCTTTAATGCAATGTCTGGTCCCGGTAATATGGATGAAAATCTTTAGGAAAAATGGCATAGCTACCCCATTAACCCCCCCCCCTACCCCAGCCCATTACCAGCCCCTTTGGGTCTTGTATGGATATTAAGGGGAACCCCGCACACAAAATAAAAAAGGACCTATATACTCTGAACAGCCGTATACAGGCGGTGCATACAAGACAGGGACTGTAGGTTTGTTCTTATGTAGAATCTGTTTATAATTTTGAACAGCTGCATTGTTTAAGTGGAGCTCCATGGCAAATTCCTTTTTTTTAGCTTTTTGTAAAACATAGGGAACGGTTATCACCCCTGTCACATTTTTTTTGCTGTCTGTGCCCCTGTTCAGAACATTTCACCTCACTTTGCGTCCCAATGACAACTGTTTTTGAAATGTGGTGTTTTTATTGAAACAAGGATTGGTGATAAAGCATCAGTAGAGAGGAGACACCTTTCTCCCATATTAATTCTTACAGGAGAGAATTTTTCTTCCAAGGGGTAGATTTCCTCTCACTTCCTGTTGTCTTCTTCCGTTTGCAAGTAGTAGTAGTTTGTAAGTTGGATGTTTGAAAGTAGGGACCTTCCGTTTATACTCTGCAGAAATTGGCCCCTTAGGTGTTGGTGTTGGCACAACACTGAAAGCACTCACAGTTATTCTTGGTGGGTGCCGGAACGCCCTGCTGTCAAGTATAATATCAGGAATTGTAATAACATATAATTGTTGATCAGTGGTAGTAAAAATTGGGCCTTTGATGGTGGTGCTGGTGCCACAACACTGTAAGGCCTGACAGTTACTCTTAGTGGGCGCAGCAATGGTCCCTGCTGTGAATTATTAGATCAATAATTATAATTGCATGCCCCTGTTGAACAGGGGCTGAAAAATTGGGCCTTTGGTGGTGGTGGTGGTGGTGATGGTGGTGCTGGTGCCACAACACTGTAAGGCCTGACAGTTACTCTTGGTGGGCGCAGCAATGGTCCCTGCTGTGAATTATTAGATCAATAATTATAATTGCATGCCCCTGTTGAACAGGGGCTGAAAAATTGGGCCTTTGGTGGTGGTGGTGGTGGTGATGGTGGTGCTGGTGCCACAACACTGTAAGGCCTGACAGTTACTCTTGGTGGGCGCAGCAATGGTCCCTGCTGTGAATTATTAGATCAATAATTATAATTGCATGCCCCTGTTGAACAGGGGCTGAAAAATTGGGCCTTAGGCACTGGTGGCACAACACTGCAACCCCTCACAGATACTGTACTTGGAGCACAGCAATGAGGCCTGTTGCAAAGTATTGCATCAAAAATTTTAATTACATGCCCCTGTTAAACAGGGGCTGAAAAATTGGGCCTTAGCCACTGGTGGCATCACCCATAAACCAAAATGATCTTCCAAGCTATCATCGTTAATTGTATCATTGAGGAGGAGGAGGATAGCCAGTCAACATAACAGCACAGGCACTCAGCATCAGCATCAGTCTTGAAGGGATGTGACATTTTAAAATCAATTAGTCTGTTATATCAGCATCTGGTGTGTGGTAGCTGGTGGTGAACCAAGACTGGTTCATCTTGATGAAAGTCAGTCGATCAACCGAGTCGGTGGACAGGCGCACCCTGTGATCCGTGACAAATCCTCCAGCAGCACTGAATGTGCGTTCTGAAAGAACGCTGGATGCAGGACAGGCCAGTAGCTCAATTGCATACTGTGCAAGCTCTGGCCAGTGATCCATCCTCAAGACCCAGTAAGCCAGAGGATTTTCGGTGGGGAAGGTGTCCAAGTCTGACCTTGCCCCTAGGTATTCCTGGACCATGTATATCAGACGCTGGCGATGGTTGCTGGAACTGATCATACTTTGGGGCTGCGGACTAAAGAATTGTCTGAACGCATCGGTCAGACGGCCACCTTCCCCACCGCTCCTTCTTTGACTGCCCGAAGCCTCAGCAACTCGTTGTCCAGGACCAGGAGTTTGTAACCTCACAGTCTCTGGGAACGCGTTGCACAGACCTTTCTGCAAGGCCTCCCGGACTTGTCTCATCCTCTGCTCCCTCTGCGACGGTAGGATAAGGTCCGCAACCTTACCCTTGTACCGTGGATCAAGGAGAGTGGCCAGCCAGTAATGGTCCCTCTCCTTGATCCGAAGAATACGAGGATCCTTCCGCAGACTTTGCAGGATCAGGGAGGCCATGCAGCGTAGGTTAGCTGAGGCATTCAGTCCGGAGTCCTCTGGGTCACTAAGGACGACATGATACGCAGCCACCTCCTAGCAGCCACGTACAAGTCCACTGGTTTCTTGGGACTGTAAATCATCCCTAAAAGACTGCTGCTGATAATGCTGAGTGCCAGCCCCCACCTCCATGCTGACACAATCCTCCTCCTCCTCCTCCTCCTCCTCCTCTTCCTGTGCGATGGGTGGGACAGAAGGAACACTGTCTGGGTAAAGGGGGCCTTGAGAGGCAAGGAAGTCCTCCTCTTCCTGCCTCTGTTCTGCCTCAAGTGCCCTGTCCATTATTCCACGCAGCGTGTGCTCCAACAGGTGGACAAGAGGTACAGTGTCACTGATGCATGCACTGTCACTGCTCACCATCCTCGTGGCCTCCTCAAATGGTGCCAGGACAGTGCATGCATCCCTGATCATGCCCCACTGGCGTGGTGAAAAAAACCCGAGCTCCCCTGACCCTGTCCTGGTGCCGTAGTCGCACAGGTACTCATTGATGGCCCTCTGCTGCGTGTGCAGCCGCTGCAGCATGGCCAACGTTGAGTTCCACCTGGTGGGCATGTCACATATAAGGCGGTTCTTGGGCAGGTTCAACTCCTTTTGAAGCTCAGCCAGGCGAGCACTGGCATTATAAGATCTGCGGAAATGCACACAGACTTTCCTGGCCTGCCTCAGGACATCCTGTAAGCCCGGGTACCTGCCCAAGAACCGCTGCACCACCAGGTTAAGGACGTGAGCCATACAGGGCACATGGGTCAGTTGTCCCTGTCGGAGGGCGGAGAGGAGGTTGGTGCCATTGTCGCAAACCACCATTCCTGGCTTAAGCTGGCGTGGCGTCAACCACCTCTCGGCCTGCCCCTGCAGAGCAGACAGGACCTCTGCCCCAGTGTGGCTCCTGTCCCCCAAACACACCAGCGCAAGCACGGCATGGCATCTTTTTGCCTGCGTACTTGCGTAGCCCCTTGAACGCCTACGGAGCACCGCTGGTTCCGAGGACAAACCACAGGAAGAGGCCATGGAGGAAGAAGAAGAGGAGGGGGTGGAGGAGAGAGGTGTGTCACAACCAGTAGTAGCATTTTGGAGGCGTGGCGGTGGAACAACCTCCAACACTACTGCACCTTGTCCTGCATCCTTCCCAGCTGCCAAAAGAGTGACCCAATGGGCCGTGAAAGAAAGGTAACGTCCCTGTCCATGCCTGCTGGACCATGAGTCAGTGGTAATATGCACCTTACCGCTGACCGCCCTGTCCAGCGAGGCCAAGACATTGCCTTCCACATGCCTGTAGAGAGCCGGAATAGCCTTCCGTGCGAAAAAGTGGCGTTTGGGAACCTGCCACTGAGGAACCGCACATTGCACAAACTCACGGAAGGGGGCCGAGTCTACCAACTGAAAAGGCAGCAGTTGAAGCGCTAGCAATTTAGCCAAGCTAGCATTCAACCGCTGGGCATGTGGATGGCTGGGAGTGAACTTCTTTCGACGGTCCAGCAGCTGGGGCAGGGAAATTTGCCTGCTAGAATCGGACGTTGGTGTACTGCTAGCAGAGTGCCCGCAAGTACTTGGCTGTGACACACCTAATTCTACACCTTCATTCCTCTCAGAGCAGGTTTCAGAGAGGACTGAAGGTATACTGGGGTTGGAGATCCCAGCTGATGCGGTGCAAGAAGAGGTCAGCTTTGTTCTTTGGTGTGGGTCTTTAAGGTAGGCTTGCCAACGAGCTGCATGGCAGGTCAACATATGTCTGATCAAGCATGTGGTGCCCAAGCGGCTGATGTTTTGGCCACGCGATATACGCTTGAGACATATGTTGCAAACAGCAGCTGTGCGATCTGATGCACTCGCCTCAAAAAAGGCCCACACCAAAGAACTTTTTGAATGACGGGCAGAGGCAGCGCCCTGCACAGGCGGAGCTCTGCGGTGTGATTCCGTCGGTGTGCTGCCCATACGCTGGCCACTCAAGGGCATCCTGCCTCGTTGGAGATGTGCCTCCTCCTCCTCCTCATCATCCTCCTCCTCCTCCTCCTCCTCCTCTCTCCTATTAGGCACCCACGTGGAGTCAGTGACCTCATCATCCCCTCCCTCCTCATCACTGGAGCCAATCTGGCAGTATGCTGCAGCTGCTGGAGCATGACTGCCAGATTGGTGTCCTTCTTGAGCATCCCCTCTCTCTGCTCTCACGCTGCTGCCTTCCTCTAGCTGGGTATCATCATCAGATCCTTCCAAACGCTGGGCATCCTCCTGGAGCATGTACCCAACACTGTGCTCAAACAGTTCGGGGGACTCCTCAGGAGGAGGGCATGGTGGGTCTAGGGAAGGATTGACTAATGAAGATAATGATACCAGAGAAGAGGACGCTTTGGCAGCTGCTTTGCCAGTACCCTGAGCCTGGGTGAGAGAGGATGAGGAGGATGAGGTGGGCTTGGTCATCCACTCTACCAAGTCTTCGGCATGATGTGGCTCAACATGTCCAGCTACCGAAAACAAGGACAAGCGTGTCCCATGGCCATGTGCTGATGACAATGCACCGCGTACACGACCAGCACTGTTGCCCCCAGACACAGAGCCTTCTTGCCCTCTTTTTTTGCCTCCTGACTGTCTGCCTCTCCTTGGTTGCCTTCCAGACATTTTAATGGATGGCCTGCAGGGAGATGGGAAAAACAGCAATAAGGGCTACCTTCAGGTGTATATTGTGCAGGAGGCTTAGCAACAATGACACTGACACTGTCCCTGTCAGGGACGTGCTGGGCTTGAACCTGGGACCTCTTCTGTGTCTGGCATTGACTCTTCCAGCGGAGCTATCTGAGATGCTGGACAGTTCCCTGCCTGATCTGCTGGATAACCTATCTGATCCATTAGACTACTCTGCTTGGTGTCTGATTACTGTTGAACTCTGAACCCCTTGCTCCTCCCATGTACTTCCTATAAAAGACATTCCAGAGATGTTGCCCCTTGCGGTTTGATCTGCTTCTGTTCCCTGAGTTCCTGATTCTGTGCTTGTATCCTGTTCCTGTGTTTGACCCGGCTTCCTGACCACGCTTCTGTCTCCAGTCCTGACCTCGGCTCGTTTGACCCTGCTCAGTTATCTGCCAGTCTGCCTGTTGCCAAGATTCGGCCTGGACTTTGACTACTCTCTGCCTGCCACTTGTGATGTTTACCTTGATGTGTATGACCCGGCTTGTCTGACTCTGCAAACCTGCACCAGATTACCTGCATCCTCTGCTCTGCAAGCTGCACACGCTGACCTGCATCCTTTGCAATGCAAACCTGCACCTGCTGACCTGCATCCCTGCTCTGCAAACCTGCACCTGCTGACCTGCATCCCTGCTCTGCTGACCTGCATCCCTGCTCTGCAAACCTGCACCTGCTGACCTGCATCCCTGCTCTGCAAACCTGCACCTGCTGACCTGCATCCCTGCTCTGCAAACCGGCACCTGCTGACCTGCATCCTCTGCTCTGCAAGCTGAACCTGCTGACCTGCATCCGCTGCTTCCGGAACCAGCCATTCCAGTCTCCACTCGGCTCCACCACTCCAAGCAGTGAGGATCAGACAGGCACCCTTACCTCACCGTGCTCTTACCACCACTGTCCCCACTCCAGTGGTCTCCGAGCCGGGGTTGTACGGGAGGTCCCTCTCCGCACATCAGGCTCACACCTAAGGTACGTTACAGTATCAAACCGCCATGCCTGAGCCTGCAGGAGATACCTTGCCTATGGACAATGTCTATCAACACCTTACAGCTCTCACTCAGATCGTGAAGTCTCTGCAGGGCAGCCATGTCCGAATGGATAAGCAGACACAAACTCAAGCCACCTCTGCAGATTCACCTCCAACCCCAACTTCCTCTATTGGAATGTTACCATCTCCTGAGCCCAGGGTCCCTGTTCCTGAGAAGTTTTTCGGGGATCGGAGTAAATTCCGTGCGTTTCGCAACGCATGTGAACTTTACTTTTCGTTGCTACCTCTGACTTTTTCATCTGAAGCCACCAAGGTGGGCTTCGTTATCGCTTTGCTGCAGGGGGAACCTCAAGCTTGGGCCCATCACCTACTTGAAGTCCGCCATGTAGTTCTAGACTCTCTGCCCTCTTTTCTTGATGCCATGGCCCGACTTTATGACGATCCACAGCGGACTTCTACTGCCGAGGCTGCTCTCCATGCGCTCCAGCAAGGCCGCCGAGCGGTCGAGGACTATGTGACTGATTTCAGACGCTGGAGCGCGGATACCCAGTGGAATGAGGCGGCTCTGCGGCATCAGTTCCGTCTTGGTCTCTCTGAAAGCCTGAAGGATGAGTTAGCACGGGTCGGTGTTCCTGATGTTCTAGAGACTTTAATTAATTTGTCTATCCAGATAGACCGACGACTCCGGGAGCGCAGAGCAGAAAGGTCTACCCAACAGCTCCGCCCAGCTTGGATGCTACGCCGGATACGAGCCCCTGTGTACCCTGCCAGTGCCAGTACGGTTCCAACTGAACCCTCATCCCTCAACCAGACCATCAAGCCAGGGCAGCTTGGACTAATGAAACATTCCCTATCGGCCAAGGAACGACTTCGTCGGCTGCAGAATTATCTATGCCTGTATTGCGGTGAACTCGGTCATTATGTCTCTTCTTGTCCTGCTAAGCTGCGCAAGGTCCTGGCTACCTCTTCTCCCAACTACTCACCTCTATCTACCAATGCTACTCACCTGGCTCTTCCTATCTCTTTCCAACTACCAGGGAGGACAATACCAGTAACTGCAATAATCGACTCAGGGGCATGTAATTGTTTTGTCGATCTAGACTTTGCAGCACAACAACACATCCCACTCCAACCTAAGACTCGGGGACTTTCCATTTTCCTGGCAGATGGGTCTCGCATCAAGTCCGGAGTAGTGACCCAGGAGACCCCTCCTTTGCCTGTGATCACCTCCATGGACCATAAGGAACTATTGACTTTGGATGCTATTGCATCTCCCATGTTTCCAGTTATCCTGGGTCTACCCTGGCTTCAGGTACACAATCCACAGATTGATTGGGGAACCGGAAGTATTAAGTTCCAGTCACCATACTGTCAACGCCACTGCATGCTTCCACGTCCCAGCACCTTGGGGCCTCTGTTATGCCTGGATTCAGATCCAGAGATACGAGCTTCTGTACCCAAACAATATCATGAGTTCCTAGACGTCTTCAGCAAACGAGGGGCCGAAGTCCTCCCGCCTCATCGTCCTTACGATTGTCCAATCGAGCTTCTTCCCGGTGCTGAGATTCCTTTCGGACGGATCTTCCCCCTATCTGAACGGGAGCTTGAGGTACTGAAAGAATACGTTGATGAGAACCTTAAGAGGGGTTTCATCCGTCCTTCCACTTCTCCAGCAGGGGCAGGAATCTTCTTTGTGGAGAAAAAAGACCATTCTCTTCGGCCCTGTGTAGATTACCGGGAATTAAATAAAATCACGGTCAAGAACCGGTACCCTCTGCCTCTGGTACCTGAACTTTTTCAAAGACTCAGGACTTCCTCTGTGTTTACCAAATTAGACCTGCGGGGGGCGTACAACCTGGTACGCATCCGAGCAGGGGATGAATGGAAGACTGCCTTTCGTACCAGGTTCGGCCATTACGAATACCTAGTAATGCCCTTCGGCCTATGTAACGCCCCTGCCACCTTTCAGCATCTAGTCAATGATGTTTTCAGAGACTGTCTGGACATTTATGTAGTTGTCTATCTTGATGATATTTTGATTTTTTTCCTCCTCTCTTGAGCAGCACCGGAAACACGTCAAGAGTGTACTCTGTCGTCTCCGCCAGCATGGACTGTACGCAAAACCAGAAAAGTGTGAATTCGAGCGACAGAGTATCCAGTTCCTTGGCCTAGTGATCTCTACAGAGGGATTCAAGATGGACCCACAGAAGGTTTCAGCCATTCTGGATTGGCCTGCACCTTCAGATAAAAAGGGGGTGCAGCGCTTCGTTGGCTTTGCCAATTTTTATCGGAGGTTTATCAAGGGATTCTCTGCTATTATTTCCCCGATTACGCAGCTAACGAAGCAAAATGCTCGATTCCAGTGGACATCTGAAGCACAGGCTGCTTTCACTAACCTAAAAATACTTTTTACGTCTGCTCCTATCCTAAGTCATCCCGATCCTGCCCTACCGTATCTACTTGAGGTAGATGCCTCGGAGACAGCGGTTGGAGCTGTTATCTCCCAGCGCCAAGGTCTCAAGGACTTGATACACCCGGTAGCCTTCTTCTCCCGTAAGCTTACCCCATCCGAGAGGAATTATGATGTTGGAGACCGGGAGCTCCTGGCCATTAAATCTGCCCTTGAGGAGTGGAGGTACTTTTTGGAGGGAGCAGCGCATCCTATACTCATTTACACAGACCACAAGAACCTAGAGTATCTGAGAGCTGCCAAACGTCTGAGACCACGCCAGGCACGTTGGGCACTATTTTTCTCTAGGTTCTCGTTCCACATAACTTACCGGCCAGGCTCCAAGAACACCAAACCAGATGCTCTTTCCCGCATGTTTGATGATCCAAAAGAGGTGTCAGCTCCAGATACCATTCTATCGGAAGGCAACTTCTTACTTTTACAAACTAGCCTGATGTCTGTCTTGAAGCAAGCTTCTACAGGTGTGTCTGGTCCCTCTGAAATCACTCTGGTACCCAAGGACGGGTTACTTTGGAAGAATGACAAAATCTTTGTGCCAGAAGAAGTTCGAGTCACAGTGTTAAACTTGTGTCATGATCATCCCCTGGCAGGCCATTTCGGAATGCATAAAACCCTTGAACTGATTCAACGCACGTTTTGGTGGCCGGATCTTGAAAAAGACTGCAGGGAATATGTAGGTTCATGTGCCACCTGTATCCGTAGCAAGACCACTGGAAGCAAGGCCTGGGGTCTGCTCAGACCCTTACCAGTCCCTGACCGTCCCTGGAAAATGATTGCCATGGACTTCATAGTGGAACTCCCCCCGTCTGAAGGTTGCACAGCCATCTTTGTAGTGGTTGACCGTCTATCCAAGATGGCCCACTTCGTGCCTCTCAAAGGCACGCCCTCTGCCATGGAAACTGCCCAGGTCTTCATTAGGGAAGTAGTAAGGCTACATGGGGTCCCTGCGGACATCGTTTCGGATAGAGGGGTGCAGTTCACCTCTCGCTTTTGGAAGGCTTTGTGCAAGGTCCTGAAGATTGAGTTGTCCATGTCCTCGGCCTATCACCCCCAAACTAACGGGCAAACCGAAAGAACGAATCAGACGCTCGAACAGTACCTCAGATGCTTCACCACCTTCGTTCAAGACGACTGGGTAGCTTTACTACCCTTGGCAGAGTTTGCCTTTAACAACGCCAGTCATTCGGCTACAGGTCAATCGCCATTTTTTGCCAACTACGGGTTTCACCCGACCTTCTTACCTGATCTCATCCCTGATTCAACAGTCCCAGCGGTCCAGAGTATTGTTGATTTCCTGACCCATAACAGCAGGATATTGCAGGAAGCCATGACTAAGGCACAAGCAGCCAATAAAAGGATCTTTGACAGGAAAAGGAGAGGGGAATTATGCCTGCAACAGGGTGACCAAGTATGGTTATCGACCACCAACCTTAAGATGGCTTGCCCCGCAAGGAAACTGGCACCCAAGTTCATCGGTCCTTTCCCAGTAAAACGGAAATTAAACGAGGTCTCCTATGAACTTGCCTTACCGGAGTCGTTGAAGATTCACCCAGTCTTTCACGTTTCCTTGCTGAAACCCGCAGTGCCCGATCCGTTCCCAGACAGGGGATCGGGACCACCCAAGCCTGTAATCATTGACGGTGATGAGGAGTTCGAGGTGGAGGCCGTCTTGGACTGCCGAAGAAGAGGGAACCAGCTTCAATTCCTGATCAAGTGGAAGGGGTACGGTCTGGAGGAGAACTCCTGGGAACCCCAACAGAACATTCACGCCCGAGAGTTAATCCAGGCCTTTTTTCACAGTCACCCCCAGAAAAGAGCTCTATTGGGCACCCAGAGGTTGCCCTTAAGGGGGGGCACTGTCAGGGACGTGCTGGGCTTGAACCTGGGACCTCTTCTGTGTCTGGCATTGACTCTTCCAGCGGAGCTATCTGAGATGCTGGACAGTTCCCTGCCTGATCTGCTGGATAACCTATCTGATCCATTAGACTACTCTGCTTGGTGTCTGATTACTGTTGAACTCTGAACCCCTTGCTCCTCCCATGTACTTCCTATAAAAGACATTCCAGAGATGTTGCCCCTTGCGGTTTGATCTGCTTCTGTTCCCTGAGTTCCTGATTCTGTGCTTGTATCCTGTTCCTGTGTTTGACCCGGCTTCCTGACCACGCTTCTGTCTCCAGTCCTGACCTTGGCTCGTTTGACCCTGCTCAGTTATCTGCCAGTCTGCCTGTTGCCAAGATTCGGCCTGGACTTTGATTACTCTCTGCCTGCCACTTGTGATGTTTACCTTGATGTGTATGACCCGGCTTGTCTGACTCTGCAAACCTGCACCAGCTTACCTGCATCCTCTGCTCTGCAAGCTGCACACGCTGACCTGCATCCTTTGCAATGCAAACCTGCACCTGCTGACCTGCATCCTTTGCAATGCAAACCTGCACCTGCTGACCTGCATCCCTGCAATGCAAACCTGCACCTGCTGACCTGCATCCCTGCTCTGCTGACCTGCATCCCTGCTCTGCTGACCTGCATCCCTGCTCTGCAAACCTGCACCTGCTGACCTGCATCCCTGCTCTGCAAACCTGCACCTGCTGACCTGCATCCCTGCTCTGCAAACCGGCACCTGCTGACCTGCATCCCTGCTCTGCAAACCGGCACCTGCTGACCTGCATCCTCTGCTCTGCAAGCTGAACCTGCTGACCTGCATCCGCTGCTTCCGGAACCAGCCATTCCAGTCTCCACTCGGCTCCACCACTCCAAGCAGTGAGGATCAGACAGGCACCCTTACCTCACCGTGCTCTTACCACCACTGTCCCCACTCCTGTGGTCTCCGAGCTGGGGTTGTACGGGAGGTCCCTCTCCGCACATCAGGCTCACACCTAAGGTACGTTACAGTCCCCTGCCTATCCTTCTCTGTCCCTAAACACAAGGATTGAAAATATGGAACAGCAAAATAGTTTTAGAACAGAATAGCACACTGACACTTTCCCTCACTGTCCTACTCTGTCCCTCCCTACAAACAAGATTTAGCACAGAATAGCACACTGATAATTTCTACGAGTGTCCTTCTCTGTCCCTCAACTCAAGGATTGAAAATATGGAACAGCAAAATTGGTTTAGAACAGAATAGCACACTGTCAGTTTCACTCACTGTACCTCTCTGTCCCTCAACTCAAGGATTGAAAATATGGTTCAGCAAAATAGTTTTAGAACAGAATAGCACACTGACACTTTCCCTCACTGTACCTCTCTGTCCCTCAACTCAAGGATTGAAAATATGGAACAGCAAAATTGGTTTAGAACAGAATAGCACACTGTCAGTTTCACTCACTGTACCTCTCTGTCCCTCAACTCAAGGATTGAAAATATGGTTCAGCAAAATAGTTTTAGAACAGAATAGCACACTGACACTTTCCCTCACTGTACCTCTCTGTCCCTCAACTCAAGGATTGAAAATATGGAACAGCAAAATTGGTTTAGAACAGAATAGCACACTGTCAGTTTCACTCACTGTACCTCTCTGTCCCTCAACTCAAGGATTGAAAATATGGAACAGCAAAATAGTTTTAGAACAGAATAGCACACTGACACTTTCCCTCACTGTCTTACTCTGTCCCTCCCTACAAACAAGATTTAGCACAGAATAGCACACTGATAATTTCTACGAGTGTCCTTCTCTGTCCCTCAACTCAAGGATTGAAAATATGGAACAGCAAAATTGGTTTAGAACAGAATAGCACACTGTCAGTTTCACTCACTGTACCTCTCTGTCCCTCAACTCAAGGATTGAAAATATGGAACAGCAAAATTGGTTTAGAACAGAATAGCACACTGTCAGTTTCACTCACTGTACCTCTCTGTCCCTCAACTCAAGGATTGAAAATATGGAACAGCAAAATTGGTTTAGAACAGAATAGCACACTGACACTTTCCCTCACTGTACCTCTCTGTCCCTCAACTCAAGGATTGAAAATATGGAACAGCAAAATTGGTTTAGAACAGAATAGCACACTGACACTTTCCCTCACTGTACCTCTCTGTCCCTACAAACAAGGATTAGCACAGAATAGCACACTGTCACTGACACTCTCCCTACCTATCCTTATTTGTCCCTAAACACAAGGAATCCAGGAATAGTAAAGGAAAAATAATGACACTGTCCCTGCCTATGCTTCTCTTTCCCTGCTCCGGAACACACTACACAAGGCCGCCGCGCTGGCGGCCTTTTATAGTGTGGGGCGTGTACTAAACCCCATCAGCAATAATTGGCCACAGGCATCCTGCCTGTGGCCAACCATTGCTCTCCTCGCTGCCGGCGCTGTGATTGGCCAAGCATGCGGGGTCACAGTGCATGCTTGGCCAATCACAGCGCCTGGATGACACTGCGATGGCGTAGTGCATTGTGGGCCGTTCGCGTCACTCGAATTTGGCGCGAACGGCCCAAATCGTTCGATCTTCGTCGAACGATCGAACAGCCGATGTTCGAGTCGAATGTATGTTCGACTCGAACACGAAGCTCATCCCTACTGAGGAGCCTGAAAGAGAGTAATCCCGACGCTGGTACACAGGCTGTCCTTCTATTCGGGGCGCTCTTCCTTCTCCATGTACTGCATGCTCTTCCTAGCATTCCTATCCTTTCTCTTTGGTTCGATACACCATCCGGACCACACGGAAGCTCTTGTTGACAGCGAGGAATTCATATCCACCCTATGCTTTCAATTATACCTGTATAGACGTCCACAAATATCCAGCCATCCACCGATCTGCGTTGATCTGTGTTGCATATCATGTTTGCAATCTGGTAAGCAGACATTATATTGGGTGGCGGTGCACTTCAGGGTGGATTTGTTTGTCATTTCTACACTCTATAAGACCTCCTTTTTTGTGCATCTCTGGTAAGGAGACTGTGTGCAGTGATGGTTCACTATCACTAATATAGGAGTCACTCACTGGTTATTTGTCGTCTCCCCCACCCTATAGTATCAGTCCTTTATAGGGAGATTCTCTGTGGCAGGATTACACTATGTTTTTTTTGTTTTTTGTTTTTTCAATACATGTGTAGTGGCCTCACTCCCTTCTCTCGTGAATCGGTTATCCGATAGCTCTTGTCTAGGGGTATCTTGTATGCAAGAGTGAGATGTACCACGGCCCATGTCCTCCCCATTGCAGCGGGTGAGGTGAAGGCCAGTACCTGTTGTTCTCCTCGGGCCTGTGTGTTTCTTTAGGAGCCAAGTCTGTTGTGCTGACACTTCCCTTCGCTCCCATTAACCAGAGTACCACACACCGATAAGGGTCCAACACTTGTTTATTATAGCACACAAATAAACAGTCCTTTGTCAGCCGACTGGTTGGGACCCATAAAACAGTTCAATACGGTGGGGTGAGCAGGTCGAGGCACAGTCCTAACAATCAAACTAAACCACTGTGGTTTCACCAGCGGTTGCTACAGCCATCGGCTTGAGAGAGAACTTGAATCTTCGGAGTCTCTACCAGCGACTCTAGAGAACATGAACTGGTGTACCTTCGCTGCGTTGCGGCCCCTGTCAGGGGGAAGATGTCCCTCCAAGGGAGTTACCAGAGGCCTCTCTGTCACCGGGTTGATGCTGCTCCGTGCTCTTCAGAAGGGTAACCTCTCCGGCCCCATCCACCTCAGGGTCCCTCGGACTCATCCACCCTTGCGGAGCCCAGTCAAAGTCACTGGGCCCCAGGCCTCCGGTGTAGTACCTCACCCCAGGCTTAAGGTGCCTGAGATGGACGCCAACACTGCTCCGACCAGGCCATGGGCACCTGGGCCGGAACTCCGGACCGCCAGCACCCAGGCCAAGGGTGCCTGGGCGCGGGATGGCAAGAAGACCTCGTGGCGAGGGCGTCTACCCCCTTTTATGCCCTCCCCCCAGCCGGCACAGCAGGTTCCCCCCCCCCCGCTGTACCACTGCCAGAGCAGGACAAAAAGGGTGTAGCACTACGGCAGTGGTTCTACCTCGACTCGGGACAACATCGCCACCCACAGGTCAAGGAGAACAGCACACTACCAAAGTCCTCCACGACTTAAATGGTCTAAACCCTCTCATGATTGGTACATCCTGGATCATACTACCACCCAGGTGCTCCCCCTAGATTTAGACCCCCGCTACACTCTCCCCCTAGTGGTTTGACGCTGGTCCCCAGCATCTGGCGCAAACCCATGTCTCCCAAGGAGTGGTAACATAAGCTTGACCCCAGAGGCCATCCCTCAAACTTAAATCCCTATTTGTGCCAAGACCTGCTCGAGGGAAGGGGAACATAAAGTAATAAACTTTCCAATAAACAATCTGAACATGTACACATATACAATCCCTCCCATAACTGTCTAAGAACCACCCCATACTCAGTAGCCTTGACAGATGGATCTCCTGCAGAAGGGAAACAAAAAAAAACACAACATCCTAACACATTTGTGTGACTTGGAATGAATGGGTCTATCAGCCGAGAGGCCCATTCGCTCCAATAAGTAAGGTGGTGCAAGTGTAAAAAAAAACAAACAACCGTTGCGCAACACTGCCACCTGGTGACAGTGCTGCGGTAATGACACTTGGCTGAATCTTCCAGACAACCTTCCTTCTTCTGGCTGTGTCCCTACTCTGATTCTACCCCAAAAGTCTTTGCCTTTCATGCATGAAGAAAGAGGGAGAACAAACAAACAGCTCCCATTTCTCCAAAGAGTAGAAAAGCCCAAATAAAAAACTAGGGCACAGTCCTTGTGTTCAAGGAAGTTCTGCAGTAAACAAAAGTGCAACAGCACACAGGAGTCTTTCTTCTCCTACAAGTAAAACTTTGGATGCGCCAAGAACAGGGGCTTCAGATGCTTATCAAAAGTTTCAACATTATATTCAATGTTCTCTCTATCCTTCCGGCAGATAAGCACCCTGTCTGCATGGATGTGACGGCCCAGCATCCACTCCGCTTTGCAGTCCCTGAATTGTTTAGACACTGATGGTGAACAGGACAAGTACCGGCGGGCATGAGGCACTTTGAGTTTTTCCCAGACAAACTCGTCATACCATCGCTGCCGCAAGACCTCGACTTCAAAAAGTAAGTCCCGAGGCAAATAGGGGTATTCCCATCCATATTCACGGGCAACCCTCTGACAAAAGAGCCGCTGTAGTTGGGCCAAAGGTGGCATCGTGGCCCGCTCACCTTCTCCAGGCGGAACGATAGCTTCTGGATGCCGAGGTACTTTAACTACCTCCTGAGGTTTGAGTCTTGGTGCCCGCAGTGATGCGCGCTGTGTTCCCGCTACCGGAACGGGTGATGCTGCGGGTGGTGGAACGACAAGCAGAGGACTAGGCTTCCTCGTAAACTCCGGGGCTTCCGCCCGGGGCATACTGTCTCCTGTGGACATAGGCAGATCCTGTGGTGCACGTAGCGCAAGCAATGGCATTTTGTGCCAGCCCTTGCGGTGAAAGAGTTCATCAATTTCACCATCATCTCCACAGTCTGACAGTGATTCTAGGTTGGAGATGTCATACATCTCTGCGAGTAGGTAGTTCCCAGTAGACACGGAACCACCCTCCCTGGCGGGCTCCACCGACTGTGGACTCCTGACACCTCCAACCAACACCACAGTCCCAGCCCCTGGCTCACCTGGACCTTTGGAAGAACAGGGATGTCCAGGACTCTTCCGACCGGATCCATCCAGGCCCGGCAAGCGGCGGGGTGAAGCTCGACCACGACCACAGGACGCCTGTACCAGGCCGACTTTCCTCTTCAGAGGTGGGAGCAGGGAATCTGTGGCGACCGAAGCAGCATCCTCGGATTTTTCTTTCTCAGTCTCTGGTTGGGCAGTCACGTCGCCCTGGTCAGTGCGTACGGGGACCTCCGCAAAGGCCTGGATCTCTCCTTCCGGGGTAGCGGTACCTGTGAGGCAGTTGAGGCAAAGAGCCCGGGGCCTTACTGTGGATGGCTCCACCTCGAACAAGAACTCTTTGCATGCCTCGCAACGCCCGAATGGCTTTAGGTGGACCACCAGTCCCGAACATCCGGGACAGATCACGCCGAGGGCCTCCGTGTCTCTGCAAGTGTACATAGCCAACTGCCCTTGGGGTCTAAGTCTTATCCCCGTGTCTGTAAGGGGAGCAGCAAAAGCAGTCATCTTTGTGGGGTAGGGAACCGGAACCCACGGGGAACTTGAGGTCATCCCGACTATCTGCTGTTCCATCACGCACTGACCTCACCTCGGAGTCTCCACGTGTATCTCCCCACATGGCCAGACTCCTCCCACAATCTTCACGTCTTCGCGGGCTTCCACCAGCCTCCGCCCCCGAACTGCGCAGTTACGGGGTGCCTCATGGCGCAGTGCAGTAAAAGCCCCCACATGTAGTACGTCACACAGCTGGACTTAGGGTCATGTCCACGACTTCGAGCAGGGATGCACTTTGGCCAGTAACATGGCCGATCCACTCGGAACTCCTCCGGCCAGCGAAGTTCAAACACAGACGTTCTCAGTTCCATAGTCAAAACACACACGATCCCGGACTTCCGAGCCCCCACGTGTAGCGGCCTCACTCCTTTCTCTCGTGAATCGGTTATCCGATAGCTCTTGTCTAGGGGTATCTTGTATGCAAGAGTGAGATGTACCACGGCCCATGTCCTCCCTATTGCAGCGGGTGAGGTGAAGGCCAGTACCTGTTGTTCTCCTCGGGCCTGTGTGTTTCTTTAAGAGCCAAGTCTGTTGTGCTGACACTTCCCTTCACTCCCATTAACCAGAGTACCACACACCGATAAGGGTCCAACACTTGTTTATTATAGCACACAAATAAACAGTCCTTTGTCAGCCGACTGGTTGGGACCCATAAAACAGTTCAATACGGTGGGGTGAGCAGGTCGAGGCACAGTCCTAACAATCAAACTAAACCACTGTGGTTTCACCAGCGGTTGCTACAGCCATCGGCTTGAGAGAGAACTTGAATCTTCGGAGTCTCTACCAGCGACTCTAGAGAACATGAACTGGAGTACCTTCACTGCGTTGCGGCCTCTGTTAGAGGGAAGATGTCCCTCCAAGGGAGTTACCAGAGGCCCCTCTGTCACCGGGTTGATGCTGCTCCGTGCTCTTCAGAAGGGTAACCTCTCCGGCCTCCTCGCCTCAGATACGGGCCCCATCCACCTCAGGGTCCCTCAGACTCATCCACCCTTGCGGAGCCCAGTCAAAGTCACTGGGCCCCAGGCCTCCGGTGTAGTACCTCACCCCAGGCTTAAGGTGCCTGAGATGGACGCCAACACTGCTCCGACCAGGCCATGGGCACCTGGGCCGGAACTCCGGACCGCCAGCACCCAGGCCAAGGGTGCCTGGGCGCGGGATGGCAAGAAGACCTTGAGGCGAGGGCGTCTACCCCCTTTTATGCCCTCCCCCCAGCCGGCACAGCAGGTTCCCCACCCCACTGTACCACTGCCAGAGCAGGACAAAAAGGGTGTAGCACTACGGCAGTGGTTCTACCTCGACTCGGGACAACATCGCCACCCACAGGTCAAGGAGAACAGCACACTACCAAAGTCCTCCACGACTTAAATGGTCTAAACCCTCTCATGATTGGTACATCCTGGATCATACTACCACCCAGGTGCTCCCCCTAGATTTAGACCCCCGCTACGCTTGCAATTTTTGGATAACTTACCCCAAACTGCGGAGTACCCTTCTATTGTCGTCCTTCAATATCATTGAAAAAACCTTATCCGAAGTGCATTTAAAGGCCTAGGCTGGGTTATAGCCATCTGTTCGATTTGGCTTATCTTCTGGTAAGCATACAACCTCACCAGTCTATTAGGACCCGAGATCAGTGTTTTAATTGACATCAGTCCTTTAAGCATTTCTGTTTGGACTTTTCACTATCCAAATAATTGAATTTTGGACTCATAGCGCAACTTTTCTTTTCCATTACTTCTGTGCTTATCCCATTATTGTTGCTGATTGGAAGGCAGTGGCGTAGCGTGGGTTGTCAGCGCCAGGGGCAAGGCAAGAAATTTGTGCCCCCCGCGGGCTTTCCACTACACTACACACTGACCACTAACCCGCACACCACTACACACTGACCACTACACTACACACTACCCACTGACCACTACACTACACACTGACCACTACACTACACACTGACCACTGACCACTACACTACACACTGCACACTGACCACTACACTACACTGCACACTGACCACTACACTACACTGCACACTGACCACTACACTACACTGTACACTGACCACTACACTACACTGTACACTGACCACTACACTACACTGTACACTGACCACTACACTACACTGCCCACTACACTACAGCGCACACTGACCACTACCCCGCACACTGACCACTACCCCGCACACTGACCCACCTGACACCTACACTAACCCACCTGACACCTACACTAACCCACCTGACACCTACACTAACCCACCTGACACCTACTTCTTGCACTACTCACATTACACTAACCCACCTGACATCAACACTGACTATTACACTGACTGACACATACACTGACCCCCGACACCTACCTGACACATACACTGACCCACCGACCTTACACCTACACTAAAATATGTAAAATGAGGTACAGCGCTAAATGAATAAATAAATGAATGTCAATAGATGTAATGTGAAAAATTGGTGAAGAGGAAAGCTAAGGCAGTCTCCAATTTCTTAAATTCATATGATTCTAAGTGATTTTTAATTGAATGAAATTAAGACATAAAAATTAGTCAAGGAGGAAAAATATTGCAGAACCCTAATCACATAAAATTGATACATCTGGGAAAGATACTAATAACATAAACAAATGAGATGAAAAAAATATCAACAAGTGAAAAAAACAGTGAGAAAGGAAAACTATTGCAGAATCTCAATCTCATAAAGTTACTCGTTACTCACTCACCTCCTGTTGTCCATCACTGCCGACTCGAGTTCCACCCCGGTCCCAGATGAAGGCTCTGAGCATTTCCAGATCCGGTCAGGGAGGAAGGGTGGAGAGAAGACGGCGGCGGCTTACAGAAGCGTGGGCGCCGGGCGGGTCTTCGCGCATGCGCCGCCTGCGTTCAAGGACTGGCCAGCCCCGCCGGAGCACATGACCGCATCCGCCCAATCACAGGGCGCCAGCTTCTTTAACATGGCGGCTGGGCCGGTGGCACAGTAAATCGAATTTAACACGGACCATGATAAGTGACACACAAACGGTGCGGGAATTTGCCCCCCCCAATATTGCGCCCGTGCGACGGCCCCCCCTGCCCCCCCACGCTACGCCTCTGTTGGAAGGGTCTATATTTCATTCATACTTCATTCAATTGACTATTATATTGATTTTTCTTAATTTTATTATACAATAAGTGTGCTTTTGTTTTTAATTTAATTTTATATTAAGGACATCCAGGCACCCTCCAACTTAGTTAAACCTTGTAAAATTGGGCATGTGTCTACCTCCGAACTGAGTGTAATAACAATGGTTATGTAACATCTATGAGTAGTTATGCCGTCATATTCGCCCCTCCGGGTGGACCAACTAGGTCCCACCTACAGAAATGACATATTTGGCATCAGAAGATATCTATCATCTCGCTCCTAGATCCATCATAATTATTGACAGTCTAGTGGGGGTTACAAGTCAGGCGGGGGAGCATCTTCCCGACCGGCTCATAACTGATCTGGACCATATAGAATCCACTTCTCCACCTGAGAATTTTATGTGCACAGTTTGAGTTTCTTAGTAAATGCTAGACATGCAGTTGCCCTTTCCCATAAATCTATCTCTTTCATTAGGAGCTCATGCATTGTATTCAAACTGGCATATATTTTAAATTAATGAAAATAAACAGAGAACTCTGAGCAGTGGGCATACATAACTGGAAACTCGAGTCAATATACATCCAACTTTGCTGTTTTAAGACTCTATGGCCTGTGAAGAGAGAATGTTTTCCCTTCTCTAATGCCATTTCAACTTTTCACCATGGGGTATCACCCTTGTATCAAAAATCTTAAGCAGAAGCAATGTTATACTTTAAGATGACAGTTTGTTCTAGTTGCTGAAGGGAATTGAGAGAAAAAAGAGAGAGAAGAAAAAACAAGAAAAAATCTTTTCCATCATTCTCTCTACATAATCATGTCTTGTAATCAAACCAATAAAAGAAAAAGAAAAAAGGCAGTTATGTTCAGCCAAAACTTTTCACAATAGCATATTTCAAACCTTGCCATATATTTTGTGATTGGATATGCTGTAGGTTTCTTTGCCTGTAAAAGACTTAAATAATGCCATCCCAGTTTTCCCAGAAACTCGGATGGCATTATTTAAGTATTTTACAGGCAAAGAAACCTACAGCATATCCAATCACAAAATATATGGCAAGGTTTGAAATATGCTATCATGAAAAGTTTTGGCTGAACATAACTGCCTTTTTTCTTTTTCTTTTATTGGTTTGATTACAAGACATGATTATGTAGAGAGAATGATGGAAAAGATTTTTTCTTGCTTTTTCTTCTCTCTCTTTTTTCTCTCAATTCCCTTCAGCAACTAGAACAAACTGTCATCTTAAAGTATAACATTGCTTCTGCTTAAGATTTTTGATACAAGGGTTCAGTTGATGTCACTCCTGAACAATACATTTTATATGGAGTCAAAGCATTTATGGAGTTTTCTGCTAAGAAACTTCCTGTATTCAAGAAATAAGATTATATTATGGTGAAGTTGGATGGTTATTGCTGCCATGAAAGGTCAGTACAGGCTCTCATGTTTGTTGTGGCCAGTTTTGTGATGCTATAAACTGTCTGCATGTCAGGTCAGACAATGTGGTGGTTGCAGAAACTAGTCAAATCTCATGGTCCAGATAAGCGACACAGACAGGGTATAAGGTAAGGAAGTTAGGCATTTTCCTGTATTCTCATGCCTTTGGAGGTGTAGGCTTATCTGCTTGTGCTGGATCCCGGGTATTTGTCGGGCTTGGCTTTTTTGGATGATGAAGGCCTAAAAGGTGACGCTTGGGGAGTAGTTGGTGGGGATGATCCCTGTGATGGAATGCGGAATTCTTTGTACCAGTCTGGCAAATCAATCAGGGGAAGCTGTAGATGTTCACAAAAAGCTGGGATGTCTTCAGGCATTCTTAAGTAGTATTGTTTTCCCATGTATGTGGCATTCATGGCAAAAGGAAAACGCCAACGATATGGTATGCCTTTATCTTTCAATGCAGTGATCATAGGCCGCATGGCTCGTCTGTTCTGCAGTGTTATGTGAGATAGATCCTGGAACAGGGCCACAGCATGTGCTTCAAAAAGGATCCTTTCATTGCGCCTGGCCTTGTTCAATATCTCCTCCTTTAGTGGGAATTGTTTTAAACAGCAAACTATATCCCTTGGTGGAGCTGCATCTGAGGGACGGGGTGCAAGGGCCCTGTGCGCCCGGACAAATTCAATGTCAGTGTCCTTAGGGCGATCAAGCAGGTCATTAAAGACTGCTTGGAGTGTTGGTTTGAGTTGTGCAGCTTCTATATGTTCGGGTATTCCTCTCACTCTAATGTTCGCCCTGCGTCCTCTGTTATCTAAATCTTCTAAATGTCTATAATTAAGAATTAAATGTTTGGCATGGGCTGAGACTGTGGATGTCAGCTTCTCCACCGCTCTGTCTCTTTTGGCTTCTGCTCTCTCAGTATGGGACAAGCGGTCTGATAGTGCCATAAAGTCTGCTCTTAGGTCAGTGATGGCCGAGGAGAATGTACTTTTAATTTCTGCTGCAAATTTTGCCATCTCAGAGAAGCGCAGTGGGTGGTCAGAGTGGGCTGTGTCTCTTACCATGTCCTCTGAAGCCGACATTGAGTCCTCACTGTGTGCAGCCTCATGCTCCAGCAGCACCATCTTGGCAGCAGCACGTCCCCTTGTCCTCAGAGCTTGTGTCTCAAATATCTCTGGTTTTCCGCGGGATCCGGGGGTAGATTGTGACCTGTTTTGTCGGTTGCTAGTGGGCACGTTGTCTCGTCTGCCCATCGCCGATTTTATCAAGGCTGGAAGGGGTTTTTGAGCCACGGAGGAGCAGAGCTCAGCTAGTCTGCTGCCATTCCCTTCAAGCTCCAGGCCATGCCCCCCTGTAATACAATTCTTGATATACCTGAGCTACTTATGGAAACAACGTTTCCATACATTACTGGTTTCAACCAATCTAAACGTCATTCGATGTTAAATTATGGTTACGATAACGATTAAGCACATTTCTGTTGTGTGAAACGCATCTACCTTGACCACTGCTGGTGTCCTCTGGTGTCATTTTGGATATTTTCATATTCCAATAAACTTTACTTGAAGCCCACGTGAGGTGCAGCCGTTTCTTATTTTGGACAATTTACCACGAAGGCGAGCCGGGGCTAGCACTCAGGTGTGTGTTCCAGTGGGCGTATTAATTACACCTGGAGAAGTCTTTTCTTTTTATTTGATCTTTGTGCTTATACTTTGAAAACCTTTAATAACCTTCTTTGAAATTAACCCCCTACAGGAGTACAGGTCACTATTAGTATAAGGAATCCTGTGGGACAGTCAAGTGCAGCCAGCAGTGTGTGGAGAGCAACCACAAGCACAGCCAGTGTAAGGCACAGGCAGAAGTTGAGAAGCACTTAAGTTTGTTCCAGTTACAGTACGCCAGGGGTATTCCTTGCTCCCTATTCCCATCCAAGTTCCTGTTCCAATAAAAACCCTAAAAAGAACCCCTAGACTGTTTCCTGAGCCAGTGAAAAAATGAAGAAAATGCTTTGTGCCTGGCTGTGTGTGCTACAAAGAGGGAAGTACGACCAAATGCATTAGCTAGGGGGTGCACTACACTGAAATAGTTAATAATGTGTGCAGAGAAGTAGACCCAATCCTTTCCTAATTCATTTTGCAATGTTCCATCTCAGCAAGTTGTTTTATTTGGCAAAATATTCACATTCTTCTATAATCTTAACTTGTTCCTGTGTAGTAGTGAGACCTTTTCTGAAAACCATAGAAAAAAATAGCAGTATGAATGCTGATGCAGAGTTCCAAGTCACAGTCACATTTAAGGTAGATGCAAACCCTAAATGGATGTCATTTAGTTTGCTAAACACTGAGGTGGATTTACTAAAGGCAAAGTTTCACTTTGCAAAGAATATCCAATCACCTGCAAGGGAAAAAAAACAGCATTATTGCTTGCACATGATTGGATGATGGAAGTCAGCAGAGCTTCACCACATTTGCTAAGCTTTGGAGCAACTGCACTTGCAAAGTGCACAGTCGAATTGCCTTTAGTAAATCCAACCCAGTGTCTAGCAAAAATAATTACCATGTACTTTCTGCTCTATAAAATGTTGCTTTCTATAGTTTTTCATCCTCCTGATTTTTTTTTTCTCCAATTTATTTCAACCACTTTCTGTCTAGATGTACTCTCTTCAGTATTGGCTGCACATCATCGACCTGATGCCCAATAGGGACCCCACAAGGGCAAAGTGTAGTAGCA
Source organism: Rana muscosa (assembly GCA_029206835.1). NCBI lineage: Eukaryota > Metazoa > Chordata > Amphibia > Anura > Ranidae > Rana > Rana muscosa. The sequence goes on from CM055116.1 coordinate 110,704,031, forward strand.
CAGCTACTAATAGTCCCCACCAGAGGTACATATGATAGTGGCACCAAAGGAGCACAACTAGAAGACAGTTGTCACCCAAGAACAAGAAATGCCATTACATGGATCTTTACGGCAGGATCACCAGGTCTTCTATAAACCCCTTCTCATCAGCACCTGAAGACTATAGCTTCAATTGCTCAAAATACCAGAAAAAGTTTCTATTTTTTTCAATTCATATGAACCCAATAATTGCATAACAGTAGCAGCCCTGCACTGGACTTCAAGGGATAATCCACTGCCGTAGCATATAGGGGTGCAATCTGCTGGATAGCAGTGGATCGGGTAAGTAAAAGTGCTTTTAATGTTCCCTAAATTAGCATTTTGGAGAGCAACCACAAGCTCAGCCAGTGTAAGGCACAGGCAGAAGTTGAGAAGCACTTAAAGGGGTTGTAAAGGTTCGTTTTTTCTTTTCTAAATAGGTTCCTTTAAGCTAGTGCATTGTTGGTTCACTTACCTTTTCCTTAGATTTCCCTTCTAAATGATTTTTTTTCTTTGTCTGAATTTCTCACTTCCTGTTTCTTCTCACGAAACTTCACACCATCATCCGAGTGGTGTGGAGTCAGCCAGAACAGCTTACTGAACAGCTTACTGAGGAGGAACAGGAAGTGAGAAATTCAGACAAAGAAAAAAAATCATTTAGAAGAGAAATCTAAGGAAAAGGTAAGTGAACCAACAATGCACCAGCTTAGAGGAACCTATTTAGAAAATAAAAAACGAACCTTTACAACCCCTTTAAGTTTGTTCCAGTTACAGTACGCCAGGGGTATTCTGTGCTCCCTATTCCCATCCAAGTTCCTGTTCCAATAAAAACCCTAAAAAGAACCCCTTCAACCAGCAGGAACGTGGCTGGTTGAAGCAGAGTTCTTGAAGGAAGTGCAGATGTCAGGCTTCAGGCTGGAAAATAAGCATCAGCAGCTTCCAGAAGTGGCAAGATGGCTGCGGCTCCAAAACAGCATCTCTCCTGGCTGGGTGAAGACAGGAAGTGGAGGGGATGTGGCTACATGTTTCAGGGAAGAAAGGAGAGCCCCTTCATCAAACCATAAGAAGCAGATTGGCCAAAGAACAAGTCTTTATAAGCTGTGACAAGTGGGAGGCTTGTTCTTTGGCCAATCTCCTTGGCCAAAGAACAAGCTCAGAGCTTCCTGATGACGCAATAAGTTGTAAAATGCATAGAGGCCGCAGTATCATTGCCAGCTCGTCACGTCCAGCCTGAGTGCAAGCGAAGCTAGGAACGCAAGCTACAAGTGAGGAATCACATGCGCGGACCGGGCATCCATTTGTACACTCCGATTTACGGCTGGATTAGCTCAGTGCCGGTGTCTTGCCGTAAAAGTTTCCCCGGCGGATAAGGACCCCCCCTGTACTGCGCAGGTGTGAACTGAGCCTCTGAAAATAGCCGAACATGTAGAGCTGAGGGTCAGCTCTAAACGGCGCCTGCGCACACCAAATTGCTACACTTCTGACATCCAGGCTCTTTCCTTACCATCCCTGTGGACATGGAGATGATAAAAAAAAGAGCCAGGAGGCCGAGCGAGCGAAGCGAGGACGTTAGGCCGACTGGCCACTTACAGCGAGGTCCACGTCGCCCTGGACCTGCTGTAATAACTATTTCATTGCGCAGGCGCCGTCTAGAGCTGACTCTCAGCTCTACATGTTCGGCTATATTCCGAGCTCAGTTCATGCCTGCGCCGGGGGTAACTTATTCGGCAGAACACCGGCTTCAAGGCACTTTTCCATGTGAGTGCATAAGTTTTACATGTTTTAAACTTTAATAAATTCTTTGACATACTATACCATGATGGTCTTCTGTATGTTACATGAGCGGATATAAGAAAGAGATCATAACCAAAGCTTGAGGAGTGACTGCTGCCAAACCTGATTGAGGGAGTGGTTATCCATATAAACCAAAGGCATATTATCTGGTCCATCAGGTGAGTGGCCATTTCATCTGGTGTCGGTGTAGGCACGTTAAGTGGTGAAGGTGGAAGCACAGTTGATCATTACTGAAAGAAATTATTCACAAAGGACTTTTTTTGTGCGCATATATATATATATATATATATATATATATATATATATATATATATTTTTATTTTTTTTCTGCAAGGAAATGTTTTCCTTTCGTAGTTTTCAATTTTTTTGTTAAGTGACGGATTGAAAGATTTATGATATAATTTTGCACATTGCACTTTATTGGCGTTTATATGTTTATATTGATTTGCATGTCAAGTATGACATTTGGGGCAGGTAGCACTTAATAGCACAGACGTGCAACACTCTGATTGATAATCAGGGACACATGAATTTAATTTTATGATGTGTTTTTTGATAAGTTCACAGAAGTAGTGGTGGTTTAATATTGACACAAGTATAAGTTACACACAGGTATAAGTTAGCGCAATTCTCTTCACAAATACACAATCTTTCTTCATAGCTGAGCTCCTCTTATCAGTTTGGTTGCCCTTCTCTGCACTTTCTCCAGTTCCCCAATATCCTTTTGGAGAACTGGTGCCCAAAACTGAACTGCATATTCCAGATGAGGTCTTACTAATGATTTGAACAGGGGAAAAATTATATCTCTCTCTCTGGAGTCCATACCTCTCCTAATACAAGAAAGAACTTTGCTCGCTTTGGAAACCGCAGATTGGCATTGCATGCCATTATTGAGCTTATGATCTACCAAAACCCCCAGATCCTTCTCCACTATGGATCCCCCGGTTGTACTCCCCCTAGTATGTATGATGCATTCATATTCTTAGCCCCCCAGTGCATAACTTTACATTTATCAACATTAAACCTCATCTGCCACATAGTCGCCCAATTAGACAGAGCATTGAGGTCGGCATGTAAATTGGAGACATCCTGTAAGGACGTTATTCCACTGCATAGCTTAGTGTCATCTGCAAAGACAGAAATGTTACTATTGATCCCAGACCCAATATCATTTATAAAGATATTAAAAAGTAAGTGTCCCAGCACTGAACCTTGGGGTACACCACTACCTTAGACCATTCAGAGTAAGAATCATTAACGACTACTCTCTGAATTCTGTCTTTTAGCCAGTTTTCTATCCATTTACAAACTATTTCCAAGCCTGTAGACTTTACCTTACACATTAGCCGTGTGTGGGGAACTGTATCGAACGCTTTTCCAAAATACCACGTCCACAGCCACGCCTCTGTCCAAGGTTTTACTTACCTCTTCATAAAAAGAAATCAGGTTTATCTGACAACTTCTGTCTTTCATGAATCCATGCTGTCTGTTGCTTAAAATGTTTTTTTCCAGCAAGAACTCGTCTATATGGTCTTTTGTTAATCTCTCCAGTATCTTCCCAACTATAGAAGTTAAACTAACAGGTCTATAGTTACTTGGTAAAGACTTTGTTCCCTTTTTAAATATAGGCACCACATTGGCCCTGCGCCAATCCAGTGGTACTATTCCCGACATTAATGAGTCCCTAAAAATGAGATACAATGGCTTTGAAATTACAGAGCTCAATTCTTTTAGGATCCGTGGGTGTATGCCATCTGTTCCAGGTGCTTTATCCACCTTTATTCTGTCTAAATATTTCTGGACCATATCACTTTTGAGCCATTGTGGATTTGGGGCTGTGTCACTACCACCCCCGTTATGGACATGAGCTCCCCCATGCTCCTTTGTATACACAGAGCTGAAGAAAGTATTTAATAAATTAGCCTTCTCTTTTTTTTTTGTATATTATCTCTTTATTTATCAGTTTTATAGAGAATTTACAGCATATCAAATCGGTGTCTCCACCTTACGCTTCAATTTTATATCAATAAAAACATATATCTTTCCTCCCCCTTCCCCCTCCCCTATAAAAAAAAATCCTACCCCACCTCTCTCTCTCCTCTTCTCCCCCCCCCAGTTGCCTCCAATACTAATCGGACCACATCCCCTTTTTCCCTTCTCGGAACCCTACCTCCTTTATTTCTTATTTCCCCCACTTCTCTTAGCACTCCAATAGCATTGTATATTCCCCCGTCTTTTTAAACTCTATCCACTTCCCCCATACTTTGTTATATGTTTCTATAGAGTCTTGCCTTCTATGTATTGTTTCCTCTATTGATCTCAACCAATCTATTTTCGCTACCCACTCTCTCATTGAGGGGGCTTCAGGGTTTTTCCATCGTCTTGGAATCAGACTTTTAGCTGCATTCAGAAAGTGTGGTACCAGGGAGTTTTTATATTGTGCTGTCTTTTTGTCTGTATCATGAAATAGACATTTCCACGGATCTTTCTGAATCTGTTCCCCTGTTATTTGATACATGCTACTGTATATGTTCTCTATTATTCTCTCCCAGTAAGACTGGATCTTCCCGCACTCCCACCATAAATGTGTGAAGGTCCCAAGCGCCCCACAGCCCCTCCAACACGTTGGTGGAATCTCTGCCCTCGCCCTGTTTGCTCTCTGCGGAGTCACATACCACCTCGCCATTAGTTTATAACACATCTCTATCATCTTAACATCACTAGAGGTAAAGCAGGCAGTCTTCAGGATCTTATTCCTATGTTTTTCCCCTTGTAAGGCGCCTATTTCATCCTCCCATTTTCCCAAATAGGGGGGATGTTTAGGCCCTATTTCTTCCATCAATATTTTATAAAGTTTGGATACACTCTGCCTCAGGCACCGAGGGGAGGAGAGGAATCTCTCAATTGAGTTCATCTCCCCTTTTCCCCGCAGTGGTCGGGGGAGTGTTTGTACAAAGTGCTGTATTTGTGCATATCTCCACCTATCCAGTGTTCTGCTCCCCCATTTTTGTGTTAATTCTGTAAAGGTGTATTACCCCTCATCACATCTTGTAATAATATTTCATCTTTCTTTGACCATCTGGTAAAATATATGTGCTCATCTTTCCAGGGTTTAACCACTTAACGACCGCTCACTGTATATGTACGTCGGCAGAATGGCACCGACAGGCACAATCACGTACAGTGTACGTGATTGCCTTTGTACAGTTGGGGGATCCGATCGGACCCCCCTCCTATACAGTGAGCGGTCGGTATTCGTTGGGGAGCGATCCGACATGAGGGGACGGCCGTTCGATTCCGGCCACCCCCCCGCGATCGCTCCCGGCGAATGGAAATGCTTCCTCTGCTGTGTAATATAAACACAGGCAGAGGAAGCAGGAGGAAGTGATGTCATCTCTCATGCGGCGCTCACATATACCGAGCGCCGTACAAGAGAAGACACACAGGTCAGTGCACTAACACTACACTGACACCAGGACACATAGGCACACAAATCGCCCCCCCAGATCACCCCCCAGCCCCCAGTCACAGTGTCACTGATTGCAGTGACCATTTATTTACTGATCACTGCAATCAGTGACATTTGTGACTGTAAAAGTGTCACTACATTTAGTTTTAGGTCCAGTGTAGCCCCCTAACCCCCCTAATAAAGGTTTAACCCCCTGATCACCCCCCAGATAACCTTTTCACCCCCTAGCACCGCTGTCGCTAACCGGTCATTTTTCTGATCGCTGTCTTGGCGTCGGTGATGCAGATCTGTAGCCAGTAATTTTTTTTAGGTTCGCCGCAGGTTTTTATAGCGTCAGGTACCCCCATAAATTATCGAATAAAGGTTTAACCCCCTTGATCGCCCCCCAGGTAACCCTTTCACCCCCTATCACCACTGTCGCTAAGCGATCATTTTTCTGATCGCTGTCTTAGTGTCGGTGATGCAGATCGGTAGCCAGTAATTTTTTTTAGGTTCGCCGCAGGTTTTTATAGCGTCAGGTACCCCCATAAATTATCTAATAAAGGTTTAACCCCCTTGATCGCCCCCCAGGTAACCCTTTCACCCCCTATCACCACTGTCGCTAAGCGATCATTTTTCTGATCGCTGTCTTAGTGTCGGTGATGCCGATCGGTAGCCAGTAATTTTTTTAGGTTCGCCGCAGGTTTTTATAGCGTCAGGTACCCCCATATATTATCTAATAAAGGTTTAACCCCCTAATTGGCCCTAGTTAACCCTTTCACCAGAGATCACCATATAAGTGTTACGGGTGACGCTGGTTAGTTAGTTTGCTTTTTATAGTGTCAGGGCACCCGCCGTATATATAACCCAATAAAGGTTTAACCCCCTGATCGCCCGGCGGGTGATATCAATTAGGTTTTAGCGTCAGAGAGGGTCTGCGTCCCACCCCAGGCAGCGTCAGGTTAGTGCCAGTAACACCAACACCCACGCGTGAAGCATACACCCCCCTTAGTGGTATAGTATCTGAACAGATCAATATCTGATCTGATCTGATCAGATCTATACTAGCGTCCCCAGCAGTTTAGGGTTCCCAAAAACGCAGTGTTAGCGGGATCAGCCCAGATACCTGCTAGCACCTGCGTTTTGCCCCTCCGTCCAGCCCAGGCCACTCAAGTGCAGTATAGATCGATCACTGTCACTTACAAAACACAACACTCATAACTGCAGCGTTCGCAGAGACAGGCCTGATCCCTGCGACTCCAGTGCTGTAGGAGGTGATTTCACCACCACAGTTAAAAAAAAAAGCATATATGCCGAAGCATTGGGGCAGCAGGGGCGGAGGAGCGATTTTGCTCCTAATGCCGCGTACATACGGTCGAAATTCCGACGGAGGCTTGCCCGTGGAAAAGTCAGACCATGTGTGTGCGGCATAACTTTTTTGCGGGAGGATGCCCCCATGCTTCGGCATATATAAATGGTGCATATATGCCCATCATTAGAAGTGGGTGGATGAAGGGCGGTCTTCTAATGGTGGGCATACCCACCGATCAATCTCTTTTTTCGTTCAGCCAACTGGCTGCATGAAAAAATAGGATTTTTATAACAGCTTACCTGTAAAATCCTTTTCTTGGAGTACATCACGGGACACAGAGCGACATAGTCATTACTATGTGGGTTATATAGATACCTTCAGGTGCTGGCACTGGCAACTTCCAAAACCGGAAGTACCCTCCCCTATATAAGCCCCTCCCATCCGGGAGTACCTCAGTTTTGTAGCAAAGCAATAAGTGTCCCCAAAAGAGGGGTGGGAGCTCTGTGTCCCGTGATGTACTCCAAGAAAAGGATTTTACAGGTAAGCTGTTATAAAAATCCTATTTTCTTTCTCGTACATCACGGGACACAGAGCGACATAGTCATTACTATGTGGGACGTCCCAAAGCAATGCCCAATGAGGGGGGGGGGATACACCATACATAAGCTGAGCGCTATCAGACATGAGGATCTTTTGCGGCCTGCAACACACTGCGCCCAAAGGCGACATCCTCCTGACTTCTAACGTCCACCTGGTAGAACCTAGTAAACGTGTGTACTGAAGACCATGTTGCGGCCTTACAGATCTGAGCCAGGGAGACCTGGTGATGCACTGCCCATGAAGTTCCAACTGCTCTCGTGGAGTGCGCCCTAACTTTGAACGGAGGCGGTCTCCTTCTCAAGCCATAGGCTTGCATTATGACCTGTCGAATCCAGTTGGCTAAAGTAGATTTTGACGCTGCCTGACCCCTTCTGGGGCCTTCCGGCAGAATAAACAAAGTATCCGTTCTACGAATCTGAGCAGTAGCTTTTAGATAAGCTTTAACTGCTCTTACTACATCCAAAGAATGCAATAACTTTTCCTCTACCGAACTAGGTTTGGGGAAAAAGGAAGGAAGAACCACATCTTGGTTCAAATGAAACCTCGATACCACCTTAGGAAGAAAGGCTGGATGAGGACGTAACACTACTCTGTCCTTATGGATAACCAGATATGGCTCTTTACAGGACATAGCGGCTAATTCCGACACTCTTTTAGCCGAACAAATGGCTACTAGAAAAATCTATTTCCTGGTGAGAACCAAGGAAATGTGCTGTAATGGTTCAAATGGTTGCTTCTGTAGAACCGACAGAACCAGGTTTAAGTCCCATGGACATATGGGAATATTAACCGGAGGGCTAATACGCATCACTCCTTGTATAAAAGCTTTGACTAGTGAATGCAAAGCCAAGGGCCTTTGAAAAAATATTGACAAGGCCGAAATCTGACCCTTGATAGTACTCAAGGCAAGCTTCCTATCTACAGCCCACTGTAGGAAGTCCAGAATCCTACCTATTACGTACTTACGTGGATGCCATTTCCTGGCCTCACACCAAGCGATGTACGCCTTCCAGATTCTATAGTAGATCTGCCTGGATACCGGCTTCCTGGCATTGATCATGGTAGCTACCACAGGATTAGAGAGACCTCTCTTTTTTAGAATGTGGGCTTCAATAGCCAGGCCGTCAAACCTAGGGCTGGTAAGGAAGGGTGGTATATCGGTCCTTGCGAAAGCAGGTCCGGACGATGTGGGAGAGTCCAAGGACTCCCCACTGACATTTTTACAATCTCCGCGTACCATGCTCTTCGGGGCCAGGCTGGAGCCACCAGAATCACTGGTTTCTTTTCTACCCTGATTCTGCGGAGTAATCGAGGTAACAATTGTGGCGGTGGAAATGCATATATCAGCTTGAACTGATCCCAAGGGAACACTAGGGCATCCGAGCCGCAAGCTAGGGGATCCCTTGTCCGAGAGACAAACCTGTCCACCTTTGCGTTGAATCTGGATGCTAGAAGATCTACATCCGGTGTTCCCCACCGCTGACATATTGTCCGGAAAACCTCGGGGTGAAGGGACCATTCCCCTGGGCATAATTGCTGGCGACTTAGAAAGTCCGCCTTCCAATTCTCCACTCCTGGAATGAATACCGCGGATATGGCTGGGACATATCTTTCTGCCCATTTCAGGATGTAATTTACTTCCCTCTGGGCTGCACGATTCCTGGTGCCACCCTGATGATTGATATATGCCACTGCTGTGGCATTGTCTGATTGAATTCTGACAGGGGACCCTTGGAGTTTGGATGTCCATGCTACTAGGGCATACCGGGCTGCTCGTATCTCTAAGAGATTGATGGGCAGGGCCTTTTCTGCATCCGACCATCTGCCCTGGAGAGACCATTGCTCCAGTACTGCTCCCCAGCCTATAAGGCTGGCATCTGTAGTGACCACCTTCCAAGAAATCGGACTGAAGGATTTCCCTTTTTCCAGATTCTGGAGAACCAACCACCAACGGAAGGGGACAAGGACATTGGTAAGTCTAGGGCCTGAACTTTTTTGTTCCAGGCTGACAGTATGGCCCTTTGCAAATTTCTTGAATGGAATTGACTGTAGGGTACTGCTTCGAATGATGCCACCATTTTTCCCAGCAGCCTCATGCACAGGCGTATGGACGGCTGTCTTTTTGTACCCACTAGGTGGATCAAATCTCTCAAAGACAACACCTTTTCTCGAGGCAAGAATATTTTTCTCTGGCCTGAATCCAGCCTTAGCCCCAAGTATTCCAGACTTTTGACTGGTTTTAGGGCTGACTTGTCTCGGTTGATAATCCAACCGTGAGATTCCAGATACTTGATTGTCTTGTGAACGACCACTTCTAGTTTTTTCACTGAGTGGTCTATCAGCAACAAGTCGTCTAGATATGCCATTATCGTTACACCTTGTGTTCTTAGATTGGCCAATAATGGGGCCAGAATTTTTGTAAACACTCGTGGTGCTGTGGCCAGACCGAAGGGTAAGGCTCTGAACTGAAAATGGCGCCCTTCTACTGCAAAGAGTAGAAATTTTTGGTGGACTGGAAAGATGGGAATGTGCAAATAAGCATCTTTGATGTCGATCAAGGCTAACCATTCCTCCCCTTGTAGGGCAGTGGCCACCGATCGGATTGACTCCATCCGGAAAGTCCTGATATGTAGGAATTTGTTTAGCCCTTTTAGATTTAATATGGGCCTCACGTCCCCGTTTGGCTTCGGGACTGTAAAGAGGTTTGAGTAAAACCCGAACCCCCATTCTTCCAGGGAAACCTCCTCCATAATTACTCCTTGGAGCAATAGTTGTTCTAGTGCCAACAGGAGGGACTCTCTCTTCCGGGGATCCCTTGGCACGTTTGACCTCATAAAATGGGAAGGAGGAGAGTCTTTTAACTCCAATCTGTATCCCAGACTTACTGCGGAGAGCACCCATCTGTCTCTGATCGTGTCCCGCCAGGTCTCTGCGAACAACTGGAGTCTTCCCCCCACCCGATTGAGTGGGGGCAACCCTTCATGAATTTGACTTTGGGGGAGGTTTTGTACCTCTCCTGACCTAGGGTTTCTTATTACCCTGCGATTGTCCCTGATTTTTACCCCCGGGATTTGACAGAGGAGGCCGTCGGAACTGTTTCACAGCCGATGCCCCAGGGACTGGAGAAGCAGGCCTCTTAAAAGAGGGACCTCTAACTCTGTTTTTAACCGGCAAGAGTGTACTTTTACCGCTGGAAATTTTCTGAATATATTTGTCCAGGTCTTCCCCGAATAAGCGTTCACCATGAAATGGGAAGCTAACCATAGAAGCCTGCGCATATGTACTACAGACAGCGTAAGGCGGGAGGCCTGATGGATTGAATCCTTTATGGCGTCAACCGCAAAGCATAAGGCTCTAGGTAGATCAGCTAGGGCAAGGGCCTGCTGATCTGGCAAGTCCCTTAAGACCTGTTTCAACTGATCCTTCACTGCTTGGCAGACCCTAATAGCTGCCACTGCTGGTTGTGTCACCAAGCTTGCTGTAGAAAAAGCAGATTTTAATAAGGACTCCAATTTTTTATCTATTGGGTCCTTGAACATTTGGACATTATCCACTGGACATGTCAGTGATTTATTCACACAAGAGATGGCTGCGTCCACTGTAGGGACCCTCCATTTTTTGATGAACTTATCCTCCATGGGATAGACCACTGGAAATCTCTTGGGGGGAGTAAATATTTTATCAGGATGTTCCCAATCCTGGTAAATGAGCCCTTCCAGTAAAGGGTGAAGTGGAAAGGAACAGACAGTCTGGGGAGCTTTTAGCGACCCCAGCGAGGAGACAGTAGTGGTTGATGGTTCCGCAAGGTGCATTTTAAATGCCGATCGGACCATGTTAGTCAGAGACTGAACCCATAATCTTTCAGCTTGAGATGCTGAGAAAGGTTCCTCCACTGTTGATTCCTCTATAACAGAATCAACCTCATCCTGATCCCCTTCAGGCAGGTCGATTCCTGTATGGGACTGTTGCTCCGCTAACAGGTACTCTGAAGGAGGAGATGGAGATCGGGTGTGCTTTCCCTATGACAGGGAGGCAGCGATCAATGTTGACAATCTCTCTTCTAATCCTCCCAGAGCTGAGGAAAAAACCTCCTCTGTTACATACACAGGAGCAGGTGAACTGAGGACAGCCACAGTACCAGGTACTCCTGAGGGTGCTCTACGGTCACTAACCTCTGAATTTTCAGGGGAGACTGGTGCAGCAGAAGCATGCCCAAGATCCTCAGAGCCCGATGGAGACCCCCTTCGCTTCCTGGAAGATTTAGTTCCAGAGCTTCTGGACGGCATATTCCTAAGCCCAAAGCTGAGGTATTCCAGCCGTAATACACCACTTTTACTGATAATAGTCTAGCACAATTGCTGCTATATAACAGTTGGTGTCTACTAAAGTGCCTTTCTAGGGGATGCCTGCATCAACCGCCTCTGTGTGCCTTATTTACTGTTGCTAGCTCTGTCTGTGCACTTCAATAGCCAGCTGTGATTGTGACTTTAAACACGCTGGACGCCCGCACATGCGCAGTAGCGCCGCGGCGCACACCGAGCGTCATCCACCCGCTCCGCCCCTTTTTCCAGATCGCCTCTACATATAGAGGCGCGTGCACGCGCGCGAGCACGTGCGCCTTCGGCGCTCTTTTTTGAAAAAATAAGGAGCTAGATGGGAGCCAGGGTCCCTGCCGCAGGGCCCGGGGATGGATGAGCGCAGCAACAGGGCAGAGGAGACAGCTTCCCAGCAGAGAACTTACCAACTGCCTGGATTTGACTTTGGAAGAAAAAAATCCACATTACAAGAAAAAAGAACCATAGCGGCCTCTAGTGTTTAACACAGGTACCGCGGTCTTACCATTTTTTTTTTTTTTCTTGCCTACTATTAAATTTTTTTACATTTTCTTAGTAGTAACAGGCATGCACAGAATATTAGCGGGAATACCTTAGGTAACAGGCAGAAAGACCAATTAGGCTTGGGGGTCCCCCAATAGAACCAAGTTCCTGAGGGCCCCCACTTACCTTTTCCTCGCCGCAGGACTCTGTTTGGTCCACAGAAGCCCAAACTTCACCTATCACGGCAGGCATTGTAATTAAACCTTCAGGGACCGGGTTCCCAAGGATTCCACTCCCCTGGACCTGTATAGCACCCTGCACAGAAAACATCTTGGTCGTGGGTATGACCAGAGCTCTGGATCCCAGGGTCCAGCCCTCCTAAGAGAGGCATTACAGGCAAAACCTTGCTCTTCTCTTGCAAGGCCCGGGTACCGACCGTTTAGCTATGAAGCTTTTTTGGTCGGATCCGGAATAGCTTACTGAGGCCCAAAAGAACCTGTACGCAAGCTCAGTGAAAAACAAATGTTACTTCTTGGCCAACACCTTAGACACTGGCAAAAAACTGAGGTACTCCCGGATGGGAGGGGCTTATATAGGGGAGGGTACTTCCGGTTTTGGAAGTTGCCAGTGCCAGCACCTGAAGGTATCTATATAACCCACATAGTAATGACTATGTCGCTCTGTGTCCCGTGATGTACGAGAAAGAAAAAAAGATTACAATACATGTCCAACAAGGACCAGCAAGGTACTGGTATGTTGCTGGACTTTGAATATTTATACCAGAATGATGCCTGCGGATTTAGGTATCATCTTGGTATCATTCTTTTCAGCCATCGGCTGTCTTTCATGTAAAAGCAATCCTAGTGGCTAATTAGCCTCTGGACTGCTTTTACAAGCAGTGGGAGGGAATGTCCCCCCCCCCCGGATATAAAAAGCGCCATTGGGAAATTGGGAAAGCATTTTATCACACCGATCTTGGTGTGGTCAGATGCTTTGAGGGCAGAGGAAAGATCTAGGGTCTAGAAGACCCCAGTTTTTTTTTTAAAAAGAGTACCTGTCACTACCTATTGCTATCATAGGGGATATTTACATTCCCTGAGATAACAATAAAAATGATAAAAAAAATAAATATGGAAGGAACAATTTAAAAATAAAATAAAAAAGCAAAATTAATATAAAAAAAACAAAAAAAAAAACACCCCTGTCCTGCCCTGCTCTTGCCCAATGGCGAATGCAAGCGTCGGTCTGGCGTCATATGTAAACAGCAATTGCACCATGCATGTGAGGTATCACCGCGAAGGTCAGATCGAGGGCAGTAATTTTAGCAGTAGACCTCCTTTGTAAATCTAACGGGGTAACCTTTAAAGGCTTTTAAAGGCTTTTAAAAATGTATGTAGTTTGTCGCCAATGCGCGTTTGTGCAAAATTTTAAAGCATGTCGTGTTTGGTATCTATGTACTCGGCCTAAGATCATCTTTTTTATTTCATCAAACATTTTGGCAATATAGTGTGTTTTAGTGCATTAAAATTAAAAAAAGTGTATTTTTTCCCCAAAAAATGCGTTTGAAAAATCGCTGCGCAAATACTGTGTAGAAAAAAAAATGCAACACCCACCATTTTAATCTATAGGGCCTTTGCTTTAAAAATATATATAATGTTTGGGGGTTCAACATAACTTTCTTGCAAAAAAAAAATATGTTTTCATGTAAACAAAAAGTGTCAAAAAGGGCTTTGTCTTCAAGTGGTTAGAAGAGTGGATGTAAGCTTCCTAATGTTGTGTATAAAATGCCAGAACAGTTCAAAACCCCCCCAAATGACCCCATTTTGGAAAGTAGACACCCCAAGCTATATACTGAGAGGCATGTCGAGTCCATGGAATATTTTATATGTTGACACAAGTTGCGTAAAAAAGAAAGTTTTTGTTTTTTTTTTTTGTTTTTTTTGCACAAAGTTGTCACTAAATGATATATTGCTCAAACATGCCATGGGCATATGTGGAACTACACCCCAAAATACATTCTGTTGCTTCTCCTGAGTACGGGGATACCACATGTGTGAATTTTTGGGAGCCTAGCCGCGTACGGGACCCCAAAAACCAAGCACCGCCTTCAGGCTTACTAAGGGTGTAAATTTTTGATTTCACTTCTCACTGCCTATCACAGTTTCTGAGGCCATGGAATGCCCAGATGGCACAAAACCAACCCAAATGACCCCATTTTGGAAAGTAGACACCCCAAGCTATTAGCTGAGAGGTATTGTGAGTATTTTGCAGATCTCACTTTTTGTCACAAAGTTTTGAAAATTGAAAAAAAATATATATATTTTCTTTCTTCATTTTCAAAAACAAATGAGAGCTGTAAAATACTCACCATGCCTCTCAGCAAATAGCTTGGGGTGTCTACTTTCCAAAATGGGGTCATTTGGGGGGGTTTTGTGCTATTTTGGCATTTTATGGCCTTCGAAACTGTGATAGGTAGTGAGGAGTGAAATCAAAAATTTGTGCCTAGAAATCCTGAAGGCGGTGCTTGGTTTTCGGGGTCCCGTACGCGGCTAGGCTCCCAAAAAGTCCCACACATGTGGTATCCCCGTACTCAGGAGAAGCAGCAAAATGTATTTTGGGGTGCAATTCCACATATAACCATGGCATGTGTGAGCAATATATCATTTAGTGACAACTTTTTGTAATTTTTTTTTTCTTGTCATTATTCAATCACTTGGGACAAAAAAAAAATTTCAATGGGCTCAACAGGCCTCTCAGCAATTTCCTTGGGGTGTCTACTTTCTAAAATGGGGTCATTTGGGGGGGTTTTGTGCTATTTTGGCATTTTATGGCCTTCAAAACTGTGATAGGTAGTGAGGAGTGAAATCAAAAATTTGCGCCCTTAGAAATCCTGAAGGCGATGCTTGGTTTCCGGGGGCCCGTACGCGGCTAGGCTCCCAAAAAGTCCCACACATGTGGTATCCCCGTACTCAGGAGAAGCAGCAAAATGTATTTTGGGGTGCAATTCCACATATAACCATGGCATGTGTGAGCAATATATCATTTAGTGACAACTTTTTGTATTTTTTTTTTTAGTCATTATTCAATCACTTGAGACAAAAAAAATATTCAATGGGCTCAACATGCCTCTCAGCAATTTCCTTGGGATGTCTACTTTCCAAAATGGGGTCATTTGGGGGGGGGGTTTGTACTGCCCTGCCATTTTAGCACCTCAAGAAATGAGATAGGCAGTCATAAATTAAAAGCTGTGTAAATTCCAGAAAATGTACCCTAGTTTGTAAACGCTATAACTTTTGCGCAAACCAATAAATATATGCTTATTGACATTTTTTTTACTAAAGACATGTGGCTGAATACATTTTGGCCTAAATGTATGACTAAAATTGAGTTTATTCAATTTTTCTTATAACAAAAAGTAGAAAATATCATTTTTTTTCCAAATTTTCGGTCTTTTTCCGTTTATATCGCAAAAAATAAAAATCGCAGAGGCAATCAAATACCATTAAAATAAAGCTCTATTTGTGGGAAGAAAAGGACGCAAATTTCGTTTGGGTACAACATTGCATGTCCGCACAATTTACAGTTAAAACAGCGCAGTGCAAAATTCTGAAATCACCTCTGGTCCTTTAGCTACCAAATGGGCCGGGGCTTAAGTGGTTAAAGTAACTTGTGTCTAATAAAGAAATTAAAGGTGAATTATATTGCCAGTGAAATAGTCTACCCAATTCATCCCATGTCCTGAAAGTGTGTTTAGTTAATGGATTTGTGTTTTTTGCCAGTTCCCAAAACTGTCGTGGGATCCACACCCTCTTCCCTAGGTCTACTTTACTTTGTGCTTCTTCAATTTCCACCCAACCTTTTACCTCTTTATTATGTATCCAACCTGTTATCCGTGAAATGATGATTGCCTTATAATACCTCTTGAAGTCTGGAGCTGCTAACCCCCCTAACTTTTTCCCTTTCACCAATGTTGCATAGGAAATTCTAGGGTGTTTGTGTTTCCATATGTATCTCAGCGCCAAGGTGCTGAATTTCGCAAAAAAACTCCTGAGGGACTCTTATTGGGATCATTTGGAATATGTATGTTAGTTTAGGCAGGATAATCATTTTTAAGGTGTTTATCCTCCCTAACCAGGACAGGGGTTTGTATCTTAACTGGTTAAGTTGGTCTTTTACCTTATTTAATATGGGAACGTAGTTTGCCGCATACAAGGACTCCCATGACTGCCTTGTGCCGTTAAATAATTCCAGGGACGGGGATAGACTTCCATTTATCCTGATTTTAGCTGTTGGATGAAAATAAAACGCAGATATCCATCGCATCTTCCTTTCTCCAATTCCCAGGAGTCTCAGTGTTCCCAGCATGAAGCCCCAGTCCACCCTGTCGAAGGCCTTTTCAGCATCAACTGACAGGAATACGACTGGGGCCCCACTCTCTCTCGCCTCATGCATCAGGAACATGGACTTGAGGGAGTTATCTGGTCACTATGAATCCATTGAGGTAATAGAGGCTTTAGTCTTCCTGCGATTATTTTTGAGAAAATCTTTGTCGATATCTAATAATGATATTGGTCTATAACTTTCCGTTGCCATTGGATCTTTACCCTCCTTTAAAATTAAGGTTATATAGGCCATCAAAGCCTCTTCTCGTGGATTCTCACCTTCTGCTAGTGCATTAAAATATTTGCATAGTTTAGGGACCAATAATTTTTGAAACTTTTTATAGTACATGATTGAGTACCCGTAGGGCCAGGACTCTTCCCTGTAGCCATATCTTTAATTGCTTTAGACACTTCTTCCTGTGTAATTGGAATTTCCAGGATCTCCAAATCCTCTTTAGGCATTGCTGGAAGATCCAGACCCTGTAGGTACTGTTGAACTTCTTCCTTTCCCACCCTCTTATCTTCTTTTTGTCTAACATTGTATAACTGGCTATAGTACCCATGGAAGACTTTTGCTATGTCGGGGGATGCGTGCATTGTTTCTCCCTTATTATTTTGAATTTTAGCAATAAAAGAAGCGTTTTTTTTTTTCCCTTACTGCCCTTGCTAACCATTTCCCTGATTTATTGCCCCAATGGTGAGTCTCTTTGTCAACTATGTGGAAAGCCCATTTTTTCTCCTGCTCTAACAATGACCCTAATTCTTTTTTCTTATTTGTCAACTCCAGCTTTTCTGGGATACCCTTCGGTCTTGTCTGTTGCTCCAGCTCATTTATCTCTCTATATAGATTATTGATCCTTTTTCCTTTTTTTTCCATGCTCCTATACTTATTAACACCCCCCTTATGTACTGTATCCTTTATGAGCTTCACATAGAGTACCTCTTGAAATTTCGGGTGTATCATTAATAAGGAAAAATTCCTCCAGCTCCTGTTCTATCCTCTTATTCACCTCCAAATCTTGAATCAGGGAATCATTCAGTTTCCAACCCCCCCCCCCTTGGGAACCCTGACGTTATTTCTAATTGCAGTACCACTGGTGCAGGATCAGAAAGGGAGATCGATTTTATCACTGTATCTTTGAGGGAAGGTAACCACTGATGTTCTATTAGTACATAATCTATCCTTGAGAAAGATCCATGTACTGGAGAGAAAAATGTGTAATCTCGGGCTCCTAGGTGTCCAATCCTCCAGGCGTCCACTAGTTGATACTCTAATAGTAGCTTCTTTATTTTATTTTGTCTCTGGGCTGATAAGTGAGAATGGCCTCCCGTAGTGTCTACCCGTGGATCCATACACATATTAAGATCTCCTGCAACCAACAGTTTCCCCTCTTTAAATTCTGCCCTTTTTTTCAAAGTTTTCCTCAGAAACCTATCCGGGTCCCTATTTGGAGAATAGATGTTTTCTATAGTACAATCTACATTAAACAATTTCCCTTTGATAAACAGGAATCTTCCTTCTGGGTCAGCCAACTGCTTCTTTACCTCAAATACTTCTATCAAATATTTCTATCAAATCCTATAGCCACCCCTGAGAAATATTTGAGGTTGAGTCCTCGTAGTACCATGTGGGGAAAAACCGAGAGGACAACCTGCTCCCAGAGGAGTGCGTGATATGTGTTTCCTGGAGGCAAGCTACATTTACCCCATAGCATTGTAGTTCCTTATTAACTGCAAACCTCTTCCCAGAGGAATTTAAACCTTTAACATTATATGATTCTAAATTCAATGTAGCCATAAATCACATTGGGAGTGGCTACCCCTATTCTCCTTCCCTCTCCCCGCCCAGGGACACCACGGTCCCTGCCGGAGGAGGGACAAAGGAGGAGAAAGGGAGGGGCCAGGAGAGAGAGAGACCAACCAAACACCCGAGAGAAAAAACCCCCCACAAACAACCCCCCCGCCCTTATCCCCTTCCCGCCCCTCCTTACTGGAGGGTGAACAAAATCCATATTTGTTCCTTGCTTGAGTCTGACGGCCTCTATCTAGATGTTGTTCAAATCTCAAGCCTTATTGGGGATGTCACCTCCCAAACCACCAGTCCGCCCCCCACCCCTCCTCCCGTCCCCCCTCCGCTCTAATTTACAGTTTAGTTAGCATTTTTCTCCGAGGGACTACGTTGTGCCTACTCTGCCCCCCCTCTCCTCCCTCCCCCCTACCCCCTCGACTATGAGTCCACTGCACATTGCTTTGGAGCAATAATATTAAATTTTTCTCCTCCCAACCCGGCAAAGCCGGGGGCTGGAGGTCCAGCTTGCTGCAGAAATCTCAGAGATCTTCAGGGAATCTTAGTACTGCACTGCGACCTTCTTTTTTTCCCTTCAAGCATGCTGGAAATCCCCATTGGTAGGACACATTCATAGTCCGCATCTGTTCTGTTAAGGGTTTGAGGAGTCTTCTTCTTGCCAAAGTCTCTGCCGAAAGATCTGAAAAAACTTGAAATTCGGTTCCCTCATATGCGATTCCTGTCAGTTTCCGGATACTTTCCATAATTTTAGATTTCTCTTTATAGTAATTGAACCTTACTATGACATTTCTAGGATTATCGTCTGCTTGGGCTTGGTATCTTACAATCCTGTGAACTCTATCCATTTTTAGCTCCTCTGCTATCTCTCTCCCCAACATGGGGTTAAACACTTCCTGCATCACCTTGGATAGATTCTCATATTTGTGTTTCTCTGGTATACCTCTTATCCTTAAGTTTTTCCTTCGGCTTCTATTTTCCTGGTCTTCCATTTTGTATAGGAGCCATCTTTTTGTTTTTTGCATAGATTCCAATTTGTGCATTTATTTTCTCAAATCTTTGATCGTATTTTTCTATTCTCTCCTCTATTTCTTCTACTCGTCCCAATACTTGTCCAATGTCTGTTCTTACTGCCGCTATATCTGCTTTCAGAGATGTTTCCATTTTGGCCAGTGCCTCTGTAAACGTCTCCTTAATTTGGGCTAAGCTCACTTGAGCTGCTCCCGCTCTTAAATCCTCTTCGGGTTCTTGTGCTCCCCCTCCTTTCTTTTTCTGGTCCCCATTCTGTGACTTACTACTTCCCTTCCCCGCTTTAGTTTCTTCCTCTATTGGTTTGGGTTTAGCGGCTCCCGCCCGTCTTGTAGTTGCCTGCCTAGGGCTACCATGCCCAGTCTCCATCATGCTTGTTTCCGCCGACATATAACGTTGAATACTCCCTGGGCTTGCAACAGGGACTACCCCCTTTCCTGCTTTGCCTGTTTTTCCCTTTGTCTGATTCATCCTTCTCTCCCCTTTTCTCCCCCCCTGGCTATGGTTCCCCTTGGGGGATGTCAGTCTTTTACCAGTGTTTACTCAGAAGGGGCATAAACCCAATAAAAGGAACCAATCACCCAGGTCCTATTAGACTTTGTCCCACTGAGCTTAATCCTTGGCAGCTCCTGGGGTGTTCCGGGCTACGTGGAGAAGGGACCTAGAAAAAAAGGGCAAAGGAAGGGCAAAGGGGGCACCGATGGGCGGCAAAAACACAGCACTGGTACCACACTGATAGGGCAGGTAGAAGGAGTTAATGTTCACAATTTACCCGCCCCCCGTTAACATGTTTTTAGATATAACTGTAGCAGCCAAAAAAAAAAAAAAAGAAGAGAAGAAAAATGTCAATATTTATCAGCCACAATTTCTGTTAGGGGACACTGATCGGCCCGTAGCCGTGAGTTAAATGTCAGGGGCCCTCTCAAACTTTGTCAGGTGGCACTGGTCCTGGTCCACTGGTCCTCCACAATCCTTGACAATATTACTGGTATTATTACTGATAGTACCAGGCTTCCGGGTCCCATAAACATTAGAGATGTATGTTCGCCCAGCTCCTCCCACCAGTTATATTTGCAGTCTATACCTAGTTTTCCAGCCTTGAAATGTTCAAGTGCCACTCATTTAGTTGATGCGGGAAGGAAACAAGAGTTATACCTTTAGCAGCAGTCTCTTAGGAGCAACAGAGAGTTTTAGTAGGATAGGGACATATGTCAGTGTATTTCAGCCCCTAGCAGGCTTCCAGCAATCTTCCCACCAGCTCCCAGCAAAAGCTCTCTGCTATAGCCAACAGATCAGACCCTCCGGGAGCCAAAATTCTATTAATCCATCTATCCAGGACTGAAACCCTTAGCAACCCCAGAGAATCCACAAGAGGGGACCAGTCCTTAAACAGCAGTCAATAACAAGAGGAGAGAGAAAAACTTTAGCAGTTTTCCCAGAAGAAAGAGCACCACAGACCACTGATATTCAAATTCTGAGCAGATAGAAGGCAGCTAACAAGCATCCACAGTTCTATTAATCATTTCTTGTAACGAGCCCCTTTGCTCGCTCGGCTCCCCTCTCCCGACACTCCTCTGCTCTATTGGATCATCCGGTGCTCCAGGATTCAAACTACAGCTATGTGCCATTCGAATCCATTTGTGATCGGTCAGAACAAACACCAGGCAAGCTGTATGTAAGTTCCAACAAGAGAGACTTTTATTATGACCAAAATCAAGTCTTATATACAGAAACAGAGGGGGTAACCAGAACATAAATTAACATGCTAATTAACTAAGTTCTTTAGACAGCCCAGGTGACCCCTAGATATGACCTTTTCAGGGTAGACATCCCGTCTCCGGTCTCACCTGCTAATACACATTCCTAAGTGTAAACATCACACATTTTAACAGGATCAAATTAGCACAGAGGACAGACAGATGGCTGGAGGTGATTGCATTCGCATATCCTTAGAGTGAAGGTGTGAAAATCCCAACAGTATGAATTAGTCACTCTAATATGGCATATACAGGGTCCCCAGAGTCTGTGTGTCTTGGGGGGACATGGACCTGAATCCAAAGTAACACCCCCCCAAGGGTCCCCAGGCATACAGCTCACAAAGAGCACCGTTCCCCCAAATGCCAGGGCCCATGGTCGCAGGGCAAGAGGCTTGCATTCAGTCCCCTCCAAAAGCCCCTGTCCCGGCCAGGTCCGTCACACATCTCCCCTTTCGGCAGTAAACTAACATAGGAGGAGACCCCAAACGGGGTGACTCCGAAGTTAGTCCATAGTTCTATTCCCCCAATGCCGGTATCCACACAGTACCCCAAACAAATTGCTCCAAACAGAGAATCACTTACCCAGCCAACCTATGCCTCTCTCAGAGAACACACCCGCCGCTGGGGAGAGGCCTGGACTGGCCCTTCTCCCTGGAGTCCTTTCTGCTACTGGAGAGAAGACAGGGTGACTGGGCTCAGTCCGTCATGCTGTTGGGGATCTGGGTCGACTGCCCGGCCTCCCTGGGGTATACAAGTGGAGACTGAAGTCCCATCCACTTGTGGTAGGTGAAAATCTCCCAGTGCTTGCAAAGCAAGGCTGACATCCTCCTGTCTCAGTGTCACACCATTTTCTGGGGTTGTGTCAGTGAGGACTGAAGTCCCATCCAATACCACAGGAACTCCCTCTTCTGTTAGTTGGGAGCCGAGGCCCGTGGCGCTCGGCTCTGTTGCCAGCTCTTCTGCTGGGTTGCTGTGAGTGGAGACCGCAGTCCCATCCACCGATATCCGCTCAAGTGGCAGTTGTGTGCAGAGGCCAGTAGCATTCTGCCCTGCTGCCAGTGATTCAGCTGGGGGTAAAAGCTTTACCACCTCAGCTTGTTGCTGGGGAGAGGGGCCAACTGCCCCAGCTCCCTGAAACTCCACAGTGGTTTCTGGTGCTGGGCAGAGGTGGGTATCACTCTGCCCTGTTGCCAGCCCTTCTGCTGGGGACTCCACACCTTCTGCTCTGGTTAACTGTTGGGGAGGGAAAATGGCTGCTTCTCCTCCCTGCATCTCTGAAATCCACTCGGAAAGAGGAACCATCACCTTCTCAACTCGGGCCTCCAAAACTGCCACGGGTGTAGAGCAAGGGTCTGCAGTACTTTGTCCTGCTGTCAGTACTTGAGCGGGCGATGCATAATCCCTAACATCCTCTGAACAGTCCCTTAAGTCCATACCTTCTGTAATCTGTGGCTGGGGAGATGAGCCAACTGCCCTAGCTCCCTGGAACTCCATATCATCCACTTCGGCTTTAAGGGTGGCAATCTTCAGATTTTCCACTGCTGATTCTTCAGCCAGGCTAGCTCCCTGGAACTCTGTATCATTCACTTCGGCTTTAGGGATGGCAATCTTCAGATTTTCCACTGCTGATTCTTCAGCCAGGCTAGCTCCCTGGAACTCCATATCATCCACTTCGGCTTTAAGGGTGGCAATCTTCAGATTTTCCACTGCTGATTCTTCAGCCAGGCTAGCTCCCTGGAACTCTGTATCATTCACTTCGGCTTTAGGGATGGCAATCTTCAGATTTTCCACTGCTGATTCTTCAGCCAGGATTTCATAGTTGTCAACTGGTATTTCCTGATAGTCCCAGGCAAAGGGAGCCCCACCCTGCTGCTGAGCAGAGTCTAGCAGCTGTTTGTAGGCAATCTCCAGCTCCCATTCCTGAGCGGCCAGAAACTCCAAATCTTCC
Organism: Rana muscosa; assembly: GCA_029206835.1. Classification (NCBI taxonomy): domain Eukaryota; kingdom Metazoa; phylum Chordata; class Amphibia; order Anura; family Ranidae; genus Rana; species Rana muscosa. The sequence continues at coordinate 110,726,940 of CM055116.1, forward strand.
TGTGCCCAGTGCCCTTCCGAGACATTCAGTCTTTGTTCTCTGTGCTCCATTATTTGCTCCAAACGCCACTCCCGATCACTCCCAAAGTCAGGGTCCTCGGACAGCCTCCCATACAACAATCCCAGGCCATTATAGTCAAAGCCTTCCGTGGGGCTGTCATCCGCTGACCACTGGCACTCTTGGGCTACATACCACCGGAGGGCTCTGTAGCTCTCGTCCAACCGCATCTTTGCCCGGATCAGCCTGCTTAACTCAGCTGTCCACTCCTGCTTTGGTTGTTCCCCCAATAACAGCATTCGTACATCATACTGCGACCAGTACCTTACATAGATGGAGGGGAGAACCTTTCCCTGGTGTTGCTGCTCGAGGGCTAGCACTTTCTTCCAGAGTTCGCAGCGGATCGAATCCGACCATCCCAGCAGGACCTCCTCTGATACTGGTCCTCTATGCTGTATCTGCATCTCTCGCAACCTCCTTCCGAATTCCTCTTCCATGGCGGCTGGTTCTTTAGGCGTTGTCTCCGATTGCCGTATTACTGCCATTCTCCACTCATGTTGCCGCTCTAGTTCTCTCTTTTGTCGCTCTCGTTCTCTCTCTTGTCGTGCATCCTGCAGCTGGATGTCTTTAATGGCTTCCTGTATGGCGGTCTCTGATGGGTTAGCCCCATATAATGCCAACCGCTGCCGCACTTGTTGCTGAAACAAATCTTCAACTGACCGGGGTCCTGCATCACCCTTCTTCTGGTCCATCTCGGCTCTCAAGTAGGTCTTTCAGCGTGATTTTCCTGCAGGCTGCATAGCTGGTCCTTCACTGTGGTGGTTTGGAGTGTCCCAGTAACTGGAGAGCAAATCCCACCGCTGCCAACCAATGTAACAGGTCCGTCACAGTTCTGATTGGACAGATCTCTTACCCACTTCATGCAGTTCACCAGCTAACTTTTTATTTTTTTATTTTACTGTTTGCATATGTATATATTTTTTTTACTTTACCCCCTCCTCATGGACCTCTTCCTTTCAGCCGAGAGTGGAAAGCAGCAGGGGGGGTCCGGCGGGGGGCATCCATCCCGCAACATGGCAGCCCTTCTCACTGTGCCTTTGCTGCCTCTTCCAATCCTCCACCGCCGTCTGCTGTGAGACTGTTGACCCCTCACGGGTTACCTCTCAGGGATTCTGCCGCTCCTCCGTTCCCCTCAGCACCCTTCATGAGCTGCGGTATAGGCAGCTAAACGTGGGGGGGGGGGGCGGGCCGGCCTAACCTAGCCAGCTAACAGTGTCCGTGAGAGCCGAGCGACGGGGGAGGGTCACTGCACCGGCTTCTCCTCTCATCAGCTTAGAGAGGAGGCGCTGCGCCATCTATGGAGAGGGCACGGGTGCCGTGCATGTTCCAGCAGTCCTCCCCTCCGGTTCTCCAGCGCATCCCTTCCTCTCCTCTCTTCGGAGTGAGTCTCAGCGTCAGCGTGGCGGGGGTTTCAGGTAGGTGGGTGGCGGCGAAGGGCCGGTGTCTGGTGCTCAGGGAGCTACGTGTGGAAGCTCCTCCCCATCCTCCAAATTAGCCTTCTCTTTGTCTCCAGTCACCCACTCTAGATTATTTTGTAAAGGGCCTACATGCTCAGACCAGACCTTTTTACTATTAATAGATTTGAAGAATTTTTTGGGGTTTGTCCTACTATCTTTTGCAATCTGTCATTCGTTTTGAATTTTTGCATCCTTGATTTGCCTTTTACATATTGTGTTATATTCTTTGTAACATTTAAATGACACTAGTGTTACTTCATTTTTGAATTTTTTAAAAGCTCTTTTCTTATAGTTTATAGCTTTTTTAACTTTGGCCGTGAGCCACATAGGTTTTATTTTTAGCCTTTTAAACGTATTGCTCATGGGAATATACTTTGCAGTGAGTTCACAAACAGTCTTTTTGAAGAATTCCCATTTCTGTTCCATGCCTATTGATGCCAATATTCTCTTCCAGTCTAAGACCTGGAGAGCAGCCCTCATCCTTGGAAAATTTGCTCTCTTGAAATTAAGTGTTTTTATCTTTCCCGTATGTGATTTTTGCTTACAGCTAACATCAAATGAAATCATGTTATGGTCACTGCTACCCAGGTGTTCCTTTATCTGAACATTAGTAATAAGCTCTGCATGGTTTGAGATTACCAGGTCCAACAGAGCATCTCTCCTAGTTGGGGCCTCAATAAACTGGAGCATAAAATTGTCCTGTAATAGGTTTATACATTTTTGCCCTTTAAATGTCCGAGCAGTGCCATTACTCCAGTCAATTTCTGGGTAGTTAAAATCCCCCATTATTATCACTGTCCCAGCCCTTGCAGCCCTTTCCATCTGTGCAAGGAGCTGAGTCCCCACCTCCTCATTAACATTGGGTGGTCTATAACAAACTCCAATGATTAACTTTGAACTACGCACATCTGTATGCAGTTCCATCCATAATGCTTCAGACTCATCACACTCTTCATCCACCAGGTCCTCCTTTCACACTTGCTTTGAGATCACTTCTCACATAGAGACAGACCCCTCCACCTTTCCTTTTTACCCTGTCTTTCTGAAATATTGCATAGCCAGGAATATTAATAACCCAGTCAAGCGAGGAATGAAGCCAAGTTTCAGCAATACCGATTACATCATAGCTCTCCTGATGCACCAGAGCTTCCAACTAACCTATTTTGCTTGGCATGCTTCTTGCATTGGTGAACAAACACTTTAATGCATTAATATATTTTGACCGGTCACATACTATCCTCTTGGGTGTTCCCGAGATTGCAACTAGGACTTGCTACTATACTTACCTTGGGTTTATGTGCTTTGGTTACCCTACCACTAATGCCCCTAATACTACCCTCTGGAATATGTTCCACGCTGACTATCTCTATCTCTGGACCCTCCCCCCGTCGCCTAGTTTAAAAACCCCTCTAACTTTTTGGCCATCCTTATTCCCAGCTGATCTGCACCCTCCTCATTTAGGTGCAGTCCGTCCCTTCTATAGTACTGGTTATGGACTGAGAAGTCGGCCCAGTCTTCCAGGAACCCAAACCCCTCCTTACTACACCAGCTCTTCAGCCACTTGTTTACTTCCCTAATCTCCCTCTGCCTTTCTGGTGTGGCTCGATGTACTGGTAGTATTCCTGAGAATACTACCTTGGAGGTCTTTTTCCTCAATTTAGCTCCCAAGTCCCTAAAATCGTTCTTTAGGACACTTCATCTGCCTCTGACTTTGTCATTGGTGCCAACGTGCACCATGACAGCTGGGTCTTCCCCAGTCCCTCCCAGTAATCTGTCCACCAGATCCGTGATGTGCCGAACCCGAACGCCCGGTAGACAACATACAGTTTGGCGCTTCAGGTCTTTGTTACAGATTGCCCTCTCTGTCCTTCTAAGAATTGAGTCGCCTACCACCAGAATCTGTCTTTCCTTTCCCTTCGCTTCCCCCCCACTCTCACTGGAGGAGTTCTTCCCCCGGCAGCTAGGAGAGTCCCTCAGCTCCAGCAGTGCTGGTCCCTGACTGGTTTCACCAATGTCACTCAATGGAGCATACTTATTGGGATGCTCCAGCCCTGGATCGGCCTCCCTGGCACTTTCCCCTCTACCCTTCCTGACTGTCACCCATCTACTATTTTCTAGTGCCTGCACCTCTTTGTCTCCACCCACCTCTGTGCTGGCCCCTGCCGGCACCTGCCGTGTATGTTCCTGGCTCTCCTTTAGTGTGGAGGGTCTACTCAGTGCTGACAGTTGCTTCCCCAGATTCAGAACCTGGGCTTCCAGGGAAACAATGTGCTTACATTTTGCACAGCAGTAATCGCCCTCGATCAGATGATCAAGGAATGCATACATGCCGCAAGATGTACACCGAGTCGCCTCTCCACACTCGCCGGGCATCGTACTTATTAATTTAATGAGGATTAGAGATTATACCCAGTCCAAATTACCTAACAACTAGCTTCCTGACCCTAATACTCAACAAGACAATACACAGGTATTCGCAGACCAGCGTGCACCCACAATACACAAGTACTAACGATCCACACACACTACTCAGACAACACAGGTACTATGACCCCTGTTTTTACCTCCTGTTTTAAACTCTGATTTTAACTCACCACTTAGTCCAGTTCCACTTGGACAGAGTTACAGCAAACTCAAAGATGAGCCTTTTTAATTAAATCGCTATACCTAGATGGAGGCGCCCTCTTGTGTTTGTTTTTTATATGTGCATTAGGATCTCAAGATCTAATTTGAAAGGAGCTGCGTCTATTTTACCTTGTGTTCCCTACCACTCTCCTGGCCCTTTTATGTGCCCCGTTCAATGACGGTTTGGTTCCAGTCAGCTCAATAGCTTATTCTTATTTCTTTAATGTCTATGCCGCTCAGTTGCCAACTGGCTAGTAAAAGTGGGATTTGTTACAAATGTTATCAATGCAAAAAAAAAAAGATTGCATGGTTAGAAGCAAAGCAGAATGTCTCATGTCCTCCCTTGCCAGAAGCAATGCTGCGGTTTGAGATGGTGGGGAATGCAGGAAAGGTAAGTATAAATTCCTTGTGATGCCTGCTATCAAGTGAACATGTAACTTTGTCTAATCCAGACAAAGTACAGGTTAACTTTATCTTCTAATAACTAGTTTTCATGCTATTTAGGATTAACGCTGTCTGTAGTACTGAGAATCTAAAACCACAGGGAAGCCAGTAACCACTAGACACTTTGTGAGATGTTTGGACAGGCTGACATTTTATACCACCATATAAAGCAAACATGTCTACCATTTTAATTATACAGAGAGACATTCGGTCTCATTTATGAGGGAAGAGTTGCCCAACAGAGCTCTGTAAAAAGTATACAGATCAGTTCAGAGAGTTCTGAGGTCACTAGCGCCATACTTTTTTTCTGGTCAATGATGCAAGTATTAAAGGGACACTTAAACATTATCATCAGCATAAAAGCCATCATCAGTATAGCACTCTCCTAGTTAGGTGCTATCTAGGTTAGGTCAATCTAATTATTTAGCTCCCCTGTAAATAGAATAGCAGCATGTGATTGCTTTAGTCTGCTCTGAGTTTCACTGGCTGTGGGTTTGACTGCTTCCCCATTTTCTGGAGAGTTATGGAAAGTAGTGGGGTGGGAGAGTCAAATCTACACTTGGAATATTTATGTGGTCCCAGCCAATCCTTAGGGGGTGGTGCCCAGTAGGTGGCTGTGAGAGTGCATAAATAGTCGGAGGCCTAGAGAAGAGGGGTTCTTATCCAGGAGGAGAAGTTTCCAGCCTAAAGGGCTGCCACCCTTCTGCACAATCCAGCTCTGCTTCTTCATTTGCTCAGCCTGTGTTGAAAGGTTGAAATTCTTTATGGTGTCCCTGTGTGGTTCAGCCCATTATTTGTTGCTGCAAGGACTGAGCTGGGAATCTTTGAGAAAGATATCCCACAGTTACCCTGCACCCATCCAAGTTCATTAATAAAGCATCAGAAAAAAAGGTTACCCCTAGACTATTCATTGAGCCAGAAGAGTGACTGAGACTATGTGCCTGGCTGTAAATACCCTAGTTTGGGAAAGAAGGGAAATAATCTTGGGGCCATTCAGTGAGCCCTTTCTGGGATGAGCGCTACGTCAGAATAAAAGCCAAGCAACTAGTATTGTCATGCACAATGTAGGAGGTAAGTGTGTGTAGCACCCTCCTGGATAGGTGCTAGGTTATGTAAATTTAGCTACTGGCTTACTGTAGCTGCGTATGATTGTTTTGGTCTGCTCTGTGTTTCACTGGCTACAGAGTTGACTGCTTCTCCCTGTCTGGAAAGGTTCTGGAAGATAGTGGGCTAGGAGAGTCAGATCAACAGCTGAATATTTATGCAGTCCTGGCCAATCCCTGGGGAAAGGTGCCAAGATGGTGGCTGGGGAGGAGCATAAATACTCTAAAACCTGGAGCAGAGGGGTTCTTTTTCCCAGAGGAGGAGATCCTGGCCTGGAGGGCTGCTGCCCTCCCAGGCAGGCTTGCCATGTGTCTGCTGTTCATCGGGGTCCCAGCTTGGCTAGCTGTGGGGCCTATTCTGCTAAAAGTTACCAGAGCTGACTGAGGGACTTTCATCTGGGGATCTGGGCTGGCATCACTGGAAAAGGTGTCCAGGAGATATTGGAAGGAGGTGTCCAACTACCCAAGGACATTAGTGTGTACAGACTGAAGAGAAAGATCCCTGAGACTGTCTGTTGCTGCTATCCCTTGTAGTGCTAGAGTCAGCATTGCTCAAAATGGGACATTGTGCTTGGTGTCCTGACAAAGCTCAGTCTACTAACTGCTTGTGCAAGGACTCTGCTCACAATAATAGGAGAACGATTAGTGTGCTCAAGTTGCTACTAGAGTTACTGGAGTATCCCACAGTTACCCTACTCCTATCCAAGTTTAGGTTCTGCAATAAAGCATGTTCATTGACTGTTCATTGAGCCAAAGGAGTGACTGTGCCTGGCTGCGTTTGCAACTATGGGAAAAGACCCTAGTGACCTTAAACTGCGGGCTCCTGGGGGAGAGGTCGCTACATGTGCCATAAAGTGCACTTGATGGCAAGAGCCATTAGTGTATGCTGTGCATATTGTGGTAAGAGTTCTGGGGATCCTTAAAGTTGTACTATAAGATGTCATTACATGAAGGTTAGGACCTGAGTATTCATGTCTGTTCACCTGTACTGAATTTGACATTCATTAGTGCCTCCATTTACAGTATCTTTATCATGAATGAACTACTCCACAATGCCAGTCAAAAAAACACCATGTGTTCAGTTAAAAAAGCATAAATTGGTGCAATCAGCTGATCTCAGAGCACTGGCGGTGATTCCAGACATCAGGGAAGACTTGGCAGGGAATTAAACCTCACCCACTTAAACTAGAAATCCGATTGAAATTAAATAACTGTTTATAGTGTTCTTTGTATGTGCACATCAGTTTTCTATAGTTTTCCAAACCATTAACACTTCATTTTTGAAGGGCTTTCCCTCAAATAGACAAAATGTTTAACATGATTAAATAATGGTATTATATGACCCTGATTCATCAGTTTCTATTTTCTGTGTCACTTAATGTAATTTAATAGGAAGTCACAAGTGAAGAATTGGTTAGGGTGGGATGGTATACAGACATTTACAACATAAAACATCCATCTGATGGAATGTCTTTAGCTACTAAAAACTTCATTACAAGAAGAAAAGAATATGTAACTGATTATGTCATAGAGTGGATCGCCCAATATGCTCCTCTAGAGGGACCACTTATTAGTCAGCTCTGCTCACAAGCGATGGGCAGGATAGAAGTTTCTGTGTCTAAATATCTGGAAAAGGACACTGGATAAAATCTATTCTGGTTAGGTCATTCCAGGATTCCAGGCAGAAGATGATCTGCAAAATATGCAAATGTTAACTGGAACACCACCCTCATTTTTGTCAAAGTCTATTCATTTGTTTGATCAGAATTGCATCCCAAACCTCCATCTCAGACAGCTAGAATGATTGGCAAGCCTTTAGTCCCATTGCCTCCCCAATATGAATACACCATCCTTAAATATAACAATCCTTTTCTTTCTTTTACTCATTAAAGTTACTGTGCTGCTATAGCTATGCTTAAAGGGGTTGTAAAGTCTAAACGTTTATTAACTTAATGCATTCCTTGCATTAAGGTAAAAAATGTTTAGGTGTCAGCATCGCCCCCTTACCCCCCCCTTTACTTACCTGAGTCCTCATTCGATCCAGCACCATGCACATCTGAAGATCTTTTCTTCCCTCACTTCCAGGTCTCACTGGCTTTGCTGGGGCATCAGGAGCCATTGGCTCCCACTGCTGTCAATCAAAGCCAGTGACGAGGAAGTAGGGGGCGTGGCCGAGTTCCGTTGTCTGTGTCAATGGATATAGCAGAGGGACTCGGGTACGAGCACGCATGAGGGCCCCCATGGGAAGTGGCTTCCCATGAGCGCACTGGCCGGAGGGGCCAGAAGCGCCAGCGGGGTACCCAAAAAAAAGAGGAGATTCCTGGCTGCTCTATGCAATTTCGTTGCACAGAGTAGGTAAGTATAGACATGTTTGTTATTTAAAAAAAAAAAAAATGTACCTTTACAACCCCTTTTTAAAGCCTAAGTATGGGCAAAATAAAAAACACAAAAATTAGTGCAAGGGACATAACTCAGTCAGTAGGATGTGTTCCTTGTGCTGATACCTCTTCTGTTAAGTAAAATCCTCCTCCGTCCTTGCCCCCCCAACCCTGCTGGGTTAATCTTTCAGTGCAGTGAGGGTTAATAGAACTAAGGGGCTGCCACAGGCTCTCATCAAGGGAGTTAACTATGCCCACCCTTATTGTCCAGCTTCACCATTCATAAAAGCCGTACTATAGCTTCTATAAATAAAAACCTGATCTATAAATGGAGGGATCACATTTTATTCATAGAAGCTAAAGGTTATCCTTGCTATCTGGGCTTCTATGAATGCTGGAGCTGGGCAGAAAGGGTGGGTATAGTCAGGTACTGGATGTGAGCCTTTGAGATCCCCCACAACTTATTTGACCACTGTGCACTGGAAGATTATGGGAAAAGGGGAACATTGACGGAGGAGGGTTTTACCTAAAAGACGATGCATTAGCACAAGGGACGCATCCTACTGACTGTAAGTTATGCCTCTTGATTGTGTTGATTTTAGCATTTTTAATTAGGCATTATACACACAGACATCTAATGGCTGCAAAGCTTTCTGATGTAAAATCCCTGGCATTTTCCTGCACCTGGGGAGCTGCACCCAGATAGCAAGTATATGTGCTGCAAATTTGAAAATGACTTGCTAAGCTATTGCTAGACTTGCCAGGCTTCACAAGTTTGTCGCACAATTGCAGCAAGTCCGCATTGCATGACTCTAGATCAACTTTCTTTGCTAATGTAGCGGGGTTCCTTTAAATGCTCTCAAACTACTATTCCCAGAACCCCACTGGTTCCCAGGATGTTTTGCTTCTGCCCCAGAGACTCATGGGTGGGGATATATAAGGAAGGGGCGAGGCCTGGCTCGGCCTCTTTGGACACGGGACGGCAGAGACTGATACACCTGTGCGGACCTGTGCTGGGTAAGGCCTGAAGCCTGGGGCCTTCCACAGCCGACCAAAGAGCCTTCCACCCCACTGCGAGCCTGGGTGGCATCCGACATCTCTACTTACAGCCTGGATGGGATCGGGGACCTGATCGCAGCAACCGCTGTGGGCGAGTGAAGTCACAACCGGTGGAAGTTCCGGACGGAGATCGTGTCCGGCGGGTGAGCGAGCGTAAGCTCATTCCCTAACCTGTTTGCTAGTACTGTGCCTATAAACTGCCGAGGCCTACTACCTCATGTTTAAGACTCTCACTGGAGATTCACAGCAGGACTGATCCAGAGGATCTCCAGTGAAGTGTTGTCAGTTATCAACTTTCCCTTTTCCTGGATTACAATTGTTGTTTATTCTTAAGTGCACCACCTCTACAGATGCCGGTGAAGAATCCATCATTCATACAGGACTGAGTTCTAGAGTTAGGAATCAGGCCTGATTCATTAGGGACCTAGTTTAGTTATTGCGCCACAGGGCGCCTAGTTAACAGTCGCCCCACGTGGCGTCTCCTTATCCACCCCCCCCCCTTCTCCATGGTGTAGCGTGACTGATATTGTAATATTGCAGGGCTCTGTGAATATTCTAATGGTCAAGTTGTTATCACTGTTCATTCCCTTTGTATAGCTGAAAGTAAAAATCTGTTATTCCTTTATAACTACTCCGTGTCTGAGTCTCTCATAAAGTATAAGTATTAAATGTGTATACCCCTAAACTAACTGTGCCAGAAAGGGTCGAGTAGATTGCCGGGGGTTGGCGGAGCTGTACTCAGGGCCCAGACCAAATCTGCGGCTCTCTTAGTTGAGGGTAACGCTACACTAACATTCTGCAAGTTTGCTGCAAGTTCTGGATCAGTTATGTTGTGCAATAGTCATCCCACCACAGGGGTCACTGTGGCTGAATTTTCATGCTGTAGACTAGCAGACATCTTGCTGTTAGGGATGAGCTCTGGCGTGTTCACATAGTACATGTGCAGAGCCCGCCAGGCACTGCGCTAATGACAGGCAGGGAGAAATTTTCCGATGCTCGGCTGCAGAGATCGGGAAATGTCTTCCTGGCTGTGATTAGCGCAGCGAGGTGCCGACTTCCTGGTGGGCTCTGCACGTATACTATGCGAACACAGTCCGGAGCTCATCCTTACTTGCTGTAGACTCACCACTGCAACTTTGCTTTTATTAGAGACTTGACATGCAAATGTGCTACAAATTAGAAAAGTGGCAACTAGAACTGCAAGTGTACTACTTGCCAGTGAAAATGTGCAGCAAGATAACAGCCTTACAATTCAACACTGCCACAAATTTGTGGCAGGTTATCCTTGCCATCTTGGCAGCCACTGCGTACAGCCGCCCATACAATGACTATACTCATGTAAACCCTGATGTCTGCTGCATTGGTATTAACAGTGCAAGTGCATATGGCATTATTCCCTGAAAGTGCCACTTTCATGTTTTTGTAAATATGCCGGCACATGCCCAGGTAAATCATGCCAATGTAGAAACCTTCTGAGTTTACAAGAATATGGCTGCGTGCAGCATTTCACTTGAATGGGTGGCTGTGCAGGACAGAGCAGAGTGTCAAAGAGAGGAGCTCCTCAGTGTGCTGATTCTCATTTCACTGTCCAGTCACAGGCTGGGGGTGTGGAAGATACCTGTATGTGAACACAGAGAAAAATCAGATCCCCTCCCCTGCTAGATATGACTGTGATGTGTGGGTGGCAGAACTGTGCAAATTTTATGATTAAATGGACAGAAACAAATCTTTCGGCAGTTAAAACTGCTCTCATAGATGTTATCTGTGTATCTAGCTGTTTGCATGAAGTTCAGTTTTAAGCCCTTGAGGTTAATTTGTGTTTGTGTTTTTCAGTTTGTTTCAGTTTGTCTGTTTCAGTAAAATTTTATTGAAGTTTTGCAAGTTACAAAACAATAGCTGACCATAAAGACAACAAAAGACTTGGTGTTGGCCAGAAGCACAACCCAAATAGCAAGGAAAAATTTGTGGCAGTGTTGAGTTGTAAGTTTGTTAACTTGCTGCACATTTTCACTGGAAAGTTGTACACTTGCAGAGCACTTGAAGCACAACTTCTAGTTGACACTTTTCCAATTTGTAGAAAATTTGCATGGCAAGTCTCTAGCAAGAACAAAGTTGCAGTGGTGTGTCTACAGCAAGAGCTCTGCGAGTCTACAGCATAAAAGTTCAGCCACAGTGACCCCTGTGGTGGGATGACTATTGCACAACATAACTGAACCAGAACTTGCAGCAGACTTGCAGGATGTTTACGAAGAAAGTTGATCTGGAGTCATGCAATGCAGACTTGCTGCAATTGTGCAACAAACTTGTGAAGCCTGGCAAGTCTAGCAATAGCTTAGCAAGTCATTTTTAAACTTGTGGCACAATTACTTGCTATCTGGGAATCACACATCGGGAGCGTTACTACCAAAAGTCACGCTATGGCGTGGTGCATTAATACGTTTTTGGGGTGACCTAACTGCCAAGTCATTCTCATTTGATGAGTTTCAAGGGGTACACAAAAGAAAAGATTTTAGCACATGATAGAAAGTAAGGATAAAGAGGGGGCAAAGAAAAGGACTAGTCAGGGGTAGGAGGGGGTACAACAGGTGAGAGGACTCCTGGGTTGGGGAAAACCCCCCTAAATGCCTACAGCATCCATGGAGGATTTCAGAACTTCCAGCTAAGAGGTTTTGTTTTTAGTTTTGGATTGAGTTGGAAAGGGTTAGAAATCATCAAATTTGTTATTGCTGTGTGCAGCATAGTAGCTTAGGCTGGCCATATATTATACAATTTTCTTGTACAATTTTCCTTTAGATTTATCAAAACCATATAATATGAGGTCAAACCTAAGTGTAGCACTTAGTCACATTTAAGGGACCGGCTGGTTTTGTTTTGGGTCTGTAGCAATTACCTCTCCAGAGTGGATCCTTTGGCTCCGTTGTCTAGGCAAACAAAAATCTCCGGGAATAAGGCCAATGTCCACACATGAGTAAAACCTAATCAGCAAGGCTTTATTTTTTTTCTCTTTGAGTCAACTTGAAGAGAGAGAGCAGGAAGTTGAAAGAAAGTAGGGGAAGGTTCAGGCACGCAACACTTAAGTTCAGTATATATACACTCGTCGCCACTCAAGCCTGAGTGGGTATTGCTCACACGGATAGCCCCTATGAGAGCAGTCCTAGCAGCCGGGATGGAGCACGGATATCATAGACGATGAATCCCCCTTTAGGCAAGCCTCCAGGCTTCTCCCCGAGACAGCAGTACTGTTGCTAATCTCCGCCGGGACTGATCTTCCCCTGGACCGCTTTTCCTAAAGATGGGCCCCCTACAAACGGGCAGCCTGGGACCCTTCTCTGAAGCATAGGCCCTTGTCAGGGGAGCTGGGCCCACGATGCAGCAACAGAACCTCGGGCTGAAGGTGCCCGAGGCCTAAACACACTTGCGCACCTCGTGCCATGCGGGCCACGAGGCACACTCATTGGACCAGAGGTCCCCCTGAATGCCTTGGGGTCCCCCTGGAATCGCCTTGCGCCAAATGGCGTCTGCCCCTTTTGTACCCTCTCCCAGCATGAACAGCGGGTAGACTACACCCACTGCATGGCTGCCGAGAGAGGACACCCAAGGTGCTGTGATACCCCTCGTAGCTCAACCCATGCTGGCGGTGACAGTGCCACCTACAGGCAAAGGAGAACACTACTGCCAGGCAGTATCACACCCAGAACAGAGCAGAATTGAATCATAAATTGGTCTGAGCCCAACTACTGGCCCAGACTGCCCCTAAATTTATACATAGCGCCCCCAAATAGTGGGGGGGGGCGCTACATAAGCACATTCAATTTGATAGTTGAACATAGTTGAAGGTAAGTCTAAAGGTTATTGAATAAGAGAATTTTATAATGTGTGGCCAGCCTTAGTTATTAGCAGTTACACCTTGCAGCATCGGGGTCCATGATCCATATCTTGGCCAGAATGTTATCTTCATGAAGTTTGCATGGGTTTCCTCCAGGTACTCTTGTTTTCTTCCACACCCGAAACATGCTAGTAGCTTAATTGGCTCATGTCCCAATTAGCCCTAGCATGTGTGTACAAATTGACTATGCATTATCATATTCTGCATGCCATTTCCAAGCCTGAACAATTGGGGAGGGTTAAGGAAAGACTGGGTGACCTATCTTGTTAAAAAATCTGGCAAGAACATTACAGGCGGTCCCCTACTTACCAACATCCGACTTACAAATGACTCCTACTTACAAACGGAGGGGGACAACAGGAAGTGAGAGGAAATCTACCCCCAGGAAGGAAAATTCTCTCCTGTAAGGGTTAATATGGGAAAAAGGTGTCTCCTCCACTGATGCTTTATCACCAATCCTTGTTTCCCTAATAACCCAACATTTTCAAAATCCAATTATCATTGGGACAGAAAGTGAGGTGAAATCTTCTGAACAGGGGCACAGACAGCAAAACAAATGTTACAGGGGTGATAACCCTTCCCTATGTTTTCCAAAAAGCTTAAAAATAGTTTTTTGGGCTGGAGCTACACTTAAAAAATTTACCTGTTCCAACTTAAAGTGGAGCTCCACCCTAAATAGCAACTTTTGCTATTTGGAACCCTCCCCCCCTCCGGTGTCACAATTGACACCTTTCAGGGGGGAGGGGGGTGAAGATACCTGTCTAAGACAGGTATTTTCACCCACATCCGGGAGTCCTGTCTCCGGGAATCTGCGGGAGTTACGTCACTTCCCGCAGACTTCCCTTGGTGTTCTGGGAGACACTCGGCTCCCAGAACACAGGAGCACCAATCAGAACGGCGCAGCGCGACTCGCGCATGCGCCGTAGGGAACCGGGCATGAAGCCGCAGGGCTTCACTTCCTGGTTCCCTCAGCGAGGATGGCGGAGGGAGCAGCAGAGCGACGAGCGGTCGCTCGTCCTCTGCTGCGGACGTCGCTGGACTCCAGGACAGGTAAGTGTCCAAATATTAAAAGCCAGCAGCTGCTGTAGCTGTAGCTGCTGGCTTTTAATTTTTTTTTTCCGGTGGAGCAACCCCTTTAAGAACAAGCCTACAGTCCCTGTCTTGTTTTAACCCGGGGACCGCCTGTACATGGAAAAATGCTCTCATACATTTCATACAGGGTGCTCAGAGAGTTGGCCCACAGAATTGCCACAGGCTGGATATGCCTGTATATGTATGTAGCGCCCCTTTGCTTTTAGGGGTGTTATGTGCCTAAATTTAGGGGCTGGTCTGAGCTATTAGCCAGGCTCAGACCATTCTCATTGCTAGGTATTGCTTCTGCCTATGTGATGCTGCCTGGTGTATGGTTCCCTGCGGCCTGTAGGTGGCGATGTCACATCAGGTCAGGGTTGAGCCAGGGGTGGCGTTACTGCGCCTTGGGGTGTCCTCTCTCGGCAGCGGTACAGTGGGCATGGTCAACCTGCTGTGCATGCCGGGAGAGGGTACTTAAGGGGCAGATGCCATTGGTCCGGGGCGTGTGTGGGGTGGTCCCCGTCAGAGTCGGAGGAGTAGGAGTGAGACACGTACCCCACCTCCGATGGCCCTTATGGCCGGGGGTACATGTGGGTGCGATCAGGCCCAGGCACCTTTAGCCTGGGGCCTGCAACTCTACTAGTGGGCCTAGCACCTTTAGCTATGGCCTACCCCCGAAAGAAGAGTCCCAGGGTGCCCGGGGAAGGGTACCCGCTCTGACCAAGAGGAAGCCAGGAGAGGATCAGTCCCATTGAGGAGATGAGTAATGGAAGATTGCTGTCTCGGGAGAGGCCTGGTGACCTGTCAGAGGGAAGGATTCGTTATTCGGGGAAGCTAACCTGTAGAGTGCCCATTGGCATCATCCTGTTCTTAAAGTCTACAGAGGTTAGAGGATTTATAACACCCGTCCCAGGAGAGGATAGGGTGGCGGTACTGTTCGAGCTCCACACCGGCTGCTAGGACTGTGAGAGAGGACTATCTGGGTGAGCTAAACCCACTCGGGATCGAGTTGCGACGAGATTGCTGGTTGTGCCTGGATCTATTCTCCACACTATTTCTTCTTTCATCCACCTGTCTCTATCTAATACGCAGCAAATAGAAAATAAACTCTCTGTTGGAGTTAAAGTACTTCTGGACATTGTTTTCTTTGGCAGAAGAAATAGAGACTTGACCCCATACTCAGGGGGAGAGAACCAGTGGAGGAAGGTAACTCGCTGAAAGACCCAAAATTTGTGAACACTGTTTAACCTCTTCAAACAGAAGGGTACGGGCATATAGCACGGTGTGCCTTGACTCGCAAGTGAGCCAGGCGAAAAAAAGGTTCATGTGCTACATGTATGTAGCACTACCCCCGTAGGAGCTGCTGGTTAGTTTTGGGTTTTGCACGTTACCTCTTCAGCTGGGTTATCCAGGTAAGAAAGTCTGTAGTAATGCAATGTCCACACAGATGTAAAACCTCAAACAGTCAGGCTTTATTTTTCTTATGCAGTATAACTTTGAGAAGTAGAAGGTACAGAAGAGTAGGGGAAGGTTCGGGCACTCGCCACAAAAGTTGACAAAGGTAGAAGTTCAAAGTCACTCACCACTCTCAATGTTAGAATGGGTATTGGTCACCCGGATAGTCCCCTCTCACATGGCCTAGCAGCCGGGATGACACACGAATCAGCAAAAGGGCAGTCTCTGCCACAGACTGCCCAAGGTGAAAAAGATCTCTGCCACAGACCTGTTTGAAGTTGAGCAATGGATAGTCCAGGAATCCTCTGCCACAGGATTTCAAAGTCCCAAACTTCCAGCCGTACAGTTTAAAGAGCCTTTAAGCCAATTTGGCGAACTGCAGGGCTTGCAGTGCAATGGATCCCTCCTTAATAAAGTTGCCAGGCCTCACCCGAGACAGCAGTATTGTGCCGGTCTCCTCCAGGGCAGGTCCTCCCCTGGTCTCCTTCATTAAGATGCCTTCTCCCCATTTAGATGGACAGCTTGGGATCCCTTCTCTGGATATAGGCCCCAGCCAGCCTAGCTGGGCCAACTACGTAGCGATGCAGCCTCGGGCCAACGTGGCCCCGAGACCAGGATCACACACACAACTCGCGCCCGGAGGACTGCGGGGCGTGAATGAACCCCAATCAATGGTGTCTGCCCCTTAAGTATCCCCTCCCAGCAGGCACAGCGGGTTGACCACTCCCACTATACCACTGCCGAGAGGGGCCACTCAATGCACCATAGTCTGCCCGTGTTCCAACAAGTGCCTGAGGTGGTAACGCCACCTACAGGCAAAAAGGGAAATCACTACTAGGCAAACCACGACTGAGACAGAGGCACATTTAAATGTAATTATCAACCGTCTGAGCCCAACTACTGGCTCAGACATCCCTCTAAATTTGAATAGCGTCCCAAACATTTGGGATGGGCGCTACATGTACATTGGAAGAAAAAAATATAGCAAAATATAACCAAAACTGTGATGAGATTACATGCAGTGGCTTGAAGAGTAAGGGCGCTTGTACATTGGCCACAGCCTGAGTGCAGCATGGTGGAAAGATAGTGTGTAAAGATCCTGAGGATTAACCAGGAGAACAACAGCGCAAAACACTAGTAGCCCTCTGTGTAGATGGATAGAAGACAATATGCAACTCCTTACATGCTCTTAAATAAGTCCAAATTTATTGTAACTATATAAAAGATGAATACATACAGCAGATATTCATGTGTTTCAGCCTTAGTGGCCTTGTTCACTGCCCTCTGTCTAGGCATTAGGGAATTGACAAACACTGACAGTAACAGTAGAAAGACAAAAATGAATGCAGCGAATAAAGTGAATGGGTAGCCCAAGTACTAAAGATCAACTAACTGATCTGACTAAATGGGTGATGCAGCCATGCCAAAGGGGAGGGAACCCCATCTAGATTGAAAACAGAGAAGGGGGGATGCAGCGTAAACACTCCATGGTGTAGTAAATATTAAAACATGAAATTGATTAAATCAATTATATAACTGCACCTCACAAAAGTGACTAGGAGAAGGCTCATAATAGTAATTCTGATGGAATCAGGAAGCCGGCACCCTTAGACGGAATGCATCCAGCCTGGGCCACAGGCATGGGAAGAAGGAATGGAGCCAGGCACCAGTACTGATGTGGGATCTCCTTTGCAGCATCTGAAACCCAGAAGTGCAGCTCCGAGCCTGGAAACCTTCTCTACCTGCCGTAACTCCTTGCACATGCGCAGTAGAGACTGCATTGCAGATGGTTGCATGATGGTTGCACCATGGCTCCATCAAATTCAGCGCGTTGTGTTTGTGGCAGTATTGCCCGAAAAATGTGAGAGAGGGCATGTGTACAGCTTGGAGCAGCTGCATGCCCTTGTTTAGGTGGGCAGTCAGGGGGCAATAAAACTGTTGCTCAACAGCCTGCTTTTACTGTAAGTTGGCCACAGAACTGAATGAACTCTTATGCCGCGTACACACGGTCGGAATTTCCGATGAAAAAGTCCGACGGGATTTTTTCATCGGATATTCCGACCGAGTGTATGCCCCATCGGACTTTTTCCCTCGGAAATTCCGACAGACTTAGATAGAGAACATGTTTTCTTTTTTTCCAGACGGAAAAAATTTCTATCAGAAACTCCGTTCGTCTGTATGCAATTCCGACGGACTAAAAACCACGCATGCTCGGAATCAATTCGACACATGCTCGGAATCATTAAACTTCATTTTTCTCGGCTCATCGTAGTGTTGTACGTCACTGCGTTCTTGACGGGCGGAATTTGGTGTGACCGTGTGTATGCAAGATAGCTTGAGCGGAATTCCATCGGAAAAACTCATCGGAGGGCATTACTGAATTTTCATCCAGTCTCCAAATTGTGTCATTTTTTATTTAAAAAAGTCACTAAGGAAAAGTAGTTGTGAAAAAGCTTTGGTTTAACCCAAAGTGTTGTTTATTTCATTTCTAGTAGTTGGTATTACGAGGGGGCATGGCACAGGCTTGTCCTCTATCCACAAACTTAATAAACAATGTTCATATTGCTCACCTCAGAAAATCGGGAGTTATTCTTATGTAGCGGCCTTACCCTCTCTCCATCTTCATCGGTTACACACCAACTCATGTCTAGGGGTTCCTGGGTTGTGAGAGTGAGATGCGCCACGGCCCATGTCCTCCCCATTGTAATAGGGAGGTGAAGGCCACTTACTGATGTTTCCTCGGGCCGGTGTGTTCTGTGAATGCACTGAGTCTGTAATTGCAAGCTCACCAGCCTCCCCTTTGCTTCCAGTAACTGGAGTTCACACACCGGAGAAAGGTCCAACACTTGTTTATTTGACACTCCAATACGCAAAGCACAATAAACAGTTCTTTTGCAGCAAACTGGTTGGGACCTATAACCTTGCCAACGGTGGGCCGAGCAGATCGAGGCACTTCCTAAAGTTTAAGTTCTATGCCACTGTACTATGACCAGCGGCGCCTAAGCCAATCCGGCTGTTACAGAACAGGAAAGATGGGGTCTCTTCCAGCAACCCCTATGAACAGCAATGGAGCCCTCTTCGATGCGCTGTGGCCCCTATCAGGGGGATGTGTCCCCCCAAGAGAGTTCCCAGAGGCCCACTGTCACCGGGTTGGTGCTGCTCCGTGTCTCCAGTGGGTAACCTCTCTGGCCTCCTCACCTCAGGTACGAGTCCCTCCGCTCAGGGACCCTCGGACAATCCACCCTAGCGGGACCCAGTCGAAGGTACTGGGCCCCAGGCCTCCTCGATAGTACCTCACCCCAGGCTAAAGGTGCCTGGGATGGACGCCAACATGACTCCGAACCAGGCCATGGGCACCTGGACCAGACTCCTGGATCTCCAGCACCCAGGCCTAAGGGCCCTGGGTGTGGACCGCAACCCTCCTCCTCCGAGGACCTCCTTCTCCGCAAAAAGCCTCGTGGTAAGGGCGTCTCCCCCTTTTATCTCCTCCCATCAACGGCCCGGCGGGTTCCCCGCCCCAGCCATACCATCTCCGGGAAGGGACAAAACAGGGAGCACTGCAGGAGATGATTCTACCTGAAGCCTGTGGGTACCCCGCCACCCACAGGCAAAGGAGAACACTACATCCTCCAATCCTCCACGAAACAAAAAGGGGTCTGAACCCTAACACAATTATACACCTGGGTCACACTATTCCCCAGGTGTATCCCATCAATTTGAGGACCCCGCTACACATTCCCCCCTGTGATTGGACGCTGGTCCCCAGCGTCAGGTGCACACCCATGCCTCCCATAAAGTGGTGACATGGAGTGAAACCCCTGAGGCAGTTCCTCTAAATTTTTCCCAAGTGCCAAGACCTGCTCAGGGAATGGGGAACATATAAAACACTTATGTCATAAAACACTTTAAACATCTGCATAATCACAACCCCTCTCCCACACTGTCTAAGAGCCACCCACTCTCAATGATCTTGATTGACGATCCTCCTGCAGGGGAAAGAAAAAAAAACAACATCCTAACATAATTTCGTGTCATTTGGCTTGAGTGGGCCCGTCAGCCGAGAGACCCACTCACTCCAACAAGCAAGGTGATGTGTGTGTGAAACATTTTCAAACATTTGTTGCGCAACACTGCCACCTGGTGACAACGCCGCGGTCATGACACTCAACGAGTCTTCGTTCTTCCAGCTTTTCCCTACTCTGCCACTATTCCCAAATGTCCTTGCCTTTGGCACATGAAGGAAAGGGGAAACACAAAAAAACACAACAGCCCCAAGTCTCCAACGAGAAAAAGAAAAGCCCAAACAAAAACAAAAGCAGGGCACAGTCCTGGGTGTCTGGGAATGGCTCTTCCAGAAAGTTCAAGTGCACAAAGGAAATAAACAGGAGTTCTTTTCTCCTATAAGTAAAACTTTGGATCCGGCAGATACAGGGGTTTCAGGTGTTTGTCAAATGCCTCTATCGAATACTCGACATCTTCTCCTTCTCTTCTGCAAATGACTATCTTGTCAGCATGGATATGGCGCCCCAATTTCCATTCAGCTCTGCAGTCCTCAAACCTCTTAGACACTGCTGGCACACATTCCAGGTACCTGCGAGCATGAGGCACCTTCAACTTGTCCCACACAAACTCGTCATACCATCTTGCTCTCCAGACTTCCACCTCAAACAGCAAGTCCCGGGGCAGATACGGGTACTCCCACCCATATTCCCGAGCTACTTTGTGGCAAAACAGTCTCTGCAAGCGGGCCAAAGGTGGCATAGTGGCTTTCTCTCCAGTTCCAGGCAGCACAATAGCTTCCGGATGCCGAGGTGCCTTTACCAGCTCCCTGAAACTGACTTTTGGCGCTCTCAGAGAAGCGCGGGGTGTCCCCACAACCAAAGCAGGTGAGGTAACAGTAGGTGAGGACACCGGTGGAGGGGTAGGTTCCCTCGTAGGCTGCGGGTCTTCCACCCGAGGTGTGCTGTCTCCTGTGTACATAGGTGAATCCCGTACCGCACGGGAAGCAAGAAGTGGCATTCTATCCCAGCCCTTGCGGCTGAACAGTTCGTCTATCTCGCCATCATCTCCGCAGTCAGACAGCGACTCTAGGTCGGAGGTGTCATACATCTCCGCAGCATCCTCCCTGGGGGGCTCCACCTCCAATGGGCCCCCGACACCTCCAACCACCACCACAGTCCCAGCCCCTGGCTCACCTGACCCTTGTAGACTGGGATGTCCGGGACTTCCTTCTCGACCGGCGCCATCCAGGCCAGGCAAGCAGCGGGGTGAAGCTCGACCACGTCCATAGGATGCCTGTACTAGGCCAACTTTCCTCTTCGGGGGTGGGAGCAGAGAACTTGTGGCGACCGAGGCAGCATCCTCGGATTTTTCTCTGTTGGGCAGTCCATCGCCCTGGTCAGCGCGCACGGGAACCTCGACAAAGGCCTTGATCTCCCCTTCCGGAGTAGCGGTACCCGTGAGGTGGTTGAGGCGAAGGGCCCGGGGCCTTGCTGTGGACGACTCGACCTCAAAAAGGAATTCTCTGCACTCCTCACATCGCCCGAATGGCTTCAGGGTGACCACCAGTCCCGAGCAGCCGGGACAGATCACACCGAGGGCCTCCGTGTCTCTGCAAGTGTACAGAGCCAACCGCCCTCGGGGCCTGAGTCTTATCCCCGTGTCTGTGATGGGGGCAGCAAAGGAAGTCATTCTCGTGGGGTGAGGAACCATAATCCACGGGGCACTTGAGGTCATCCCGACTATCTGCTGCTCCATCATGCACTGACCCCGCGCCGGAGTCTCCACGTGTATCCCCACACTTGGCCAGACTCCTCCCATGAGCTGTACATTTTCGCGGGCTTCTTCTTGACTCCGCCCACGAACGATGTCGCCATGGGGTGCCTCGTGGCGCAGTGCGTTAACAGTCCCCACGTGCAGTACGTCACACGGCTGGACCTCTCCCTTTTTCCGCTCCTCCGCATGGGCCTTTCCCGTGTTAGGGTCATTTCCACAACTCCGAGCAGGGACGCACTTTGGCCAGTAATATGGCCGATCTGCTCGGAACTCCTCTGGGCAGCAAAGTTCAAATGTAGACATTCTCAAGTCCATCTTTAGAACACACTCTATCCCGGACTCACGAGCCCCCACGTGTAGCGGCCTCACCCTCTCTCCATCTTCATCGGTTACACACCAACTCATGTCTAGGGGTTCCTGGGTTGTGAGAGTGAGATGCGCCACGGCCCATGTCCTCCCCATTGTAATAGGGAGGTGAAGGCCACTTACTGATGTTTCCTCGGGCCGGTGTGTTCTGTGAATGCACTGAGTCTGTAATTGCAAGCTCACCAGCCTCCCCTTTGCTTCCAGTAACTGGAGTTCACACACCGGAGAAAGGTCCAACACTTGTTTATTTGACACTCCAATACGCAAAGCACAATAAACAGTTCTTTTGCAGCAAACTGGTTGGGACCTATAACCTTGCCAACGGTGGGCCGAGCAGATCGAGGCACTTCCTAAAGTTTAAGTTCTATGCCACTGTACTATGACCAGCGGCGCCTAAGCCAATCCGGCTGTTACAGAACAGGAAAGATAGGGTCTCTTCCAGCAACCCCTATGAACAGCAATGGAGCCCTCTTCGATGCGCTGTGGCCCCTATCAGGGGGATGTGTCCCCCCAAGAGAGTTCCCAGAGGCCCACTGTCACCGGGTTGGTGCTGCTCCGGGTCTCCAGTGGGTAACCTCTCTGGCCTCCTCACCTCAGGTACGAGTCCCTCCGCTCAGGGACCCTCGGACAGTCCACCCTAGCGGGACCCAGTCGAAGGTACTGGGCCCCAGGCCTCCTCGATAGTACCTCACCCCAGGCTAAAGGTGCCTGGGATGGACGCCAACATGACTCCGAACCAGGCCATGGGCACCTGGACCAGACTCCTGGATCTCCAGCACCCAGGCCTAAGGGCCCTGGGTGCGGACCGCAACCCTCCTCCTCCGAGGACCTCCTTCTCCGCAAAAAGCCTCGTGGTAAGGGCGTCTCCCCCTTTTATCTCCTCCCATCAACGGCCCGGCGGGTTCCCCGCCCCAGCCATACCATCTCCGGGAAGGGACAAAACAGGGAGCACTGCAGGAGATGATTCTACCTGAAGCCTGTGGGTACCCCGCCACCCACAGGCAAAGGAGAACACTACATCCTCCAATCCTCCACGAACCAAAAAGGGGTCTGAACCCTAACACAATTATACACCTGGGTCACACTATTCCCCAGGTGTATCCCATCAATTTGAGGACCCCGCTACACTTATAATAAACATAAATGTTTGTACTTGTCACTGTATTGAAGAAACATACATAATCCTGTCTTGATACACCAAGGCACCTGATATTAAGCTGCTCTTATAGTATAGCTTGAATAATTTTATTAAGTATTGGGACTAGTTTGAGTGGTATGTCTGGGTATTTAAAAAAACCTTTGGGATGACAACTGAGACTTCATAAGATGTGTCATTTAGTGACGGTTCACACTTGTGCGCGTTGATACCGAATGCGATGCGTTAAACACAGATTCGCATGTCACCCAAAAAGTAATTGTTTTCAATGATGGTGGTTCACATCTATGCGTTGCGATTCCTCTCCGAATGTGATGCGATGAAAAAAAGGGTCTTGTGCGAGTTTAGAGTGTTGCGTTGCGAATTTAGTCTCCATAGACATCAATGTAAATCGTTCTGGAATCGCATTTGATGGTTCACATATGTGCGAATTCTACCACACAATTCTCCACAAAGACCAGAAAGTTAACACCTTTTTTTTTCTATTGGCTAGAACAATAATCGCAGCCATGTCCCACTCCTGAAATTTGCATTAAAAAACGCGGTAAATTCGCAGTAAATTCGCACCTCAGAATGGACTGAAAAAACTGAACAAATTCACAGCGCAGCAGTGTGAACCGGCACTTACATCTCTGTCATGAAAGCACATTTCCTGGTCTTGTTCAGAACAGACAGAAACAAAGACACATTATCTGCTATTTGGTGATAAGAGTTACCCACTAGGCTCCGAGGCTGGCCAGAAAGGGATGCCATTGAAATTTCTAGATAAGGAACTTTGCAGATAAGAAGAGAATGTAAGTGCTTCTGTCCATATAAAACCATATAAATGTTAAACATATCATTTCCATTTGTTGTCATTCCTGCTGTATGTAGCACCAGCCTCTATGTGAAGAAACACAGAGGCATAAAAACATATACTGTACATAGGAAATATGCAATAGAAATAAAACTCTACCCAACACACTAAATTTTGTAGTAATCATTCATATCCCTTAGGGTACTCATACAGCTTGGGTGACAGTTGTTCAATCCAGCCACTTTCAGCTAGAGTAAGGCCTTGTTCTTGTGTACATTTTTTCAGGGTGGACCTCCGCTTTAAGTACATTATGTTTTGTGACGATTATGACTTACAGCTCATGAAAACCCCAAATCCACAATCTCAGAAAATTTGAATATTGTGAAAAGGTGCAATATTCTAGGCTCAAAGTGTCCCACTCTAATCAGCTAATTAAGCCATAACACCTGCAAAGGGTTCCTGAGCCTTTAAATGGTCTCTCAGTCTGGTTCAGTAGGAATCACAATCATGGGAAAGACTGTTGACCTGACAGTTGTGCAGAAAACCATCATTGACACCCTTCATAAGGAGGGAAAGCCTCAAAAGGTAATTGCAAAAGAAGTTGGATGTTCCCAAAGTGCTGTATCAAAGCACATTAATAGAAAGTTACGTGGAAGGGAAAAGTGTGGAAGAAAAAGGTGCACAAGCAGCAGGGATGACCGCAGCCTGGAGAGGATTGTCAGGAAAAGGCCATTCAAAAGTGTTGGGGACTTTCACAAGGAGTGGACTGAGGCTGGAGTCAGTGCATCAAGAGCCACCACACACAGATGGATCCAGGACATGGGCTTCAAATGTCGTATTCCTCTTGTCAAGCCGCTCCTGAACAACAAACGTCAGAAGCGTCTTACCTGGGCTAAAGAAAAACACACCTGGTCTGTTGCTCAGTGGTCCAAAGTCCTCTTTTCTGATGAGAGCAAATTTTGCATCTTATTTGGAAACCACGGATCCAGAGTATGGAGGAAGAATGGAGAGGCACACACTGCAAGATGCTTGAAGTCCAGTGTGAAGTTTCCACAGTCTGTGTTGATTTGGGGAGCCATGCCATCTGCTGGTGTTGGTCCACTGTGCTTCATTAAGTCCAGGGTCAATGCAGCCGTCTACCAGGACATTTTGGAGCACTTCATGCTTTCCTCCACAAACGAGCTCTATGGGAATGATGACTTAATTTTCCAGTAGGACTTGGCACCTGCCCATACTGCCAAAAGCACCAAAACCAGGTTCAATGACCGTGGGATTACTGTGCTTGATTGGCCAGCAAACTCGCCTGACCTGAACCCCATTGAGAATCTATGGGGCATTGCCAAGAGAAAGATGAGAGACATGAGACCGAACAATGCAGAAGAGCTGAAGGCCGCTATTGAAGCATCCTGGTCTTCCATAACACCTCAGCAGTGCCACAGGCTGATGGCTTCCATGCCACGCCACATTGAGGCAGTAATTGCTGCAAAAGGGGCCTAAACCAAGTACTGAGTACATATGCATGCTTATACTTTTCAGAGGTCCGATATTGTTCTATGTACAATCCTTGTTTTATTGATTGCATGTAATATTCTAATTTTCTGAGATTGTGGATTTGGGGTTTTCATGAGCTGTAAGCCATAATCATCACAATTATGACAAATCACGGCTTGAACTATCTTGCTTTGCATGTAATGAGTCTATCTCATATATTAGTTTCATCTTTTAAGTTGCATTAGTGAAATAAATGAACTCTTGCACGATATTCAAATTTTTCGAGTTTCACCTGCATACTGTGTTAGTCAACCGAAAGTCATTCAAGTAGGGGCACCTTTAGGACTCATTCAGACAAGTATTACATTTTGCACTGTTCCTGAGCTATAGTGCACTGTACTAAAGTAGAGCTAGTCATACATGGGCATAACCTGACCTCCATATACACCCTGTTCCAAATTATTATACCAATGATATTTTTCTCATTTACCTAAATAATTGATAATTCTCATGTTATCAACTATTAAGAGTACAATTCAAATTTTATTGAACAAACCTCCTAATGATAACATAAAATAAATTCCAAAATAAAAAACTTACAATGCACTGTTCCAAATTATTACGCACAGTAAGTTTCAAAACACTTTATAGGTGGTAAAGAACTGAAAATTGTCATTTGTTGTCTTTGCGGCATATTTACTGAAATCAAACGCTATTTCAATCAAACTTTGAACAACATTTTAACTTTTTATACATTTTAACATAGGACCCCTTATTTGATAGCAGCTTCACAAGTCTTGCATCCATTGAACTTGTGAGTTTTTGGACAGTTTCTGCTTGAATTTGTTTGCAAGATGTCAGAATAGCCTCCCGGAGCTGCTGTTTGGATGTCAACTGCCTCCCACCCTCATAGATCTTTTGCTTGAGGATGCTCCAAAGGTTCTCAATAGGATTGAGGTCAGGGGAGGATAGAGGCCTCACCGTGACTTTCTCTCCTTTTATCCCCATAGCAGCCATTGATGCAGAGGTATTCTTTGCAGCATGAGATGGTGCATTGTCATGCATGAAGATGATTTTATTACGGAAAGCATAGTTCTTCCTTCTGTACCAGAAGGAAGTGGTCAGTCAGGAACTCCACATACTTTGAGGATGTCATATTTACACCTTCAGGGACCCTAAAGGGGCCGACCAGCTCTCTTCCCATGATTCCGGCCCAAAACATGACTCCACCTTCGCCTTACTGACGTCGCAGCCTTGTTAGAACAGGGTGGCCGTCCACCAACCATCCACTACTCCATCCATCTGGACCATCCAGGATTGCACGGCACTCATCAGTGAACAGGACTGTTTGAAAATTAGTCTTCATGTATTTTTCTTCCCAATGCAGCCGTTTCTGCTTGTGAGCATTGGTTAGTGGTGACCAAATGGAAGGTTTATGCACAGTTGCAAGACTCTGGAGGACTCTACACCTTGATGTTCGTGGGACTCCAGAGGCACCGGCAGCTTTAAATATCTGTTTACTGCTATGTAATGGTGTTTTAGCAGCTACTCTCTTTATCCGATGCATGGATCAGGCAGAAATATTCCTCAATGTGCCTTTATCTGCACGAAACCCGTCTGTGCTCTAAATCAGCCACAAATCTCTTAATAGTGCGATGATCACGCTTAAGTTGTCGTGAAATATCTAATGTTTTCATACCTCGTCCAAGGCATTGAACTATTTCACTCTTTTCGGGAGCAGAGAGATCCTTTTTCTTCCCCATATTGCCTGAAAATGGTGCATTGCTTAATAATGTGGAACACCCTCCTTAAGGGCTTTTTAACACGGAGGTCCGTTCAGGTCCGCCTGTCAGTTTTTTAGGCGGACCTGAAACGGATCCTCCATGCACCCCTATGGAAGCACGGATGTCAGCGGTGACATGTCCGCTGACAACCGCTCCGCTCCGAAAAAGTGTGACGGAGGAAAATCCTATTTTTCCTTCCGTCTGCGGAGCGGATCGGATGACAACGGACTCTACGGTCCGTCGTCATCCGATTCCCCATAGGGGAGAGCGGCGCTCTGACAGGGCGGTCCCTGCACAGTGTGCGGGGACCGCCCAGTCATCCGTCGGCTCAGCGGGGATCAACGGAGCGATCCCCGCTGAGCAAGCGGAGCTTCACGGGGCGGATCTGCACGGATCCGCCCCGTGTGAAAGAGGCCTGTGGCCTGGTTCACACTGGTCCGACAAACGCTCCGACATTAGGAGCTCATGTCGCATGACGTGTGAAAATCAATGTTTCCCTATGAGAGCCGTCTTAACTGGTCCGACACAAGTCGCTCCGACTTTGAAAATGCTCCCTGTACTACTTTGGTCCGACTTTGATCCTACTTCAGCCCATTGAATATCACTGAAGTCGGATCAAAGTAGGATCCTTGTCCTAACCATCCGAGATTTGACATCCGACATGGTGATTACAGCAGCAGTAAAAGGAATTTATCTCACCCTGGGATTGTTTTGATTGGTCAAAGGACAAGTCAGACTAGCACAAAGTCGGATCAAAGTAGTATCCTGTTCATGAATGTTGGATGGATGTCGGACCAATGTAGGATCAATGTAGGACTGATGTCGCAGAGCAAAGTAGGATGAAAGTCGGATGAATGTGGTGTCGTATCAGTGTGAAGGCCTGGTTCACACTGGGGCGACAAACGCTCCGACATTAGGAGCTCATGTCGCATGACGTGTGAAAATCAATGAATCCCTATGAGAGCCGTCTTAACTGGTCCGACACAAGTCGGTCCGACATTAAAAATGCTCCCTGTACTACTTCTGTCCGACTTTGATCTTGCTTCAGCCCATTGACTATCATTGAAGTAGGATCAAAGTAGTATCCTGTTCATGAAAGTAGGATGGATGTCGGACCAACGTCGGACCAATGTCGGACCAATGTAGGACAGAGCAAAGTAGGATGAAAGTCGTGTCGTATAGTGTGAACCCAGCCTTAGTAGTTTTTCCTTTAATTGGGCTCACCTGGCAATCTAATTATCACAGGTGTCCAAGATTGTTTTCAGTGATCAAAAGAGCCCTGAGATACAATGCCATCCATGAGTTAACTGAAAAAAAAAAATTTAATCTTTGTGACACTGAAATAGAATTTGCATAATAATTTGGAACAGGGTGTATATCATCGGGTCTTGCCATTGGTTCTCATGAGACTTTACATAGACAGATATAGTAAACCTGCGATTAACACCTTTCCTCTTTTCCTTGAACACAATGTTCTTTGTGAGTGATAAGAACAACTAACAACTAGAATCTATTGTTATTACCTCCTAGAGTAATAACTTATCATAAGATATAAAGAGAAGGCCATCTATCTTCCAGGAACTATCAGTAGAATCTGGTAACAGCTGGTAAGTGGAGACCCACTAGAAAAAGTACTCAATAGGAGCCTATGATCTGGTTCTGAGCAAGAAACAGATGTAGGTAATCCCCGGGGCAAAAGAAACTGAAAGGAGAAGAGGCAGAAATCATAGCGTGCAGGTAGTTTAGGTAGAAGGAAAAGCATCTTCAGATGTTAGAGTTAGTGGTAGAAATGGAAGAAGCACTTGGTTTGCCCCAGAGCAACTAAAGATGTGCATCGAATATTTCCTGCAAGGTTCCTTCTAGGATGCTGCCCCGGGTTTGCTCCACTGGGAACAAGCAGAAGTGAAATTACACAACCAAAAGTGGGCATAGGTAGAGGTGAAAAAAAAACAATCTGAAGGCAAGATCAGAACCAAGCTAGGAATCAGAACTAATGCCTTGTACACACGACCGGATTTATCCAATGGAAAAAGTCAGACGGGCTCTTTTCATCGGATATTCTGACCGTGTGTATGCCCCATCTGACTTTTTCCTTCAGAAATTATGACGGACTTAGATAGAGAACTTGTTCTCTTTTGTTTCAGACGGACAAAAATTTATATCAGAAAGTCCGTTCGTCTGCAATTCCGACGGACTAAAAACCACGCATGCTCGGAAACAATTCGACGCATGCTCGGAAGCATTGACCTTAATTTTCTTGGCTCGTCGTAGTCTTTTACGTCACCGCGTTCTTGGCAGTCAAAAGTTCACCAGACTTTTGTGTGACCGTGTGTATGCAAGACAGCTTGAGCGGAATTCCGTCGGAACTCCATCGGACAATCCGTCGGACTTTATTCCGACGGACAGTCCGGTCGTGTATACAAGGCATAAGTGTCACCGCAGTACTGAAGCAGGAGACAAGACATGGTTGAGGATCAAGGCATGAAGAAGTACCCAGTCCAAACTGAAGCACATGGGTTTAAGAGGAGCATAGTCAGACTATCTAGCAACATAGAAACATAGAAGGGTGATGGCAGGAAAAAGTCTGAAGTCACGACAGTGCGCGTGGGGGTGGCTGTAGAAGCGTAGGTTTCCTCCTCAAGAGTAGTGGCGCCCGTAAGGCAATTCAAATGGTAGGCCCGAGGTTTCTCTGTAGGTTGCTCTACCTCGAAGATAAATTCCTTGCACTTATCACATCTTCCAAAGGCCTGAAGGTGCACCACCAGTCCCTGGCATCCGGGACAAACCACTCCAAGGGCCTCCGCGTCTCTGCAGACATAGAGAGCGAAGCGACCCCGGGGCTTCAGCCGAATCCCGGTATCCATCAAAGGAACAGCAGATGAGGCAACGCTCATGGTTGTAGGAACTGGAATCCATGGGGCATTAGTCGCCATGTTGCTCACTTGCTGATTCATCACGCACTGTCCTTTTGGCGCCAAAGCCACCACGCACATCTCACTGCATGGCAAGGCTCCTCCCATTTTCCTGCAATGTTCGCTGTCTTTCTCAACTCTTGACACGCCCATGAACTACACAGCTTGGGCTCTCCTCGTGGCGCAGTCAATTTCTTCCAAAGATGGCTGACCTCCACGGAGCCTCACAGGGGGAATAAAGTCCAAACTCTGGGGGGTTTTAGCTGTAGAATCCCAGGCTCAAGCCCCCACGTGTAGCACACAAAACCCTTTTTTCCCGCTTTTGGCTCACTTGCAGGAAAAGAGGCACACCGTGCTATATGCCCGTACCCTCTTGTGTAAAGAGGTTGAGCGCTGTCATAAACTAGGGTCTCCACAGCTAGGTTCTCCAGACAATGGTTCTCATCTCTACATACAATAAAGACAAGTCTCTAGTTCCCCCAATAACTCCAAGTTCCACACCAGTTGCAACTCCAACGTAGAGTTTATTTACTCAAAGCACAGTCACTAGATAGAAAGGGTGGATGGAGAACAGGACAGCAGAAGGTGTGGAGGAGGTCCAGGCACAAACGAAGTATATGTCTCACTACTTATCTCTCAAGTAGGCTTAGCTCACCCGGATAGTCTCCCATATAGTGGATCCTAGCAGCCGGAGTGATACTCAAACTAGATTACACACAGTCTCTGCACAAACTCTGCCACAGATCCGGTGCTTTGGGTCTCTGCCACAGACCTGGTGAACTTTGGGTCTCTGCCACAGACCTGGTGAACTTTGCTTCTGGTGTTAAGCCTCTTTCAGGGAGATGACATCCCTCCAAAGAGTTACCGGGCCCCTTCCTTCACTGTGATTCTCTCACCAGTCCCTCGGAACGGTCCTCCCCCAGCCTCCTTATCTTAGAAACGGGTCTCCTCGCAAGGCAGCACCCAGGGATTCCTCCATACTCTGTGGGCCCCAGCCAAAGGTGCTGGACCCAAGGCCTTCAGTTGCAGCCCCAGGGCTAAAGGTGCCTGGGACTGATTCACGGAACAGCAGCACACTCAACGGGGGTAGGACCCCCTGGGACAGAACACAACCCCACTCTCGGGGAAGAAGACGAACCCAAAACAGGCAGCGTCTGCCCCTTTTATACCCTCTCCCGGCATGCACAGCAGGTTGACCATGCCTACCATACCACTGCTGAGAGGGGACATCCAAGGCACAGCACTTATACCAGCGGTTCAACCCTAGCCTCCGATGGCAGCGCCATCCACAGGCCACAGGGAACTATACACCAGCATCCCACCTGCGGTATAAAACGGTTAGCAAAGCCCTAATATTCTGTCTCAACTACAAAGCGATAAAGTTCATCTCCAGGTTGATGTAGGCCTTACTCAAGCTGGTTTGCTATTATCCCTTGCATCGATACAGGCAGTTTAACTCAATGAATAAACTCACAGTTAGGACGACAGACGATGAATCCTTTCGAATGTTCCGTTTAATGATGGATATTCATAGGTAGAAAAACGTTGCAGTTGTAAGCCACATGTAAGATGTTTAGCATGGAAGATATACAGGAGTAATGACTAGAATCAGGAAGTGGAGGAGATATATAAAGAACTACGGTGAGAGAGAGAGTTCAGCTAGAAAGAAGGGGACAGATCTTAAAGACACAGAGCAAGAATAATCACATAGTGTAACACAACACTCCCCATCTGAAATCTTTAGATTTCATAACCTTAAACTAATATATATATTTTCAAAAAGTCCAATACTGACGAATGTCCTGGAACCTGTAATGAAAAACATGCAACAAGCAAATAATAAACGTAAGTTCAACAGGATGAAGAACATAAAGTCACAGTATGATGTCTTCAAATAATTCCAAAGTTCTGAGTAGAACCTGTAGATGGCAGCAATGTACTCCCCGCCGTGCCAACAGCATGGCTAGTCCTTGCACAAGTCACTCACCTGGCAAAAGAAGTACTAACTCTGTAATTGGTCGACTAAAGGTTCGTGTCGATCCTCCCTTGGTTACCTTGACTTCTACCTTCCGGACTTTGTTATCGTCGCTGGGCATAACTTTAGTAATAAGACCCATAGGCCACTCATTCCGACAAACTTCCTTGTCTTTTAGAAGGATGAGGTCTCCAACCTTAAGATTCGGCTTAGATGCTTGCCATTTGTTACGACCTTGAAGGTGGTGAAGATACTTTTTCTTCCAGCGATGCCAGAACACATTGGCTAGATGCTGCACCTGCTTCCATTGATGCTCATAACGGTGTGACCGCAGCTTCTGTTTTGTACTTACAGAAGTGTGGAGTGAGGTGTTCACAGTTCTTATTTCCTTATCATCTTCAGGGTTTACTAGCCCATAGGTGGTGTCAATAGGGAGTAAGTAAGAGTCCTCACACAGAAACCTTGGAGGTGACAGCCATCAGCTGTCCTGAAGAGCGGCAGGTGACACGGCTCTGGTCCCACAGTCAGCTGGGTTGAGTTCAGTGGGAACGTGATGCCATTGACTTGGTAGAGAGAATCTCTTGATACGTTCAACCCTGTTGCTGACGTACACATAAAATTGTTTTGTTTGGTTGTTTATGTAACCAAGTACTACCTTACTGTCTGTATAGAAGGTGAAAGAATCAATTCTAGCATCCATTTCACTTCGTATGACCTCGGCAATTTCTACTGCTAGCACGGCTGCACAAAGTTCAAGTCTTGGTATGGTATGTGCAGGCTTGGGTGTGAGTTTTGCCTTGCCTAGGACAAAACTACAGTGTGATTCTCCATTCAGTTCAGAGGTCTTCAAATAGGCTACTGCAGCAATAGCTTCAACTGATGCATCAGAGAAAATATGAATCTCTCTCCGGTTAGCAGTTGAAGTGGATCCTGGAACATAGCAACGGGGAATCTGAAGTTTTTCTAGTGACTTCAAAGAATATCTCCACCTTTCCCACTTGTGTTGATTCTCACTAGGCAAGGGAGTATCCCAGTCTATGTTCTCAGTAGACAACTGTCTTAGTAAAATCTTACCTTGAATGGTAACTGGAGCAAGGAAACCCAGTGGGTCATAGATGCTATTCACCACGGACAGGACTCCTCTCTTAGTGAAGGGTTTGTCACAAGTTGACACTTGGAAGGTGAATTTGTCTTGTTTGATGTTCCACAACAAACCCAGACTTCGCTGTACTGGAGGCACATCTGTACCTAAGTCAAGGTTTTTTAGACTAGTGGCATAGTCCTCAGAGTGAAAGGCATTCATAAGTTCCTGGCTGTTGGATATAATCTTGTGCAGTCTAAGGTTTGCTACAGACAGCATCTCCTTTGTTCTGGTGAGAAGATCAATTGCTTCTTTAGCAGTTGGAAAGGACTTAAGTGCATCGTCAACGTAGAAGTTTCTTTCAACAAATTGACGGGCATCAGATCCATATTCAACTTCTCCAATCTGAGCTGTTTTCCTTAGCCCATAAGTTTCCACTGCTGGGGAAGGACTGTTACCGAAGACATGTACCTTCATGCGATAATGTATAACTTCCTTGTTGAGGTCATTGTCTTTGTGCCATAGAAACCTGAGGTAGTTTCTGTTGTCTTCTCTGACGATGAAGCAGTGAAACATCTGTTGAATGTCGGCCATTACTGCTACAGGCTCTTGTCTGAAACGAATCAAGACTCCTATTAGACTGTTGTTCAAGTTGGGTCCAGTAAGGAGCATGTTGTTAAGAGAAACACCTTCGTGCTGAGCACTGGAATCAAAGACCACTCTGATTTGGTCTGGTTTGCGTGGGTGATACACGCCAAAGGATGGAAGGTACCAGCATTCTTCTCCCTCCTTTAGTTGGGGAGCAGGCTCTGCATGATCTCTGTCAAATACATTTTGCATAAAGTCCACAAAGTGCTTTTGCATCTCTGGTTTCCTGCTTAAGTTTCGCTTTAAGGAGGAGAATCTACTGATGGCCTGCTGTAAGTTGTTGGGCAATCTCTCTCTTGGGAGACAAAAGGGTAGGGGTGCTACCCAGTTATTGGAGTCATCTTGAAAGAACTCATTGTCCATTACCTTGATGAATTCTTTGTCTTCCATTGAAGGAGCCAGTATGTCATCTTCACTGGTTGCATTAAACACTGTAGAGCCGAAGTCGACATCATGGCAGGAGAAAGGGCTTGTGTCACCTGAGATACCATGTTGCCATTCGTGGCTGGCTATCTTCTCTTTCACCCAGTAGTGATATGGGCATGGCTCAAAGTAAGTGTTTCGGCCATTTGGCAGAACATTTGTCTTGAATGACAAAATGTTGGTAGGTCTTTTCATTTTGCCTATGCAGACATTGCCTATGATGACCCACCCTAGATCTGTGAGCTGGGCACATGGGGCATCTGGGGGTCAACTGACTTGTCTGTGTACCTTGTGAACTCTTAGAATGTCTCTTCCTAACAGAAGAAGGATCTGAGCATCTTTGTCAAGCGGCGGTATCTCATTTGCTATTACCTTGAGGTGAGGGTGATGGAAAGCAGCAGCTGGAGTAGGGATTTCTTCCCTGTTAGCAGGTATCTGATTGCACTCAACAAGTGTAGGTAAGGGTAATTGCAAGTTACCTTTGAGAGAAGATACCATGAGTCCATGAGCCCTTCTTCCAGAAACCTCTATAGTTCCACTACAGGTACCCAAGGTGTAAGGATGAGCTTCGCCTTTTATTTCAAATAGATTGAACAATTCCGATTTTGCAAGTGATCGATTGCTCTGATCGTCTAAGATAGCATATGCCTTTAGAGACTTTTCTGGTTGATCCTTGTGGTATATGTTCACCAAGCATATCTTAGCACAGGACTTACCACAGCGGTCTTCTCCACAAACTTCAGTGCAGGATGAAGAAATGATGGTAGAATTAGGCACTTGGTCTGTATTCTCCCCGCCATGCGTTAACCTGGGAGGAGTGTTGGCAGGTTGTGCAGAGCTGGGCTCAAGAGGATGGAGGGCTTGCACATGTTCTTCAGAGCCACACTCTATGCACTTGATGGACACATTACAGTCCCTTGCAAAATGTTCTGTAGAAGCACAGCACCTTACACATACCCTAAATGTCTTTAAAAGCTCCTTGCGCTCTTCCAGAGGCTTTTTCCTAAAGCCGATACATTTATTGAGGGGGTGTGGCTTCTTGTGTATGGGACACTCTCTGTTAGGGTTTTCAATCTTCCTACTCTGTTTGTTCGTGGCCAGAACTGTGGTAGGAGTGGGAAGGATGTCAGTCTTTTTCACGGACACTGGGCCTCTATGGTTTCTATAGTTGCCCTGAATACTGGTACTCTTAGGAAAGGGTGAGAAGAAACTGTACTCACCGTAGGAAAAACTTGGATCGTTCTTGGTCTCTGCAATTTTCCTGATGAATTCACAGAAGAAAGAGAATGGAGGGAAGGAAACCTTGTTCTCTCTTTTGTATGATGACCCTAGTGCAGTCCATTTCTCTTGCAAACCATACGGGAGCTTGGAGACAATTGGGTTTACCCCTCTTGGAGTGTCAAGGTAACTGAGTCCAGGTAGTTTTGGGTCTGTCTTGGCTAGCTGAAGCTCAAGGAGAAGGTCACTCAGTCTCTGGAACTCCTTGTTGTCCTTACCGGATATCTTTGGGAAAGTTTCCAAACGTATGAACAAAGCATTTTCTATAGCTTCTGGACTGCCATAACTTTGCTCTAGTCGCTCCCATGCAGCTGTGAGGCCTGCAGTAGGATTGTCCATGAAAACCGATCTTAATGGCTTAACACGTGCAGCAGATAGAGGACCAAGCCATTTGATCAGCAGATTCAATTCTTGATCAGCTGTAATGCCAATATTGCTGATTGTAGTTCTGAAGGCACATTTCCAACTTCTGTAGTTCTCAGGTTGGTCATCAAAGCTTGTAAGACCAGTCTTTATGAGCTCTCTGCGAAGCATGTACCTCACAAACTCTTCCGTCTCAGTTGTCTCCGCCTTTATGTGAGATGCTGTTGGCTGTATGGTGCTGATTACGTTATCTTTGACATTGTTGTTAAAGGACACAGGGAAATATGGTGCAGCAGATGCATCCAGGTGAGTTGCTTGCTTGAAGTCAGTTGTTCCAATGGTACGTTGATTCAAGGCTGTACCGATGACTGGAGATTGATGACTTGCTTGAAGCTTGCGCTGATGCACTGTGACGTATGAAGGCAAGCAAGGTAGGCAGGTAGGAAATGCAGTGGAGTGATTTTGAGTGCAGGAAGTTGTTGGAACCTCTTTAACTTGAAGCTGTGAAGGAGTCTCTATGTAGTCGGGAGCATTGGAGACAATGGAGTGTGCACTGCAGTGGCTTAGGACATAGTCTTTAGTGCGTTTGAGGGGGTCTTCCATATCTGCTATGTTTAGGTTAATGCTGTCTTTCTCACTTGCACCTTCGTCTGCACTGATAGCTTGTTGTAGGACCCTTAGCTTTGCCATAGCTGCGTCATGTTTACACTGTTCATTTAAGGTTTCCATTGTTGCTCTTTGACGGGCTGACTGCGCTTCCGACTCTGCTCTTTGACGTGCTGACTGCGCTTCCGACTCTGCTCTTTGACGTGCTGACAGCGCTTCCAACTCTGCTCTTTTTTCTGCATATGCCACCTGGACTTTGCTGGCTTCCACTTCAGCGCGGGCATTAATAAGTCGCTCACTGAGTGTTGAGTATCTTGAACTATGGGATCTTGACGAGTTTTTAGAACGTCTGGTGGAAACAGATCTGTGAGATGCAGTGTCCTGTAACAGCTTTATTTTTGCTTCTGCCTTTAATCTGGTTTGCTGGATAAAACTGTCTCTTTCAATATTAAGACTGTTGACACGCTTTAACTGCCTCATCGCATTTTCTGACTTCATGTTTTGTAAGACATTAGTGAATTTGATGCTGGTAAGCTGATAAAGCTCATATGAGGCAGAAAGTTGTTTAATGGCGCCCTCTAGTGTCAGTAGTTCACGTTCAACAGACACTGTATTGGCTTCAGCAAGGATTTTCTCCCAGACTAATTCCAAGCTATTTGACAATTCAGTCCTTGAAGCTTCATAATTCTCCATTACTTTCCAAGTGGGTTTAACTGAGCGTTTGGGTAACTCAGTTTCTTCAGGAACTTGTGGGGAGGTAGATGTGAGTTCACATGCAGAAGCTTGATCACTCATGATAGCAGACTGACTGTGAAAGCAGGCAGGATCTGTGTGCTGAAATATGACACTGTGCAGATTGTCTCAGGCTATAAGGCTGCCATGTGCTGCTCTGTCCCTTCTGTCTTGCTATGAGGGCAGTAAATCTTGTCTGTTTCAGTACTGACATGCAGAAATCTTGTAATTAGGCCGTGAAACTCCGTTTTTCTACTGTTCTGTCTCAACTACAAAGCGATAAAGTTCATCTCCAGGTTGATGTAGGCCTTACTCAAGCTGGTTTGCTATTATCCCTTGCATCGATACAGGCAGTTTAACTCAATGAATAAACTCACAGTTAGGACGACAGACGATGAATCCTTTCGAATGTTCCGTTTAATGATGGATATTCATAGGTAGAAAAAGGTTGCAGTTGTAAGCCACATGTAAGATGTTTAGCATGGAAGATATACAGGAGTAATGACCAGAATCAGGAAGTGGAGGAGATATATAAAGAACTACGGTGAGAGAGAGAGTTCAGCTAGAAAGAAGGGGACAGATCTTAAAGACACAGAGCAAGAATAATCACATAGTGTAACACAACACCTAACAATTAAGGTGTTTGAGTACAACTACCACTCAAACATTCCCCTAAATTTAAAGACCCCGCTACATTAATATATCAAAAGGTTTCAATCATGTCTCCACTTTCCCTTGCATATTTCTATCTACAGTATGTTCTATTCTTCTTCAACTCTTTTATCATCTTGTATTATTATCTTTAGAGAAAGTGGTGTATTATTTACATTTTGGTAGTTTGATTTTCTATTTTCAATCTGTGTTATTTATTCTATGTTGTATTTTAATAGTATAGATGTTTTATTAGAATTTAGTTTTAATTTGTTTTATTTGTACTCATTTCTGTTATTGGTAATTTTATTGTTCTGGTCTGTGCTTTGTTCTGTTCATTATTGTGATCTTGTGTTGTCTTTGTTAAATGTAGCTGTATGGCAATAATTTCCCTTTGGGATTCTTAAATTATTCTGAATCAGAATCTTATATTTTATCTTTCTTGAACAAATACAACACTGATTTATGTGCTCCTTCATACACAACGTGCATGCTTTTCTTTTTCTACCTACGTGTCTCCATACTTGTTCCAGATTGGTGACTCAGAAAGAATTAAACCAGTGGACAGCTTAATGGCCAGACAGTTAGGCCCCTTTCACACTGGGGCGGGCAGGAGCGGTGGCGGTATAGCAGAGCGATTTTCAGCGCTGCTATACCGTCGTTCTTACCGCGGTATGCGGTCGCTAGGGGGGTTAATTTAACCCCCGCTAGCGGCCGAAAAAGGGTTAATACCGCCCGCAAACCGCGGCTATTGCCGCGGTTTGCGGGCGGTATTACCGCGCTGTCCCATTGATTTCAATGGGAGACCGCGGTAAAGAAGCGGTGAACACACCGCTCCTTTACCGCTGTAAAGAAGCGGCTAGCAGGACTTTTGGAGCGGTCCTGCTAGCGCACCGCTTCAGTGTGAAAGCCTTCGGGCTTTCACATTGAAGGCACAGGGCAGGATTTTTTCATGCGGTATAATAGCGCTATTATTAGCGCTAAACCGCATGAAAAACGCCCCAGTGTGAAAGGGGCCTTAGTATTTTCAGCAATTGCAGCCTATATAATTCTCTCCTGACAGGTTTATTTTAGGGACACTATGTCATTCACTCTACAGAGAGTACTCAATTCATAGCAATAGCATAACAGCCATTACATCTGAAAATCCTTATACTGTATGTGCAAATGTTCATATTGTATCGGCTTCATTAAAATGCCTTTTCATAGCGTAATGCAGACTTCTGACTTGCGGGTGATTTATCATGTAATTAATGTGTGTCAGCAGTTTGGT
Source organism: Rana muscosa (assembly GCA_029206835.1). Lineage (NCBI taxonomy): Eukaryota > Metazoa > Chordata > Amphibia > Anura > Ranidae > Rana > Rana muscosa. The sequence continues at coordinate 110,765,785 of CM055116.1, forward strand.
GTCCTGTCATTTCTAATATTTTCATAGACTCAGTAGCTGTAATTTAGTTTTCATCTGTTAACTCTGAGAAACAAACTGGTGGTTGAAATCCAGATGACAGAAGAGTCTGGTGTCACTGAGGCACACTGCTGGCATGAAGTAGGACATGTCACTGTCATCCTCTCCATATAGTGAACGCCAGAGAAGGAGAATGGGTGGGGAGGGGGTGGTGAAGGCTGAGTTTTAAGAGATCCTAAACATCACTGCTCCAGCCCATGTAACTCCCCCTGGCTCACACACAGCCTCTTACAAAACTCTGCCATAAAATACAAGTCACACTCAGCTGCTTACTCTATACACTGTGCAATAGGATCCTAGCCATCCCTGCCTGACTCCAATGCAGAAAGAGCACAGCTGCACTCAGCACCTTGGTACCCTGTATCATCATACTGGCTGCAGGGTATAGAAGATAAAGTACCCACAGGAGTCAGATCCAGCCTGCTGGGTAGAAGGGACAGACCTCAGTGCCCACAGAGCAGAGAGCTCCAGCCGGCAGGGTACAGAGGATAGACATCAATGCCTATGTAGAGGTGAGCTCCAGCCTGCAGGATAGAGAAGATAGACCTCAGTGCCTACAGAAGAGGTGAGCTCCAGCCTGCAGGGTACAGAGGATAGACATTAATGCCTATGTAGAGGTGAGCTCCAGCCTGCAGGATAGAGAAGATAGACCTCAGTGCCTACCAAGCGGTGAGCTCCAGCCTGCAGGGTACAGAGGATAGACACCAATGCCTATGTAGAGGTGAGCTCCAGCCTGCAGGGCAGATAGAATAGACCTCAGTGCCTACAGAAGTGTGAGCCCCAGCCCTTAGAGGTGTGAGCTCCAGCCTGCAGGATAGAGGGGATAGATCTCAGTGCCAATAGAGAATAGGCTTCAACCTGTAAGATAGAACAGACAGACCCCAGTGCCCACAGAGGTGTGAGCTCAGTCCTGCAGAGCAGAAAAGATAGCTTTCAGTCCCCAAAGAAGAGGTAGTTCCAGTCTAGAGTGTAGAGAGGATAGACCTCAGTTCCCAAAGAGGAGTAAGCTCCAGTCTGTAGGATAGAGAGGATATATCTCAGTCTCTATAGTTGAGTGAGCTCCAGCACTCAGGGTAAGAGGATAGACCTCAGTGCCCAGTGTGATCCAGCCTGCAGGGTAGAGAGGATAAACATCAGTGCCTACAGAGCAGTGAGCTCCAACCTTCAATAAAGAGAGGATTGACCTCAATGCCCATAGAGGAGAGAGTGAGGGGATCTCAGTGTCTACAGGAAAGTGAGATTAGCCTGCCGGGTACAGAGGATAGCCCTAAGTGTCCAGTGTAATCAAGCCTACAGAGTAGAGAGGATAGACCTTAGTGCCCAGTGTGATCCAGCCTGCCCGCCCACCCGGTGCCCATCATGAAGGGGTCTCCCAGCTGCCCAATCATGCTCATCCTTACTTCCCTCTCCCTCCTCCGCGGATCCTCAGCCTGTCCATCCCGCTGTGATGTCACGAGGTGCCCGAGCCCGGTCTGCCCCAGTGGGTACGTCCCTGATCGCTGCAACTGCTGCCTGATCTGCGCTGCGGGGGAAGGAGAGCCATGTGGCCGGGAAGGAGACCCACCATGTGGGGATACTCTACACTGCAAGCCACCCACTGGCAAGAGGGGCACCAAGGGAACATGCCAGTGCAAGCATGAATACCAGGTTTGTGCCAATGACGGGCAGACTTACGACAACCTGTGCCAACTGAAACTTGCAAGTCGGAGGGCACTGCAGCAAGGGCACCCCCCAGTGGTGCAGGTGCACAAAGGAGCCTGCCAATCGGGTAAGGAAAGGCATGATATGTGGGGTGACACCATGGACAGAATTATGAGGGGGGCTGGTGCTGATGTGTAAGACTGTATAGAACTACAAGTCTCTTCATACCTTGCGTGGCAATGTCATTTCTAAATTGAAGAGTTACTCCAAGCTCTAGGGATCTGGTTTATGTATTGCTATCTTTACTTACTGTATATCACCTACCTGTATATAAACTATATCACACCCAGGGTATTTTTTAGTGCAATGAATTATGATATATCCTTGTTGTATCTATATCACATGTTATTAGATTAGGAACTTTGTTTAAGGTGTATAGATAGAGAGGGGAAGGGTTAGAATCCTTGTCAGATATTTATTGTCTCACTATTGGGAAGATTTCTGTCCAAGTAACAAATTTCATGCAAAATTTTGAGTTAATGCCAGATCTAAAATTGTTCCAGTGGGGACACATGTTTGAGTCATAACTGCCTGAAGCTGGCCATACACTAGTAGAATTTCAATAAAAAATTTCTCATTCACACTAGCGGTTGAGGGGCAGTAAAGCCCAGTGGTTGAGCCATGTTTTTGTTGCCCCCCAACTGCTCCCTCTTTAGCTGCAGAGCCAGCAGGTGGGGGGTGTACACATGCTGCGGCCACAATGCTTTGCTTCGTGACCACAGCAGGAATTATACCCCCTGTCACTTTTGGCAGGTGTAGCACCTGAGGAGCACAATCTACTCAAGTGAATGGGGCGCCCTGCAGGTGCCCTGCAACCACATGCAATGCAAATAATTGCGGCAGGCATGCTTCCGCCGGGGTTCAAGGGGTTAAAGCAGGCGGTGTCGAATCCTCTCTGAAGAGCGACCTGAACGCGGATCTTTACTGTAGACTCCAAAGCACGTGTGAATAAGATTTTTTGTTCAATTGTCTAATTGTTTTATGGGTCAAATCAACGCAGTGACGAGAAAATTTCAAGCAGCAGAAACTTTTTCTCCTAATGGAAGAATTTCAGTGAATGTGTTTTTTGGTTCAGGAATTCGAACATTGAAAGCAAGCTAAATTTTGAAGTAATGACATTCATCAAGTCATTGAATGCACTGAGAATTGTCATACGTATGTCTGTATGAGTTTTGGTATGTTCGAAAATCTGCTGGCATATGGCCAGCTTAGAGCGGTATTAAACCCAAAAGCGAACATTTATTATATTGCAGCCCCCCCAGACTGACAATGCTGCTGTCTGCTGTGCCTCCTATGCTCATTCCACAGTGCAGTTTTGGTAAGTGCTTTACCAAATCCCCTGGACTAAATGAGCAGTTTGCCCTTGCAGTGAGGAATTTGGGGTTTCTCTGAGTTCAGCTTTAAATGCTTGTTTATGTCTGGGGGGGGGGAGGCAAAAAGCACTATTACTTACCCAGTCCTCCCCTCCTGAAGGCTCCCTCCATGCTGCTAGATCTCTCCCTTCAGCCGCCTCTCCTCTACGCTGCAGCGCTCGCATACCCCAAAAGGGATCTCCAAACTACGGCCCTCCAGCTGTTGCGAAACTACATGTCCCATGAGCCATTGTAAAACTGACATTCACAGACATGACTAGGCATGGTGGGAGTTGTAGTTCCTGAACAACTAGAGGGCCGTAGTCTGGAGACCCCTGCCCTATGACATTGTCAAATACAGTGCAGGGCCCATAGCCCTGAACTGGATGTAAGGACACCAAGGGACAGTCCACAAGCTGGAATGTAGGGTTTAATGGCTGCCAGGGGGATCAGGTTGGTAAAACTGCTTTTTCTGGTCCCCTAGACATAAATGAGCATTTAACCCTGTGGAGGTAGCCCCACTGCAAGGAAAGATTGCGCTCCAGATGTACCAAGCAACTGACGCATTCTGTGCACATGAGAACACATGACAAACGTGCAGTTAAAAAAAAAATGTATGAAGCTCAGAAAAGTGCATGAGCTTCTTTTTCATGTTTGTTGAGTGTTGGGAAGCCCATTGAAAAGAATAGACATAAAACCAGCATGCCTACAGTACATGACGGTACAGTAGTGTGAATGGGGCTGATAATTCAATATGGTTTACAATGGATGACCCATTATTATTACATGGGAAAGTGAGTTATTTTACAGCGAGGACGGGAACTTGTTCCTGGCTGTCTTCCAGAAATTGTGTCTGGTTAGTGCAGACAGAGCCTCATTGTATAATATTAATGGCCGCACTCCGGGACGGTAAACTGGATCCTAATTGCTGTTGTTGACTATGTAAGCAAATAATGTTATTCATGCTTAGACGGCATTGAGACTGATCATAATACATGACCTGCAAAATAAAGCGACTTTCTTCTTATGACGTGAAGCTTAGAAGACACATGCTGCTAGAATACTATAAAAGTTAACAGAACAACACACGCCGGCTGCTTGTTTACATGGTGGAGAGCTATTAGTCTGTCTTCCCAGACTGCCTCTAGATGGCCATTATTATTATACGTGGGTCATAGACATTGGATGACAGCTGGGCAGGAGGTAAAATTCAAACGCTAAGCAACAGTTTTTTTTTTCTTCATTTTTCTAAAGTATAAATATGCAGATTGTCATTGATGACCTGTTAATGAAAATGCCAGTTGCCTGGCTTTTGTTATGACAAACAGGTTCTGTGGGGCTGAATTACTAAAATCGTTAACTGCAAAATCTGCTACAGCTGCGCATAGTAGCCAATCAGCTTCTAACCTCAACTTGTTCAATAAACTTTGATGAAAAAAATCTGGAAGCTGATTGGTTTTGCAGAGCTGCACTAGATTTTGTACTCTTCAATTTTAGTAAATCAACCCCCAGTATGTCTAGATACTTCTTCTAAGTTAGTGACCTAAAGTTTTGGAACTGGAGGGTAGGCAAGACACTGGGTGTGCCATGAATGCAGAGAGCGCTGTGCTCTCTTAATCACATCATCGCGGCCCGACCATTCAAACGGCAGGAGAGCGCAAACCTGGAAAGAAGACCCAGTGAAGATGGGAGTACCAGGAGCAGCGACAGTGCAGCGCTGGAGGGCCGAGTTTGACAGGCAAGTCCGCCATAATATGCTAGTATGCGGTGCACAATAGGACATTATGGCATAAACCTGCAGGGTCCAATAACCTCTTTGCGCCGGCGCCTCCCAGCCCTTTAAGAGGTTTATGACACCAGGAGGCGGAGCTTAAGATCATGTAAATGCTGTGATTGGCTGTCACATGATCTGAAAACTCCTGATCGCAAGCAGTGATCGGGGGCTTTCGGTTAGGCGCTGGTAACTGTGCCTGGAGCACGCAGCATGCGCACTCTCGGAACAGCTGTATTGACAGCCAGGGCTGCTGCAAGGATTTTTGACACCCTAGGCGAAACCTCATTTTGCCGCCACCCCCTGAATCCACCTCCTTTGCCCTGCCCATGTATACCCCACCTTTTTAATGAAGTGCCCATCAAATGCAGCCCACCAGCCCCCATCAAATGCAGCCCACCAGCCCCCATCAAATGCAGCCTCACCAGCCCCCATCAAATGCAGCCTCACCAGCACCCATCAAATGCAGCCTCACCAGCACCCATCAAATGCAGCCTCACCAGCACCCATCAAATGCAGCCTACCAGCGCCCATCAAATGCAGCATACCAGCGCCCATCAAATGCAGCCTACCAGCGCCCATCAAATGCAGCATACCAGCACCCATCAATGCAGCCACACCAGCGCCCATCAATGAATGTTTGCTTGCTTCCATTCATTCAGGAGTCAGGACACAGACACAGTCCCCCGCTGCCACTGCGCCTCTGACACTATGTGCGAATGGAGCAGCGGCTGCCTGCTGATGCTAAGACTTAGTTGCTTGCTGCAGAGAGATGAGAGTGGGAACACCAGTGGCCGGGCGCCCTAGTCAGCAGTGCGCCCTAGGCGGCTGCCTAGTTTGCCTAGTGGTAGCACCGGCCCTGTTGACAGCAATTCACGCAAATATGCAGCCTCTTTGCGCTAAGTGCCAGGCGCCGACATGCCGCATATTTGCGTGCGGCCGGGGCCAAAGGGTTAAAGTGGTTGTAAAGGCAGAAGTTTTTTTTAATCTCCATGCATTAAGATAAAAAACCTGTGTGCAGCAGCCCCTCGATACTTACCTGAGCTCCCTCTCAACCCAGCGATGTTGCATGAAAGCTACGAAGTCCAGGGACTCTCCTTCCTGATTAGCTGAAACACAGCATTTGGTGCCATTGGCTCCCCCTGTTGTCAATCAAAGTTAGTGAGCCAATGAGGAGAGATGGGGATGGGAGTGAGCCGCGGCTCCATGTGACTCAGCTCGGGTGCCCCCATAGCAAGCTCCTTGCTATGGGGGCACTCGGCACTCGGATGGGGCCAGGAGCACGGACGAGGGACCCGAGAAGAGCAGGATCCGGGCTGCTCTGTGCAAAACCACTTCACAGAGCAGGTAAGTATAACAAGTTTGTTATTTGTAAACCAAAAAAAAAAAGACTTTAGTATCACTTTAAGAAAAAATAAAAAGACTGAAGAATTTACTACCACTCTGCCTCCCGGTGTCATCCTTTAAAGTCCAGCTCCAGCCAAAATGTTATACTCTTGTTTACATGAATGGCAAGTGGATGAGTAAGTGAGTGGGTGAGTGAATAACTTGTATAGCGCTGCAAATGCAAACTAAATCGCCTCAAGGATAGTAAAACAAGCGTTTTTACTGCCTCCAGATCGGCCAACCAAAACAATAACATACGACCCAGAGAGGGCTGTATGCATACTGTGGCCATGGCAAATTCAATGTGGCTTGTCGAGGTTGGGGATACATCCACCAAAATATTGTTCACAACCCCTGAACTGCTTGGTTTTACTAGTATGACAGGGCCCAGCTATGGAAACCCATTGAAAGCTCACTCTCAGCCATGAGGCAGATCTCTCCAGGGTCCTGAAGAGCTGTAAATACCCAGAAAGGGGTGATAATAAGAAAGTCCAGTACTGCCTACTTGCTAGTTGGCAGTCTGTGTAGAAAGCTGGGGCTTTGGCCTGGAGCTTGAGTCAGGGCTGTACGCTTTCTGTCTGCATTGACTTAATCTGGACTTGAGTTGAAGTCAAGACCTTTTTTACAGTCTTTATCCAGGACTAATGCTCTTTACAGGAGTACTTTCAGGCCCAAAAGGTGCCTGCACACTACTTTTTTAACTTTCGGGATCAGCTCATGTCAACTTTAAAGAGTAAGTTCACCTTCACCAAAAACCACACTATGCGGTTACATATGCATATAGGCAGGGCCACTAATAGGACCACCAGTTCTCTTGTAGAGGGCCCGAACACACAAGGGGGCCCACACAGGGAGGGGGATTTGTGATGGATAATAATTGAATTGTGTCTCTCTTCCTCCAGCAGCTCTCCCCCTCTCCCTGCTGCCAGCTTTTATCTGCTGAGAAAGAAACAGTCATCCCTCACTAATCCCACTCCCTGTGCACCCCCCCACCTCACAGCACTGGCTCTAATATTAGCTGTGCTCTTGAGTTTGTTATCTCTGTAAGGATCCATGCACACTGGCTTAAAAATTGTTGCTTCTACAGGAGTTTTGTGTTCTGCCTGTAAGAGCAGCTCAATGGTATCCTATGTGTCCATGTACATTAGGATGATTAGAACCATATTTTGAGCTCCTGGTTTGCGTTTCTGATTGGAGTCTACTGGCAGAAAAAAAAGTAAAACTCTCCTAAACTTTGTACAACAAATATCTCATCTTCATTTTTATTTATTAACTCAGTTTTATCTTTTAGATTTAACAAGAATTCTGTGAGTTATGTTGTATTCGTGTCTGCTAATAATTTTATTGTATTTCTAGCAAAATTTAGCTTTAGGCTGGGTTCACACTGCAGGCGGTTGCGGCTGACAGCAGGGGTCCGGTGCGTCCCTGTTCTCCGTTTGAGGGCCAAATCAGGATTTAATTTTTGCCTAAATTCGGACCTGAAACGGAGCCAAAGACACACAGGACCTCTGTGCAACTATCTCCGCAATGGCTCTATTGAGAGTCGGTCACAATCTCCTGTCATGCAAATTAGATGCGGGGGGGACCAATCTTCAATATTTTCTTGGGGGGGGCCTGTCCGGTAGTCTGTACGTGGCCCCTGCTATTTCAATCAGCAGCCCTGTGTATAGCAGCATAGTGTGTTAAACCTACCTTCCAGCCAGGACTCCCTTTCAGTTCAAAGAATGTTGGCCAAAAAAGAAGCTTCTTAAAATCCTTCACAGCCTGCGATTGCTCTGTTTAGTTTAGTTTTGTAGCCAGTTGATTTGTTTTTTTTCACAAGAAGGTAGCCAGTTGATTTTTAATTGCTTGATCAGTTATGGTGACCACGAACTCTTGGCTGCCCTCAATGGCACCTAGTATTCACTGACCTTTTAATTAAAGTGTAAGTTCTTCTTTTCCAAAAAGCAGACTATGCTGCCCTGTATGGACATAGCAGCATAGTATGCTAAACCTACCTTCTAGCCTGAGCTCTCTTCAAGTTCAAATCATTTAGGCCAAAACCACATTTAAAGTGACTATAAATGATCAAACAATTACAAGGATATTTCCAAGCTCAAACTTACCAACTAGACAGCGACCAATGGAATTGACCTGTCTAACAATATGGCCCCTTTCACACTGGGGCGGGCAGGAGCGGTGGTGGTATAGCAGCGCGATTTGCAGCGCTGCTATACCGTCGTTCTTACCGCGGTATGCGGTCGCTAGGGGGGTGAATTTAACCCCCGCTAGCGGCCGAAAAAGGTTAATACCGCCCGCAAACCGCGGCTATTGCCGCGGTTTGCGAGCGGTATTACCGCGCTGTCCCATTGATTTCAATGGGCAGCCGCGGTAAAGGAGCGGTGAACACACCGCTCCTTTACCGCTGTAAAGAAGCGGCTAGCAGGACTTTTGGAGCGGTCCTGCTAGCGCACCGCTTCAGTGTGAAAGCCTTCGGGCTTTCACATTGGAGGCTACAGGGCAGGATTTTTTCATGCGGTATAATAGCGCTATTATTAGCGCTAAACCGCATGAAAAACGCCCCAGTGTGAAAGGGGCCTTAGTGTTAAGAACAGGGGTTTAATCTGCACACATTTGCAAATACATGCATAAGCTACAGGCTCTGTTAAAGCACCCTGTTTTCTGTAGTCCCTAACCAGACTTCTGGGTCTCCACAATGGGAGCACATGCATTTTAATGGATAAGTGAGGACCCTTCCTTAACCACTTGCCTATCAGGCCAATTCTGACATTTCTCTCCTACATCTAAAAATCATATTTTTTTTTGCTAGAAAATTTACACAGAACCCCCAAACATTATATATATATATATATTTTTATCAGAGACCCTAGAGAATAAAAATGGGAGTCATTGTAACTTTTTATCTCGCACTGTATTTGCCCAGCAATTTTTCAAACGCATTTAAAAAAAAAAACAGTAAACAGTTTCATGCATTAAAAAAAAAAAAAACAGTAAAGTTAGCCCAATTTTTTGGTATAATGTGAAAGATGATGTTACACTGAGTAAATAAATACCTAACATGTCACGCTTCAAAATTGAAAACGCTTGTGGAATGGCGCCAAACTTCGGTACTTAAACATCCGCATAGGTAACATTTAATTATTCTTTTACAGGTTACATGTTTTGAGTTAAAGAGGAGGTCTAGTGCTAGAATTATTGCTCTTGCTCTAATGTTCGCGCCGATGCCCTACATGTGTGGTTTGAACGTTGCTTACACATGTGGGCGCGACTTACGTATGCGTTCGCTTCTGCGGGGACAGGGGCGCTTTCAATTTTATTTAATTCATTTATTGGTATTTTGACTTTTATTTTTCAAATGTAGCAAGGTGTTACCATTGCAAGCATTATTAAGGACTGCAATCTGTGCTGTGAATTTAGTGTTTATTTCATGCTAACTATTTACAACTTGTTGGTTCAGTTATCGAGAGACAGAGACTCCATTACAGTAAGTTGCACAGAGACTACATTGCCCACAAGGCCACTGTGCTACCAGAGGGGAGTGCGCCGCGCAAATATTGATGGGGGGACCTTTTTAAGAGAAGCGCGCCGTATAGCACGCTCTCTCTGGACGCCATCTTCAAGCTGGCAGAAAGCCTGCGTTGAGGCCTGCTGTGAGTGTACCTAGGCCTGAGAAACCTGGGCCTACGGAGACCGAGAGCGGATCGTCTAGCCAAAAAGGGATCCCTGCGGACAGTCTCGCTGACCAACCGGAGGAGGATCAGTCTACAGCTCGCAGCATCCAGAGCCTTTTTTCCATCGTTATCCAGAGGACGGCCGGGTGAAGGACCAGGGGCCTCGTGACACAGAGAGAGACGGACCATTGAAGGAGGGTTCTGGACTGAGAGGAAAAGCTGCAGGACAAGGCCTCATCTGGTGAGCGGGCAGTTGCCCATTAATTTAGTTAACTGACTGCCAGGAGTGTGACTATCACAAGCTTCACTTGTATTTGCTGGCGTTTGCATCTCCGCACGTAGGAACTCAACGCCTTGGGGAAACTAGTAGACTTGTGCACAACTGAAAAATTAGTTTAGTTTCGGTTCGTTTCTTGTGCACAACGGAAAAATTTGTTTAGTTTCGGTTCGCTTCTTTTGGGTCCTGTTGATTCGTAATCATTCGTAATTTTGCTAGATGGGATTTTTCGTGTTCGGACTAATTCGCATTTTCGCAAGCGTCATTTTTCGTTGAATTTTTAGTTGATTTATAATTCGTACTTTCGGTAGGGTACATTGTTTTTCGTTGATTCTGGACACAACTCCTACTTTCGTAACTTTTTTTGTGTTCGTTGATTCATAATTTTCCGTGTCTCTCTCACAACGACGCTGCCTATTATGCCTAATGTGCTTTGAATGGATTTTTACTTTTCTAAATACATAGCGGTTATTTGTAACGATTCAAAATCTCGTATTTTACTTTCGTTTTTTACATGCGGCTATAGCCTCCGCCCCTGTACATCATTTTGAGAGGGTTCAGCACGGTGAGGGAGAAGCAGAGAGCAGAGCAGAGTGTTATTGTGCTTCGAATGGATTCGAAATCTCGTATTTTACTTTCGTTTTTTACATGCGGCTATAGCCTCCGCCCCTGTACACCATTTTGAGAGGGTTCAGCACGGTGAGGGAGAAGCAGAGAGCAGAGTGTTATTGTGCTTCGAATGGATTAGAAATCTCGTATTTTACTTTCGTTTTTTACATGCGGCTATAGCCTCCGCCCCTGTACACCATTTTGAGAGGGAGTTCAGCACGGTGAGGGAGAAGCAGAGAGCAGAGCAGAGTGAGTGTTATTGTGCTTCGTATGGATTCGTACATTCGTAACTTTTTTCATAACGAATTATGCCGAAGACATTCGGGCATTCGCTATTTGCGGTATAATTTATTTCGGATTTGGTTTTATTCGTAATTGGTTTGTTCGGAAATTCGAATGCTTCCGAATGTCCAAAAGTTACTAAATTCGGACGAATTTCGATTCTTTACGAAACGAATTGCACAAGCCTAGAAACTAGTACCCCTTATACTGTTAGTCCGTGTGCCTCAATCAGCAGTTTCTTTCTTCACCCTATCTTTTGGATTACAAATCTTTAAGTGCACAAACGTAGCTAGCTGAAGATTGCCTGACTCTTAAAGGGATAATCATCTGCTTTTCTACCTTTGCAAGTGGTTGCTATAGGACACGCACCAATTGAACTGTCCACTAGGGGGAGCCATAGAGTTGTGATTCCACATATTAGTGATAACTGTTTGTATCACCTTGTATTTTCTGCCGTTTGTGTGAGACTTGGTGGAGAGGTGCCCCAGTGTTGATATTACTGCACTGGGAGATTCCTCCACCATACCTTCGCTCAGGTCTGGCCCTCAGGTTACGTTATTAGGGTCGGACTTCCGAGGTATTTTGAACCGGTGGTATTTCATTCATTGATTTATACAGGGAGCTGTATGTATTGAATGCCTATTGTATAACCATCATTTCATTCCTTTACTAAGTAAATATATCCCCATTGGTTAAGCTACAATTTGTGTGGAACTCTGTCTTTGCAGCTGAGTGGCAGGTGAACAACACCAAGGTAACAACCTTTTATTGCCTTTATTGTTGTGTGTGTATCATTGAGGTCCCTTACAGCCAATTGGGGTCCTCAATCATATAATTGTCCATTTGTGCCAGAGGGGATTGAGTCAAATTCTGGGGGTTGACAGGCAGAGTGCAGGCCCAAATATAAACCAGCAGCTCCTACGGGGGTAGTGCTACACACATTTTTTTTATCACTTTTATTCCTATTATAAGGAATGTAAACATCCCTTGTAATAGGAATGGTGTGTGACAGGTCCTCTTTACATTGAGATATGGGGTCAATAAGTTCCCAGATCTCACCTCTAGGCTGGGAAGCCTGAAATCAAAAAAAAAAAAAAAAAGAAAAAAAGAAAAGATGCTGGCTTCCCAGCCGAGGCGGCAGCATTTTTTCAAATGCAGAGGCCGGGTGTGACGTCATAACATCGCGCCCAGCCTCTGAACGATCATAGAGACTCCAGGGACCATCTGGCCTGCCAGAAATCTCTATGGTCAACATCCGCCACCGGTCGGTTTCTTCTCTAGTTCACTGATGGCAGGGGCAAGCCGGGAGAAGCACTGGAGGGCCGCAGGAGAGGGGGGGGGGGCATTCACCCTCTGCCGCCTATAATAATTATCAAGCTGCTGAACAGCCGCTATGATTGTTCTTATGATGCAGGGAATCGATGGCTGAAAAATAAGGAATCTGAATGATACCTGTACCTGCAGGCATCATTCAGATATCACCGCTCAAAGCCGACTACGTCATATGACGTTGGGTGGGCAGGAAGCGGTTAAAGGTACAGGGGCACACTAAACACCCAGCACATAGCACCATGGCAGCAAAGATGTCAGTGCATTGCCTGACCAATATGATCAAAATACAAACAAGTGGCCACTGCCCCCACCTATAACTGCTCTTTTGCAGCAAGGAGCACTGGAAGGGCGACATATGTCAAACAAATACAAGAAGATTTCCAAGCTCAAACTTACAAACCAGCCAGTGACCAAACAAATTGACCTGTCTAACTGGGGTTTACAGGGGATTGTAAATGATCACCTTGTAAAACAACCCATTCAGTTTAAAATTTTAATGAAAGACAAAACATCTGTGTATGGGTATAAAAAAGCATTATAAATACCCTCTCTGACCATCTCCTGTAGCATGTCCGCAATCTCTCTGACCATCTCCTGTAGCATGTCCGCAGTCTCTCTGACCATCTCCTGTAGCATGTCCGCAGTCTCTCTGACCATCTCCTGTAGCATGTCCGCAGTCTCTGGCCATCTCCTGTAGTATGTCCCCAGTCTCTGGCCATCTCCTGTAGCATGTCCACAGTCGCTGATCATCTCCTGTAGCATTTCCACAGTCTCTGATCATCTCCTGTAGCATTTCCGCAGTCTCTGACCATCTCCTGTACTAGGTCTGCACTCTCTGACCATCTCCTGTACTAGGTCTGCACCTCTGACCATCTCCTGTACTATGTCTGCAGCCTCTGATCATCTCCTGTACTATGTACAAGTTGTTGTCTGCTTTGTTTAGACTTTGCTACATCCAGGGAGTGTTGTCTTTTTAAAAAAAAGAACAGATAGAATTTAAAAAAAATGGAGTTCTCCTGACTGCTTGAATTTTTTTGATGAAAACCATGCGCACTTGCGCTGTAATCGTGATGCATCGTGATGCATCGCGGAATCAAATCGAATCGAATCGTTGACCTGATAATCGTAATCGAATCGTGAGGCCAGTGAAGATGCGCACCTCTACAGTGCTCTCCTAGCACCAGGACCAAGAGCCCTGGGTCCTGTACTAATGATTGGGAAACGGAAAACCCGGTTCCCAATCACCTGATCAATGTGATAGTCTTCGATTGGCTATCACAGTGATCAATCACTATAAAGCCCATCCCCGTGTGTGCTTTCTCATCTGAATGGAGAGAAAGATACATTGTATCAAAAGTGTATGTAAAAAATAAAAGAAAAAGAAAAAATTGCTAGATCAAGTTTTGAGCTAAGTCATCATATTTTAGGTAGGATTTAAAAAAAAAAGATTTTTTAAACATTAGTATCAGTGTCGGTTAGTGTTAATGCGTTTTAGGTAGGATAAAAAAAAGCAAAATGCACACTATTGTTTCTAGGCCCTACTATAGGTACAGTACAAATAACATATGTGTAGCGCCTGCCCCTCTCCTCTCTCCGTGCCGCTCGCACTGTCTCTTGTCTAGGGGTATCTGGTAGGGTGGAGAGAGAGAGAGCGGGTGGGCTACGCCTAGCTTCCACCACGTGGGAATACCTGTGGTATCAGCAATGTCTCATTTACCTTCGGGTCTGTGTTGTGCAACCCGGATCCTCCCTCCAAGAGTCACCGTGAACTTTGTCCGCCAGGAAGTGAGCCTCACACCATTAAAGTCCAACACTCCTTTATTAGAACACACCATACATGGACTCCCTTGATCGATAGAAAAGGAAAGGAGGTGTGAGTGTGAATAGGCCCAGACACAAATTCGCTCCTCCACTCTCCTCCTGGAGAGTGGGATATGGTCTCCGCACGAGAGGAAGGGGATCCTTCTGGACGGTCTCCGACAAGAGACTCACCCGTCACCGGCAGTCTGCTGCACCGGGTCTTCGAGTGAGGAGCTCTCCCCGGTCCATTGCGTCTTACTCAGATTCAGGCCTCCATCCCCGAAGTGCCTTAGGACCCTTCCCTCGCGGAACTCAGTGTTGGGCACTGAGCTCCGAACCTTCTTGCAAGTACCTCATCCCAGGGCTGAAGGTGCCTGGGGTGGAACACGATCTCCGGTGGTTCTCTAGGCCGAGGCCTCCTAGAGGACGGGCACGAACCCACGTCCGCAAGCTGAAGGTGCTTGGGACGAAGACCCCGTGACCAAGATGGCCGGCCCCTCTTATCCCCTCTCCCAGCAAGCATGGCGGGTTCCCCGCCCCACCATACCGCTACCGAGAGAGGACAAAAAGGAGGCTCAACACACAGTGAGATTCGTCCCTCCGGCCACGGTGACAGCGCCACCTGGTGGACCGCAGGGAACATAGCACTGATGTCACAGCTAGATTCAAAAAATGCAGCCGGGAAAGTAAGTACCCGCTACACATGCATATGTGATATTTCTGGGATTGTCAGGAGCATAAAAATGTATTCTGGGTTGTTGTTTGGTGGTAGGGTATGGCATTCACAAGAAAAATACAGCTATTTATATAAAAATTCTAAGACAAGTATTTGCACCCACTTCCGGGAACAGACTCGTGTGGGAGTCACGCCCCTACCCGCACCCCCGCTGTCTTCTGGGAAACACACTGTTCCCAGGAGAGAGCGGGGAACCAGTGACGACGAGCTGCGCTACTCGCGCATGCGCAGTAGGGAACCGGGCAGTGAAGCCGCAACGCTTCACTTCCCGATTCCCTCACAGAGGATGGCGGCAGGTGCAGCCGAGGGATGAGCGATTGCTCGTCCCCGGCTGCCGACATCGCGGGCGCGCTGGACAGGTAAGTGTCCATATTTTAAAAGTCAGCAGCTGCAGTGTTTGTAGCTGCTGGCTTTTAAAAAAAAAAAATTCTGTGGAACCTCCGCTTTAAACATGCCTTGTACCTGCTGTACTATGTACTTGTATGAGGAAGTATCCCGTTCTCTTTGTATTGCTTATTTTGTGTGAAATACCCGGTGTTCCTACCAGTCCCTCTGCTTTCCTATTAAAAACTGACCACACTAAGCAGGATAACACATTGTGGTCAGTTCTCCAGCTATGCTGGGAACTCAGTGTGCTCTCAGACTTGTCCTGACATGCCCCATGCAGTGTGCTGCTGCTTCTCCTCGCCCCAGCTCTTATGCAGCTGAAAACAGAGGGAACGTTATCACGTTTTAAAAAAGAAAAGATATTTATAATGTTTTTTTATATCTATACAAAAATGTTTTGCATTTCATTTCTATTTTAAACTGAATCGGTTGTTTTACAAGGTGATCGTTTACAATCACTTTAAGCTTGATACATTTTGACCAGAAAATTAATGTAAAGACAATTTTTTTTTTTTTTTTTGGACAGAGTAGGTGTGGATTAGAGTGTAAATTTTGCTATATTTATATTGAGCTATATGCTGTCTGCTGCGGGTTTCTGTACTTTTCATACTTGTCTTTTTTATTAAATAATTCTGTGTTTGCCATGACCCATTGGTATTTAAAGTTGCAAACTAAAATTAGAAAAATACGACCTATAAATCGGCTGTAGTAGTTCTCATTCATGCTAAAAGTATGCAAAATATTTGTAGAAAAAAATGTAAATTTGCCATTACGTAAAGTGAGCCTAGAAATCTCGGAATCTCTATAAAGACTTGTCAGCCGCTGCTAGATCTTTACAGAGACACCTAAGAAAACACTTGAACAGCTAATGGTTGTAAATAAATATATTGGTATAGCATGGGCTATATGCCTACCCCTCCCTGGAGGAGCATTGACATAGCTAAGAAAAGATGTCTGTGCTATTCACTCATCACCTCGATGTATGGCACCTTCACATGTTTTATAACCGCATGGCCATAAAATTCTATATTATGGGCCTCAGTGCAAACATCAATAAACCCATCAGCTACCGGTTATACCGGGGCAACTGCAGATGTGAAGCTACAGTTCATTGACTATGTGTTTCGACTCATATACTGTAGGAAAAGTTAGGAAGATTAATGTTTATTTTCCATTTTTAAGTCTGGACAGCTTAGCACGCTTACAGGAAAAGTATACATTGTGGTTTGTTGTCACGCAAAAAAAGGCATTCCCCAATGTAAGCACATAAAAAAAGGATAGGCGCCAGTATCAGAGGTTAGTTTAGTTCTGTAGTCAGTTCATTTGGAATTGCTTGATTAGTTATGGTGACCATGAACTTATGGCTACCCTCACTGGCACCTAGTATTCACTGACATTTTACTTAAATTGATACTAAACACACACTGTTAATTTCCATTGTCCCTTCTCTTTCTGTATGTGGATGATGGCACTGTAATAAAAACAATACAAAAAAGAGGGGCAGAGAGGCCGGCCTGATTCCCTGTAAAAAAGGCTGCACCGCTTCTGCCTGAAGCGATTGGCCAGGAGGAGAACTGGCTGAATCACACAGAGAGAGGATCTCCCGCTGTGACACAGCTTGGTTCTGAAATGCCGACCACTGTCAAACAAAGTCCCACCTTCTGAACTGGCTTCTCTGATGGACAGCACACTGGTTCAATGCTGGGAAATTGAATCAGTGTGCTGTCTATCCTAGGATGCGGTCCAGGGAGATGGGACTTTGTTTGACAGCAGCCGGCTTTTCAGATCAAAGCTGTGTCATATCTGGAGATCCTCTCTCTGTGTAATCTGGCCGGCTCTCCTCCAGATTTCTCCCTGTGATCTCCATGCAGTGATAGACTGCATTGGTGGGCACTGATGGACGCTGATAGGCTGCACTGATGGGCACTGATAGGCTGCATTGATGGACAGGACACTGATAAACACTGATGAGGCTGCACCGATGGGCACTGATGAGGTTGCACTGATGGGCACTAATAAGGCTGCACTGATGGGCCCTGATAGGCTGCATTGATGGGTACTGATAAGGATGCATTGATGGACACTCATAAGGCTGTACCGATGGGCATTGATGAGGCTGCACCATTGGCCACTGATGAGGTGGCACTGATGGCCCCTGATAGGGGGCAGTCAGGAGAACTCCATTTTTTTTTATTCTATATGTTCTTTTTTTAAAAAGACAACACTCCCTGCATGTAGCAAAGTCTAAACAAAGCAGACAACAACTTGTACATAGTACAGGAGATGATCAGAGGCTGCAGACATAGTACAGGAGATGGTCAGAGAGTGCAGACCTAGTACAGGAGATGGTCAGAGAGTGCAGACCTAGTACAGGAGATGGTCAGAGACTGCGGAAATGCTACAGGAGATGATCAGAGACTGCGGAAATGCTACAGGAGATGATCAGCGACTGTGGACATGCTACAGGAGATGGCCAGAGACTGCGGACATGCTACAGGAGATGGCCAGAGACTGCGGGCATGCTACAGGAGATGGTCAGAGAGACTGTGGACATGCTACAGGAGATGGTCAGAGAGACTGCGGACATGCTACAGGAGATGGTCAGAGAGACTGCGGACATGCTACAGGAGGTGGTCAGAGAGATTGCGGACATGCTACAGGAGATGGTCAGAGAGACTGCGGACATGCTACAGGAGATGGTCAGAGACTGCGGACATGCTACAGGAGATGGTCAGAGAGACTGCGGACATACTACAGGAGATGGTCAGTGACTGCGGACATGCTACAGGAGATGGTCAGAGAGACTGCGGACATACTACAGGAGATGGTCAGAGAGACTGCGGACATGCTACAGGAGATGGTCAGAGACTGCGGACATGCTACAGGAGATGGTCAGAGACTGCGGACATGCTACAGGAGATGGTCAGAGAGACTTCAGAAATTATACAGAAGATGTTCAGACTGCAGACATGATACAGAAGATCAGCAGGTAAGTATAATATCTTTTTTTACTTTAAAGAAAAAATAATAACCTTTAGTATCACTTTAACAAATTATTGGAGTCTTTTGGCAGCAACTTGGATAGTAGCCAGGCAGGCACACACTACTCGGGCGATAGAGGATGATTGGAGGGAACTTACTTGTGTCATTGCTGTCCCTCTGACCATGGCAGCCCCGATCTCCATTTCAGCCGCAGGTGTTGTGCCGAGAATGGTTCCCCGACGGATTCTGTTCCCCCTAGCTCTCGGCTCCTATCGGAACTCCGCTCCCCCAGCCCTGTACATTGCCACTCCCTCCTACTGTTCCTCACGAATGCAAATGCTCCTAATATCGCCCCGCCTCTCCAGCCCTCTGCTCATTAGCATTCCTGAAAAAACAGTAGGCGTGAGCGGCAAAGCAGAGGGCTGGAGAGGCGGGGCGGTATTAGGAGCATTTGCATTCGTGAGGAAAAGTAGGAGGGAGCGGCAATGTACAGGGCTGGGGGGGGCAGAGTTCCGATAGGAGCCAAGAGCTAGGGGGAACAGAATCCGGCGGGGGAACCATTCTCGGCACAACACCTGGAATTATCAGTGTGTATATGCCGCGCTCATGTGACTGCCCTCTCTCCTCTCTGCTTTCACGTCTCTCCTGGCGTCAGCCCCGCCCGCCTGTTTTCTGATCTGATAGCTGCAGTCAGTGGGCGGGGCTGACGCCAGGAGAGACGTGAAAGCAGAGAGGAGAGAGGCGGGCCGGGCAGTCACAGGAGCGCGTCATGTACAAACACTAACAAATGAGGTAACAGCTCTCCCGGGAGGGGAGGGGCGGGGCTAGACATCGATTATTAGGGTCGCATGCATCAGTGCCGCATCGGGGACACCCGAATCGCGATGCACCGATGCAGCGATTAAATTCCGCACCCATACTGTGCACTAGGCTCCCAGCACAAAAACATGTATGCATATATGTGGCCTCACAAAAGAAGACCCACTTCACTGATGCTCCATATATGTGTACACGTGGTGGCAAGGCGTTAAATAAGGTCATTAGCACTGGTGCGATTGACAGCAGAAGGAATCTCCTAAAGCCTGCAGCTGGTTTTTGCCACCTTTGAGCGGCTAGCCGTGGCCACCGAGCCTGTTCACTTCAATGACAGGTCGGCAGCAACCACAGCTATCTGTGGTTGTCCTCACAGCCAGTGAATGATTACCTGCAGTGATTGTTGCTGGACACTAGGTGGACAAAGCAGCTGCCTAAATCGGCAGATTTTCATTCGTACCGGGGCTAGTTGCCTGTGCGAATGTAGCCTTAGCAACTGAATTAAGCCCAACTTTAAAGTCTCTCTTGTGATATTTGGGTATTAAAGAATAACTAAGGGAAAAAGGGTTTAAGATTTGGATAGAGTGGTAAAGGTTTAGAACCCTTGTCAGTTTTTTACTGCTGTCTGTATCCCAGTTAGAGATTCACCTCTTTAATTGTCCCAATCACCAGTGTCACCAGGGATGAAAGTGAAGCTAACTCCAAAATTTTGTTTTTTCACCAAAACAGCTGTCTATATACCGTACTTTAATAACTCCAGAGTGCCTGCTGTTACAGAGGTCAGTAAGGACTTATATTAAAGCTCTATTATTGCTTGCTATGAATATGTACACATTTTAAAGCAGTCCTGTCATAAAAAAAAAAGGAATTGGTGTACTTGGAAAAGAAGGGACTAAATACTTGCCTTTCCTGTTATCTACACACCATAACACTGCTCTATTCAAGAGATATCTTCTTCTGAGGTTCACTGGGACATGGCACGTTCAGAATTTTGACCCCACTCAGGACTCAGTGGCTGACCAAAAAAAGATGATACTCCAGAATAGTCATAATCCAAGTTGACATTCAAGGAAAATTTATATTGAAAGTAGCAGTATTAAGGTGGCACAGGTAATGGCGAAGGTAAATTTTCAGCCCCTTCTTTAATGAATATGCCAGTTTCTAATGCTCTGGTTTATAATGACAAGGTCACTTTAATGTCC
This sequence comes from Rana muscosa, assembly GCA_029206835.1. Classification (NCBI taxonomy): domain Eukaryota; kingdom Metazoa; phylum Chordata; class Amphibia; order Anura; family Ranidae; genus Rana; species Rana muscosa. The sequence continues at coordinate 110,786,143 of CM055116.1, forward strand.
ATAGTCCATAGTCTGGGCACAGGATCAGTTTTACGTTTTAATCCACTATCCTGGCTTAATTTGGGATGTTCCTCGTTACATTTACATTCATCATACAGATTAGCACAGGCCGAATCTAATTATGTAGGCAATTATGGCAAAAACTTGGAATGCACTTAAGTTGAATTTGTATGTAAGTTGGAACAGGTAATTTTTTTAAGTCTAACTCCAGACAAAAAATTATTTTCAAGTTTTGGATAGCATTGGGAAGGCCAATGCAGTCATGTGTGATTGCTGACAAGTCCGCTGGATGGTAGGTGGCAGCATGTGGTGAGAATCAAGATGGTCACCCAGCGGTTTCCGGAACCAGTGGGACATCACGCTGCCTCCATTCTTAAGTATGAGTCGTATGTAAGTCCAATGTTTGTAACTGGGGACATTACACTGCCTCCGTTCTTAAGTATGAGTCTTATGTAAGTCGGATGTTTTTTTTAACTCAGGTACTGTACTGTTGTATGCAGGAAATGTCCTTAAACTGTAAAATGTACTGGTTCCCGAGCCATGGGCCTTTGGAGACAGGGTGCCAGTGCCTCCACCTGTTGTTCTTAAAATGCACTGAATGAGACTGTAATACAGCCATTACATTATTATCATCATCATTCATCACAGGGAGACCTGCATGAATAATCCAGCCCCTGAATGAATGATCAGCGAATGTGTTTGTTTGTACCTATGGAGTGGGGGACAGGGGGGAAACCCCAACTTGTCTCAGGGGAAAGCAATCACTCCCAGCCAATTGATTCTCCTGAGTAGGCTTAGTCAGGGGACAATAAAGACTTCCAGTGCAATTGTTCTCAAGTCCAACTATAAGCAGCTGGATTGGGTGAATGGCCTTTTTTTTGTCTGTAGGCATCTTTAGCCAAAGTCAGTTTGAGGGTTTATTAATGTACTCATAGACCAAATGATATTGTTGTCCAGTCTAGCCAATAGTGGGCAGATTGGGGCACAATTATAACTCTGTAGGCAGACAGGTTGGTTGTCCGTAAATGTTTTTTCCAATCTATGTTATTTGTTTCAGATATAACTAGCACTGGAGGTGTCTTCATGTGGCATGCAGTTTTGCAGATTTTTGTCATATTTTTAACCCAATCTTTTGTACTTGTGTATTTCTAGTGACTGAAACAGGGTGAAACGGTATGTTATAAGGCAGAAGGGCCTCAAGGCTAGTTTACTGCTTGTCATGTGTTTGGTGCAACAACCTTGTGCATTTTACATTTTAATCCAAAATGTTAGTTGTATTTGTACATATGATAGCCAATAAATTAAAGTTTGTAAGCAATTGACAATTTTGTCTGAATAATGCATACTTTTATGCTTTCAACTTTTTGGAGCACACTTTTTTTTTTTTAATACTTATTAAAAAATGAAATACTAGTAGATAAACCACATACAGTATTTATGACTGACCTTTCTGCTGCTTTTTTGGGGAATTTTCTTTCAATTAAATAATATTTTTTATGAGTAATTGTCAGTATATTATCAAAGTTATATTTCAGTTAAAGGCAAGGACTCATATAAAGAGCCATTCCCTAGCTTCTTGTATGCCTTGAGGACTCCAGTGATAAGATCTTCCTGCCATAGTTCCTGGCTCTTTTTCTGTTGACCTTGAGTTCTCTATGATAAAAATAAATAAAGTAAAAATGCAAAAGAAAGGCTATGGCATTCATACAGACCTTAATACTCAGGTACCAACATTTTGTAAGTCATATTCAAGAGAAATCTTTGGAAAATTGCTTTTTGATTTTAGCTTTCCAGCATCAACCAAAAATCAAAATATGGCCTTCGGTTAGACTAACCATTGACCACTGGTATGTAATAGCTCTTTGACATGGACCAATTTGTATTTTTGGTTTAGAGGAACCTTAAATACTAATATTGATTTTTTTTTTTTAATCATCTTGAAATTTTCCATGTTAAGATGATACTGGTGGTTAGGAACCACACAAAACTTCATTGCTCTGCATGTTTGGGAAGCTTGTTACATAAACACCACAGTCTGATTTCAAGTGGACCTTTCATGTGGTCATCCACAAGTAAATATACTAAACCACAGTGCGTCGAGACACAGAAGAGGCTAAAAGGCCAGTCTGGGACATGGAGTTGAGTCTGGAATTCTCTGTATACCATAAACCTTAAGCAATTAGGATCTGTGTCAACGCGCTTTGTAAGTATGGACTTCTGTAAATAAGAACATCGTTGGTGGAACAAATGACGTCTAAAGTCTCCTTCAAAGGTCTTTAAATCTCATATTATTTTTATCACAGATTGCTTACTTTGAGAATAATGGGGTCAGCCAAGGATATGACTTTGCATGAGCTTAGTAGTCAAAGTCTAAAGCCAGAAGTTAAAGCTTGAAGACTGTAATTAACTTAATCCTGACTGTGTTTAGGAGGTTTCATCATGGAATGTTCCTACTAACATACCCAATTTTTTCTGCCAGTATAGGTCACCAACATCTCAACAGTCCGAGGTACAAATTTAACTTCATTGCTGATGTGGTAGAGAAGATCGCCCCAGCTGTTGTTCACATTGAACTTTTTTTGAGGTAACATCAAGTGTTAATTTTTCAGACATAATGTGAAAAAGTTGTAGAATTTCTCTTTGTGCAGGATGAGGACCTCCTATTGCCACATCTTCACTGTGTGCCCTGATGATGTTTATAGGTCATTAAGCCCATTTTGGTGAAGCTTGTGCCCTTCAGTGCTTTTTGCAGCACAGGAAGGATATAAAATCCACCAATTCTGCTTGTACACTGCTTGAGGGAAACTTTCAAAACCGCAAAGTGGACATAGAATGACCACGACTAAGGACTTCAGCCAGCAGACATATTGTAAAAGAATGCATCTCTATGAGATATGCTGTTTGCACAAGAACAGAGCATAGTTATTTGTTTATAAAAAGCTTACCCAATTCATAAACACTTATTAGCTTAAGAAGAAAGAAAATAATGTTTGTGAGAGAGGATAGGGTGTTGAAAAGTAAAATTTTAAGTTTTTTTTATTGGCAAAACAAGATTAAATGGTGGTTATTGGCAGGTTGAAAGAAAGAAAATTGCCCTAGAAATCAACAACTAGGATATATAACAAAATGGTAGACAAATATGCGTATATGCAACATATATGATAACATATGATAGTCCCATATGGTGCTTGTGCCCAATAAAGACTCCTATGGACTGGTGCTCAATTGGCAGGTTGTCTCTTCCATTGGTCTTATACAGGTATGTGTTTTCTACCAAAGTCTACTATTTTTGTTCCTTTAATTATGTAGGGCTTATGTTGACAAGCGTTGTTTGAATGCATTTGAACATATGGCAACTTACAATGTATGCATTTAAATGCAAAAACCAGCAAAATATTATTTTGGGTTGCTTTATCAGCAACCCTTAATATTCTAAAACTGAATTCCAGGCAGGGAAGCCACTCGGCATGGGACCCGGAGGCCAGTGGCAGTCACTGTCGTGTAGTAGAGGTGCCTATCCAGCATCCATAGGGATTGGTTCCATATAGAAAATGCATACTTACATTGGTCCAAGCTGGACCAATATAACTATCTAAAAATATCCATATCTGGAATTCATCTTTATTAGGTTTGCTGCATTTTTCCCTTAGATACAGTTTATTGACACTTGACACACAAATTAAACTACGCTTTGTTCAAATGTAAAAATGAAGAGATTTTACAGTCTTGGAAACAAGCATCCTTCCAGGGTAAAAAAATCCCGGAAAATTTTTATCATATGAAATTATTCCTGGAGATGGGGTACAGTTTGCAACTAGGTCATCCAGTGAATTGATAAATCTTCTGTTTTGATGAATGAACTCATTATGCACAGTAACATGGCCAGGTGCTATATTTACGTCTTTTTGGAGAAGCTAGAAATTTCTTGAAAAGCATGAACAGAGATAAATTATATTTAAGCCTGGCAGCAAAGGATGCAGTCTACACCACAGTAGTAGAATAAAATGGTTATCTGGCATTAATATGGGGAGCCAGATACGAAATTGGTTTCACTCATTAAAAATTTGAAGCCACAGAATAGCTGTGTTGAATCTGTTTAAGAGAAAACGCAGCAAGTCATTTTTATTCTGAAGAAAGTGGCCGTGCCAAGATAAATTATGGCCTCCCGCAGCTATAAAAATTCTTCAGTTCTTACCATTTAGTGGGACCTGCTCAATCATTTTATATTTCTGGGTCCTGGAATGCTGTGACCTGAAATGACTCAAAACAAGATCGAGGAGAAGAGAGACTGAGTTCTGAATGGGCTTCCTTCATCGTGTGCATTAAAACATCAACCTTGCTTACTAAAGTGGAATTACTAGGCTGCTGGGTGGCAGAAATGAGGGCTGCCCAAAAAGAACCCTTTCAGGGTTATTCAGTTAATAGAGCAAGAAGTGACTCATAGCAAATAGTCAGATATGGATAACAGGTCAGTCAAATGTCTAATGAAACTGCAATGTCACATTTCGGCAGATGCTGGACAGTTAAACTATCAAATATTTGCTTTAGCTTACCAGTATTTTAGCGGCAAGATGTCTGCAAACCTTCCATGGCTATTGTTAAGGGGAACCACTGTCCCTGTTGTACACAGAAGAAATCACGTATAAAAAGTTGCCGGCCGGCAGAATACAGGAGCATACAGAATGTTGCCGGCCGGCAACTTTTTATACGCAATTTCTTCTGTGTATATGTAAGTGCATTACTTTTTATGTAATAAATCATTGAGACGGTATCATCTCCTTTTTTCTTGAATTATCCACACATATGGTCACGGACCTTACGATACGGTGGGAGATATCCAGTTGGTCAATTTGCTTCCTGGTCCACTCTGCATTGCAAGCCAAAGGCCGCGGCAGGGTCATAGCCAAACGCTTGCTGTGCTTGCCATCTGGTAAGCGGCTATTCATTACGGTGGTGGGCACTTACCTTTGTGTGAGTCACTGTGGTGTTGCTCAAGGAGATTTTGGTCTATCATATGGACTACAGTTTGACTCGCTTTTGTGTTCAGCCTATGGACTTTTTAGTTTGCTTTGCAAACAGTTTGCACAATTTAATTAATTTATGATATGGGCCTTGTGACAGACCTAGCCGGGACAAAGGCTTTTGGAGGGGACTGAATGCAAGCCGCTTGCCTTGCGACCATGGGCCCTGGCATTTGGGGGAACGGTGCTCTTTGTGAGCTGTATGCTTGGGGACCCTTGAGGGGGTGTTACTTTGGATTCAGGTCCATGTCCCCCCAAGACACACAGAATCTGGGGACCCTGGATATGCCATATTAGAGTGACTGATTCATACTGTTGGGACGTTCACACATTCACTCTAAGGGTATGCTAATGCAATCACCTCCAGCCATCTGTCTGTCCTCTGTGCTAATTTGACCCTGCTAAATGTGTGATGTTTATACTTATGATAATGTGTATTGTATAGCACTGAGACAGGAGACGGGATGTCTACCCTGACAGGTCATATCTATGAGTCACCTTGGCTGGCTAAAGGATTTAGTTAATTAGCTCATGTTAATTTATGTTCTGGTTACTTCCTCTGTTCTGTATATAAGACTTTTTTTTGGTGCTAATAAACTCTCTCCTGTTGGAACTTACATACAGCCTGCCTGGTGTTTGTTCTGACCGATCACAAATGGATTCGAATGGCACATAGCGGTAGTTTGAATCCTGGAGCACCGGATGATCCAATAGAGCAGAGGAGTATCGGGAGAGTGGAACCGAGCGAGCAAAGGGGCTCGTTAAAGGCCTATGTTCATTTTGGTGCAGTACTATTCCTAGTATGTCATCCTAAGGACTGATGTATGTGTAATTTTATAATTATTATTGGCGCAGTTTACAACCCTTTTGCTTATATTTCAGTGACATTAACACAACATCTTTTGTTTGTCAGAGCCCCACCCCCATGTAATATTGTTATTATCTATTGACTCTATCATCAAAAGATCCATTATTTTTCCACTTCAAATAACAAGTCAAGCTGTCCAGAAAAAATGACAGACAGGGATTGGGACAAGCCATATTACACTGCTAGTGTTGCCTACAATAGTCAGTCTTTATATGTGGTTTAACCTTTTTACCCAAAAAATGCTGTGACTACTTAGAGACTATTGGCTTTAGTTTTTATGTCAATTACTTAAATGCTATTTTATACTACATATCCACGTAAGACTGCCCTATTCATGGAATGATAGTGGTTTTATATGATTTCACTGTGGAACAAACAGCATTGTCACCATGTTAGAGGAAGTAGAAACATAACAGATCTACTGGTGGGATCGACAGGTACTAAAACAATGTGTTGGTAGTAAAATTGCTGTGTTAATGGTAGTGACAGCATCTATGTCATTTTTTAATTTTCCTTATTTTTCTCCAGGCATCCGCTATTTGGACGTAACGTACCCTTGTCCAGTGGATCAGGTTTTATCATTTCAGATTTGGGTTTAATTGTGACCAATGCCCATGTGGTGTCAAGCAGTAACACTGTATCCGGTAGGCAGCACTTAAAGGTACAGCTGCACAATGGGGACACCTATGAAGCAACAATAAAGGATATTGATAAAAAATCTGACATTGCTACAATCAAGATTTATTCAAAAGTGAGTATAAGGTACATATAGGCAACACTTCAAGTAAACCTGTTCTGTGAGAAATATGGGAGCTGCTATTGCTGAACATTTTTAAAAAATGCTAGTTGTGTGGCTCCCTCTGGCTTCAGTATTTTCTGATTCGCTGATTGGACAAATATACAAATAACTTCTTATCCGCACGCTTGTTCCTGGTCAGTGACTACAGAAGCTATGGAATCATAAATGGCAATGCAGGTTTATTGTAATTTATTATTATTATTATACAGGATTTATATAGCGCCAACAGTTTGAGCAGCGCTTTACAACATGAGGGCAGACAGTACAGTTACAATACAAAACCATACAGGAGGGATCAGAGGGCCCTGCTCGTTAGAGCTTACAATCTAGTAGGGAGGGTCAAGTGAAACAAAAGATAATAACTGTGGCGGGTGGGCTGATGGAGAAACTGAAAATACAGTTGTTAGGTGTGGGTAGGATAGGCTTCTCTGAAGAGAAGGGTTTTCAGGGATCGTCTAAAAGCTAATAGAGTAGGAGATAATCAGACAGATTGGGGTAGCGAGTTCCATAGGATTGGAAAGGCTCTGGAAAAGTCCTGAAGGTGGGCATGGGAAGAGGTGACGAAGAAGCTAGAGAGCAGGAGGTCTTGAGAGGAATGAAGAGAACAAATAGGTTGGCATTTAGAGACTAGGCTAGTGATTTAGTTGGGGGCAGAGTTGGGGATGGCTTTGTAAGTAGTTGTTAGTATTTTGAATTTAATTTGTTGGGTGGGTGTAAGCCAGTGGAGGGATTGACAGAGAGGAGAAGCAGACACAGAGCGATTGGTATGGTGGATGAGTCTGGCAGCAGCAGTTATGATGGATTAAAGGGGGGATAGACTATGTAAAGCTAAGACAATGAGAAGTGCAGAGTCCAGGACCACACCTAGGACCTTGGCATGTGGGGATGGGCTTATAGTTGTGCCATCGATTTTGACAGAGAGATTAGGGGAAGGGGCACATGGGGGAGGAAAAATTATAAGTTTGGTCTTAGATAGATTGAGTTTGGGAAGTAATGCTTCTCTTAATATTTTTTGTGGATAATGCTTGCAAAGCACAGCTTTTTACTGCAATTTTTTTTCACACAAGTAAAGAATCTGTAAAAAAGAGTCATTTTTAGTTTTATAGCCCAAGGACATAGCATGGTACTAGGCAGGTAACATGGAGCATCTGTCAGACTTAGTCTAGGTTCACATCTATGTGGTTGCGGTTGATGCGTTTTTCAGGCACGTTTTGCAATGTCTCTTGCGTTTTTAAACTCACGTTTGTGGTGCATTTTTGCAAACAGCTTTCATGCATTATACGTTTTGTGTGTTGTGTTTTTTTTTTTTTTTTTTTTAAAAACACTGTATATAGCTCATTGCTAAGAAGCAGGCCGGGAAGCTGGCTGCCGTGTCCTTCACAACCGATGAGTCATCACCTGTTGGCGGGGTTCCCCGCTGACAGCTGAATGTAAGAAAAAAAGAATTGCCAGCAAAATAATTTGTGTAAAAAACGGCGTGGGGTCCCCCCCAGATCCATACGGGTCTGGTATGAATTTGAAGGTTAAAGGTTAAAGCCCATGCCAAAATTTTAAAAAAAAATTGCGTCCCCAGATCCTGTCCCCCCATGTGAATGAGTATGGGGTACATTGTACCACTACTCATTCACCAAAAAAGTGTCACAAAGAAAAAAGGGAACAACAAAGTTTTTGACAATTCCTTTATTAAAAATCTAAAAATAAAGTCCCCTGATGGAGATCCATCATCAGTCACGCCACCTGCCAAACCGCTGACCCGAAAAAAAAAGGAAATAAAACTCGTCAAAGGTTAACCGCCGACTGCATGACTCATCGGTTGTTAAGGATGCGGCTGCGGGCTTCCCAGCCTGTTCCTTAGCAACCAGCTATATACAGTATTCTTAAAGGGGGAACCCCCCCCCACAAAATGCATCAAAAATGCAACACTTGCATTTCTGGTTCAACTCCATTAAAGTTTATTACACGCAAAACACAATCTGCTGCGGGAAAGGTTGCAGTTGATGCATATTCCAGGTGCAGTTTGCGTTTTTCAATACACTTTTTTTGATCCATTGAAGTCAATGGAACCAAAATCACAACCTACTGGTCCCTGGCCCTTTCCATAAAATGCACAGATGTGAACATAACTCATATGAAACCATGTTAAATGGACTGTAGTGGGTTTATTCAAAACTGAAAAAGCACAAAAAAAAAATGCATAGGTGCGCACCAGGCCTAAATGGACTGTAGTGCCTTTCTGCAAATTGCAAAACGCACCAAAAAGCACAGGGGCGTAAAAGTAGGGTAACTAACTGAACATTACTATGGGATTGAGATTGCCTTGCAGCTCTGTGATTGACTAATAAAAAATATTTGCTACCGTTCGTGTTCTGTGTTGTGTTAAGAAATGACTGGGATATTTGATGCTGGAACAATTTCACTTAGAAATAATATACATTTAGCCTCATGTAGCAGCAGAGCTGGGACTTTCTTCAGCAGTTTTACATGCCGTGTCTACAGTTTCGGAATAGCAATAAGCAAAATTTACTGTAGATATTTCTTAAGGGAATTCCTGATACTACAACTAAAACACATCTGGATACATAATAAATAAGGTTATTTGCCAAACTTAGATCTAGTATGAGCTGGCTGTGTTATTCATGGTATGCCTATGCTCTGTAACAGAAAGGGAAGCCGCTCAGGTGTGGATGTCTTCAAGATAATCACTTCTCTCAGAACCACGGATGCAAGCAATGCACAATAGAGGCGCAACAAAAGAAAGAGTTCTTCTCGACAGCCGCACTCCGAATAAAAATTGCCTTTATTGTAAAATCCAAAATCCAAAACAGCACTACAAGTCACAGCACACCGGTCAAGTTGACGCGTTTCACACTGTACTAGTGTTTAATCTTGATTAAACACTAGTACAGTGTGAAACGCGTCAGATTGACCGGTGTGCTCTGACTTGTAGTGCTGTTTTGGATTTTGGATTTTACAATAAAGGAAATTTTTATTCGGAGTGCGGCTGTCGAGAAGAACTCTTTCTTTTGTTATGCCTATGCTCTGTGATATATATATATTTTGTAGTAGAAATCTAATGTAAATTTATTAAGATACAGGAGCTTGTACATTGTTCCTTATCTATATAAACAAATGTAAAACTTGTATTCCACTTTAGAAAAAGCTGCCAGTCCTAACATTGGGCCATTCAGCAGATCTAAGACCTGGAGAGTTTGCTGTGGCTATCGGAAGCCCATTTGCCTTACAGAACACGGTGACCACAGGAATAGTGAGCACAGCTCAGAGAGATGGAAGGGAGCTGGGCTTGAGAGACTCTGATATGGATTATGTGCAGACTGATGCCATCATTAATGTAAGTTAACTTCCTAAACCTCTTTTGAAGATGAAAGCTGCTGATGTTCTTTATGCTGTGGACCAACATTTTAGTAGAGTATAGATTTCTGGTTGTTTGGACCCTAGATATCAGTTTGACAGTTGCCTTTAGACTTACAATACTAATTTCATAGTGCAACTTTAATACAATAGCATTTGTTACCTGATAGCAATAACATCTACTGCAGTGCTCTGTAAAGTACATCGAAACATTCAATCAGCTCCTGTTCTGAAAAATAGCCTACAAAGTAATGCCCCACCACATTCATTAAGCACACTCATACACTCGTACACTAGTAAACCTTATGCCGCGTACACACGGTCGGATTTTCCGTTGGAAAAACCTTGGGTGTTTTTTCTGACGGAATTCCGCTCAAGCTTGGCTTGCATACACACGGTCACACAAAAGTTCTCTGAACTTTCAACCGTTAAGAACGTGGTGACGTACAACACTACGACGAGCCGAGAAAATTAAGTTCAATGCTTCTGAGCATGCGTTGATTTGTTTCCGAGCATGCGTCTGAATTTTGCATTGCTACAGACGATCGGAATTTCCGATCGGAATTTTTCCGGTCGGAAAAATTGAGAACCTGCTCTCAATCTTTTGCTGTCGGAAATTCCGGGGCATAAGAACATGCTTTTTGGATGATGGAGGTAAAGTAGACCACCCAGAGAAAACCCATGCAAACATCAACTAGACAGAGCCCTACTAGGGTTCAAATGTGGTATCAAAATATGCAAGACAAGAAAGCTTACCACTTACCTCTTTAAACACTAAGGGAATCCAGAAACCTCACATTGTGACCTAATTTAGATTTTGTATGAACTTATAACTTGTGGAACTTCACAGTCCTCACCAAAAGGCTAGTTTGGTTTTCAACACCAAATTTGCCATTCTAAGGGAATTTTTCTTGCAACATTGAAATGTAATACATATGTGTAGCGGACTCACCCCTTCTCCCTTTCTCTATCTGTTATATGGCTGTTGTCTAGGGGTATCTGGGAGAGGGAGATGAGACGCACCACGGCCCATGTCCTCCGTAACTAAGAGGTGAAGGCCAGAAGATTGGGCTTTTGTGCAGGTGTCCTAGAGTCAAGTCCAGTCCCTCGTCCCTGACTCCTTTGCTTTAGTAACCTGAGTTTCACACAGTGAATAGGTCCAACTCAGTTTTATTCTTCTTGCCAAGCAATAAAACAATCTCTTTTCTTTGGAAAATGGGGACAGATCGAGGCACAATCCTTTCCCTTCTGCTGCTGCCCACTGTGCTGTCACCAGTGGTGAATAGTCATTGCCACTGACTAGGTGATATAGAACGTGAATTACCTTTGCTCACTTTGCCCCTGTCATAGGAAGAAATCCATCCAAGGGAGAAGTGGAGGCCTCTCCGTCACCAGCGATGCAGCGCCGGACTCTTCGGAGAAGTTACTGCGCACCAGTCCTCACGAACTCAGACACGGGCACGGGCACCCAAGGAGTTAGGGCCCCCCTCGGATTCCTCCACCCTCGCGGAACTCAGTCGAAGGTACTGAGCCCCAGGCATGCGCCATAGTACCTCACCCTAGGCTAAAGGTGCCTGAGATGAACTCCATCTCCGCTCCAGTTAGGCCAAGGGCACCTAGGCCTGGAGCACCGGAACGCCAACACCCAAGCTGAAGGTGCCTGGGTGCGGCCGCGTCCTCCAACTCTGAACTGAACCCCAAGGTCAGGGCGTCCGCCCCTTTTATGCCCTCTCCCTTCGCGCCACAGCGAGTTCCCCGCCCCGCTGTACCAGCTCCAGGGGAGGACAAAAAGGCACAGTCTTGGGGTGTGAGCCCAGCCCCGGTCCAAGGCAACAACACCACCTTTAGGCCGGCGAGAACCTCACACCACCAGAGTCCTCCAAGACTCACAAAAGGAACCTTGAATTTCCTAACAATCAAGGCACCTGGGTTACACTAGCACCCAGATGCTCCCCCCTAAATTCAAGTACCCGCTACACATGTCTGACATTTCATTGTAGAAAGTCCAACCCTACAGATATAATCATAAACAACATGGAAGAAGCTCAGCTGGCTAGGCAATTATTGTCCCAACCTCAGCAGACCGTGCTCGGCAGTGCTTCTCCCAGAGTGCATTCATGATTCCTAATTTTGGCTGAAATGCATTAGAAGGGGAAACCTTTGTTGTAGCTTGATGTGTCTATAGAGATCCTTCTACACATTTGTTGCAATTTTGTTATGTCTTTGTTTATATATTTGCCTTGTTATTAATATTTTAAAGTATATCTATAGCCCAAACCTATTTTTATTTTTTTCATTTTGGATAGAGTGGGAAGTGGTTAAAAAAAAGATTATTTTTTTTTGCCAGCTGTGTCCCAATCAATAGATATCTCTTCAATTGTTTCCCTATAGACACAACAATCCAGCAGGGAATATCCCATTGCCTCTTGGGGGATCAGGAAAGAATATTTTTCCCCTGCTGGAGCAAATTGGATCATGCTTTGCTTGGGGTTTTTTTTGCGTTCCTCTGGGTAAACTGTTTTTTTTTCCCTCTCTTTATTAGTTGAACTACATGGAATTGTGTCTTTTTTCAACCAGACTAACTATGTAACACAAAGTGAGCCAAAATCTTCTTTGTGAGAGTTGTCACCAGAACAACTATCCCTAATTTCCTGTCAATTCCTGTTCTGGTGTCCCCTCAAATTTTCAGTCCCAGCAACAACAGTCACCAATGTGGTAATTAAAACTTAACTCTATCCAAAACAGAAAAAAAGTTTTGCCTTTGGTACACTTTATATATACTACGTGTATGCACACATACTCAAGGTTCAATGCAAAACTGGGAACAACCACGTAACCAAGTCAATTAGGAAAAAATTAGGATGTTATGAACTACCTACAGCAGCCTTTCTCAACCTTTTAACCCTAGAAGAACCTCAAAAATAACTTTCGGGTCTCGAGGAACCCTTACTAAAACCAATTTATCAGGGGTCAATAGGAACAATGCCTCTTATACTGGTGGCCAATAGGAAGAATGTCCACCTTAAACTGGGTGCTCAGAATGCCACCCTTAAAGACAGCTAAAAAGATATTTGGTGTCATGCTCCTGGCTTTGCTAAGGGATGCTGAACCTTGAACTCTGCAGGCACCATCAAAAAGGTGGTTCATCAGCCACAGCTCAAGGAACCCCTAGCAAACTCTGGAGGAACCCCAGGGTTCCACGGAACCCTGGTTGAGAATAGCTGACCTACAGGCTTGCACCAGTTTTTTCATGGAAACCATGGGGATACTCTGTGTACCTTTATGCACTTACACTGATTGTTAGAAGATACTTTTTGGCAACAAGCATCTTGTCCAAGCAGACAAATTTGTATGCTAAAATGTTTTTGCTTTTTTATAGTATGGAAATTCTGGAGGTCCTTTAGTAAATTTGGTGAGTGTATTTACATATTTATTGTACTTAGTGATAAAACGTAGAATGAGTCGTGTGTGTGGACATTTTCATTTTTATTCAGTTTTATGTAGTGTATGGTGTGATTGTTTGGTATCAAAATGGCAATATAGATTTTGGAGCATGTATGCGGAAATTTGTATCTAAATTTGTATCTAATTAGCCAAAAAAAGCATTTGTAAGATCAGGTAATGATGTTGAACAAGAGGACCTGGTTCACAGCATCAGCATTCAAATTCATCCCCAAGTGGTTCAGTAGGGCTGTGGTCAGGACTGTGTGCAGGTTTCTCTAGTTCCACATCACACCCCCAGCTTTGTCCACAGGGGCACATACATACCTTTACCAAACTGTTGAAAACGGCCTTTACTAAACTGTTGCTACTAGGCTGCAGAAATATAAGAAAAGAGGGGGTGGAGGCGCCAACTAAAATAATCCTACTGTGATAAATAATGTAAGTATAGTATATATACTTACAGGTTCACTTGGAAATGATGTCCAGTATGGGGGTGTTCTGAGGTCTGTTGGTGCCGCTCTGCTGGCTCTGGCAATGTTCCCCTTGGCCGTGAGGTGTAGGAGATGTAGATTTTTGTTTACACTGGCTTCTCTGCGGTGTCACATGATAGGAGACTCCACGCTATCCAGTCTGGAACGCGGAAGCGGAAGTGATGTCATACAGCAGGGCGGCCCTCCAAACATAGAGTAGGACGTTTCACAGGCTACGTGCTCGGGGCTCACAGCTCCTTCTACTCTACTCTATATAGTGTAGTCCTTGGAAGCCCTGTAATATTCCTCATCCTGCCATTGGTCTATATAGACTGTTTATTCTCATTTATGTAGATGTAGTGATATAATTATGTCCTTGTTTATCTCTACAGGATGGAGAAGTGATTGGTATTAATACTCTGAAAGTTGCAGCTGGAATCTCTTTTGCAATTCCATCTGACCGCATCACAAAATTCATGACTGATACACATGACAAAAAATTTAAAGGTAAAGGAAAATAAAATGCTTCAAGACAAAATTCCATTTAAGCACATTGGTGTAGTGGTACTTTCACCTAGCAGCAAAAGGGTCACTGGTTCAAATCCTGACCACGACACCATCTGCCTGGAATTTGCATGTTCTCCCTGTGTCTGCGTGGGTAAGTTAATTGGATCCAAAGACATGCTGGTAAGTTAATTGGATCTTGTCCAAAATTGGCCCAGTATATATGTGTACAAATGTGTGTCCCAAGCGTGTCGAGATCCTATGGGGTAAATGACCACACTGGCTGCAAAAAGCGCCTTGAGGCGATTCAGTTAGCATTTGTGGCACTATACAAGTTACTCATTCATTCACCATTCATTAGGCTTTACATAGACAGGCAGAACTCCTACACAGAACCGAACTTCCAGATCCAGTGGGGAAATTGGTTGTTGAAAATGTTGTAGAAGCCCATAGCAACATAATTGAGCACTGGATATCATGTTTATTGCTATTCTAGATTTAAGCTTCACCCAAAACTGTTCTTTTACATGTGGGTGAGACTAGTGGGAGGCTTTTCTTCCGCTCTGAGGGTCAGATTCTACTGCACTCCCCCTTCTGTGTGTTGAAGGATTCCAATTTAAGGTCAATCAGGTGACAAACTGTACATTTCTAACATGGTGAGGTTTGCCAGAGTTAGTTGACCAATTTGGACCTTCATATAAGGCCAAAATGCTAAGATGCTGTCTCACCATCTCCACATTAAACCCCACTCACTGCCACCATTCCATGCTTCCTGTTACTATGTTCTCTACAGAAACAGCACACAATGGAAATGTAGATAATTTTACATTCTTGTACTCTGGGTTTTATTTAAAGAAGAGCTGTGAATGATAATTCCCTTTGAAACAAGTGTTATTGTAGATTCTTTGGCACCTCTCAGAGGCCCTCCTCACCTTTAGCTATGATTTACACACAAGGTATGTGGCCATAGATGGTAATAATACAAGAAGAAAGTAAACACAAATGTTCAATATGTTTCTTTGGTGATGCTTTGCTTTGCTGTCTTTTGAACAAACCCAGAAGTCCCTATTGGGCACAAACCAGGATTTGCAGTGGATCTGGTTAATCCTTGGAGAACATCCAATTGCTCAATTAACCAATCTGCACAGTAAACTGGTAAAGGAGAATTTGGACCCTTATCCAGCTCACTGCTATGCTTCAACGTTCGCAAGTGGTCACTTCCCCCAATTGTTCTTCTGTATAGGGCACAGTCCTTCTTTCATCCTTGCCAAGCAAAGACAAATGGACCAATAGGTGATTGCATATTATAGTGGTGGAATTGCACACCTACATCAGCAATGGTGGTTGAGGGATGTGAACTTTAGAAGGCAGTACAGGTGGGAGGAATACTTGCACTTCAAAGGCTAAGCAAGAAGGGATCCAAAGATTGTTTTTTTCCGGTGACTTCTAGGCAGCAATTAGCAGTGAACACAACGAAAGACAAAATTGCAAGTATGGCTTTACTAGATCATCAGAAGAACAAAGCCACAAATATTGCTCATCACCAGTAAATGCAGCCCTGCCTATACTGTTTTCCCAGGACATATACCAGCAGGAGGTAGCTAATTTGACCATAAATAAAGTTGAGATCCTCATTCTTTGCCTTTACTAAAGGGCACTCCCTGGAAAAAAAAGTAAATAGAATCCCACATACATATCGCCAGCCACCCAAAATTAAATAAATAGTTTAGATTGAAGATCTTCTTTAGGATAACATATCCCTTGTCTGTGTTACAGTCAAACAGCAAGAATCTGATGTTTATAGCTCAAACCATACATTCAGTATTGCTCCATAATGACCTTCACTATAAACACAAGACTTTTATTGAATAAAGTAAATAGAGCACAATGCACAAAAAGGCAAATATTTGTCAGTGATGTACATATTATAGTACATGTTAATCTGCTGTATATTTTCCCAGTGCAAAGGGCGCAGTTTGCACATCGTGACATTTCTGATTTTGCTCTCTACTTGTTTATGTTATGTCTGAGAGACACGGGGTGGGAGACAAGGGATCTGAAGGAAGTCAACAATGTTCTTATAAAATCCAATTCTTGTATTTATTCTATTGTGTTCTAATATTAATATCCCCATTCCAAACGTCTTGTCACTGTTTGTTTCTTCAGACGGGAAGAAGCGTTTCATCGGGATAAAGATGCTGACTATAACTCCTACGTAAGTCAAGAAGAGGAAATTGTCTACATGCCAAAAATGTTTTTTATTGCCTGACATGGAGAGGTTTGAGCTGCAGTGTTTGAAATTTTTACAAAATACATTTCTGGCTAGAGCCTGTGTACACACTGAAAGGATTAATGTTTTGGAAAGAACATAAATTGCTTTTGGTTTTTATCTTCTTTTTAGTTGCCATGTGAACTTTTATAGATAGAGTTTTTTTTATTACTATTGGACATGAATACATGTAAGATTTCTTTTTGACAATGGGAAATGTTGCCCTTTCCTTAAAGCTGTACTCAAAGCAAATGGCTATATACCAATTTAAATTGTAACTAAACTTCCTCAATCAACATTAACTATATTTAAAGTGCTTGAAAAAACCTTATGCCGCGTACACACGACGGTTTTTAATGTCATTGAAAAAAACAATGTTTTTCTCGACGTGATTCTTCTCAAGCCTGCCTTGCCTAAACACGATCATGAAATAAAAATGCTTGAGCAAAGCGGGGTGACGTACAACACGTACGACGGCACTATAAAGGGGAAGTTCCATTTGGATGGCGCCACCCTTTGGGCTGCTTTTGCTGATCCTCGTGTTAGTAAAGTTTGGTGAGAGACGATTCGCGCTTTCCAGCCTTGTGCTCTTCAGTCCGTTACAGCATGACGAATGTGCTATCTCCATTATGAACGCTAGTTTTACCAGAAGGAGCGCTCCCTCTCATCACTTGCTTCTGAGCATGCGTGTTTTTTTCACGTCGTTAAAGCCTACACACGGCCGTTTTTCATGATGAGAAAAACGACAACGTGAAAAACGACAAGAAATATTTGAGCATGTTCCAAATTTTTAATGCCCATTTTTCACGTCGTGAAAAATGCTCTGGAGCCTACACACAATCGTTTTTAATGACCAAATAAAAAAATGCAATTTTTCTCGTCATGAAAAACGGTCGTGTGTACGCGGCATTATGGTTCTGTGTATTAGGGTGAAAATCTTTCTGTGCTGCAGCTCCCCCCCAGACCCCTCTTTTTTCTTACCTGAGCCCATTCGATCCAGCGACTGTCCCTCTCCTCTTTGGACAGATTGATAGCAGCAGAAGTCATTGGCTTCCGCTGCTGTCAATCAAAAGCTGTGACACAGGATTGGGGACCGGGGCCGAGTCTTGGTGTCTGTGTCAATGGACGCAGCAGCGGGACTTGGAAGCAAGCCCGCACAGGTGCCCCAAAAGAAAAGCGACTTTCCGCTGGGGCACCTGATGAAGAGGAGGGGCCTGGAGTGCCGGCAGGGGACTCCAGAAGAAGAGGATCGGGGCTGCTCTGTGCAAAACCATTGCACAGAGCAGGTAAGTAGAGGCATGTCAAATCCAGTGAAAATTAAATAATTCACAATAGTGCAACAATGACACCTAATTATTTCAGTGTTCAATACAAAAATGTAATGATTGAATATATATATAATATTCCATGTGCAAAGAAAATATAAAAAATATAAAAGATAATAAAGTTAAAATGTCACAAAAAGAAAAACAAAACAAGAGTCTAATAGCAGTCCCCTGTAGCCTCCCTGGCGGTATGATTAGGTCAGATTTTTGTATCTCAAAGTGGTACATTGTTTTGCATAGAAATTTGGCGTTTTATATTGTAGGTCTGTAAGACGCCTTTCACACATGCGGACCGTTCAGGTCTGCCTGTCAGTTTTTTAGGCAGACCTGAACGGACGCTCCATGCAGGTCTATGGAGCAACGGATGTCAGCGGTGACATGTCCTCTGACATCCGATCCGCTAAATCCAGACGGATAGAAACCATATTTTCCATTTGTCTGGCGGATCGGATCAGATGAAAACAGACAGGCGACCCATTTTCATCCGATCCCCCATAGAGGGGAGCAGAGCTCTGACAGGTTCATCCCTGCACAGTGAGCGGAGATAGACCTGTCATCCGCCAGCGGCGGGGATCAACGGAGCGATCCCTGCTGAGAAAGCGGAGTCTGTCAAAATGGACATGTGTGTGAAAGGGGCCTAATTCTTAGTAACTCACTTTAATCTGTCCAAACAAGAGTCTAGTAAACATCCCGGGTATGATAAAGTTTGAAACACGAAATCATAATTCATAATATAATAAACTATAAATAATTTAAAAAAATTATAATATAATAAAAATAAGATTAATTTCCCCACAAATCACTATCGCTCAATTGTGCAAGTGTTCAAATTTACTATCGCTGTTTTCTAGCTGGTCTAAAACCACTTTTGATTTAAAGGGACACTTTTTGGTTGCTATGGACAATCTCCAGTTTCCAGGCAGAAAGAAAAGTATTTATAATATAAAACCGCAGGCAGGGAACTGGACAAAGCATTAGGGACAAAAGGGAGGTGAAATGACTTGATACAGTAATGTAATCTGTAAGATTACAGTGTACTGTATGTGTTATGTTTTTTGTACTTTTTGAATTTGCCACCGGGCTCCTCCCCCATGCGTCACAACGCTCGCAGGGAACGGAGCCCGGCACACAGAGCATCGGACGGATGATCCCGCGGGGGACACAGCGGGGGGGACATCGCAGGATCCTGGGGACAAGGTAAGTTACCTGGACCAGGATTCTGCAATGCAATCCTGAGTGTGGCTCGGGGTTACCGCTGATGGTACTGAAATTTAACCCTGTGATGTCCTAATTAAGGAAAAACAACGTAAGGTATCCACCACTAGACCAGCTTCCATCAGGTGGAAACCCACCAAATTTATTTGCCTACAACTCTCATGGTTGGACTAGTAAGCCATAGGAAAAATGTGCTGAAAAACTCGGCTTATACTCGAGTATATATATATTTAATTTTCACTGGTTTTGTTATTTATGGTTGTAAGTAGCAGCATTGGTTGTAATTTTTCTTTGTTAATTGGAGCGCGGGAGATCACGATTATATACTAAGTATAGTTATGTTTGTTATTTAAAAAAATAAACAAATGAATGTGTACAACCACTTTAATCCTTATGCTGAAGGTATAACGGAAAATGTATTACCAAATACTTACCGTAATTTTCCTTTCCTGATAGACTCCATGGCAGACTACGTGTGAGTTAACCCTGCCTCCTCTCCACAGCTATAGGACCCCTTACCCATAAATTTGAGCTCACCTCCACAGACAGGTGTTCCGTAACTAGCCGACTCAAATTTCAACTCTCATATTTTTAATTCATGGGTGGGAACTCCAACTGCCATGGAGTCTATCAGGAAAGGAAAATTACGGTAAGTATTTGGTAATAAATTTTCAGTTTTCCTGACAGACTCCATGGCAGACTACGTGTGGGAAATAACTAGCCAATCCACACGGGAGGGTATGCTGAACAAAAATATTTTAATCTTTCCCGTCAACTGACAGGACTTTTCGACCAAAATTAACAGAGGAAAGGGAAGCAGGCTCAATACAATAATGAGACATAAATGTATTAATGGAGGACCACGAAGCTGCCTTGCATATCACTTCAGGAGCCACGTGTCGAGCTGCTGCCCATGAGGCTGCCATGCCTCTGGTGGAATGAGCCATCACCGCCTCTGGAGGAGCCAAGCCCTTTGCCCTGTAAGCCTGTTGAATAGATTGAACGATCCAGGCTGCTATTGTTCTGGAAGAAGCTCTCTTTCCTTTGTTGCTACCAGTGTGTAACAAGAACAGGTAGTTCGAGCTTCTAAAAGATGAAGTAACTTGCAAGTATTCTTTCAGAGTCTCGCCCACATCCAAGGGATGAGCGTCTGCTGATTCCGGAGAATTGAAAGTAGGAAGGACTATTTCTTGATTCTCGTGAAAAACTGATGTGACTTTTGGCTTAGACCCAAGCATGGGAATAAGGACCACTCTGTCCGGGAAGAAAGTCAAAAAAGGTTCTTGACAACCCAGGAAGCTTATTTCTGAAACCCTTTTGGCTGAAGTAATGGCCACTAGAAAGGCCAGTTTGATTGATAAGTCCTTAATAGAAAGATCCTTGTTGTTGAGTGCTGAAAGAGCATCAAGAACGAGCGGAAGATCCCATTTGGGGAATCTAGGTTTTCTCTGAGGCCTGATTCTCGATGCCCCCCGAAAGAACTGTTGAACCAGGGGATGAGTTGCCCATGACGTTCCCGAAAATGCTGATAAGGCTGATACTTGTACCCTGAGGGAACTGATCGATAAAGGCAGATCCAAGCCTGATTGGAGAAAACTCAAGATGTCTTGAACACTAGGATTTCTAGATGATTTTCCGGCAGAAGTCGTGAAGCTGACAAATCTGGCCCAGATTCTATTGTAAGTTTTGTTTGTGTTAGGCTTTCTGGAGCTCATAAGGGTAGAGATTACCCCAGAAGCACACCCAAGAGACTCTAGCCTCTCCCTCTCAAGAACCAGACCATCAGTCTCAGTATTGCTGGACAGGGGTGCAGGGTCGCCCCCTGAGAATGAAGGTCCGGCCTGAGAGGAAGAGGCAGCGGGTCCCTGAAACTCATCAGATTCAGGAGAGGAAACCATGGCCTGCTCGGCCAGTATGGTGCTATTGTTATCACTTCGACTTTCTCCAACTGAAGCCACTGTAGGAATTTTAGCATGATCGGAGGTGGAGGGAAGGCATATGCCTTGTTGAAGTCCCAATGACTTGTTAATGCATCTACTCCGAAGGCTTGACTGCACCGAGCTCGAGTGTAGTATCTGTCGATCTTGTAATTGCAGGGGGATGCAAACAGATCCACCTCTGGATCGAATTCCAACGATAGGATCCACTTGAATGTTTGTGGATGCAGTGACCATTCGTTGTTATCTAGGTTGCTGCGTGACAGAAAGTCTGCTTGAATGTTCTGCTCCCCTGGAATGAAGACTGCCGTTAGGTTGAGCAGATTCTTCTGAGCCCAGGTCATGATGGGCTCGACCTCTTGGAGAAGGGCAGAGCTCCGAGTGCCCCCTTGTCTCTTCACATATGCCACAGCGGTGGTATTGTCCATTTTTAGTAGGACCGACTTCCCTTTCAGAAGGTGGGAGAAGGCTTGAAGGGCGCACCATGCCGCACGCAATTCCAGAACGTTTGACCCTGGAATGTGGAGACGGGCATCCCATTTGCCCTGAGCCAGTTCTGCCCCACAATGAGCCCCCCAGCCCGCATTGCTGGCATCGGATGTAACAGTCACCCAATGGATGGGGGCAAGGGAGTGGCAAGTTAACAAGTTCTTGGTTTGAAGCCACCAGAGGAGACTGTTGTTCATTGACTGTGTTATCCGGATCCGCTGATTGAGATTGTCTGTCTTCCATTGCTGGAGGAATCCGGATTGAAAAGGCCGAAGCCTCCACATTGCCCATTTGACCATGGGGGATGTGGCCACCATCGTACCGATTATCTTCAGGCACTGTGATGCCCTTAGGTGAGAGTAGTCTAGGGCTAAGGAGATTCTTTCCCGAATGATCGGTATTTTTTCTTCTGGAAGAGAGATGGAATTCTCTATAGTGTCGAACTGGGCTCCTAGATAGACTAAGCGCTGGGTCAGGTCTAGCTGACTCTTCTCCCGGTTTAGGAGCCATCCGAACTCCAACAGTGTAGAGATCACCTGATCTTTGTGGATCAGCAGCTGCTGCTTGTCTTGGGACAGTACTAGAAGATCGTCCAGATAATGATACAGACGCACACCCTGTATTCTGATAAGGGACACAACTGCTAACAGCACCTTGGAAAAGACTCTTGGAGAAGTCATTAGCCCGAATGGAAGACAAATAAATTGTAAGTGCTCTTGTTCGACCTGGAACCGTAGATATTTGTGAAAATTTTTCGCCATGGGAACATGAAAGTACGCGTCTTTTAGATCTATTGAGATCAACCAGTCGCCCGGTTGAACTACTTTTTGGATGGTTGAGAGTGACTCCATCTTGAATTTCTCGTGCTTTATGTACCTGTTCAGGAAAGTGAGATCTATAACTGGACGCCAAGAGCCGTTCTTCTTTTGTATTAGGAAGAGGGGGGAGTATACCCCCTGGAATTCCTCGTCCTTTGGGACGGGCACCACTGCTCCTTGATCTTTCAGGACATTCACATAAGAAAGAAGAACTTGTTGTTTTTCTTCTGATTGAGGAAGTGACGTTTGCATTGGTCTGCATGGTGGGATCTTGGTGAAGGACCGTGTGTGACCTGTTGAGACCGTTTTGATGGTCCAATAGTCTGAGATCGAGGCCCCCCAGACGTGCCGGAAGAGATGTAGGCGAGCCTCTACCCGACCCGCCTGGGCGGGCCCAATCTCAAAAAGACTTGGTTGGTTCACGCCCACCGGGCGTCTGTTTCTTGCCAGACTTTTGAAAAGAAGATTGGCCTCTATTCCAGTTCCAGCTTCTCCTAAAATCCCGTCCGGGTTTATAGGAGCGTGCCTCCCTCGAGTGCTTTGTACTGCGTCTCTGTTGAGGTTTTCTCTGGTTAAACGGGCACCTGTCCTGGGGAAGAAAACCCGACTTTCCGCCTGTAGCCTTTGAAATGGCATTGTCAAGTCAAGTTTGTTCCCAAACAGGAATTTTGCACCACGCCTGCTTGGAGGCTGGATCAGTAAGCCAGGGGCGTAACCACAGTGCTCGTTTGGCCGTGTCCGAGGACAACATTGATCTGGCCAGTAAACGGATGAGGTCAATTGAAGCTTCCCCCAAGAAGGCGATTGCCATTTTAAGTTCTTGCACTGCTGAACTTTGAGCCAGTTCTTCTGAGACACCTTTTAGAACGGAGTCTACATTTTCCACCCAGGCCTCCATTGCTTTGGAGGTGACTGCAAGGGCTAAAGCTGGTTTGCAGGCCGTTCCGGTCAGGCTATATATTCTTTTGAGGTCCTGGTCGATCTTTCGATCCAGAGCATCTTTAAATGATACGGTGTCATCTAGCGGGAGGGTGACATGCTTCGCTAGGCGCATTACTGCTGCATCTACGAAGGGAGCATTCTCCAAATGCTTAACATCCTCAGATTTAAAGGGATACAGTCTAGAGGTTTTGCTTAGCATAGAAACCTTCTTATCTCCCTTGCTCCATTCTTCCTCAAACACTCCTTTCAGCTCAGAGGGAAGTGGGAAATTGGAGCGTTCTTTCCCCAGTTGCTTAAACAGTTTCCTTTGTTTTTCTGGGGGGGCAGTGGTATCCTCCAACTTCAAAGTTTCCTTCACTGCCTTGATCAGTGGAGAGACTAGAGCGTAGTCGAATCCCACCGTAGAATCATCTCCCTCCATCTCGTCTTGCGAGGAATAATGGGAGGAATCATGGGGCTGGAATTGGCCGGGATCCTCCTGGGCCTTGTCAGCCCAGGAGCCAGACAAGGTGGTGGACTGGCTCCTAGTGTGGGGGGCAACTATTTCTTTCATAGATTGCTGTACCACACGTTTCACAAGAGACTCAAGGTTTTGTTTTTCGGTCTCTTTCTCACCAACCGCTCGGGCATAACATGGGTCGCATAGCGATTTGCCCTCCGGGATTCTGGTCTTACATCCCCAACAGGCTCTGTGGTCAGAGCGATCATCGCGGTGGTGGTGGCGGTGACTAGAGGAGGAATGGGAACATCTCCTATGTCTAGAGGGGGTATGTGAACGTCCCCTATGATGATGGGTCCTAGACGTAGTGTCGCGTCTGGACCTGGATGATGAGTGATGATGCGGCCTGGCAAGGTCCCTGTCTTGTGACTGATGAACTGAAGTAGCCGGGCTGTAAGAGATAATACAGACAGAGGGGGGGGGAAGGTGGGCAGGATGTAACCGTTAGCAACCACCAAACAGGCACAAAAGACACCAACCCCCTACCCACTCCGCACATACCTTGTGCAGGAGGGCTGGCCACACGGCGGTGAAGATGGGTCCATGACGAGGGAGACACAGAAAACCGGACTACACTACCTAGACTAAGGATAAGCAAATCAATGCAAGGAAGCACACAAAAAAAACGTTTTTTTTTTGTTTTTGTTTTTAAAACTGTCCCTTTAAGAGACACTAAGCATTACAAACATTACATTGCAAAAGAAGTGCTTACCCCGTCCTAGTAGTATTAAGGCTCCGGGAGGCTGCCGCTCTACGCCCACAGGTTATCCCACCTGTATAGGGCTCTTCAGCGGTTTAAATAAACCGCCGGAATGACGTCATGGCCGGTCCCGCTGTGCGCATGCGCCGAGGGGACCAGACCCACTGCGCCTGTGCGGCCCCTGACCCCTCCACTGCATCGCGCATGCGCGAAAACCAAGCCTCGGTTTCACCGCGGCTCGGCGCATGCGCAGATGCGCAGCGGACCGGGAACCAGGAAGAGTTATGGCGTCCTGGAACGCAGAAGCGTTCCACATGTCGCAACACACACGGAATAAAAACAGGGGGAAACAAACAACATACACAAACTTGTCTGCCGTGAGAGAGGAGGTGAATAAAATCTTCAGACCTTGCCAGCCGAGGATTCCTGCGACATCCGATCTGGTACTCTGGGGCCACATCCCTTCCACCATAGGGGTATTTTCCAGCCCTGAAACCACTCGCCCGCTCATAGCTGGGCCCTGGGTGCACCGCAGTAACAGTACCGATCAATCCAAGCAAGCCACATCCTGGACATCGCACAGAATTGCATGATGAAGGTCCACGTGAGGAGGACAAAAAAGAACACCTGTCTGTGGAGGTGAGCTCAAATTTATGGGTAAGGAGTCCTATAGCTGTGGAGAGGAGGCAGGGTTAACCCACACGTAGTCTGCCATGGAGTCTGTCAGGAAATAATATTTACTTGTTTTAACATTTTTTTTACATCTCTTCCTGGTTTCTCACCTAGGAGAAATAATGTCATACATTCCATGAATTTTCATGGGCATTATTTTTCATCTGGGGGGGAACGGGCTTTCTCAGCTAAGCACACCCTCCGGTTTGCATGCCTGACCTAAGGGCAGATGAATTCCAGGAAGTAAATGCTACATAAATCATCTGCTCTCATTTAAGATGACCATGGCTAAAAATGCTGGGGGGGGTTCAAAGTGATTTCTCAACAAAATAAAGATATATACTATATATACTGTATATTAGCAACTAAAAATAAATTAACAAAAATCTATAAAGTTACTAACAGGTGTAAAGCAGTTATAGGTGCCTGTACACATCCGCAGCAACTTTCAGTGCCTCCACTCTCCCCGAATGTAGCACCATTCTGTACAGACGAACCTTCAGCACTTCTTGGTAGTGTCAAAGTCTGCCTGTTCCTCCCTGCTTGCCATTATTTTGCTATTGGAAAGTGAGACACTTTGAAGAAGTGAGCAGGTAAACCCTGATACTACCAGGATGTGTTGGGCCTGTGTCTAATCAGAACACCTCTATATTTAAGTTGAGTTGGGGCACTGAATACTAAAGCAGGTATGTATACCTGTAGGTGGCTCTTACTATCTAAACAGTGATGCCTTCTTACAAAATAAACAATGTGCCCACCTCCAAAAATGTATTTCGGATTTTAATGGCAAGATATTTTATATTTTTTGACAATGGCAATATGCATCTTTCACTCCAACAAACAAACTTATTGATAAAAGCCAAAGTGCGCTCATGCTCTCACCATAATTTGGTGTACAAATAAAATAAAGAATAATCATAATAAGGATGAAGGACTAATAATAGTCTACTGCTTTGGTTTTAGACTTGTTGAAGAACTGAAACTAAACAATCCAGATTTTCCTGATGTTAGCAGTGGCATATATGTTCACGAAGTTGTGCCCAATTCACCAGCTCAGAGGTAAGAATCCAAAACTATGCTGTGATGGCTTATTTAGAAACATGGGCTGAGCCTAAAATTGAGTTAATTAAAAACCCCATTGCAGTTAAAACTTATTTCTTATTGATGATAGAACTGGAAAGTGGTAAACCTCTGGTGGGTTTTTATTGCTGTTCTGTTTCCCAACTAGGAAGATTTTTCTCTCTTTCCTTTTACAGTGACACCTAAAAAGGAAGTGAGGTGGATGGTGGTGATTGAGTGACTTAAATGCCTCTCAATTTTTGCACGCTACCATTTGGCAAGAATTGAGATGGGATTATATGTCCTGTTATTTTAGCCTTCTGTCAGGGGTCTGTGATGATAACATTGGAAAGGCTCTTACCTACTCCCAGTATAGGCTGCTGGCTGGGTAGAAGATCCTTCACTACTTCTGCACTGTTCAGATTAGTGAGGAAAGATTTTTTTAAATTTTTTGACAGGGAGATGAGGCGGATATGTCTTGGGTAATCATGTACCTGTGAAAATAAAAAAAGGAAGCACTCACAACGCCACATCCGTAAATTAAGAGGGAACAAAAAACGGGGTACTTGGAAAAGTAACCCTGAGTCGGACTTTATAGGCACAGAAAACAATGGAGAAGTAGAAAAAATATTACAATATTTATTGAAAAAAATACATGATATACATTGAGCATTCAAAAAGTGGGTTAAAAATCATAAAGAAATGATACAAGGTATACAGTGAGCCCTTGTGCGTCAACGCGTTTCACCGTTAGGCTTCATTAGGACACGTTCAGGGTTCAAAGATAGTAAAAGAGAAAGCGGATCTCAATGTCTTGCAGCAAAGTCAGCCTTATACATAGATATCCAATAACAGTGATATATAGAGATGCCTTCCAACACAGAGACTAATTCCAGTAGTCTGTATACAGGTAATTAAAGACGACTAGCTCTGCTAGAGTATATTGATCACAAATCGTGACTGGATAATATCCAAACAGGGGCAAAGCGATACGGCAAAAGAGGGGGGAGAGAGAGAATGCAGGGCAAATAGCCCAACTGTAGAACACTCAAGCCATAAGCCTAGAATCCACTTCAGGGCTACAGGGCACAGGTTAGTGTGCATAGACAGAAAACTCTGTTGTCATCAAAATCACACACCCCCCAGGAAAGGTTTTAAAGTTTAAAATCTTTCCTGTGAAACTGGAGGATGTTTGGTCAGCTGGTACCACTGAAAATTAAGGCAAGACGGAACTCTAAAGCTGTCTGTAATGGAATGTGTCTTTGTAACCTCCTTCGTGAACCATCTAGTATATCAGCCACAATAAACCACGTTGGAATGCATTGATATGGCGTCTTCCCCATGTAATGCTGTACCTGAGTCAGTGTTGGCACTGATTATAAAGTATATTCAGAAAGTTTGATTAGTGATATGGGTATTGTTATGTGCTTTCTAAATACCAGTAATTATTTTGCTCTATGGATCACTGAAAACTAGTAAACACTATACCCAACCTTGTGGTCTAACTACAACATTATAGGGTGTTCTTAATAGAAAGACTGAAAAAGGCTGGGTAGGCCTATCAACTATTGGAAATGATCAAGTTTATAGTTTAGTGATTAACCCATTTTATCATTTCATCAGAGGTGGGATCAAAGACGGGGACATCATTGTGAAGGTTAATGGGCGACCACTGATGACATCTACTGATTTGCACACTGCTGTAATGAATGAATCACCTTTACTACTTGAAGTTAGAAGAGGGAATGATGACCTTCTGTTTAACATAGAACCTGACGTTTCGATGTAATGAAAAAAGAAAAACAATATATAAAACATTTATACAAGTCAGAACATTAAGCTCACAAAGTCAAAATCCACCTAATGGAAAGTTCTAAGAACATTGCCTCAGTACGATCAGATGTTCTTTTGAAAAGCATAAGGCATATTTTCCACTGAAACACTCGGAAATGCAGCTGGTGCCAACTATGGAAGGACTGGGTCTGGCAAGAGAACTGTCTTTTTCTGGTTTTTATTCAATGGACATGGAATAGTTGCAGTAAATGTTCTGCACAACAACAAAAAATACCTCTTTTGGAGTCAGTGACTATATTCCTCCTGGTGGGTTAATTGACAATTTGAGCTGTGTCTGTACTGTACGTTATGAACGAAGAACTTGCAGGTCAGTTGAAAATTTCAAAGTTTTTTTTATCATAAGAGGTACAGAGACAACTAAGGAGTAGAAGAAGTGTGGACACATATGACTTTCCTTAGGCTGTAGAATAGATTTTTTCTATACAAAAATATATAAACACCACTGTACAATGTACAAAATTAAGCAAAACACCAAAATATAACATTACATAAATCATCTTCAATTCAATCCAATAAATAGATGTTGGTATAGCAACTGGTTACAAGACCTAGTAGTTTTTGCCTTGTAAAGGCTTGTTTAAATGCCCCCTCCGCAGCAACTTATGTTTATCTTTCCCTCTCTTACCTACTGGTACCTCCAGGTGTGACAAAACATATGACTCACTTCTCTTCCTCTCATATGACAATGTTGGTAAAAGACAATTGGCATGATTTTTGAGGGTGGGAAGAGGAGTCCTTAGCCCCAAATTCAGAGACGTAAAACGTACACAAGGTTTAAGCTATACAATATCCCGCCTTTAAAATGCTACCACTCCAGTGGCCCTCCATTCAGTTTAGCAGAAAGAAAATACCTTTTTTGCCATGTGGTCATGTGATCACAAAGCCCCATCTCTTCTATGAGGAGGTACAACAATGGAGCTGAATCGAAAAGAGCATTGATGCCACCCAGTTGCGTTCACTGCTTTAGGCATTGCCAGAGAGAAAAGGGGTTCCCTCGGACCAGCCAAACATTTGCACAGAGGAAATGGAGCTGTGCATAGAAAGACAAAAGGTATTTTAGATAAAATGTGTGCAGGACAATAGGGAACACTAGGGAGACAGAATTTAAAAGGCGGTGTGGTGTATTGCCAAACTCCTACTTTAATTTCCTCACTCTTGGTGGATGAATGGATCAAAGAAAGGTGCATTTGTGCTGTTGGGTCATCCTCTAACTGGGGGGTAGTGATCTGCAAAGTATTGTATATCTTAATTTAAAAAAACTTTTAGAAAAAAGAAACAACTATTTGTATTATTCTTTAACACAATACCACAAAGTCTTTATTGATTTACTCTAGAAATGGCTGCCTCCTCTGTGTTTTGCAGGCAACACAAATGAGTTGAATTTTGTAAAATCATGTGAATCAGGATATCAAAGGACCAGTATTCTATTGTTAACCCTCTTATAAAATTGTCTAAGAATAGTTTCTACCTTGAGTAATGAATATAACAGGTATAAAAAATAAGAATCAAAAATAGCTACTGTACCCTCATAAACTTTGGATGACAAAATGTGGAAGCACTCTTCATGTGACATCTGTTTTATGGAAGCTTTATGCCGTGTACATACGGTTGGACCTTTCAACGGGCAAACCTCCGTCGGAATTTCCAACGGAAAAATAGAGAACCTGCTCTCTAAGTCCGTCGGAAATTCCAGCAGGAAAAGTCCGATGGGGCATACACACGGTCGGAATATCCGATGAAAAGCTCCCATCAGACTTTTTCCATCAGAAATTCCGACCGTGTGGCGACATTAGCGTCCATGCACACTGGGCTTAAAAATTGCTGCTTCTACAGGAGTTTTGCGTCTTTGCCTGTAGAAGCAGCTCAATGTTATCCTATGTGTCCATGCACATTAGGATGATTTGAGGCATATTTTGAGCTCAGCATGTAGAGGCAGAACAAAAAAAAACCTTCTGGTATGCATTTTTGAAAGGAGTTTACTGGCAGAAAAACGCTCCCAAACACCTGTACAAAAATGTTCCCCATCAGCAATTTTTTTCCCCAAAAGAACTAGTATTGTTTTATGCTCAGTGTGCATAAACCCTTATGCCGCGTACACACGATTGGAATTTCTGACAACAAATGTTCGATGTGAGCTTTTGGTCGGAAATTCCGACTGTGTGTAAGCTCCATCGGACATTTGCTGTCGGAATTTCCGACAACAAATGATTGAGAGCTGGTTCTCAATTTTTCCGACCAAAAAAAATTATTGTCGGAAATTACGACCGTGTGTAGCCATTTCTGACGCACAAAAGTGCTGCCCATGCTCAGAATCAATTCGACGCATGCTCGGAATCATTGTACTTAACTTTTCTCGGCTCGCCGTAGTGTTGTACGTCTCTGCGTTCTTGACCATCGGAATTTCCGAGCAACATTTGTGCGACCGTGTGTGTGTGCAAGACAAGTTTGAGCCAACATCCATCGGAAAAAAAAACATGGTTTTGTTGTCGGAAATTCCGATCGTATGTATGCGGCATTAGAGTTAAGGTGACACTACTGAATAGTCAGCTCTAGCTTGATGTCACTTGCCAAAAGCCCCTTCACTGAGATGATATGACCAATGCTCCAGTTTTTTGGTCTACTGACCAGCATCAGTAGAGGGAGAGAAGGGAGTTCTAAGATTCTGAAAAGGTAAGCATGTCTGGTGAGATTGTATATTTAATACTCATAGTTTTGTAGAAATGGGGGGGGGGTTCATAGCACTCATACACCCAAACCCCATCTCATTCAGCTTTATTTAGTCTGTTTCTGTAAAAATCAGAGATAGCCAAAGGCATTGCATAGATGAGTCAACCAGTTAATAAGGTTTTTTAGCTAGTCAGAAAACAAAATAGAAACGTTTATCACATCTGGGGCTAGCCATACCTTTAGAAAAAATAAAATGGCATTTTTAGATTTGGCCAATCCACCCAACCCCACTTGTGTTATTCTGAGCTTAACGATCTAATAATTAGTATTAGTGCTATTTTTATAATCTACTGATGCGATTATTGGTGCACTTGGGTAATATTTCTACAGCTATCAGGTCCACTTTAAATAAATAGGTACTTTGGACCATATGCTACGGAAATTCCATCAGAATCTAGTCTTTCTAGAATATATCGCATGATTCTTATAGAATTAATGACTTATAAATGCGCAGTAAACACATCTTGTGCAAAGTCATATGGGTACCCATCAGTGCCTTGATCCACAGGAAAATCCTTCTACTTTATGCAGGTAATTTTCTATGTATTTTGTGTACTGTATATATTTCTGCTGTAAAAAAATAAAGTTTATATACTGTATAAAAGTGTGTCATGTGATTTTTGGAAAACCATTTTTTTTCACTTATTTCACGTATTGTTAGATGTCAAATTTAAGATGCAAATTGATAGATTACTGCCACAGGCTGGTGTGGATCCAGTGTGTCACCAGTGGTAGACATAAGCAAAAGTTTAAGGAGAGTTTTCTTGTCCCTAGGAACTTAATGCAGAGCTGTTTGGCATTGCCAAGTTGCAGCCCTGATGTTTGCCCCCTAGATAGAGTTGAAGATCTTACAGGGAACCGGGCAAAGCATAGTTCCCATGCAAGCCAAGGTCTTGGTTCAGGCATAGTCATAGAATATAGACGATGGCCAGCCATAGAAAATGAACCAGAAAAAACAAAAAACTTTATTATGGTATAAGGTCAAGTTATCAGAAACCAAACGCAGGATGAGTCCATAACAGAATAACATATAAAGATATGAGATACAGTATATAGGTTGAATGACCAAACTCAGACATTATAAAACTGGAACCTTTGCTAAGGTAGGGTGCAAGTTCACTGAACTGACAGACAATATCTGCCATACAGCATTTGTGCCAGGATCAGGCGATCAGGTGTAAGCATACATCAACGAGCATACAGTGCCTGAAACCACTAAGAAGACACAGAGAAGAAGTTGAGTTGCCACACAAGATGTCAGCACTTATTTTGCAGTTTTTGAAAGCTACAGGTTATTTTTTTTAAAACTCTAATGCCGCGTACACACGACCGTTTTTAATGTCGTTGAAAAAAACAACGTTTTTCTCGACGTGATTCTTCTGAAGCCTGCCTTGCCTACACACTATCAGCAAAAAAAATGCTTGAGAAAAGCGTGGTGACGTACGAAATGTACGACGGCACTATAAAGGGGAAGTTCCATTCGGATGGCACCACCCTTTGGGCTGCTTTTGCTGATCCTCGTGTTAGTAAATTTGGTGAGACACGATTCACGCTTTTCAGCCTTGTGCTCTTCAGTCTGTTACAGCGTGACGAATGTGCTATCTCCATTATGAAAGCTAGTTTTACCAGAACGAGCACTCCCGTCTCATCATTTGCTTCTGAGCATGCGCGTTTTTTCACGTCGTTAAAGCCTACTTACACACGGCCGTTTTTCATGACGAGAAAAACGACGACGTAAAAAACGACAAGAAAAATTAGAGAATGTTCCAAATTTTTAATGCCCATTTTTCACGTCGTGAAAAATGCTCTGGAGCCCACACACAATCGTTTTTAATGACCAAATTAAAAAATTGCATTTTTCTCGTCATGAAAAACGGTTGTGTGTACGTGGCATAAGTGCTATTGAGGACAGCCAAGTGCTTTTTCATGTAAAATGCCAAATAGAATCTCCCCATGATAACAAAAAGAAAAAAAAAATGAGAAAGAAAACATCTACTGCTTCTGTTTTTTCCTGATTTACAAAAATTGGAGAAAGTAAAATGAGCAACAACTCCACTTTTGTTCCAGCTTTTTTTTCTCTCCGTTTGTGAGGGTGTTGGCTGTCGAAGAGCTGTTATTCTGCTTTTCTACTGAAAGAAAAGGATGCAAATGCAATAAATCGATTTAGTGTTTTCAGAGGCTCCTTGTCTCATAACATCCTGTTTTTGATGAGATCAGTGGTCATCAGCAATAATGAGAAAAAAAATCATAAGCAAATAGCACACGAGTTGGGCAGAATTAATGAGGTCTTTGTTACATGTCCTATAAGTGTAAATTACAACTTGGTTTGGTAACGATTAAAAACATTTTCACGAGTAACCCACTGGGTGCTGTGGTTTTCCTTCCATCCTATACATTAGGGGTCTTGCTGGCCACATTTGACATGTTACAAGATTTTACCCGGCGCCTAGCTAGGTTCAGTGGTGTATCCCCAATGTTCACTGATTGAAAATTAAGGTCAACAGAGACTTCCTGTGGTCTCTGCTTCTAACCTAAGGGTGGACTCTGATGGGGACCCTGATGTAGGAGGGACCCTGATATAAGGGGGTCTCTAATGGGGAACTTGATGTTAGGGGGGTCGCTAATGAGAAACCTGATGTACAGGGGCTCTGATAGGGACCATTATGTAAGTGGGGAATTTTTTCGATCTGTAAATTTGTAAAATATATAATGTGGCCCTCATACAAAAAATTTAGGATACCCCTGCTCTACATCATTGCAGGAGGCAGGGGTCAGTGGAAGAGACCTTTTTTTTTGGAAGGTTTGCAGTGTTTTTTTTCCTAAACTTTGATTGGCACTTTCCAAGCTAACGTAACTGTAGTGTAATTGCAGAAAACAAAAACCTACAACATTGTATTTCTGTAGTGTGAAACAATTCTGTAGTGTGAGTCCACATTCCCATTGATAGTTATACACATGTTGAAATCAAGAATAAATCGTAGCTGCATGTGGCTAATTCTTCAAAGAATGGCATATCTGTCCATTTTTAAAGCAGGCGCAGACATAGTATAGTTTCCAATTATAATAAAATAGGTAGGACAACAGCAATTTAACCTAATCATAGAGTACAGGACACAGGCTATATATTCATACACTTTGGATTGGGCCGGGTTCACACTGGTACGAAAAACGCTCCGACATTGGGAGCTCATGCCGCATGAGGTGTGAAAATCAATGCTTCCCTATGGGAGCCGTCTTAACTGGTCCGACGCAAGTCGGTCAGACTTTGAAAATGCTCCTTTGAAATTGATCCTACTTCAGCCCATTAAATATCATTGAAGTCGGATCAAAGTCTGATCGCCGTCTTGCCTGATCCGACTTTGGTATGCGACTTGTGCTTGGATGATCTTGAAGGGGAACTCTACGCCAAATAAAAAAAAAAACGCCATGGGTTCCCCCTCTAAGAGCATACCAGGCCCTTCGGTCTGGTATGGACTTTAAGGGGAAGCCCCAACGCCAAAAAAAAGGCGTGGGGTCCCCCCAAAATCCATACCGGACCTTTATCAGAGCACACAGCCCGGCCCGTCAGGAAAGGGGGTGGGAATGAGCGAGCGCCCCCCCCTCCTGAACCATACCAGGCCACATGCCCTCAACATGGGGGGGTGGGTGCTTTGGGGCAGGGGGATCCCTGCGCCCCCCTACCCCTCAGCACCATATCCCCATGTTGATGAGGACAAGGGGCTCTTTCTGACAACCCTGGCCGTTGGTTGTCGGGGTCTGCGGGCGGGGGGCTTACCGGAATCTGGGAGCCCCCTTTAATAGGGGGACCCCCAGATCCCAGCACCCAACCCTATGTCAATGAGAATGGGGTACGGAAAAAAAGTGTCAAAAATAAAACACTATACACAGGTTTTTAAAGTCATTTATTAGGTAGCTCCGGGGGTCTCTTCCGACTTCTTTTCCCCTCTCCGGCTCTTCTTTGCTCGCTCTCTCCGGTTCTTCTCCCTCTGACTTCTGCTGGGTCTCCTCCGCTTCTGCTCTTTTGCTCGCACTTGCCCGGTCTTCTCCGCTGTCTTCTTCCCTCTGCTCTTCTTCCGATGTTGACACAACGCTCTCCCCCGCTCTAATGCCTGGTGTATGTGTATATACATGTAGCTCCCTCACCCTTGCTACTCCGGATTCACATTTTGTTATTAAATGGGAATCTACTGGTTTTGTTTCTTTGGGTCTGCAGCAATTACCTCCCACGAGTGGATCTTCAGCTCTGCTGTCTAGGTACACCAATATCTTCCAGGAATAAGGCCAATGTCCACACATGAGTAAAACCTAATCAGCAAGGCTTTATTCTTTTTCCACTTTGAGTTAACTTAAAATAAGCAA
The DNA here is from genome assembly GCA_029206835.1 of Rana muscosa. Lineage (NCBI taxonomy): Eukaryota > Metazoa > Chordata > Amphibia > Anura > Ranidae > Rana > Rana muscosa. The sequence goes on from CM055116.1 coordinate 110,821,483, forward strand.
GAGCAGAAAAGTTGAAAGACGTAGGGGAAGGTTCAGGCATGCAACACTTAAATCCAGTATCTACACTCTTCGCCACTCAAGCCTGAGTGGGTATTGCTCACCCGGATAGTCCCTATGAGAGCGGTCCTAGCAGCCGGGATGGAGCACGGATGTCAGAGATGATGAATCCCCCTCTAGGCAGGCCTCTCCCTGAGACAGCAGTACCGTTGCTAGTCTCTGCCAGGACTGTGCTTCCCCTGGAACTCCTTTCCTAAAGATGAGCCCCCTACAAACGGGTAGCCTGAGATCCTTCTCTGAAGTGTAGACCCTTGTCAGCAGTGCTGGGCCTACAATGCAGCAACAGGGCCTCAGGCTGAAGGTGCCCAAGGCCTAAGCACACTAGCGCACCCTGTGCCATGCGGGCCATGAGGAACACTTACTGGACCAGAGGTCCCCCCTGAAAGCCTTGGGGTCCCCCTGGAATTGCCTCACGCCAAATGGCATCTGCCCCTTCTGTACCCTCCCCCAGCATGCATAGCAGGCAGACCATGCCCACTGCACAGCTGCCGAGAGAGGACACCCAAGGTGCCGCGACACCCCCGCAGTCCAGCCTGTGCCGGCGGCAACAGTGCCACCCGCAGGCAAAGGAGAACAAAACTGCCGGGCAGCATCACACCCAGATCAGAACAACAATTGAAACATAATTGGTCTGAGCCCAACTAATGGCCTGGACCGCCCTTAAATTTCCACATAGCGCCCCCAAATATTGGGGGGGGGGTGCTACACACACATATATATATATATATATATAGAGAGAGAGAGAGAGAGATTTCTATCTCTCTCTCTCTCTGTGTGTATATATATATATATATATATATATATATATATACATACATACAGTATATTGCAGAAACACACAGTCTGATGCCGCGTACAGACGCCCGTTTTTAATGTCATTAAAAAAAACGACGTTTTTCTCGACGTGATTTTTCGTGTTTCCTCTCAAGCCTGCCTTGCCTACACACTATCGTGAAAAAAAATGCTTGAGAAAAGCGCAGTGACGTACAACACGTACAACGGCACTATAAAGGGGAAGTTCTATTCGCATGGAGCCACCCTTTGGGACGCTTTTGCTGATCCTCGTGTTATTAAAGTTTGGTGAGAGCCGATTCGCGCTTTTCAGCCTCGTGCTCTTCAGTCCGTTACAACGTGACGAATGTGCTATCTCCATTACGAACACTAGTTTTACCAGAAGGAGCGCTCCCGTCTCTTGATTCTGAGCATGCGTGGTTTTTTTTCCCTCGTAAAAGCCTACACACTACCGTTTTTCATGACGTTAAAAAGAACGATGTGAAAAACGACGTGAAAAAATAGAGCAGGTTCTAATTTTTTTTAGGCCATTTTTCTCGTCGTTAAAAATGCTCTGGAGCCTACACACGATCGTTTTTAGTTATCAATTTAAAAAATTGCATTTTTCACACCATGAAAAACGGTCGTGTGTACGCGGCATTAGAAATAAATGTTAACAAACATTTTAAAATTTATTAAAACATGGACAATGTCAGTAGGGCAGTGGATGGTGTCAGAAGAGCAGTATATGTGTCAAAAGTTTTTTAGCTTTGTAATTTTTATTTTTTTTAGGAGCCCCGTTGGGGGGCATTGGTGAAATATCTGGGGTCTAGACAGACCCCTGATGTCTTACTTTTGAAACAGACAGGGATTCCCAAGTCCCCATCAGTGAATGAATGGAAAGTGCTCTGTGCTGAGCAGCTTTCTGTTCATTCACAAAACTGAAGCATAGTAAACATAGTGGGGGCCCAGGCAGCAAGGAGAGTCTGCGTCAAATGGGTGATTAGGGTGTGCCAGGGACACCCTATATGCCCCCTGCACTGCCTGTGGTGCAACCTCAATAATACCTTGGGACCTGGACCCGAACCCCATGCTATGAGGATGGCGTGTAATGTTGCTTCAGGCACTGGATTCTAGTTGGTTGCTCACCTCAGCACTGAGTACAACAGGAAAGTTAGCCATTTGTAAAGTAGTACATCTCCCAGCTGCACTGTGATTCTGTCTACCCCTAAAGTACACAGTATTGACATAGTGTTCAGTGAGAGGAACCACAGTGCACAGTGGTGGACCAAGATTTTGACACACCTGGAAGTGTCAAATGCCAAGATTCTGCTGGAGGCCATAGCTCATGAAGATGGAACCAAGGACTTGCTGCCCACTAAAGAGGTAAGTAATAAGCGTCTTCTTCTGCAGACTGTTTGCTTTCCTATTTTAATGTACGATGACAAACAGGGATTGTCCTGGAAATAAGGGACAACTGGCTACAAAGCTTTCCTTCTTATAAAGCTTGCAGCATTAATGGTAGAACAAAGTTTTGCAACAGTCATGGGTTTGTGGGGTACAGCCACCTTACCAGTTGGAGGAGTCTGTGCCTTTTCGGCATAAACAGTTAAAGGTCGGAAAAGTCACACCACGTTCTTTCATGCAGCTTTCTTCTACCACAGCTGTGTAAACATCTGCAGACATGAATGAAAAGGTTATGGTGAGAGGAGACATATAAACAAACTGAGTTTAGCCAAGGTGCAGATGTATTACTCATTCTTCCTGCATTCATCAGTTTGGTCGCAGGATGTGCACCAAGTAATGTGCATCACATTTACAGGATCACGATTAAATGGGTAGGCAATCCATCTTTAACCACTTCATGACCACCCAAAGTAGATTTACATCACTCTTCATTAAGTAGGCTGCCATTTTTAAAGCTTGACTCCAGCCAAACAGCTAAATACACATATAAAGTACATACAAGGTTGCTGTTTTACAAATTATTTGTTTTACTGTTCATCCAGTGCTGAGATTAACACAGCTCTACCTCGCAGTATAACCCTGTCTGGCAGGCCAGGAGTCCTGAATTTTCTTTGCTGAAGTTTAGCAGCATTTACAGGTCTTGACCCTCCCCCAGGAGGTGACTGGACAGTGAAAAGAGAAGCAGCAGACTGATTAGCTAGCTATTCTGTCACTCTGCTCTCTAATCCTATCAGCATGTCCCTTGTTAGTACATAAACACTGCAGTACAACCAATTGGCTCCTTGTACTGCTTCTTCTTTCCGCAGTCTGAGCTCTGCTATACGTGAACTGCAGGAGGATGATTCCAGGTTAAATTTAGGTGCATACAATGCTTTCATTAAAAAAAATATTTAATTTTGTATTAAAGTGGATGTAAACTCAATTCATGAAATTTGAGCTGGGCACATATATCTGCAGTATTTTGTTATCTCTCTATAAAGAGCTAAGTCCCATAGCTCTCTCCTGAACTGTTCCTCTGTTATCAGCCTGATAACGCCTGACAAATTCTCTGACACATCAGATAAAAGCAGCCTGAAATTTCTGTCAGGGGAGGTTGCTAAAATAGATTAGCAGGGAGCTGGTCCTGTTACAAAACACCTCTGAGAGTCTCTGCCTATGATGAGAGGGGGTGTGTGCCTTTCCTCCTATCAGGAATTTTAGCTACCTTGGCTGTATGCCCAGACATCACACTTAAACAGGAAGAGAACATTTCCTAACACAATCTGAACTTTCTAAACAGTATATAAATGTGAAGACAGCAGATATACATGTAAAACTTATGTAGGGAGATTTGGTTCATCCCTGTGTATCATCTGAGGCTGTTCACTTCACTGGGTGTATGGAGGGTTTACAGTCAACAAGCTGCATTATATAACTTTTACATCTGGCAGGAGTTTAGCTTTATTAGCCAAAGCTTCCTTAAAAAGGAACTGCAGTCTGCTCACATAATTTGGAATAAAAACATCTTTGCCATTCTGAAGCTCCCCTCCAATCACTTTGCATATTGTTTTATATATACTGTGATTCTGTACTTGCCAAATATGCTGCAGAAATCTCCCCCTACTGAGTCTGGCTGCAATCATTTTAACTGTGGGCAGCTGAAGATGCTGTCTGTTCACTTCCTGGATTTATACAGACACACAGAGGCACACCTCCAGCTCTACAGCACTCATTGGCCCTCCTGTGACTCATCCCCCCTCCCTTCCTGGCAAACCCCTATGAGAGTGAGAGAGAGAGCTGTGCATGATGTTATAAGCCTAGGCTAATGACCAGACAAGAAACAGGAAGTGGGCTGTATAACAAAATGTATTAATGGAAATAGTGGTAATGGTGTGCAGTGGATAATGTATATACAGAATGATATTAAAAAATAAACCAAAAATCGAGCATTAGCCCAATTTACAGTCATTTGAGAATACCTTTCTCTAATTTTTCAAGGGCACTGCAATAGATGGTGTGATTTTCTTTCCTGCTACACTTTGTTGATGGGGGAATCCCTCCTGCAGGGCTATTGTGTTCTCCCAGAGGGGGGGGGGGGGGCGGGCAGATGGGAGAACACACAGTGATTATTGCTAGCCGCTGGCAATAATGGCATGAAAAATCTGTCAGGCTGGTTGTATCCAAGTTGATCGATCAACTTGGGTACAATCAGCATGCCTGTACAAGGAAGGTAAAGATCTTACGCAGTGTGGGTACTACAGACCAATCTCACTATTAAATGTAGACTAGAATTTTTTTACAAAAATTCTTGCTACACGACTGCAGCAATATCTACCTTCCTTGATCCATGTAGACCAGGTGGGGTTTGTTCCAACAAGAGAAGCGCGAGACAACACCATTCAAGTTTTAAATCTGATCCATGTGGCAAATACTTCTACGAACCTGTGTGTATTACTAGGATTGGACACGGAGAAAGCATTTGACTGGGTCAACTGGCAATTTATGTTCGCGGTTTTATGACATATAGGCCTGGCAGATATTATGCTTCGTTGGATCGCAAGCATTTATACCTCCCGGAGAGCACAGGTTAAAGTGAATGGTGTTTTGTCTCCTTTGTTTAAGGTCACTAATGGTACTAGGCAGGGGTACCCACTCTCACCCCTTATTTTTGCTCTTTCATTGGAGCCTTTTCTCTGTAGGGTCCATTTAAACCCGGACATACAGGGATTAGTGGTTGAAGGGGTGCAGCATAAGATTTCGGCCTATGCGGACAATATGCTTTTTTCATTGGTTAATCCGATAGTGTCCCTTTCTAATTTATTTCATGAATTGGAGACTTATAGTTCTTTATCTTATCTTATGATCAATCTTTCTAAATAAGAAGGGAGTGGCAATTTCTACTCCCCAACTTCGGACTTTAAAACGTAGTTTTAAATTTAAATAGTCAGATTTAACCTTAAAGTATTTGGGTACCTTTATACCTACGGATCTTACGTGTATTTCTGATCTTAATTTTCTTCCACTTTTACATAGAGTACACTCCCAGATGGAGGCATGGCACACAGGGTTCCATTCTTGGTTTGGGAGATGTAACATTATTAAAATTAGTATTTTACAGTTACTTCTTACTGAGTTTATCTGGGCGCATAAACACCCAAGGATTGGGAGATCTTTGCTGATTCTCTCTAAAAGTTTTGAAGGTCTAGCTGTTCCTGACCTCCATAGATACTATCAAGCAATCCACTTAGGATGCTTGATTGATTGGAATAGACATAGAGATTTAAAAATATGTCCAAATTTAGAACACGCACATGTAGTGTGTTGTTTAATAGAGCTCTGTGGTGTTATAATGCCCTTCCACCCTCTCTCAATATACCTCCACTCATTGGGCCGACGACACGACTGTGTTTTTGGCTTTTCTCTAACGGTAGGTTGTCCTCAGTGGATTCCCCGTTGTTCCCGATATCGGGTAACCCATGTTTTGCCTCGGGGTTGCGGAAGGGAGTCTTTAGTACATTGATTGAACTGGGACATTACCAGGCCTCTCATTCATATCAATTGGATTTATGGCGAGCTGTACAGATAAAACATTTTTCATATACTTTGCCTACTCCTAGCAGTTTCGATTGCAACTTGTCTCCATTTGAAGAAAAATTTATTGAGCGAGGCCAATTCCCTCATGCCCTCTCGAAGATGTACTCATTGTTGGTTTCACCTTTGGAAGATTACCAGTTACCTTTTCTGAAGAGATGGGAGGTAGATCTGGGTAGAACTTTTTCAAAAGGACAAGGTACTAAAATAATATATTTTACATTTAAATCTTCAATATGTACGAAAGCACAGGAAACTCATTTTAAGATACTCTCCCAATGGTATCGGACTCCGTCCTTTTTGCATAGGTGTTTCCCCAGTATCTCGGATCGATGTTGGTGCTGCCAAGGGGAAAGCGGGACAATGTTGCATATCTTTTGGTCCTGTTAGAAGATAAGGAAGCAAAGGGGTTTAGAAGATTGTTCAAAAATGTACTAATTATAAAATTCCAGAAGATTTGGCTTTTTTTTTTTCCTGCACGTTTCTCAAATCCCCGCCCAAACATATAAGAAATCTATTCTTTGTCATCTTTTGAATGCAGCTAAATCCTGTACTTCCCTTTCCTGGAAGCAGACGTAGCCCCCTTCTGTAGAATTGTGGCATAGGAAGGTGGAGGAGTTGAACCATATGGAGGATTTGGTCCTGACAACCGGGCAGAAGCGAGAGAATTACATAGAAACTTGGTCCCTATGGAATAGGGGTATTTATTCAGAGGAAGGAAAGACTCTCATAGTTTATTGAAAGATTGCCTTTGGTTTATGTATCCTTGAAATCCAGCTTCTGAATGATATTTTCTTTTGTTCATCCATATTTTATTGTATTTTTTCCCCCTTCCCCCCCCCCTTTTTTTTGTTTTTGTTTCTTGTATTTAATAAAAAAAAGAGAACGTTTGGGCAGCCAGTTTTACGCTTTCCTTTGGTGACTAGTTGAAAAGGGGAATTTCCCTTTCTCAAGTCACTGGAAGGAAGGGTCATATATGCAATTGAATGTATACTTGGAAGCTTTGTTGAGGTTTGTATAGATTCAGTCTTCAGTTACCATAATGATTGTACTTTATATACTGGTGTACTGTAATGTCTGCATTACTGTTTTATTGATATGAATTTGCCTGACTAATTCAAAATAAATATTTGAAAAAATAAATAAAAAAATCTGTGTAATTTATTTTATAATTTTCCAACCACCTATAGGTCAAACTTCTGTTTCCAACATAGCAAACCTAAAGCATACAGTAAATACAAATACTTAAATCATTGTTGATTATTTAATATAGTGCAAAGTAATCGCAGTGCATATGAAGGAGGCAAAGTCTGATCTAAAGCTTTATTCTATATAAACAGTATTGTGCAAAAGTTTTAGGCAAGTGTGAAAAAATGCCGTAAATTAAGAATGCTTTCAGAAATAGTAGTTAATGCTTTCAGTAATAGAAATAGAGGCTTTAATAGTTTATTTTGTATCAATTAATAAAAAAAGTAAATGGATAGATAACAAATCCAAATCAAATCAAATCAATATTTGGTGTGAACACCCTTCAAAACATCAGCAATTTTTCTAGGTATACTTGCACACAGTTTTTGAAGGAACTTGTCACGTAGATTGTTCCAAACATTTTGGAGAACTAACCACAGAACTTCTGTGGTTGTAAAACAATGGAAATGCTAGCGAGCAGGGTAATTGTATAAGTAGCAGACAATAATGGATGATTAATCTAAAAAGTCCAGGGGAAGGGAATTAAAAAGTCCATGATGAAGATGGATGACAATTCTTAAATGGTGAATCTTGAGAGGAAGATACGCACTGAGGACACAGCTTTTCTCTGGAGTGAAGCCAGCTCTGGGATGCAACATAAAGAAAAAACAGAAAAGCGCCTCTGAGTGCAATGTTTAATGTACAATGGCAGGAAGTTATCAAACACTTACATAAAGGTAAGGGAAGGTAAGCTCATCTGGGACAGAACCCCACGGGGAACAGTCTGTAGCGCCTCCGGTATGAGAGTATAACCGCCGCGATGGCCGTGGTAAATCAGGAAGAAGCTGGCAAGTCCTGTGTTGTTCTGGGTAAGCCTGATTGAATCAGCTTGGAGCGCAGCGCCAGTAGGCATGTGACATCACCGGGGTGACAGATGAACCACAGCGCATGCTCTGAAACGCGTTGTGGTTCTCCCCTCTCCCCGGTGACGTCACACACCTACTGGCGCTGCACTCCAAGCTGATTCCATCAAGCTTACCCGGAACAACACAGGACTCGCTGGCCTTTTGGCAAACAAACTGCCTCCTGCTACAGCCAAATATTTCAATATTTTGATTCATCAGTCCAGAGCACCTGCTACCATTTTTCTGCACCCCAGTACTTATGTTTTCGTGCATAGGATGTGAAAACAAGGCCAAGCTAACTATGCACTGAAACATACAGAGTTACTTGCAGTTTCATGAGAAGGGGGTATATATAGCACCTCTTTTACTAGGAGGCTGGCTGTAGCTCAAGTAGCTGGCTACAGGGATTCCCAGAAAGGCTCCAACAAGGGTGCAGGGTTGAAGATGGACCTTTCCCCCTTGTTTTCCCATTAACTAATTTGGCACTAAGTGTGGGTTACATGAGAGGACTACCCCCAGGTGCGTTCTTCTGGGCTGCGCTAGGCACTTGGTATAGGGTCACTGCATTACACATGGGGTACCTTTACTCTGTATCATTACCATCAGTGCCCTGGAACAAGGCTGAGGCTGCCGGGGGGAATACTTTACCTTAAGGCAGGCCTCTACTTTTAGAGATGAACATACACCGTGTACCCTTGCACTGTAACTGCTTCTCCAGTTAACTCTCAGGTCTCCATGACAATGTACACCTTCTCTGTAACTTGCATTTAGGAGGGACATGCTGAGCATTGTCCACATCCACCTGTTCAGCGTATCACCGCTACCTCACTCCCAGTAATGGAACGGGGTCCCACTCTGCACCTAGCATGGGCTCCATGCGTGCACTTTACTTTCTTTAATTCTTCTGTACCTGTTACAGGCTGGGGACCTCTGTGGCGCGAGTCCGCTCTAGTTGCTATTGCACACAGACTGCTCATGGAGAGAGTGCTGACAACAACTCCCTCCCTGCATGAGGCTATTCCACCTGCCTCATGCAAACACTTCACGACAGGCTGCTTAGTAAATATTCCTTAGGTAACCACTTGTATCTGCACACTACTTCAACTTTAGTACTGATGTCTCTATACCCCAAAGTACCTCAGTGTCCCAAACTGTAGAAAGGTGTTGGTTACTTGCTTTACAGCCCTTAAATAACTTCAGTCTAGGCTGGAACAAGGTTTCAAAGCTTTACTTAGAAAAGTGCAAAGATATCTCAGAGTCCAACATGTAAGAACAATATTTCTCCTAAAACCCTATTTCTAACTCAGGCTATGTGCTGCCCTGGCATACCTGCAAAAAGTAGAGTCCATGTACGATTAAGAGATCCAAAAGTGGCATTTTCCAGGGCTGGTTTCTTCAAGGATGAATCCCAGGGCCTGATGAACTTCAACACGATGGCAGTAGCAAGCAACACTCTTCCACGCCGGGTACAGTTTCTTGATCTTCTCCCTCATTTGTCTCTTACAGGCTCTGGGCCTTTATGCTCAGGGGGGGACCTTCTTCTCCAGACCACTGTCCCTCTGTTATATAACAGAACCAGTGGGTCAGACCCAAAGATAACCCGCCAAAACCAAAGAAGCGGGAAATGCATTAACCCTTATCATCCTATTCCAGGACATAACCCAACTGACATAATTTTAACCCACTTACAAGGGTAGGATTGGAAGAATCTTTGGTCTGGAGATTCATGTGGCTGAAGACAATGGCACTCCACTGGAAGTGCACTACAGGGCTGGCACAATGTCCGCCACAGTGACTGGGGCTTGAGCAGCAGCAGCAGATGGATGCTCTTGCTGGATGCTTTACTGGCTGCCTGCACCCCAGACATAGCAATAAAAGTGCCCCATTGTACGTGGTCTCTCCAAGCAAAGAATGGCAGGAGGAGCTGGAAATTATATCCCTAGGTGTGTCCAGAAGTTTGGGGAATGAGGTGAGCCCAGAGATTGTGCAGAATGAAGTTAAAGGAGCCTAAACTCAGCACTGAGGAAGGTGAGTAAAGGGGCTCTCTACTACAGTGTCACCATCTTGTCATCCCCTATAAAGTAGATGGCAAGACAGAGCGTCAGCATTAGGATCCAACCAAGTGGAGTGAGAGGAGGAGGAAGTTGACCTCATCCATGTGTTGCTGCTTCTTCACCTTGAGTCACAAGCTGGGACTGTGCATGACCAAGCTCTATTGCTTTAACTTTAGTATAGAAAAGTGAGGTCAGATTCTGACAGTGCTGTCTGGTAGGGATATCTGGATTTGAAAGTAAATTTTGGGCAGGCTATAGTTCACACTTACACATTTCGACTATGAATGAAGCGGTTTATCTTCTCTTACACTTTTGGGGTATGCTATATGACCAAATTTATGATGTTAAAAGCAAAGGTGGGTGGGGGGGGGGGAAACATTCCTGACCTTTGGAATAAAAATACAAGAGTCCTTTAATATATTGCATAATATCCTTACAACATGCTATCATTTAGTTGTCTGTTTTATGTTTCGTAATATTAAATTCTCTCTGACAAGCTCTTAACCTTAAATTGGAAGTTGCATACAGAGAAATTCATAACTGCTGCTTGGAATACTTATGTATGTCAACGCTAGAGCTGATTATCCGTAGAATGTTTACAGAAATCAGATAAAACTTATTGAATTTAATTGAATTTTACACGGTCCAGAAACATTCTTTTTTTTATAGATATTGAAAAACTGATAATACTATTTTTGTTTTAAAATAACTTCTTCGCATGCTATTTCTGTTGGATGTGATACAAATAGGACAGTTAAGCTGGCTATAGATGGGTCTTTTTTTGTTGGTCAGCCTGAGGGCCAATAAAAAAAAGCAAACAGATTCCCCCATCTACACAAGCTAGGTGGATGGAGGAAATCTCTACCCTGCGTTATTGTAATCTGACAGTGGGGACCCCTCCTGCAGCTGATTGGCTTCTGCAGCTCACTGAATGATATTTTCATCAAAAGTTTGATTGATCTACGGACAGCTTTAGGCTTCAAGCACACTGGCTGTTTTTACCACTGCTACTAGGGGCGTATGGCGATTTTTTGTTCAGCCTCTAAACACCCTTGCATGTTAGCCTATGTGTTCATGCACATACAGGGGGTCCCCGGGTTACAAACAAGATAGGGACTGTATGTTTGTTCTTAAGTTGAATTTGTTTGTAAGTCGGAACAGGTAAATTTTTTAGGGGTAGCTCCAGCCAAAAAAATACTTTTTATACTTTTCGGGTAACATAGGGAAGGGTTATCACCCCTGTAACATTTGTTTTGCTGTCTGTGCCCCTGTTCAGAAGATTTCACCTCACTTTCCATCCCAATGACAAATGGATTTTGAAAATTTTTGGTTGTTAGGGAAACATGGACTGGTGATAAATCTCCAGTGGAGACACCTTTTTCCCATAAAAATGCTTACAGGAGTGAATTTCCCTTCCTAGGGGGAGATTTCCTCTCACTTCCTGTTGTCTCCCTCCGTTTGTAAGTAGGAGTCGTTTGTAAGTCGGGTGTTTGTAAGTAGGGGACCGCCTGTATAGGCATTTAGAGGCAGAAAAAATAAATAAAAAAAAGACTACTAGCGCGTCTAGCAGCAACAGCGTTTTGGCAGAAAAAATGCTTGATGCATGTAAACACGTGTAAACGCATTTAAACACACATTAATGATAGGCACATTTAGTAATTTATTTCAACGGGCAGAATAAATTATTTATCTCAGCAAAAAAATAAAAATTAACACCCAAGCTTTTGAGACGCCAATACGTGGTACGTGTGTTTACAAACATCAAGCATTTTACTCTGCCAAAATGCCTCTGTCAGGAGGAAAGCCATCTAGGAGAGCTGGGCAAATGCCCTGTGTGCATGAGACCTTAAGCCTCATACACACAATCGGACTTCCATCTGACTTTTCTGTGGATTTTGGTCAAAAGGGCATTGGCCGTGAACTTGTTCTGCATACACACGGCAGAACAATTTCAGCCAACATTCACCAAATCATGTGGTTTTTCAGCTCTTTAGCGCCACACTTTGGGCAACTTCTGCTATTGTTGTCTGATGTTTAGCATTGGTTTTAAGCATGCGTGTTTGTAATTTGGATTTTAGTTCTGTAGTGACCAGATCTATTGGGCTGGAGCACCCCTCCCCCTCTTCATTACCTCTTATTAGTGGCCACCAGTACATAGGAGGAATCCCTTCAGTTCTCCCATATAGAGGAGTTTATCTCCCAAGGTTGAAACACTAGGTTCTTTCATTCTATTAACAGGTTAGGACCCACTAATTTGGGGTACTTTGTCGCAGTTTGTGGGCTTAGCACTATATGACCATATAGTGTGACCAAACCCTGTATTTTTGAATATGTTCAGGTGTTTTTAACTAGCCTTGCAGGATAAATGTAATTTTTGCATGTGTGCGCTATAATCTGTTTTGTACTGTCTTTGGTCTTATAGCAGCACCATCTTAGATGTATAGCATTTTTAGGGTGTGCCCCCCCAAGTATGTCTTTGTCTCTGCTGCCTTAGACATCATTACTTCATTATGTGTACATTGAGAACTTATTAAAACAACAAGGCCTTGCTATACCAGTTTAAAGCTGAGTTCTAGGCAGAAATAAAAGACAGAAATTGATGAAGCAATGTCATCATGAATATATCATTACATGTATTTTTAAATGCCAGCAGTGTATGTACCTGACTTTGACCTGATGCAAGTATGCTTAAAGGAAAAAAGTAGAGTGACACAGAGAGAGATGAACTCCCCACTGTGCTGCTTCTCTTTTTAATGTCCAGTCACAGGTCACAGGCTGTTGCAGGTCCATGATAATCTTGTGTAGCACTACCCCCGTAGGAGCTGCTGGTTAGTTTTGGGTTTTGCACGTTACCTCTTCAGCTTCGTTGTCCGGGTAGGAAAGTCTGTAGTAATGCAATGTCCACACAGATGTAAAACCTTAAACAGTCAGGCTTTATTTTCTTATGCAGTAAACGTTGAGAAAGTAGAAGGTATAGAAGAGTAGGGAAAGGTTCAGGCACTCGCCACAAAAATACACAGGTGTCAGCTCAAAGTCACTCACCACTCTCAATGTTAAGCCCCGTACACACGGTCGGACTTTTGCCCAACAAACTTCGTTTTGAGCAAGTTGAACCAACAATCCGACCGTGTGTACGCTCCATCGGACAAACTTAATTTGTTTTTTTTTGCTTTTCATCGGACAAAAGTTCGGTCTGTAAACGGACAAACTTTTGCCCAACAAAAGTCAGATGGAGCAAAGTCCGACCGTGTGTACAGAAAACCATCGGACTTTTGTCCTAGGTACGAACGCGCATGCTCCGAAGCAATGAACAGCCGGGAGCCTTCAGTCTTGTAAAACTAGCGTTCGTTATGGAGATTTCACATTCGTGACGCGGCAATTATGAACTATTTTAATACAGCGCACATTTTTAGGATTGTTTACAATGCCCTAATAATCCAAAAAGCATTTTATCTGTTGATACCGACGGAATTAATTAAAAACAACGTCTTTCCTCTTTCTTGAATGTTTTTTTGTGTAATATTTTAGAATGACATAATATATAGTCTGTATTGTTTCTATTTAGCACAACCACATTATCCCCCATGTATTTGATGCTGAAACTACAAGCTACTATATTTGTGTCCCTTAATATTGAGAAAAATTTACCTGCCTACTCCCAAACAGAAAATATTATGATAAAAAACAAAATTCATATTTGTGCAAGCATTTTATTTGCTTTAGTAAATCAAAGAAAACATAAATACTAATGGCATATACTATAATTCTATAAACAGGAAGGCAGCAATCAATCAATTTGGTGGAAATGGCGAGGCCTCTGTACCCCAGAGCATACAAATCTTAAATTAATGTTGGAATTGGTCACCAGAGGAAAACATACAACAGGGAGCTCAAATAAGCTTGTGAACTAAAAAAGATGGGGAGCAGCAGCAGAAGACATATCTGTCCCCAGGCTGTGGTACTCCAGCAAGGGGCTGGTATTTGTGGCATACCAGACTGAACCACGTACATTGCTTTCCACACTTCCATCCACATCAGCTGAGGCCATTTTGGTATAGTGGGCATTCCCAACTCAACTCAAATAAGTTTTTTTATATTTCTGGGTGACCCCCTAAAATTGGTTAGTAAAACTAAAATTATACTCATAAATACTACTAAATGTTTAGTAGCCCCTAAACTCCCCAGACCACTGGCCTTGTTGGGGATCCTGGGTCTGATGTGGCCACTGACCCCCATGTTGCTGGGGTGGGTTGGCTTGCTGGGGTGGGTGTGCTTGCTGGGGTGGGTGGGTTTGCTGGGGTGGGTAGGTTGGATGGAGTGTGTAGGTTGGATGGGGTGGGTAGTTTGGATGGGGTGGGTAGGTTTGAAGTTGAGAAGCTGTGTGCTCCAAATCACACAGATGTGTTTTAGGGGTTAGCTCCTGTTTCCTTGCCTTGCTGAGGAGCTGGATGATGAGCCCCTCACATAGCTCCCTTTGCTCCACATCAACCTCCCTCAGCTTGTTGGCTGTAAAACACCCAAACCCTTCTGCACTATCGGGTGCCGTGGTGATGACTGCAGTAGCCCTATGAAGGAACTATGCAGTGGCCTCATCAAGGTGGTGCCTCTTCCTGGCCCTTTTGCTAGGAGGGCGCAGGGTAGGCACTCTGGACTCAGTGCTTTGGCTGCTGGGCCCGGCCTCGTCTTGTGGCAAAGTTTCCTGGGTCTGAAAAATCAACATAATTACTAAATTATTTAGTAGTAGGACACATTTTCACAACACATTTTAGCATCCTTTGTTTCTCAAAAATAGAATGTCTTCAAAAAGCAAAGGCTATCATTGTGACTCCAGCATTTATCCTTTTTTTTTAAATATTTTGTTTCATAATTTTTGATTTTTCTCATTTCTAATCACTGAATTTCGTGCATAATTTTTGAGGCATCATAACAACACATTTACCTCACTTTCTAAAATATTGTATATTTTGTACAATGCTATACCTGTGGCAAGCTGAGCTCCTCCTCCTCCTCTTCCTCTTGTGTAGGATCCGCCTCAGTATCAGTGGCCTCAGCTGATGTGGAGGGTAGTGTGGAGGGTAGCGTTAAAATATGCCTGCGTGGCACAGTCTGTTCCTTCAAAAATCCCAGGCTTGAGAAGTACCACAGCTTGGGGACATAACGTCTTCTGCTGCTGCTCCCGATCTCTTGGATTCCTCGATCTTCTTGATCTCCCTGTTGAACATACTCCTGAGGCCTCCAATTTTTGTCTTCATCGTTGTCTCGTCTGCCCTGGGGTACACAGTCTTCGTCAATTCCACCAATTGATCGATTGCTGCCTGCCTTTTGTTTTTATTCGAATAATCCTTATGTTTCACCTGCCACAGACAGGCATGATTCCGGTAGTTTCCTATGAAGTCAGCCATGAATTTTGGGCTATTCAGAACTGTCCCCTTCATTCTTTATCAAATTTGATCAGATGGCTGCAAGAAAGAACACAAGACAAACCAATCTTTTTTAGCTTCTAGCTCATAACCTGCTTAGAATATAGGCCTTTATGCAGGCCCGCCATCATTATTTTTTGCTCCCCTTAACCAGCTTCAGGCATGTGCCCCCTGGAGCCTAGGTGAACCGGGGGGGGGCCTTCCGCCCATTTTTTAAAAGTGGGGGCTGCTGACGCATCTATTATTTTAGATTGCGGTGGGTTTGGATGCTGATGAACAAGTAAATTAAAAGGGTGTGATTCCATCCTGTGCCCTGGGGACCTCCAGGCAGGTCCGCCATCAGGGGGGTACAGGCAGTACACCTGTAAGGGTCCCGGAGGTCCCCAGGGCCCCGGATGGCAACCCCCCCTTTTTCTGGTTCTTTTCGATTCGTCAGCACCCAAAGCCCCTTGACCTCAACAATTTGCGGCGGCACCTCCCCCCCCCCGATTTTCAATTCGTGGCACCCCCCCGCTTCTCAATTCGTGGCACCCCCCGCCTCTCTTTTTGTGGCGGCCGCAAACCCCCCCGGTTCTCCTCTGCTCCAGGGGGACCATGCCTGAAGCTGTGTAAGGGGCCCCAAAATTACTGATGGCGGCCCTGCCTCCAGGACCCTTACAGGTGTACTGCCTGTACCCCCCTGTTGGCAGCCCTGCCTTTAGGTAATTCAAATATTGTCATTAGGCCCCATGCACATGAGACGCTGCTCAACGCGCATTCATAGGCATTAGTACACTTTTTCTAACTGCCCCAGCACTCATTCAATGTTATGCTATGTGTCCATTGCACACACTGTCACAATGTTGTCACGTACCTTTCTTTCGACTATGCGATCGTCTGAGTTTAGTTTCCGAAAGGTTACGTTCCAGCTTCCGGTACGGCGAACGATCGTTCGGGATTTTTATACCCTGCGCATGCGTCAAACTCCGCTCTCAGTACGTCATGACGCTGGGGCGTGCCAACATACTTTTTTCTGCATGCGACATAACGGCGGAACATTCGTGAGGGAGAACAAGATGGATGCCGCACCGAAAACGAACAGGCCCCGCGGTGGTGAATATAGAAAACACAAGGCCACCCCCATGAGCAAGGGGGAGATGGTGAGGATCTTTGACAAGTATGACTACGATTGTAAGCAGGAGAACTATGACAGGCCCAACAGCCATAAAGACTATATTTTGGAGAAGGTCATCGCGGTATTGGATCGTGAATATGGCGTACAACGTACGAAAGATCAAATTAGGAAAAGATGGTCTGATTTAAAACACAGAGAGAAAAAACAGTTGGACTCCATTCACAGCATCATCATCAAAAGAAGTAAGCCAAATTCCTGACTGTAGTAATTATCTTTATGTTGGAATTAGCTGGCTTTCCTTTTTTTTTTAAACAAAAAAATTATGTTGGAAATAATTTTTAAGTTTCAGTTAATGCATATATGTTTGAAAAAACGTATTTTTTATGACTCCCCATTTTTAGAGCAATAATTAAGATACTGTATCTAATGATATTCACAGGAAAAAGGCACAGAGTAGTGATGAGCCGAACACCCCCGGGTTCGGTTCGCACCAGAACCCGCGAACGGACCGAAAGTTCGCGCGAACATTAGAACCCTATTAAATACAATGGATGCGAACGTTCGGATTCTAAAGTGCTAATTATAACGACTATTATCCATGTTATTGTCCGAAACAGAGTTTGGGAACCCGGCTTTTGCACCAGGGGACATGTATCAATGCAAAAATAAGTTTTAAAAACGGACGTTTTCCGGGAGCAGTCATTTTAATGATGCATAAAGTGAAAAAAAAAAAGTCAAATATTCCTTTAAATATTGTACCTGGGGGGTGTCTAAAGTATGCCTGTGAAGTGCCACGTGTTTCCCGTGTTTAGAACTGTCCCTGCACAAAATAACATTTCTAAAGGAAAAAAAGCCATTTAAAACTGCTTGCGGCTTTAATGCAATGTCTGGTCCCGGTAATATGGATGAAAATCTTTAGGAAAAATGGCATAGCTACCCCATCAACCCCCCCCCCCTTACCCCAGCCCATTACCAGCCCCTTTGGGTCTTGTATGGATATTAAGGGGAACCCCGCACACAAAATAAAAAAGGACCTATATACTCTAAACAGCCGTATACAGGCGGTGCATACAAGACAGGGACTGTAGGTTTGTTCTTATGTAGAATCTGTTTATAATTTTGAACAGCTGCATTGTTTAAGTGGAGCTCCATGGCAAATTCCTTTTTTTTAGCTTTTTGTAAAACATAGGGAACGGTTATCACCCCTGTCACATTTTTTTTGCTGTCTGTGCCCCTGTTCAGAACATTTCACCTCACTTTGCGTCCCAATGACAACTGTTTTTGAAATGTGGTGTTTTGATTGAAACAAGGATTGGTGATAAAGCATCAGTAGAGAGGAGACACCTTTCTCCCATATTAATTCTTACAGGAGAGAATTTTCCTTCCAAGGGGTAGATTTCCTCTCACTTCCTGTTGTCTTCTTCCGTTTGCAAGTAGTAGTAGTTTGTAAGTTGGATGTTTGAAAGTAGGGACCTTCCGTATATACTCTGCAGAAATTGGCCCTTTAGGTGTTGGAGTTGGCACAACACTGAAAGCACTCACAGTTATTCTTGGTGGGTGCTGGAACGCCCTGCTGTCAAGTATAATATCAGGAATTGTAATAACATATAATTGTTGATCAGTGGTAGTAAAAATTGGGCCTTTGATGGTGGTGCTGGTGCCACAACACTGTAAGGCCTGACAGTTACTCTTGGTGGGGGCGCAGCAATGGTCCCTGCTGTGAATTATTAGATCAATAATTATAATTGCATGCCCCTGTTGAACAGGGGCTGAAAAATTGGGCCTTTGGTGGTGGTGGTGGTGGTGGTGATGGTGGTGCTGGTGCCACAACACTGTAAGGCCTGACAGTTACTCTTGGTGGGCGCAGCAATGGGCCCTGCTGTGAATTATTAGATCAATAATTATAATTGCATGCCCCTGTTGAACAGGGGCTGAAAAATTGGGCCTTAGGCAGTGGTGGCACAACACTGCAACCCCTCACAGATACTGTACTTGGAGCACAGCAATGAGGCCTGTTGCAAAGTATTGCATCAAAAATTTTAATTACACGCCCCTGTTAAACAGGGGCTGAAAAATTGGGCCTTAGCCACTGGTGGCACAACACTGCAACCCCTCACAGATACTGTACTTGGAGCACAGCAATGAGGCCTGTTGCAAAGTATTGCATCAAAAATTTTAATTACACGCCCCTGTTAAACAGGGGCTGAAAAATTGGGCCTTAGCCACTGGTGGCGTCACCCATAAACCAAAATGATCTTCCAAGCTATCATCGTTAATCGTATCATTGAGGAGGAGGAGGAGGATAGCCAGACAACATAACAGCACAGGCACTCAGCATCAGCATCAGTCTTGAAGGGATGTGACATTTTAAAATCAATTAGTCTGTTATATCAGCATCTGGTGTGTGGTAGCTGGTGGTGATCCAAGACTGGTTCATCTTGATGAAAGTCAGTCGATCAACCGAGTCGGTGGACAGGCGCACCCTGTGATTCGTGACAAATCCTCCAGCAGCACTGAATGTGCGTTCCGAAAGAACGCTGGATGCAGGACAGGCCAGTAGCTCAATTGCATACTGTGCAAGCTCTGGCCAGTGATCCATCCTCAAGACCCAGTAAGCCAGAGGATTTTCGGTGGGGAAGGTGTCCAAGTCTGACCTTGCCCCTAGGTATTCCTGCACCATGTATATCAGACGCTGGCGATGGTTGCTGGAACCGATCATAGTTTGGGGCTGCGGACTAAAGAATTGTCTGAACGCATCGGTCAGACGGCCACCTTCCCCACCGCTCCTTCTTTGACTGACCGAAGCCTCAGCAACTCGTTGTCCAGGACCAGGAGTTTGTAACCTCCCAGTCTCTGGGAACACGTTGCACAGATCTTTCTGCAAGGCCTCCCGGAGTTGTCTCATCCTCTGCTCCCTCTGCGACGGTACGATAAGGTCCGCAACCTTACCCTTGTACCGTGGATCAAGGAGAGTGGCCAGCCAGTAATGGTCCCTCTCCTTGATCCGAAGAATACGAGGATCCTTCCGCAGACTTTGCAGGATCAGGGAGGCCATGCAGCGTAGGTTAGCTGAGGCATTCAGTCCGGAGTCCTCTGGGTCACTAAGGACGACATGATCCGCAGCCACCTCCTCCCAGCCACGTACAAGTCCACTGGTTTCTTGGGACTGTAAATCATCCCTAAAAGACTGCTGCTGATGATGCTGAGTGCCAGCCTCCACCTCCATGCTGACACAATCCTCCTCCTCCTCCTCCTCCTCTTCCTGTGCGATGGGTGGGACAGAAGGAACACTGTCTGGGTAAAGGGGGCCTTGAGAGGCAAGGAAGTCCTCCTCTTCCTGCCTCTGTTCTGCCTCAAGTGCCCTGTCTATTATTCCACGCAGCGTATGCTCCAACAGGTGGACAAGAGGTACAGTGTCACTGATGCATGCACTGTCACTGCTCACCATCCTCGTGGCCTCCTCAAATGGTGCCAGGACAGTGCATGCATCCATGATCATGCCCCACTGGCGTGGTGAAAAAAACCCGAGCTCCCCTGACCCTGTCCTGGTGCCATAGTCGCACAGGTACTCATTGATGGCCCTCTGCTGCGTGTGCAGCCGCTGCAGCATGGCCAACGTTGAGTTCCACCTGGTGGGCATGTCACATATAAGGCGGTTCTTGGGCAGGTTCAACTCCTTTTGAAGCTCAGCCAGGCGAGCACTGGCATTATAAGATCTGCGGAAATGCACACAGACTTTCCTGGCCTGTCTCAGGACATCCCGTAAGCCCGGGTACCTGCCCAAGAACCGCTGCACCACCAGGTTAAGGACGTGAGCCATACAGGGCACATGGGTCAGTTGTCCCTGTCGGAGGGCGGAGAGGAGGTTGGTGCCATTGTCGCAAACCACCATTCCTGGCTTAAGCTGGCGTGGCGTCAACCACCTCTCGGCCTGCCCCTGCAGAGCAGACAGGACCTCTGCCCCAGTGTGGCTCCTGTCCCCCAAACACACCAGCGCAAGCACGGCATGGCATCTTTTTGCCTGCGTACTTGCGTAGCCCCTTGAACGCCTACGGAGCACCGCTGGTTCCGAGGACAAACCACAGGAAGAGGCCATGGAGGAAGAAGAAGAGGAGGGGGTGGAGGAGAGAGGTGTGTCACAACCAGTAGTAGCATTTTGGAGGCGTGGCGGTGGAACAACCTCCAACACTACTGCACCTTGTCCTGCATCCTTCCCAGCTGCCAAAAGAGTGACCCAATGGGCCGTGAAAGAAAGGTAACGTCCCTGTCCATGCCTGCTGGACCATGAGTCAGCGGTAATATGCACCTTACCGCTGACCGCCCTGTCCAGCGAGGCCAAGACATTGCCTTCCACATGCCTGTAGAGAGCCAGAATAGCCTTCCGTGCGAAAAAGTGTCGTTTGGGAACCTGCCACTGAGGAACCGCACATTGCACAAACTCACGGAAGGGGGCCGAGTCTACCAACTGAAAAGGCAGCAGTTGAAGCGCTAGCAATTTAGCCAAGCTAGCATTCAACCGCTGGGCACGTGGATGGCTGGGAGTGAACTTCTTTCGACGGTCCAGCAGCTGGGGCAGGGAAATTTGCCTGCTAGAATCGGACGTTGGTGTACTGCTAGCAGAGTGCCCGCAAGTAATTGCCTGTGACACACCTAATTCTACACCTTCATTCCTCTCAGAGCAGGTTTCAGAGAGGAGTGAAGGTATAGTGGGGTTGGAGATCCCAGCTGATGCAGTGCAAGAAGAGGTCAGCTTTGTTCTTTGGTGTGGGTCTTTAAGGTAGGCTTGCCAACGAGCTGCATGGCAGGTCAACATATGTCTGATCAAGCATGTGGTGCCCAAGCGGCTGATGTTTTGGCCACGCGATATACGCTTGAGACATATGTTGCAAACAGCAGCTGTGCGATCTGATGCACTCGCCTCAAAAAAGGCCCACACCAAAGAACTTTTTGAATGACGGGCAGAGGCAGCGCCCTGCACAGGCGGAGCTCTGCGGTGTGATTCCGTCGGTGTGCTGCCCATACGCTGGCCACTCAAGGGCATCCTGCCTCGTTGGAGATGTGCCTCCTCCTCATCCTCCTCCTCTCTCCTATTAGGCACCCACGTGGAGTCAGTGACCTCATCATCCCCTCCCTCCTCATCACTGGAGCCAATCTGGCAGTATGCTGCAGCTGCTGGAACATGACTGCCAGATTGGTGTCCTTCTTTGAGCATCCCCTCTCTCTGCTCTCACGCTGCTGCCTTCCTCTAGCTGGGTATCATCATCAGATCCTTCCAAACGCTGGGCATCCTCCTGGAGCATGTACCCAACACTGTGCTCAAACAGTTCGGGGGACTCCTCAGGAGGAGGGCATGGTGGGTCTAGGGAAGGATTGACTAATGAAGATAATGATACCAGAGAAGAGGACGCTTTGGCAGCTGCTTTGCCACTACCCTGAGCCTGGGTGAGAGAGGATGAGGAGGATGAGGTGGGCTTGGTCATCCACTCTACCAAGTCTTCGGCATGATGTGGCTCAACATGTCCAGCTGCCGAAAACAAGGACAAGCGTGTCCCATGGCCATGTGCTTATGACAATGCACCGCGTACACGACCAGCACTGTTGCCCCCAGACACAGAGCCTGCTTGCCCTCTTTTTTTGCCTCCTGACTGTCTGCCTCTCCTTGGTTGCCTTCCAGACATTTTAATGGATGGCCTGCAGGGAGATGGGAAAAACAGCAATAAGGGCTACCTTCAGGTGTATATTGTGCAGGAGGCTTAGCAACAATGACACGGACACTGTCCCCTGCCTATCCTTCTCTGTCCCTAAACACAAGGATTGAAAATATGGTTCAGCAAAAAAGTTTTAGAACACAATAGCACACTGACACTTTCCCTCACTGTAGCTCTCTGTCCCTCAACTCAAGGATTGAAAATATGGAACAGCAAAATTGTTTTAGAACAGAATAGCACACTGTCAGTTTCACTCACTGTACCTCTCTGTCCCTCAACTCAAGGATTGAAAATATGGAACAGCAAAATTGATTTAGAACAGAATAGCACACTGTCAGTTTCACTCACTGTACCTCTCTGTCCCTCAACTCAAGGATTGAAAATATGGTTCAGCAAAATAGTTTTAGAACACAATAGCACACTGAAACTTTCCCTCACTGTAGCTCTCTGTCCCTCAACTCAAGGATTGAAAATATGGTTCAGCAAAATAGTTTTAGAACACAATAGCACACTGACACTTTCCCTCACTGTACCTCTCTGTCCCTCAACTCAAGGATTGAAAATATGGTTCAGCAAAATAGTTTTAGAACACAATAGCACACTGACACTTTCCCTCACTGTAGCTCTCTGTCCCTCAACTCAAGGATTGAAAATATGGTTCAGCAAAATAGTTTTAGAACACAATAGCACACTGACACTTTCCCTCACTGTAGCTCTCTGTCCCTCAACTCAAGGATTGAAAATATGGTTCAGCAAAATAGTTTTAGAACACAATAGCACACTGACACTTTCCCTCACTGTAGCTCTCTGTCCCTCAACTCAAGGATTGAAAATATGGTTCAGCAAAATAGTTTTAGAACACAATAACACACTGACACTTTCCCTCACTGTAGCTCTCTGTCCCTCAACTCAAGGATTGAAAATATGGTTCAGCAAAATAGTTTTAGAACACAATAGCACACTGACACTTTCCCTCACTGTAGCTCTCTGTCCCTCAACTCAAGGATTGAAAATATGGTTCAGCAAAATAGTTTTAGAACACAATAGCACACTGACACTTTCCCTCACTGTAGCTCTCTGCCCCTCAACTCAAGGATTGAAAATATGGTTCAGCAAAATAGTTTTAGAACACAATAGCACACTGACACTTTCCCTCACTGTAGCTCTCTGTCCCTCAACTCAAGGATTGAAAATATGGTTCAGCAAAATAGTTTTAGAACACAATAGCACACTGACATTTTCCCTCACTGTAGCTCTCTGTCCCTCAACTCAAGGATTGAAAATATGGTTCAGCAAAATAGTTTTAGAACACAATAGCACACTGACACTTTCCCTCACTGTAGCTCTCTGTCCCTCAACTCAAGGATTGAAAATATGGTTCAGCAAAATAGTTTTAGAACACAATAGCACACTGACACTTTCCCTCACTGTAGCTCTCTGTCCCTCAACTCAAGGATTGAAAATATGGTTCAGCAAAATAGTTTTAGAACACAATAGCACACTGACACTTTCCCTCACTGTAGCTCTCTGTCCCACAACTCAAGGATTGAAAATATGGTTCAGCAAAATAGTTTTAGAACACAATAGCACACTGACACTTTCCCTCACTGTAGCTCTCTGTCCCTCAACTCAAGGATTGAAAATATGGTTCAGCAAAATAGTTTTAGAACACAATAGCACACTGACACTTTCCCTCACTGTAGCTCTCTGTCCCTCAACTCAAGGATTGAAAATATGGTTCAGCAAAATAGTTTTAGAACACAATAGCACACTGACACTTTCCCTCACTGTAGCTCTCTGTCCCTCAACTTAAGGATTGAAAATATGGTTCAGCAAAATAGTTTTAGAACACAATAGCACACTGACACTTTCCCTCACTGTAGCTCTTTGTCCCTCAACTCAAGGATTGAAAATATGGTTCAGCAAAATAGTTTTAGAACACAATAGCACACTGACACTTTCCCTCACTGTAGCTCTCTGTCCCTCAACTCAAGGATTGAAAATATGGTTCAGCAAAATAGTTTTAGAACACAATAGCACACTGACACTTTCCCTCACTGTAGCTCTCTGCCCCTCAACTCAAGGATTGAAAATATGGTTCAGCAAAATAGTTTTAGAACACAATAGCACACTGACACTTTCCCTCACTGTAGCTCTCTGTCCCTCAACTCAAGGATTGAAAATATGGTTCAGCAAAATAGTTTTAGAACACAATAGCACACTGACACTTTCCCTCACTGTAGCTCTCTGTCCCTCAACTCAAGGATTGAAAATATGGTTCAGCAAAATAGTTTTAGAACACAATAGCACACTGACACTTTCCCTCACTGTACCTCTCTGTCCCTACAAACAAGGATTAGCACAGAATAGCACACTGTCACTGACACTCTCCCTACCTATCCTTCTCTGTCCCTAAACACAAGGAATCCAGGATTAGTAAAGGAAAAAAAATGACACTATCCCTGCCTATGCTTCTCTTTCCCTGCTCCGGAACACACTACACAAGGCCGCCGCGCCTTAGTGTGTGGCCAATCATTGCTCTCCTCGCTGCCGGCGCTGTGATTGGCCAAGCATGCGGGGTCACAGTGCATGCTTGGCCAATCACAGCGCCTGGATGACACTGCGATGGCATAGTGCATTGTGGGCCGTTCGCGTCACTCGAATTAGGCGCGAACGGCCCAAATCGTTCGATCTTCGTCGAACGATCGAACAGCCGATGTTCGAGTCGAACGTATGTTCGACTCGAACACGAAGCTCATCCCTAGCACAGAGCACAGAGCAAGCCAGCAGACAAGGCTTCCCTTGGCCAGGCCCCAACAGGGAAGACAACAGTGCCTGCATCATCCACAAATCGTAAGTAAAACCTATAATAAAATAGCGCTTTCCTCCGACAGGGGATATTCTTGGTTGTCACAAGGACATGGTCTCATATAGTTAACTTTAATAAGGGGTATTTAATATTTAAGGTCTGCTGTGCGTATCATCACTGCACATTAAATGTCGCCTTTCAAGACTATAGATGGGTAGAGGAGAGGGCCTGGGGATCACAGTCACACAGAGTCACGCCTGATCGAATATTCATTATAGATCCCATAGGACACAAGAGTGTTGTTTGTCAAATGTCATTTTTGCTAGATCTTGGCATATTGGCTTTTTTCTCATCATTTGAAAGTACATCATCTAACCTTTACAATGCACATTAGTAATTTACAATTTGCTAATTGCGCATGATAGTCCACTAGGCTGGAGAAAACATTGTCACTAGTGCAAGGTTGGTCTCATAATTCTGCTCCAGGGATTCAAGTAAAATTTTGGATTTTTGGAGTGATTTTTTTTTGGTATATTTTTATCTTTTTTAGAGGAACGTGAGTGTGGTGAGCCCCAAAATTTGGAGGAGTGTGATCATGGAGCTGGACCCAGCAAAGAGCCTCCAGTGGACCTCACATCCCCAGACACAAGTCATGCAGAGGGTGGAGTAGTGCATCAACTAGAAGATGATTTAATCGAGCCTGTTGTTTGCCCCAGTAAGTATTTTGAACATATTGTTGTTTCTTTTAACAAGCCAAATCTACTTTGCACTACAATTGCACTGAAAGTGCACTTTCAAGTGCAGTCACTGTAGATCTGGGGGGGACATGCAAGGACCAAAAAAAACCATAATTTTTGCTTGCACATTATTGGATGCTAAAATCAGCAGAGCTTCCTCTAATTTCAGAGCTTCCCCTCAGAACTACAGCGATCTAGTGACTGTAGTTACAAGTGCATTTTCACTAGCACTTGTAGTGCAGAGTGGATTTCCCTTTAGTAAAACAACCCTATTGGCTTTAAATGTGTAGACAGTGTTTTTTTTTTAATTTAACTTGTTATCTTTTGTGGGCCGCTAACAAAGTGGCACAAAAATGCACTAAGTTAGGCCACTGTGCCCATTAAACGCAGCCACTGTGGCCAAAGGGCAACAGTTTGTCTACTAAAAATGCACCAATTTAGGCTAAACCTCCAGGCAGTTTACCCCCAGCCATGCATTTACCAGCCTTGGCTCATCGCTGTCCTTCTTCAGTACTAGATGTCTTCTCACACCCTCGATGTTGCTTGAGCCAATGAGGTTACTGGTCAGTGGCGTCACTAGGGTTGTTGTCACGCGTTGCCTCACAAAATGGTGTCCCCCCCTAACAACTCTAGTCCCCCTCAGTACAGACCCCCCTCAACTAACTACAGACCCCCCTCCCGCAGTATAGATCCGCCTCCCTCAGTAAATTCTTACCCACCTCAGTGCAGACCCCCCAGCAGTACAGACACCCCCTCAATTACAGCCCCCACCCCCTTGGTGCAAACCCATCCATAGTGCAGCCCCCCCCTACTTACATTACAGAGCAGCAGAATGACCATACACACATCGGTGTGACCCTCGAGCGTGGGCTCCGCCTCCTCCTCCTCTGTGGATGTAAACAGAGAGGAGGAGGGGGCGGCGTGTTCATTTTGCTACGCAGAGGGACACAAGCCGCGGCACAGGTCAGCGGGTGGGCGGTGTTAGCGTTGTGCCACTATCCATGGGTGTCACCCTGGTGCGGCCCGCCCCCCCCCCCCGCACCTTGCTCGCAACGCTGCTGTTACCGGTAACAATATACAATGATCATGATTGGCTGATGCATGTCATTGATTTTTATGTAAAAAGTTCAATGTGTGATACCTTGTCTACTATTTCTTTGTAAATTACAGTGTGAGGTCTTTTCAACAGGAAAGCCTATTCAGAGCCACTTGCTCTGATAGACACTTCCAAAACACAACCACTATTATAAATTAAGATGTCCTGTACTCAACAGGAGCCCAGCCATCAGAAGATTGTTTTGATGGGGCAACAAGACACAGATTCATGCAATGCATGTGTACCGGCCTCATCCCTCTCTCCCCTTCTCATACTCAGCTTGTCTTTCTTCGTCTAGGGGTCTCAGTGCTGGGGGGAGGGATGAGATACACCACGGCCCATGTCCTCCATAGCTAAGAGGTGAAGGCCAGAAGATTGGGTCTTGTGTAGGTGTCCTAGAGTCAAGTCCAGTACTTCGTCCCTGACTCTTTTGCTCCTAGTAAGCAGAGTTCCACACAGTGAATAGGTCCAACTCAGTTTTATTCTTCTTGGCAAACAACAAACAGTTTCTTCGACTGAGTAGTAATGGGGAATAGATCGAGGCACAATCCTTTCCCTTCTCCTGCTAACCACTGTGACATCACCAGTGGCGAATAGTCACGGCCACTGACTATATGAAGTAGAACATGAATTACCTTCGCTAGCACGGCCCCTGTCAGGGGAAGGAGATCCGTCCAAGGGAGAAACAGGAGGCCTCTCTGTCACCAGCAATGCTGCACTGGACTCTTCAGAGAAGTTCCGCACACTAGTCCTCACGAACTCAGACACGGGCACCCAAGGAGTTAGGGCCCCCCTCGGATTCCTCCACCCTCGCGGAACTCAGTCGAAGGTACTGACCCCAGGCATCCGCCATAGTACCTCACCCCAGGCTAAAGGTGCCTGGGATGGACTCCATCTCCGCTCCGGCCAGGCCAAGGGCACCTAGGCCTGGAGCACTGGAACGCCAGCACCCAAGCTGAAGGTGCTTGGGTGTGGCCGAGTCCTCCGACTCCCACTCCGAACTCTCAACTCTGAACCCCGTGGTAAGGGCGTCCGCCCCTTTTATCCCCTCTCCCTTTGCGTCACAGCGGGTTCCCCACCCCGCTGTACCAGCTCCAGGGGAGGACAAAAAGGTACAGTCTTGCAGTGTGAGTTCAGCTCCGGCCCAGGGCAACAGCGCCACCTGTGGACCGCAAGAAACCTTACACCACCAGAGTCCTCCAAGAACCAGAAAAAGGTCTCGGATCCCCTAGCAATTTGTGCATCTGGGTTACTCTACCACCCAGATGCCTCCCTTAAATTCAAACATCCGCTACACATGAATCTGTGTATTGTCTTTCAGTGGCGTTACAAGACAGAGTGGGGGCGTTTAGACGTTGCCATATATTGACGCAACACAACTGGTATATACATGTCTAGGGATTGGTTAAATTATATAAAAATTAAAAGCCAAACACAGAGGCAAACTAGGTAGTGCATTGAACATTTTCATGTATAAGGAGACAGGAGGTGCAATGAGATGGCAATGTTCCTAGGTAAACAATTGTGGGAGACACCAGGGACAAGATTCTATAGTAGCTACAGTGTGTACATTCCTAGTAGTGTAGGTGTCTGAAGAGCAAGCAGGTTTGGTAACCCTAATTTGATTCGAGGGAAGTATTTGCCACAATTGGCAGGGTTAATAATTTTAACATAATTCACTTTTGTAGGGCCACAGCCACTTGTCCTTGATTCCCATTTGTATATTTTCTATTTTTCAAAGGCCACGAACTACCAAGATGCACAATTGGTCGGATCACTGCTGATATTCTGCAGGCAATGACTGAACTTGAACAAATAAAGGAGGCTGCCACTGGTGTTTAGAGGCGTATGCAGGATTATGTTGACCTGTTAGAAAAATTTTAAGTTCTTTAGTTTTTGGATACTTTTTTGACTCTACTTTTAAGCATACAGTGCCTTGCGAAAGTATTCGGCCCCCATGAACTTTTCATCCTTTTGCCACATTTCAGGCTTCAAACATAAAGATATAAAATTTAATTTTTTTGTGACGAATCACCAACAAGTGGGACACAATTGTGAAGTGGAACGAAATCTATTGGATTTTTGAAACTTTTTTAACTAAGAAAAAAATGAAAAGTGGGGCGTGCAAAATTATTCGGCCCCCTTGCGTTAAGACTTTGTAGAGCCACCTTTTGCTGCGATTACAGCTGCAAGTCGCTTGGGGTATGTGTCTATCAGTTTTGCACATCGAGAGACTGAAATTCTTGCCCATTCTTCCTTGCAAAACAGCTCAAGCTCAGTGAGGTTGGATGGAGAGCGTTTGTGAACAGCAGTTTTCAGCTCTTTCCACAGATTCTCGATTGGATTCAGGTCTGGACTTTGACTTGGCCATTCTAACACCTGGATACGTTTATTTGTGAACCATTCCTTTGTAGATTTTGCTGTATGTTTGGGATCATTGTCTTGTTGGAAGATAAATCTCCGTCCCAGTCTCAGGTCTTTTGCAGACTCCAACAGGTTTTCATCCAGAATGGTCCTGTATTTGGCTGCATCCATCTTCCCCTCAATTTTAACCATCTTCCCTGTCCATGCTGAAGAAAAGCAGGTCCAAACCATGATGCTGCCACCATGTTTGACAGTGGGGATGGTGTGTTGAGGGTGATGAGCTGTGTTGCTTTTACGCCAAACATATCGTTTTGCATTGTGGCCAAAAAGTTCGATTTTGGTTTCATCGGGCCAGAGCACCTTCTTCCACATGTTTGGTGTGTCTCCCAGGTGGCTTGTGGCAAACTTTAGATGAGACTTTTTATGGATATCTTTGAGAAATGGCTTTCTTCTTGCCACTCTTCCATAAAGGCCAGATTTGTGCAGTGTACGACTGATTGTTGTCCTGTGGACAGACTCTCCCACCTCAGCTGTAGTTCTCTGCAGTTCATCCAGAGTGATCATGGGCCTCTTGGCTGCATCTCTGATCAGTCTTCTCCTTGTCTGAGCTGAAAGTTTAGAGGGACAGCCAGGTCTTGGTAGATTTGCAGTGGTCTGATACTCCTTCCATTTCAAAATGATCGCTTGCACAGTGCTCCTTGGGATGTTTAAAGCTTGGGAAATCTTTTTGTATCCAAATCCGGCTTTAAACTTCTCCACAACAGTATTACGGACCTGCCTGGTGTGTTCCTTGGTCTTCATGATGCTCTCTGCGCTTTCAACAGAACCCTGAGACTATCACAGAGCAGGTGCATTTATACAGAGACTTGATTACACACAGGTGGATTCTATTTATCACCATCAGTCATTTAGGACAACATTGGATCATTAAGAGATCCTCGCTGAACTTCTAGAGTGAGTTTGCTGCACTGAAAGTAAAGGGGCCGAATAATTTTGCACGCACCACTTTTCAGTTTTTTATTTGCTAAAAAAGTTTAAAATATCCAATAGATTTCATTCCACTTCACAATTGTGTCCCACTTGTTGGTGATTCGTCACAAAAAATTAAAATTTTATATCTTTATGTTTGAAGCCTGAAATGTGGCAAAAGGATGAAAAGTTCAAGGGGGCCGAATACTTTCGCAAGGCACTGTATACTATGATTCTTGATATGTTTAAAGAACAATAGTTCCATGTAATTGCTGGGATTTCTGAGTAGGAAAGAATAGTGCCATATGCTGTGTCTTTTAATGTGAATTGTCATGTGGAATCGCATGACAATTCACTTAAAGGGGTTGTAAATTAAACATTGTATTGTTTTAAAAATCTAACTGTACCTTACTGCAGCCCTCCTTCACTGACCTCATCCCTAAAATTTAATTAGAAATGTCATTAATTTGTCCTCTAATAATCAGCATTTAATGTTCTTCTGTCTGGAATGCGGGCCTTGCTCTCTGGTGTGGAGTGTCGTGCTCGCCCCCTCCCTTGGACTACAGGAGAGACAGGACGCTCTCTCTACCTAGCAAATTTCAAAAGGACCTGTGTTTTAGTGGTCGTCCTGACTCTCCTGTAGTCCAAGGGAGGGGGCGAGGCCGACACTCCACACCAGGGAGAAAGCCTTGCAATACTGTGTGGATTTACACACAGAAGGACACCAACTGAGGATTACTAGGAAGAAATAAGGACATATTTTTTTAAAAATCTAAGTGAAGGAGGACTGCACTAAGATAAAGGAAGATATTTAGTGTTTAAAAATGGGACCTTTTACAAACATTCTAAACCCCCAAAAAAATTGTGTTCAGGTTTGTAGTCAGTGTTTCTCCACCCGCCTTCTCTAGGTGCTTGACCACCCCCTTTAAGATTTAAGTGTAGTCACTATACACAACATCTTGGAGTATTTAAAATAAATCCAACTAAAAATATAGTGACAATAGTTACAAAGAGCTAAAATAATAAGACGAAATGCACCTGGAGAAGGAGAGATGGCAAACACTGTTCACAAAGTAAACTTTTTACTAATGTTTTGCATACTAGGGTATTTTTGCGAATACAAAAGAGAATACGGTTTGCCACCATGAGGATTGAAAATGTTATGAAAAACAGTGTGTGTTTCGAAAAGAAGCTTGAAATATTTTTACATACAAGTGCAGTGGCAAGTGCACTTGTATTTTTAAAAAAGTTTTTAGAGTTTTAAAAAACAGCACTGTGCACACATGTGCAAGCTGCCATTAACACAAAAACAGTCAGATCCCATGATGTCAGCTAGCACATGTGGACACAGTGGGCTTTGTTTACTAATGTCATAAGTGCCATTCAAAATTTTTCCCTCTTTAACATTTGTTGCATAAAGGTAGGAGCTCTTTACACCTGAGGAAGGCAATATATTCTCACGTTGAGAATCCAATGCGAAATGTCTCGTATGGCCTTTTTACTGAAGATTTGTAAATTTGTTAGGTAGTGATTTTGGGATGTGTATTGCTGTGCTTTCTAAAATACATGTTTACCCACCTCAAAGTTGAGAAGAAACCCAAAAAAAAAAAACATCAAATATTAAAGGTTGTTTTGTTGTTAAAGCAGAACCCAATTATTTTTGGGTGGTGAAAGTAAATATTTTGTATATTTCCTATGTGTGGCTTCTTATTTATATGATTAATAAGAACAGTATATTTGTTAAGTTGGTGTAGTTACATTGACAGTGTACTTAAAAATGGGTGTAGCAGAGCCACAGCACAACATAATACACTACATATGTCAAGGCAAGATTTTGAGCTAATACTTTACAATTCTTGTTTGGCAACTAAACTAAAATACGTAACAATTACATAAGAAGAATAATTCAAAATAATATACACATACAACAGTATTTCAAAGATATTGGGGTTTAATAAACAAAAAAAAGGGGATTATTAAACATTATCAACAAGATTTTCTTGCCAGGGCACTGCCCCACTACCCACAAAGTAGGCCTTATATTGTTTCCTCACAATATGGCCAGTTTGGGAGGAATGCCCAACTCCACCAGTTTGCAGAGCTGGCATCACTGGCTCTTCAGCTGCCATAACACCTGAGGTTGGATCTTGAGCCACTGTACCAATATAGTTTGTGCCATTTCTACGCAAATAATTATGTAGAATACAGCAACACAAGACTACATGGTTAATTTTATATTCCGCCATATTGATAGCGGTTAAAAAAAGGCGGAACCTGTTTACAAGAATTCCGAACGCATTCTCTACAACCCTCCTGGCACGGGAAAGCCGGTAGTTGTAGATGCGATGCTCTGGGGTCAAGTTCCTCATCGGAAAGGGCTTCATTAAATGAGGCTCCTGAGCAAATGCATCGTCGGCAAGAAATACAAAATTAAGGCCCTCAATATTGTCCTGGGCAGGGGGGGGTAAATTCAAAGTGCCATTCTGCAGGCGGTTATTGAACTCGGTGTGGAGCATCACCCCACCATCTGAATGCCGCCCATTGATCCCCACATCCAAATACAAGAACTCATAATTGGCTGAAACAAGGGCTAACAAAACAATACTGCAAAAGCCCTTATAATTAAAATAAAAAGAGCCAGAGTTGGGTGGGGGGATGATGCGCACATGTTCGCCATCAATGGTACCCCCACAGTTAGGGAAATTCCAGAAGTTTTGGAACTGGGCCGCCACATCCTGCCACTGCTGGGGAGTTGAAGGAAACTGAGAATAAAAAAAAATAAAAAATTATTACGACTTGAGCCTTGAAATTGCAAATTAGTTATCACACATATATTCTGGTGGCAAAATTAAAATATAAATATTTAAGCAGTATGTAATCCCAAAAAAACTCAGTTCTTATTATATGCTTCCTCACTCCCTCTGGTTGCACATTTTGGGAATTTGGGGGGGGGGGGGGGGTGATATTTTGGGGACAGGTAAGAACCCTCTCCACTTCCATTAAAGAGAAATGAGGAACAAATGAAGGTATATTTTACAAGCCACTCTGTTTCAAAAATATTGACAGCACAATGTGAAAATAATAATTATATCTAATTGTATATATAAATATTTATAATACATTAAATATCATTAAAAAACGTGATGAGTAACAATTAAAATTATACTACATGCTAGTGACTACATGCTTTGTAAAATTCAGGAAGAAACATATCTAAAGTTAAAAATTAATAGGGAGAATGGATTATTAAAAATGCATAAAAATAGTAGTTGGATCAGTTGATTATGCATTTTGGGGAGGGGAGGGAGGGTTCTAAACTATTTTGTGTAGACAAAAAAAAAAAAATATGGAAATAAATAATAATACTAATGTGACACAGTTTAGGGGGTGTTTAGGGTAATCCACTAACAAAATTTCCCTAAATAAAATATGCTCAAAATGTGGATGTGCCAAGGAAAGCATTCTGGGGAGGTAAGTGCTGACAAATATGCATGGAGGACAGGGAAAATAAACTAACAGCTACATAAAGGACATTCAGAGCAAAATACATTACTGGAAAACATGGAAGAAAACATACAGAATCAAAGAATAAATTCAAACAAGTATAAAGAATTGGAGATAAGATCACATTACATACCCGAATATAGTCCTTCTGCAGAACTTGGATTATGGCACAACATGTCTCCGGTATTATATGGCCAAGAGCCTGGGGAGAAATACCAGTTGTGAATTTTAGATCTTGGAGACTTCTCCCTGTCGCCAAGTAGCGCAGAGTGGCTATGAGCCTTTGCTCAGCAGGAATAGCACTCCTCATGCAGGTGTCCTGCTTCCTAATGTAGGGGGACAGCAAGGACAAAAGGTGCTGGAAGCATGAGTCAGACATCCTCAGATAGTTTCTAAAATCATTGGGATTATTCTCCCTCAGCTCCCTCAGCAACGTCATGTGGGAAAATTGGTTGCGTTGCTGCAACCAATTTTTGCTCCATATAGTCCTCCTCCTATCCCTTGACCTGGACTGGGCATGAGAAATGGCCACAACTCCCAGGCTATAGATAGCACGCTCTCTCTCTGCATTCCGCAACATCTGCAAGAAAGAACAGAGGATTAAAGACACGAACGTAAAGAAACAGAACGAATCTGCTGACGCCAAACCGTCACTACCTCGCGCTTAGCAGAACGAGACCAAAGCGTGACGCACGAAAATTGAAGAATCCTCTTTTGAAGGCTCGTCAGAACGTTGAAACGTCACTACGTTCATGTTTGTTGGCTAAAAAGTCAGAGCGTGTGTATGCTATGGGCATTCACGCCCAACACCGTTCAGACAAAAATCCACGGAAAAGTCCTAGCAGCCGGGATGACACACGAATCAGCAACGGGACAGTCTGTGCCACAGACTGCCTAAGTGAATGGGGTCTCTGCAACAGACCTTTTAAAGTGAACAAAGTCTCTGCCGCAGACCTTTTAAAGTTGAGCGAATGGATAGTCCAGGAATCCTCTGCCACAAGATTTCAAAGTCCCAAACTTCCAGCCGTGCAGTGAAAGAGCCTTTAAGCCAATCAGGCGAACTGCAGGGCTTGTAGTGTAGTGGATCCCTCCCTTATAAAGTTGCCATGCCTCACCCGAGACAGCAGCACTTTGCCGGTCTCCTCCAAGGCAGGTCCTCCCCTGATCTCCTTCATTAAGATAGCTTCCTCCCCATTTGGATGGACAGCTTGGGATCTCCTCTCCGGATGTAGGCCCCAGCCAGACTAGCTGGACCTACTAGATAGCGATGCAGCCTCTGGCCCATGTGGCCCCGAGACCAGGATCACACACACACCTCGAGCCCGGAAGGCCACGAGGCGAAAACGAACCCCGATCAATGGCGTCTGCCCCTTAAGTATCCCCTCCCAGCAGGCACAGCGGGGCGACCACTCCCACCGTTCCGTTGCCGAGAAGGACCACTCAATGCACCATGGTTTTCCCGTGTTCCAACAGGTACCTGAGGTGTTAATGCCACCTACAGGCAAAAAAGGAAAAATGCTATCGGGCAAACGATAGCTAGAACAGAGGTAAATTTAAATGTAATTCAACCGTCTGAGCCCAACTACCAGCTCAGACATCCCTCTAAATTTCAAATAGCGTCCCAACCTTTTGGGGAGGGCGCTACACTTGGCTCAGAGGAAGTGGGTTGAAGGATGCTGGTCATCCGACTGGGGACTGTTGGTGACAGAAAAAATGTACTGCAGAGAATATTTCTGGATTTAAGTTTAATATTGCAGCAAAAGCTGGTTTTGGTATTGTATCTTTTAATAAGTAATTCTTTATTTTGTTATCTTTTGAGTTCTGATTTAAATCACTAGTTTATAAACAGTGAAATTTTTTACTCTGTAATGCAGAGATTGTTAAGCAAATAAAGTTGTCAGAAAATTATAGATGAGTTATGTTTTTCCATTGATTTGGAATCAGCATTCTTAAATCCATCCACTGTTAGCAACTCACGAGATCAGAAATATATAATTATATTTTAGAGTGTGAGTGATAACATCATTCATTGTGAGGTATTTTTCCTGGTACTCTCATTGGAATGAAGGCAGATGCTTTTCATCTTGAGCTGTCTGCCCACCAACATGCAGAACAAAGAACTAAATATTGAATTAATATACAGTATATGAAAAGTATGAAAAGGCAAGGCTACCCTCAAATACCATGGCTTTGAATAAGAGCATTTTCCCAATCATAGAATAACTAGACGGGGGTGTGCCATGCCCCTCATATTGTTCATACTCCTTCTAAAGCCTCTAGTAATATGCATGCGTCAAAAGCCTGCTTTACACAACCCCATGTTTTGTTGCTTAAAGGGGTTGTAAAGGCTTGTGTTTTTTCACCTTAATGCATCCTATGCATTAAGGTGAAAAAACACCTTGCACTCTCCGCCTCCCCCCCCCCCCCGAGCCTCCGTTTTACTTACCTGAGCCCTGAACTTCCGTGGGCGCGATCCCGCGTCGTTCTCCCCACGGCTTCTCGGCTCTTCATTGGATAGATTGATAGCAGTGCAGCCATTGGCTCCCGCTGCTGTCAATCAGATCCAATGACGTGGCCGCCGGGGGGTCGGGGCTGAGTCTTACACTCGGCGGCTATGGACGCCGAGTGTATGACACGGGAGCACGCCCACAAGGTAACCCCCTCGGGATAGAGCTTCCCAGAGGGGGTTAGCTATTGCGGGGAGGAGCCACGAGAGCGGCCGTGGAACCCCAGAAGAGGACGATCGGGGCCACTCTGTGCAAAACAAACTGCACAGTGGAGGTAAGTATGACATGTTTGGTTTTTTTTGTTTTTAAAAAACGTGAACCTTTAGTATCACTTTAATCGTATTGCCATTCTTTCCTTAATGCAATTAAGATGATTTTTTTGTGGCTTTACAAGTACTCCTTATACTGATTCCAACTAACATCCTGAGATGTATGCAAAAGATAAGTTATTTTGTATACATAGGCATTGTTATTATTATTATTATACAGGATTTATACAGCGCCAACAGTTTGCACAGCGCTGTAGTTAAGCCTAGAATCAACAAAAACATTCTATATAGAAACAAGAACTTGCTTGACTTCTTGTCCCCAATATACATCAATATTACTTAGTAGCTCAAATTGACCCTTTAGCCTTCTTACATGCTACTGAAAACATTTCATGGATCTTTCTCGATATTGTAGCCATTGTCCTGACCTGTATAACTTTGCTATTGTGGCTTCTTCGGTTGTTACACTCCCAAGCTCTATTGCCCTGTACACACGAGCGGTTTTTTCCCGTCAGAAATTGATGGTTTTTCCGACGGAATTCTTCTCAAGCCTGCCTTGCATACACACGGTCACACAAAAGTTCGATGAACATTTGACTGCCAAGAACACGGTGACGTAAAAGACTACGACGAGCCGAGAAAATTTAAGTTCTATGCTTCTGAACATGCATCGATTTGTTTCCGAGCATGCGTTTTTTTGCGCGTTGGAAAAGCATACAGACGAACGGTTTTCCCGCTAGGATTTTTTCCTGATGGGAAAAAAAGAGATCCTGCTCTCTTTTTTTCCCGGCAGTTTTCCTGTTGGAAAAAGTCAGATGGAGCATACACACGGTCGGGATTCCCATCCAAAAGCTCTCATCGGACTTTTTCGTGTGTATGGGGCATAAATCAAACCCTTTCGCAATCTCTGAAAACTTTAGGATTCTGTTCATTATTCCAGCTATCTCATGTCTCCACACCAAACCCTATAAGCTCAGGCCTCGTACACACGACCGATTTTCTCGGCAAGAACCAGCAAGAAACTTGCTGGCAGAGAGGTCTTGCCGAGTAAATTGGTCGTGTGTACGCTGCTATCGGGTTTCTCGTCGAGAAAACCGACAAGAAACCTCGACGAGAAAATAGAGAACCTGCTCTCTATTTTCTCGTCGAGATTCTCCTCGGCATGTTTCTCGACGAGAAAAGTGAGTGTGTGTACACTTACCTGTCCTCCCGGAAGCCCGCGCATGTTCGAAATGAATTCGACGCATGCGCGGTAGCTTCCTAGGCATACGTAGGGTATACCAAGATGGCGGCGACGGCATCGAATGTGACGAGCGCATGCTCGACGTAGTCGATGACGTCACCGCGTACACTCCTTTCAAAGAACCGCGGGTTCTTTGAAACGAGCGTGTGTACACTCGGCCGGGACAAGTTTCTTGTCCAAGAATCTCGTCGAAAAAAACGACATGTTTTTTTCAACGAGAATCTCGGCCGTGTGTACGAGGCCTTAGTGGGATGTCTTCTCTTCTTTCCAGCATACATAGACACCATGGGGCTGATTTACTAATAACAGTGCGCTGCGCTGCTTCTAACCTTAATTGGTGCGCCTGATAACTCCTTCACTGGGCGCAGGAAGCAGTGGCGCACTGTTATAGTAAATAGAAATGTCAGCGGCGCTCTATTGAAAATGAATGGTTCCCTATGGGAGCCCATTGATTTGAATAGAGGTCGCCCGGGAAGTCGGATCCGACTTGCGGGCGACTCGTGTGCCGGCTGACACAGGGACAGCGCGACTCTGCCAGGCGACCTGGACACGACCTGAGCGCGTGAAGCAGCCGCTCAAGTCCTGTCCTAGAGGAGACTAGCCGGCCGAGAACGTGTCCAGCGCGATATCATCGCGCTGGTCCTCGGCAGCCTTGCTGTCCCATGTTTGGTATGAATCATGAAGGGGAACTCCAGGCCAAATTTTAATGAAAAAACCGGCATGGGTTCCCCTCCAGGAGCATACCAGGCCCTTAGGTCTGGTCTGGATTTTAAGGTGAACCCCCTAAGCCGAAAAAACGGCGTGGGGGTCCCCCCAAAATCCAAACCAGACCCTTAGGTCTGGTCTGGATTTTAAGGTGAACCCCCTTAAGCCGAAAAAACGGCGTGGGGTCCCCCAAAATCCAAACCAGACCCTTATCCGAGCACGCAACCTGGCAGGCCGCAGGGGAAAAGGGGGAACCGTACCAGGCCGCATGCCCTCAACATGGGGGGTTTGGTGCTTCGGGGCAGGGGGCGACCTTAAAATACATGCCAGACCTGAAGGGCCTGGTATGGACTCCGGGGGGACCCCCACGCCAGTTTTTTTTTTCATTTTTGGGGGGGGTCCCCTTTGAATCCATACTAGACCCAAGGGCCTGGTATGGACCTGGGGGGGGGGACCCTACGCTGTTTTTTTTTTTTTTTTTTTTTTTAACTTTTTTTTTTTTTTTACATTTCCTTTAACAACCAGCTATAAACAGGTAAAACAAAAAAACGCCGCAAAATTGCGGTACTTGCGTTTTGGATGCGGGTCCATTGAATTCTATTACATCCAAAACAGTGTTTTTGGCCTGGCAAAAAAAAATCTGCAGTTGCGTTTAAAATCGTTTTT
Source organism: Rana muscosa (assembly GCA_029206835.1). Classification (NCBI taxonomy): domain Eukaryota; kingdom Metazoa; phylum Chordata; class Amphibia; order Anura; family Ranidae; genus Rana; species Rana muscosa. The sequence continues at coordinate 110,860,606 of CM055116.1, forward strand.
CACAAACCAAACCCTCAAAATGCCTTCAGACGCCAAAGACTTCCACGTTTCAGACGCGGTACCGGCGTTTAGCCGCATTTTAGTTTAGAAGCGTTTTTAAAGGTGACCTATTTTTTTACATTGATAAACTCCAAATTTATGGCAAATGATGAAAAACCATAATATATAAAAAAAAAATATATATATATATATATATATATATATATATATATATATATATATATAAAAGAAATTGCTTCAATTGCATTGTGGACAATCCACAACTTGGGGCAGCTGACGTGGCAAGTGGACAATCCACAACTTGTGGCAAGTGACACGCTAAATACAACTACACTGCTGCTCTCAGCTGCTGATATCACTCTGGTCTCACTAAATAGCTAAAATCGTAAATAATACTGTTTTTGGAGCTTAGGGCGGCTCCTTATCATATACACGCAAATGTGGTAAAACACGGCATGCAAACGCCACAAAGCGTGCCTTTCAAACCGCCACTTTCAACCTTAGTTCTGAACACTTTGCACCAGCGTCCAGTCTACATGGGGCCTAAAAATGCCTATGCCATTTACAGCACAAAAACGCCATGGTGGCCATGAGGCCATAGGCTAACATGGAGAGATGTTTTTAAGCTGCAAAAAACGCTCAAACAAGCGGCTTGAAAAACGTCCATGTGCATGCAGCCTTATATTAACCACTTGTGCACTGCCCAGACCAAGTTTCACATTTCAGCGCTGATGCAATTTTAATGACAATTGCGCGCTCATACAACACTGTAACCCAATGAAAATGTTTTATTTGTTGGCACACAAATAGAGCTTGCTTTTGGTGCTATTTGATCACCTTTGTGTTTTATTTTTTTTCGATAAATACAAAAGATATTTTTAACACTTCAGCACTGGGCCTATTCTGGCACTTCTCTCCTTCATGTAAAAATCATAAATTTATGGCTATAAAATTACTTCTAAACACCAAACATTATATATGTTTTTGGAGCAGACACCCTAGGGAATAAGATGGCGGTCATTGCAAATTTTTATCTCGCTCGGTATTTGCGCAATAAATTTTCAAACGCCTTTTGTTTGCTAAAAATATTACAAAACAGTAAAGTTACGGCCAATTTTTTGGTATAATGTGAAAGATGTTGTTATGCTGAGTAAATAGATACCTAACACGTCACGCTTTAAAATTGCGCACACACATGACATGACACCAAACTTCAGTAATTAAAAATCTCCCTAGGCGATGCTTTAAATTTTTTTACAGGTTACCATTTTGGCATTACAGAGGAGGTCTAGTGCTAGAATTGTTGCACTCGTTCTAACGCACGCAGCAATAACTCACATGTGTGGTTTGAACGGCGTTTACATATGTGGGCGGGACTTACGTGTGTGTTCGCTTCTGAGCGCGAGCTACCGGGGACATGGGCGTTTTTTCTTATTTTTGCTTATTTTTTTTATTTTGTTTTTTTACTTTTTTGTATTTCTTACTCTTTTTATTTTTTTTTTTATTTTTTGGATCACTTTTATTCCTATTACAAGGAATGTAAACATCCCTTGTAATAGGAATGTGTGTGACAGGTCCTCTTTATGGAGAGATGCGGGGTCAATAATGCTACGTTTCCACTGAGCGGAACGGTTCGGGTCGGTACGGTTTGGAACGGTTAGAATGGTCCGGTCTATTCTCGTGAGCGTTTCCACTGCATGTCGGACCGCCAGGGGCCATACAGATTTTAGAAAAAATGCCTTGCGTGATGTCACACTAGTGCGACGAGAAACGTGACGCAGCGTCAGTCAGCGCCAGCTACACAACAAAAACAATAATGGAGGTTATCCAGCAGCTTGTGTTTTCTCTACTGGCCTTTTGGTTCTTTGTAGTCCAAATACATGCCGCACTGTATGAGAGAAGGTTGCGAGCGGCAATGAGAAACACAGCATTCAAGAAAAGAAATTTGCTAGCTTGGATGTTTAGCCGGGAGGAGAAGTACACCTTTGTGCGGCAAAGACAAAGACGGCAGCGCTATAGGGTAAGCACAACTGACCGACTTAACTCAGACCTACCTGACATACACACTACCTACCTTAAATACACACACACACTGACCCACCTACCTGACATACACACACACTGACCCACCTACCTGACTTACACATACACACACTGACCCACCTACCTGACTTACACATACACACTGACCCACCTACCTGGCATGCACACACACACACAATGACCCACCAGACACATATGTTATATATGTATAATGTTTTTTTTTTTTTGTGATATGTTACCATCTGTGTTTTTTTTTTTTTAGATGCTTCTGCTTTTGGCAAATCAGCGCCGCCGACCAGTCATTTGGGCTTTCCCCCGTGCCAATGAGTGGTGGGATGTGACCGTCCCGGGATTCACACACACACAGTGGGTGCAGAATTTTAGAATGTCTGAGGAAACCTTCTCATACCTTTGTACCAAGCTACGTCCAGCGATGGAGAAGCAAAGCACCAACTTCAGAGCCAGTTTGCCAGTGAGGAAAAGAGTTGCCATTGCACTGTGGAAGCTGGCTACCAACAGTGAATATAGAAGTATTGGTCATCTTTTCGGTGTCAGTAAATCTTCAGTGTGCCGGTGTGTGCAGGACTTCTGTAAGGCTGTCTGCACATTGCTAGCTCCTGAAATTGTGCATTTTCCGGACAGGGAAAAGCTTAAAGACATGGCTGAGTACTTTGAGAACAGGTGGGGCCTTCCACAGTGTGTTGGTGCTATTGATTGCTCACACATACCAATAATAGCACCACAAGAATACCACACTGACTATTTCAACCGGAAAGGCTGGCATTCTATCATCCTCCAGGGAGTAGTGGATGGCAAGGGACTATTCTGGAATGTGAATGTAGGAAAGCCTGGGAGTTTGCATGATGCTCGTGTTCTACGATTGTCCACATTTTGGGACTGGGTTGGCCAGGGAGGACTGTACCCTGGTTCCACTAAGAACATTTGTGGGGTCAATGTTGGGTATTATGTTCTTGGGGACTCTGCCTACCCTTTACAAAATTGGCTCCTGAAACCATTTCCTGACAATGGCCGCCTGACAACAGAACAGCAAACCTACAACAAAAAAACATCCAGGGCACGTGTCGTAGTGGAAAATGCTTTTGGAAGACTTAAGGGTAGATGGAGGTGTCTTATGAAGAGGAATGACAGTGACATTAAACTTGCCAAATCCATGGTGCTTACCTGCTGTGCTCTTCACAATCTTTGTGAAAGTCATGGAGAAGACTTTGACCAGGATTGGAATACATCTCCAGAAGAGCCAGTACCAGTAATAGCACCCCATGATATGGAAGAAGAGTGCAGTGAAATACGCCAGGCTCTGATGCTGCACCTCAATGTTTAAATTTTTACCATGATTTATTAAAAATTTTAATACCTTTTTGCTATATTGTTAATAATGTTTTATAATAAAAAATACATACTCAAAAAATTCGCTCATGGTTTTTATTTCACAAAAAACTCATCGTTCCATATTTTCTGTTAAAGAAAACTAAGATTTTTTTTTAAATAAAAAATGAATAAAAAAAAAATGTGTACAGGTCCTTTGCTACATGAAAGGCACTACGGTCTGGGTGGTGACCTGGGTTCACGACTGGCTGAAAGGACTTGAACAAGCTGACCTAGGACACAGAGGAAGGCCTGGTTGAAGGTAGACAGCTGCTCCATCTGCTGACGGGCGATTTCTGCCTCCTGGCGCATAGCTTCCTGTGCATCCTGACGCAGTGCCTGAAACCGCCTTTCAGATTCGTTCTCAATTCTTTCCAGCTGCCTTTCTTCTGCTGCCCTCATATCCTCCATGACTGTGCGCAGATCCAACTGCAAACGTCTCCTATGACCTATAATATACAAAATATCAAACTAGTGTTTTTGGTAACATCTGTCAAAACAATACTGTAACCCCCTTTCTCATCTGCCACACCAGACTGCATCACATTTATCTACTGCCCCACAACTGTAACCCCTGCACATCTGCCCTACTGCTCTTCTGCCCCACTGCTGAACCCCCTTCTCACCTCTTACACCTCTGTACCCTCTGCACATCTGCCCCACTGCTGAACCCCCTTCTCACCTCTTACACCTCTGTACCCCCTGCACATCTGCCCCACTGCTGAACCCCCTTCTCACCTCTTACACCTCTGTACCCCCTGCACATCTACCCCACTGCTGAACCCCCTTCTCACCTCTTACACCTCTGTACCCCCTGCACATCTGCCCCACTGCTGAACCCCCTTCTCACCTCTTACACCTCTGTACCCACTGCTCTTCTACCCCACTGATTAGTTATTTTAAGAAAATGCACACATTTCACTATTATCATCATGTCTTACCATTGTGCCGGGGTGCATTGGGCGTACTCTGTGGTTGGGTACTCTGTAGTAGGCTAATCTGTGGTTGGGTACTCTGTGGTTGGCTTGATGAGATACTACTGGTGCTGCTGAAAGACGTTGAAGGTCCATCATCTGACAAGTTTGACGCATCATTGGAGAGTCCATCAGCTGTTTCTGAAAAAAACATTTGTTTATATATATATTTTTTAAAGGTTAGCATAGCGAAATCCTATGGCATCAAAAAAAATTAAAACTTACCAAAGGGGTCTACCATGGATTCGAGAATTGCAGTTGCAGAGTCCAGACCACCCTCCCTGCCTTGGTTTGCCGGCCTATGTCCGTAAATGGCGTCCATGTCGTCGTACCACCTCCAAGTACTTCGACTGTTTCCACTACGGCTGTTGTCGTCCTTAATTTTTTTATATTGTCCTTTAAGCTTCTTAAGCTTTGCCCTGCACTGCCCCGATGTCCGTTCAAATCCCTCGGCTGCCATTCGTTGAGAAATATCTTTGTACACCTTTTCGTTTCTCACTGATCCATCAAGCTCACTCTGAATAACGCTATCACCAATAATCCTTAGGAAAGTAGATAGTTCCTCAGATGACCAGACCCTGCTGTTGTTTGCAGGCATCCTTCTCCTTTATATTGAGGGCGACAAGGTGCTTGTTTGGCGCTTTGCTTTGACGTCAGCATTGACGATTTTCTGTCCACCAATCAGTGGAATGTATCGTGTGACGCCAGAAGCTCCGCCCTAACCGTACCGTTCCATTTTCTATGGACCCACGTCTGAAGCAGGACCCTGAATGGTGCGGTACGGTTCGGTTTAATGGCACGCTTTCTTAATGGAAACACCCAAAATAGCGTACCGAACCGTACCGAACCGATCCGCGCAGTGGAAACGAGGCATAAGACCCTGCATCTCTCCTCCAGGCTGGAAAGCATGATATTGGTCCAAAAAAACCACCAATCTCATGCTGACAGCCGAGATCACGGCTTGGTTAACATACGGGGACATGGTGTGATGTCATAACGTCGTGCCCGCGCCTCCGACGGTCATAGAGATGACTGATGACCATCTGGTCACCAGTCATCTCCAAATCGTTCTCCGAGCCCCAGATGGCACGGGAGAGCCCGGAGAAGCACCGGATGGCGGCAAGAGGGGGGGGGAACGTCCCCTCCCCCTGCCTATAAGAACGATCAAGCGGCAGAACTGCCCACTATGATCGTTTTTATTGTGCACAGAATCGCCGGCTGAAAAGAATGATATCTGAATGATGCCTGCAACTGCACCCAACATTCAGATGTCACCGCACAAAGCCAAGGATGTCATTTGACGGTGGGCGGTAGGAAACTGGTTAATATTTTAAAAAAAGGTAATTTTTCTTCTTCATTGATGTACACTGATGAGACTGCACTGATGGGCACCGATAAGGTGGCAAGGGTGGGCACTGAGAGGTGGCATTGCTATTTGGCACTGGTGGGCAGTGAGAAGTGGCACTGCTAGGTGGCAATGATAGTTGGCAGTGATGGGCACTGATAGGTGCCACTGATTGGCACCAGTGGTGGGCATTGATAGGTGGCACTGGCAGGGGCTACTAATTGTCACAGATGATGCGGAATTGCCTCTTCCTCTTCGGGCCCCATGTCCCTTGCACATAAGCCGGTGATTGCCTTTTTTTATGCTCACGCTGTCGGCACAAGGAGAAAACAAAAACCATTACCCAGCTTTTGTTTACATCACGTGATCAGCTGTCATTTGCTGACAGCTGATCACATGGTTAAGGGCAGGGATCGGCCCCTTACTCGGATCTGTCATCACCTGAGTCTCAGTGACTCTGTGACCACAGCGCGCGCAAAGGGGAGGACGTTTATTGACAGACTCCCGGCAATTGAGGACCATGCTGTGGCCGTTGATCAGTTATAGCGCTGATCTCAAGTGATTAAAGAGGGTCTAAATGGGCCATTGACATGCATCACAATTCAACTTAGGAATGAGTCTTTGAAAAGTTAAACTAAATAATTTGGCCACTTTATCCTTCCAAATAATTCACTTCCTGTCACATAGCCACACAGGAAGTGAGGGAAAATCCCTAACAATGTCTTTCCTTGGGGACACACAGATCAGTCTAAATACTTTCCCCATTATGCACATTGCACTTCAGCATATTGCAGGGTACACCACAATTTATTAGGTAGTTTGGACTGTGGGGTTTATTTACTAAAGGCAAATCTACTTTGCACTACAAGTGCACTTGCTGTATATCTGAGGGGTACATGCAAGCCAAAAAAAAACATCTTTGCTTTTACATGATTGTAACATCCAATCACCAGTACTTTCCCTCAGATTTTCAGCAGCTACACTTTTACTGCAGAGTGGATTTGTCTTTACTAAACCCCAAACTACCCAATGATTTGGGGTGTACACAACAAAGTGCTAGAGTGCAATTTGCTCAATGGGGACACTAGTTAGATTGATCTGTGTGTCCCCAAGAAAAGACATTGGTAGGGTTTTACCTTCACTTCCTGTTTAGCTGTGTGACAGGAAGTGAAGCCAATGTTAAGAAAAGGAGACACAAAAGCCAAACTACAAAAAATAAAAAAACACACACGCAGGGGTTCTAACACTTACTTTGTTTCCCTCAAAATGCCCACAATTAGAATTGTATGGCCTTGAGCTATTTTTAAGTGCAGTGCTCTAAATCAGTGCTTCTCAAGTACCCCCAACAGGCCATGTTTGCAGGTTTTCCTTCATCTTGCACATGTGCTTTAAATCACAGTCAATGGTTTTGATTTTTGGACAGCAATTCTCGATAAGAAAAATTCACAAAACATGTCCTGTTGGGGGTACTTGAGGACTGAGGCTGAGAACCACTGCAGTAAAAAAGGAAAATTGAATACTTACCGCTCTGTATTTTTCATTTCCTGGTGACGCTCCATGGCAGCACACAATACAATCCATGCATATACTACCATGAAGGCACCAGGGTAGACAAGTTACACCTGTTTTGTTTTGACATGCCAATCAGCTGTCACATTTGTTGCAAAGAAAACACAAAACAAACATCAAAACTTTGCATCATATTTTATTGTTCAACAAAACAAAAAGGGAAGGCAAAATAAAAAACATGGTCAATTTGAAACAGTTAGGCCCCTTTCACACGGAGGTCCGTTCAGGTCCGCCTGTCAGTTTTTTAGGCGGACCTGAAACGGATCCTCCATGTACTCCTATGGAGGCACGGATGTCAGCGGAGACATGTCCGCTGACATCCGCTCCGCCAAAGTGTGACGGAGGAAAACCCTATTTTTCCTTCCGTCGGCGGAGCGGATCGGATGACAACGGACTCTACGGTCCGTCATCATCCGATTCCCCATAGGGGAGAGTGGCGCTCTGACAGGGCGGTCCCTGCACAGTGTGCAGGGACCGCCCAGTCATCCGTCGGCTCAGCGGGGATCAACGGAGCGATCCCCGCTGAGCAAGCGGAGCTTCACGGGGTGGATCTGCACGGATCCGCCCCGTGTGAAAGGACCCTTACAGACTCAACATCTTGAGCAATTTTTGGCCAAAAATAATGCAGCACAGACAATTAAATCAAAGTGAACAAACAACACACATTAACAACATCAGAATTATTTCAAGGGAACATATCTCCCCCACACCAAAAAATACACCAAAAGTTAACCAATCACTTGTTTTGCAAAGCCATAAAAAATAAAATACATGTGTTACAAACTCGATAAGGACACCAACATGTACATTTTACCCCACGCACACTTGCCTCTTCTCAGGGCAAGCGACCGAATGCTCTGTGAGCTTTATATAACATATGTTTGTGTGCTAATGAGGCAATTGAAAACACATGCACAGTCCATGAAACACCCAAAATGCAAGTTCACTCAATGTAGAGACTGAAATTCAAAGTGGCTACACCTGTTAAATTACTAACCCATCAAAACACTCTCTGAGCATGCCCAGAAATACCCAGGTGCTGTTCACACACAAGAAGCACCCAAAAAAAAAAACTAACTGGCTGGGCATGTGCAGAACAACACCAATGCAGCTAGCAAAAAATAACCCCCCCCTCCCCCCGTCCAAAATTAAGCACATCATCCAGCATGCTACAAAATTAGAGATGGGACAATCACCCCTCCCCCCCCACCAACAAAATGGAAAATTGTATACTCACCTTTCCGTAATTTTCCTTTCCTGTCGCATCTTCATGGCAGCATACACCTTTGGGTTGTGGCTCCGCCCTCACAACCTGATAGGACCGTTTAACTATTAAGCCCAGAGAGGGCCCCCGCCCAGGTATTCTAGTATATATATACACCTCACCTCAGACGGGTGGGCATCTGTATGCTGCCATGAAGATGCGACAGGAAAGGAAAATTACGGAAAGGTGAGTATACAATTTTCCATTTTCCTGTCGCATCATGGCAGCATACACCTTTGGGTGAATAACTCGCAGACTGGGTGGGTCTGAGCATAAAGATATTTATTTACATGGAATAGAGGTGTTGGACTGAATAATTGCTCGTCTGAACTCTGCCGTGGATAATCTGGCAGAGTCCACCTTGTAATGAGAAATAAAGGTATTCCTTGAGGACCAGGTCGCTGCTCGGCAAATAGTTTCTGAGGACACTCTGCAGTAGGCCGCCCAGGAGCTCGCCATTGCCCTTGTAGAGTGTGCCTTTAAGCCCTCGGGTATCTGCGTTTTACTCAGAGAATAAGCCTTTTTGATGATCTTCACCAGCCATGCTGCGATGGTGCGAGAGGTTGCTGCTTGACCTCTTCTAAAGCCGTGTGGGATAACCAGGAGGTTTTCCGACTTCCTAAGGTCGTTTGTTGTTGACAGGTAGGTTAGGATGTTAGTTCTTACATCCAGCGGATGTGGATCCCCTTGTTCTGTGGAGAGAGCAGGAAGGTTAATCTCCTGATTGAAGTGGAAGGAGGATGACACCTTCGGAATAAACCGATCGGATGGTCTTAGGACTACTTTGTCCGGGTAGACAATCAAGTATGGTTCTTTCGCCAATAAAGCTTGCATCTCTGAGACTCTTTTGGCTGATGTTATTGCGATTAAGAAAGTGACTTTGAGTGTTAAGTCCCACAAGGAGATGTTTTCTAATGAAAAAAATGGTTCTTGTGATAGAGCTTCTAGTACGACCGAAAGAGCACAAGTTGGGAAGGAAGGTTTTCTGGGAGGCTTTAACTTTAGGCATGCCCTCTGGAACTGAATGACTAGTGGCTCTTGTGCCCACTTGACTCCTGTCATAGCTGATAATGCTGACACGTGAACTTTTAAAGTGCTTGACCCGAGACCTTTCTCTAGGCCTAACTGGAGAAACTCAAGGATTTGAGCAACTGTTGGAGAAGATGGGTTCCAGTTTTGTTGCTGTGCTACTAAGAGAAACTTATCCCAGATCCTCTTATAGGTATTGTTGGTGGTGTATCTTCTGGCTTGAAGAAGAGTATCTACCACTTTTTGGGAGCAGCCTTGGTTTAAGAACCTAGCCCTTTCAATCTCCAGGCTGTCAGGTGCATTCTTTCCGGTGATTGATGGAGAAGTTGTACCTGGGAGACTAGGTCCGCTGCTGGTGGAAGCGGTAAAGGTTTTGCTGTATTCAGCTGAAGGAGAGTGGTGAACCATGGTCGTCTCGGCCAAAATGGAAGGATGGTTATCACTGTGGAAGATGACCTCTTGAGCCTGAGAAGGAATCTCGGTATGAGAGGTGTCGGGGGGAAGATGTAACCCAGATGGAAGTTCCACTCGTATTGTAGACAGTCTGTCCCCTCCGCTGAAGGGCAGGGGGTTCTTGTCAGGTACCTCCGGCACTTCGCATTGTCTGGAGTTGCTGCCAGGTCTATATCTGGCATGCCCCAAGTTCTTGCTATGAGGGAAAAAGCTTGGTGACTCAGAGCCCATTCGTTGTTGGAAACAAAGCTTCTGCTTAGCGTGTCGGCCAGCTGGTTCTGTGTTCCTGGGACATATAACGCCGTTAACCCCGACAGGTTCACTTGCGCCCATTCGAGGACTGGGCGGACTTCCTGCATCATGGATCGGCTTTTGGTGCCGCCTTGCCTGTTGATATAGGCAACTGCCACCCTGTTGTCCATCCTCAACAGGACTTCTTTCCCCTTCAGGAGAGGACTGAAGGCTAGTAGCGCTTGGAAAGCTGCTTTCATCTCCAGGATGTTCGATACTACGTCCTGTGTCTCGAAAGACCAACGGCCTTGAACTGCGAGTTGCTGGTAGTGTGCTCCCCAGCCTTCCCTGCTGGCGTCTGAAGTAATCACCTTCTGGGGAGGGGTGACTATGTGTTTGTACCTTTTTAGGTTGTGCAACCGGGTCCACCACCATAGTAATTGTTTGACCTTGTTTTGGATGGTGATTCGTTGAGACATCGACACCCCGTTCCACTGTGTCAGAAATGACATTTGGAGAGGTCTTGTGTGTTTTACTGGCCCATTGGACCATAAGAATGGTTGCTGATAGCGACCCCATGATGCTGAGACATTCTCTGGCTGGGAGTGTGTTGGATAAGAGTAATCTCTTTGCCCTTTGGATTATGATGGGAATTTTCTCTCGGGGGAGTTCTATGGTGTTGAGTTTGGTATCCAGTTCTGCCCCCAGGAAGACCATTCTCTGAGTGGGTTGGAGATTGCTTTTCTTCCAATTTATCAGCCACCAAAATTTTTGCAAGGTGGTTGTTAAAGTGTCTCGGTGGAGTAGAAGAGACTCTTGGTTGTCTGCCAGCAGTAGGATGTCGTCCAGATAGTGGTGGACTCTTAATGCTTGCTCCCTTAGTAGAGCTATCACTGGTAGCAGGACCTTGGTAAATGTTCTGGGAGCGGTAGAGATCCCGAACGGGAGACTTTGGAACTGAAAATGTTGGTGATTTACCGAAAAGCGGAGAAATTTTTGGAATGCTGCGTGAATGGAAACATGCAGGTACAGTAGGTGCCGCCGATATTGTGTCAATCTCGCCGCTTCTAGCGGCGAGATTGACACCCTATGAGCTCCGTCGCGAGAGCCAGCGCCGAGCTGTCTCGTCATCGGGAAAGGAAAAAATGTTCCTTTCACGATGAGCGACACGCATTGCCGATAGGCGGGGATCCGACGCGGATTCCCGCCAATACCAGGCACTGCGTTTGGTATAAATCCTGAGCGGGAACTCCACGCCAATTTTTAAAGAAAAAACCGGCGTGGGTTCCCCCTCCAGGAGCATACCAGGCCCTTGGGTCTGGTCTGGATTTGAAGGGGAGCCCTACGCCGAAAAAACGGCGTGGGGGTCCCCCTCAAGATCCAAACCAGACCCTTATCCGAGCATGCAACCTGGCAGGCCGCAAGGGAAGAGGGGGGGACGAGAGTGGCCCCCTCCCTCCTGAACCGTACCAGGCCACATGCCCTCAACATGGGGGGTTTGGTGCTCTGGGGCAGGGGGGCGACCTGCGGCCCCCCACCCCAGAGCACCCTGCCCCCATGTTGATGAGGACAGGGCCTCTTCCCGACAACCCTGGCCGTTGGTTGTCGGGGTCTGCGGGCGGGGGGCTTATCGGAATCCGGAAGCCCCCTTTAATAAGGGGGCCCCCAGATCCCGGCCCCCCCACCCTATGTGAATGAGTATGGGGTACATCGTACCCCTACCCATTCACCTGGTGGAAAATAAATGGAAATAAAAACACAACACAGTTTTTTAAAGTATTTTATTGCACCGCTCCGGAGGTCTTCTTCCGACTTCGGGGGTCTCCGGTGTCGTCGCCGCGTTCTCCGGTTCTTTCTTCTGCCGGGCCTCCGCTAACTTCTTTTTAGCTCTTTTGCTAGCGGAGGCCCGGTCTTCTCCATCGCCTTCTTCTTCTCCCGCTCTCCGGTTCTTGTCCCGCTCTCCGGTTCTTCCTTCTGCCGGCCCCTCCACTAACTTCTTGGTATCTCTTTTGCTAGTGGAGGAGCCGGTCTTCTCCGTCGTCGCCGTCAGCGTTTTCTTCCCTCTTCTCCTCCTCGATGTTGACTCGTCGCTTCCTCTCGCAGTAATGATAAATCTTCGGTCCGCAGAGATTAATATAGGCTTCTCATGACGTCACAGTCACATGGTCCCATGACGTCACAGTCACATGCTCCGGGGCACATGTGCACATGTGCCCCGGAGCATGTGACTGTGACGTCATGTGCACATGTGCCCCGGAGCATGCGACTGTGACGTCATGAGAAGCCTATATTAATCTCTGCGGACCGAAGATTTATCATTACTGCGAGAGGAAGCGACGAGTCAACATCGAGGAGGAGAAGAGGGAAGAAGACGCTGACGGCGACGACGGGAAGACCGGCTCCTCCACTAGCAAAAGAGCTACCAAGAAGTTAGTGGAGGGGCCGGCAGAAGGACAACGGAGAGCCGGACGAGACGACGGAGAAGACCGGGCCTCCGCTAGCAAAAGAGCTAAAAAGAAGTTAGCGGAGGCCCGGCAGACGAAAGAACCGGAGAACGCGGCGACGACACCGGAGACCCCCGAAGTCGGAAGAAGACCTCCGGAGCGGTGCAATAAAATACTTTAAAAAACTGTGTTGTGTTTTTATTTCCATTTATTTTCCACCAGGTGAATGGGTAGGGGTACGATGTACCCCATACTCATTCACATAGGGTGGGGGGGCCGGGATCTGGGGGCCCCCTTATTAAAGGGGGCTTCCGGATTCCGATAAGCCCCCCGCCCGCAGACCCCGACAACCAACGGCCAGGGTTGTCGGGAAGAGGCCCTGTCCTCATCAACATGGGGGCAGGGTGCTCTGGGGTGGGGGGCCGCAGGTCGCCCCCCTGCCCCAGAGCACCAAACCCCCCATGTTGAGGGCATGTGGCCTGGTACGGTTCAGGAGGGAGGGGGCCACTCTCGTCCCCCCCTCTTCCCCTGCGGCCTGCCAGGTTGCATGCTCGGATAAGGGTCTGGTTTGGATCTTGAGGGGGACCCCCACGCCGTTTTTTCGGCGTAGGGCTCCCCTTCAAATCCAGACCAGACCCAAGGGCCTGGTATGCTCCTGGAGGGGGAACCCACGCCGTTTTTTTCTTTAAAAATTGGCGTGGAGTTCCCGCTCAGGATTCATACCAAACGCAGTGCCTGGTATTGGAGGGAATCCGCGTCGGATCCCCGCTCAATACAGTGTCGCGTCTCCTCGCTATTGCAGCGAGCGCGACACGTGTTGCCACCCTGCTGCCGAGATCTCGGCACTCCTGTCGCCGAGAATCTCGGCGATGGGAGTGCGATAGAAATACAATATCGGCGGCACCTACTGTAAGCGTCCTTTAAATCCACAGAGAGCATACAATCGCCTACATTTATGGCATAGAGGATTGATTGTAGACTTTCCATCTTGAAGTCTCCACCAGGATTGAGCGATTGAGACTTTTTAGGTCTAGGACAGGACGCAGATCCCCAGTCTTTTTCTTTACCAAGAACAGAGAGGAGTAGAAACCTTTTCCTCTTTGTGGAGGTGGGACTTCCACTATGGCCTGTTTTTGGATTAGATCCTGGACGTATTCTGCCAATATGAGTTTCTTTTCTCGGGATGTTGGAATTCTGGTTCTGATGAATTGGTCTCTGGGAGGTCGATTCCTGAACCTTCGTTTGTGTCCGTCTTGGACAGTAGCCACTGTCCATGGGTCTCTTATTATCTCCGCCCAAACCTGCTTGAAGTCCTTTAGTCTGGCTCCTACTACGGCTGGTTGGGCGGACGTATCTTCAAAAAGACTTCTGTTCCCCCGGGGTAGGGGTCTTAGACTTTTGGATTTTTAGGAAGGAAGATTGTGGATTCTTCCAATTTTTTCTGTACTCCCTGCCAGGCTTGTAGGACTTTGCTTCCCTGTATCTATCTAGGAGGTTCCGTCTGAATGTGGGTGCCCTTTGTTGTCTAGGCCTTCTGTTTGAAGGAATGAGTCCAGACTTCCCGCCGGTGACTCCAGTTTTTCTCCGAAGAGGTTTGTGCCGTCAAATGGGATTTTACACCAGTTGGATTTTGAGGAGGGGTCTGCTGACCATAGTTTTAGCCAGAGTGCCCTCCTGGCCATCACTGAGCTTAACATTGCTCTGGATGTTGACTTAAAGCGGAGGTTCCGCGGCAAAACTTTTTTTTTTTTTTTTTTTGCATTCACTGTGGTATAACAATATTAAGGTACACTCACTTCTTTGGTAGCTGTATATATCCGCTTTCCGTTTTCTCGGCAAAGAAGGAGTTATAAAATCCATGTGAAGGAGTTTCCATTTTGCTTGTGGGCATTGTGAAGCCCACAAGCAATCTCTTCCTGGAAGCGGTGAATGCTGATCTCCCAGCATTCACTGCTCATTCTCTCGATAATGGCCATTTACCTGCATGCCCTTTTTTTAAATGGCGCTATTAGTGACGCCCTCGTCACGTGACCGGCGTCACGCGTCACGTGATATGTATAATCTCTCGAGATTTCGCCGCATGAGTCCCACTATGTATCTTGGGAAGCACGACACAGTGCTCCCAGAAAACACTGCGGCGACGGGGAAAGGCTTAGAAACGCCTACTCCCGCGGGAGGAGAATCCCGGAAGTCCCTTTAGAAAGGCAATACTAAGGTATTTACATATGATAACAAAAAATATTGTGCCTTAGGATCATGTACATATTGCAGTGGTTGTGTTACACTGTAGTTGTGATTTTGGGTGAAACTCCGCTTTAATCATGTCTACCGAGGCTTCTGCGACAAAGTCGCCTGCAAGGCTGAGTTCCTGGAGAGCTGAGATTACTCGCTCTTGCTCTACTCCTTCTGCTACCAACTTCTCGGCGTTGGAGGACCAACTTGAGATAGCCCTTACCACTGCTGCTAATGTTATTGCGGGTCTGCAGGCACCACCTGCGGATAGGTAGGCTCTCTTAAGATCCAAATCGATCTTTCTGTCCAATACATCCTTGAATGTAGTCGCATCTTCTATTGGAAGAGTTACGTGCCAGGCTAGGCGCATCAGGGAGGAGTCTACCACTGGTGGAGTTACTAGTGGATTGGCACTGGATTCCTTTAATGGGTATAGCTTGGCAAGTCTATTGCTGAGACTGGTCTTCTCAGGTTTTTGCCATTCATCTTTAATTCCTCCAGTTCTTCTATAAATGGGAAGGTTTCTGGTTCTTTTTTGAGATTCGGAAAGTATTTCTTCGCTTTTTGCGGAGTTTCTTTTTCCTCTTCCCATTCTATGGCTTCCTTCACTGACTTTATGAAGGGTTCTATAAGTGCGAAGTCAAACCCAGTGGATACCTTCAAGTCCTCATTGTCAGATAGGGGGTTTGACTTTTTAGATGTGGAGCGAGTCGCAGGTGAAGTGCCTTGCACCGATCTGCTTGTTTCTGACTCTGCGATTTGCAGGGATGTAAATATAGCCGGTTCTCTGCTTGGCTCTCTCTCTCTAGTTGCTTCGTCCAAGCATGTGCGAGAGGCCAGCTTGTCCGGAAGTGCTATGGCACCGCAAACCCAGCATGAACTCCCTGATGGACGGGAATGCTGAGGGGGAGGAGAGCGTCTGCGTGAAGGAGACCTCCTGTAGGAGTGTCTGTGCCGTGAATAGTATTTTGAACGGCTCCTTCTGCGACTTGAGCGACTTCGTCTTGTGCGTGAGCGACTTCTACCGCGATCTGAGCGGCTTTGTCTATGGCTTGGGCTCCTTCTAGATGGCTCTTGTCGTCTTGAATCCGACGATCTGGCCGACCTGATAGGGCTGTCCAATTTAGACAGCATTAGTGACAGGCTCTCTTTTTCAATCTTCACTACTTACCAATCTTTCCCCCCCCTTACCTATTAGGCTGGTGATGGTCTACCGGGGCAGCGACGTCCATGAGGAGTGATATAGTTTAACCTCTTGAGTTCCCTACAACAGATAGTGGTATGAGTGTGCAGGTAGTAGGAATAGGTGAGACCCAGTAAGGAAATAGATTTTAAGAAGCTTACCTTAAGAAAGAGACAGCAGTGCAATCTATCCCACCGAAAAACGCTGTTGACAGGTGCAGTGTTCAAGAGAAAAAGCAGCAGAAAGGATTTGGTTTTTAAAACTGCCGCCGCCGTCGCCCAGTGATGACGTCATAAGCGCGCATGCGCCGTAGCGTCGTGAGTGAGCCGGCGCCATCTTGGAAACTGGAATTACACAGGAATTACCATTGTGGGTACCTTTCTCTGTCTGCACATGCACGGAAGTAGCTGGACGCTCAGCGCTATGCCTGCTGTGGGACTACAGGTCGCTAAAAGCCCGTTTTTTACCAGGAGAGCTGAAGGCCGCTATAGAGACCTAGTTAAGGTCTGTGAGGAGCTGGCATACATCGGACTAGGATGCTTGAGGAACTACAAGGCTCAGGTTAGGGAAAGGGTGCAC
This sequence comes from Rana muscosa, assembly GCA_029206835.1. Classification (NCBI taxonomy): domain Eukaryota; kingdom Metazoa; phylum Chordata; class Amphibia; order Anura; family Ranidae; genus Rana; species Rana muscosa. Next base: position 110,877,338 of record CM055116.1, read on the forward strand.
AGAGGGACTGGAGGTCGCTGCCAAGAAAAAAACCTATTTAAGGTTTGTAAATAGAAAGCTGGTACATACCCCTGAGACCATCAGAGTGGGGTTCCTTCCATATAGCTCATTTAGAGGCTGTACAGGATAGGACTTCCACCCAGGAGAGGCTGAACCTGGCTGGGGCGAAGCGGTAAGGGGGTTCTTCATCTTTGCTGTCCTTGTCAGGTCTTAGGTGAGGAAAAAAAAAGAGAATACCTGGGTGGGGGCCCTCTCTGGGCTTAATAGTTAAACGGTCCTATCAGGTTGTGAGGGCGGAGCCACAACCCAAAGGTGTATGCTGCCATGATGCGACAGGAAATACCATTGCAGTCTATGGGAACTGACTTGTTAATTTTGCTAGTCCCCACTTGGCTGGCTTATCTTCTAGTTATTGGCCTTAAAATGGGGGCCCAGGTCCCACCCTAAGGGACATATATCAATGTCACCAATTTGGAAAACACCAAAAACAAAACAAGGAGAAGTGCTTTTAAATATGCCAAATTGATTAAGGGCCATTTCACACCACATGCAGTGCAATGCGTTTTTTATGCATCCAAAATGCACGGAAAGTTGGTTATATGGCTCTAAATGGCAGTGTTTGTTCCAGTGCGTTCCAGTTCCACCAAAAAAGTAGAACATGCTGCATTTTATCTGCACTGGAATGCATCAAAACGCATCATAAACGCACTGGAACGCACAGGAACACACCTAAATGCACCAAAAACGCACTGGAACACACTTGTCCTTATCTATGGTTAATAAAAAAGAGGGGTGAAAAAAAAAGCACTGGACTGCATCAAAAACGTACCAAAAATGCACTGGAACGCATGAAAAACGTGCATGCAGAAAAGCACCTGGAACGCATCCGGATTGCGTTTCTATGGTGTGAACTGGCCCTAGTTCACACTATAGAAACGCAGTCTGGGTGCGTTCCAGGTGCCTTTCTGCATGCGCGTTTTTGACACATTCCAGTGCATTTTTGAGGCGTTTTTGATGCAGTCCAGTGTTTTTTCCCCCCTCCTTTCACCTAGGACAAGTGTGTTGCAGTGCGTCTTGGGTGCATTTAGGTGCGTTCCGGTGCATTCCAGTGCATTTTTGGTACATTCCGTTGCGTTTTTGATGTGTTTTACTGCGGTCCAGTACAGTTCTGTACCTAAAAAATGCAGCATGACCAATTTTTTTTTTGCTTTCTGAAACGCACTGGAACGGACTGCAGTGGTGTGAACTATGCCATTGGCATTAATGTGATCAACTTTCTTTGCGTTTTTCAGGCATCAAAAAAACGCACTGCACTGCATCCGGTGTGAACTGGCCCTAAATATCATCCCCGGGGGGGGGGGGGGGGGGTGTCTATAGTATGCCTGTAAAGTAGCACATGTTTTCCATGTTTATAACAGTTGGAGAGCAAAATGACATTTCTAAAGTAAAATAATAGTCATTTAAAAGTCCTTGCGGTGTAATGAATTGCTGGTTCCCGTCAATACAGATAAAAGTCATTGAAAGTCTTTGATTACACAAAAAAAAAGCGTGGGGGTTCCCCCAAATTCCATAACCAGGCCCTTCAGGTCTGGAATGGATATTAAGGGGAACCCCACTGCAAATTTTAAAAAAAATGACGTGGGGTTCCCCCCAAATATCCATACCAGGCCCTTCAGATCTGGCATGGATTTTAAGGGGAACTCCACCCCAAATGTAAAAAAAAAATGGCGTGGAGTCCCCCCAAAAATCCACACCAGACCCTTATCCGAGCACGCAACCTGGCCGGCCGCAGGGGAAAAGGGGGGACGAGAGAGCGGCCCCCCCTCCCTCCTGAACCGTACCAAGCCACATGCACTCAACATGGGGAGGATGTCCCCATGTTGATGGGGACAAGGGCCTCATCCCCACAACCCTTGCCCGGTGGTTGTGGGGGTCTGCGGGCGGGGGGCTTATCGGAATCTGGAAGACCCCTTTAACAAAGGGGACCCCCAGATCCCGCCCCCCCTGTGTGAAATGGTAATGGGGTACAAATGTACCCGTACCATTTCACGAACAAAGTGTCAAAAATGTAAAAAATGACAAGAGCCGGTTTTAGACAATTCCTTTATTAATGTCTTTTCCTTTCTTCCATCCTCTTCTTTTCTCCATTCGGGTTTCTTTCTTTCTTCATCTTCATCTTCATCTTCCTTCTTCTTTCGGTGTTCTCGTCCGCATCTTGCTCCGGCGTCTTCCCTTCTTTCTTCTCCGGCCGCTCCGTTTGAATTGGAGGTTCCCGCTGTGCGACGCTTCAGTTCCCCATTGGGTCCGCTTACACCCGGTGACCCCGCCCCCCTCTGACGCACATGGATTTCACGGGGACTTTCCCCGTGGTGTCAGAGGGGGGCGGAGCCACTGGGTGGCAGCGGACCAAGTGGGGAACTGAGGCGTCGCACAGCGGGAACCTCCAATTCAAACGGAGCGGCTGGAGAAGAAAGAAGAAGGCAAGACGCCGGAGCAAGATGCGGACAAGAACACCGAAAGAAGAAGGAAGATGAGGATGAAGAGGAAGAGGAAGATGGAGGAAGAAACCCGAATGGAGAAAAGAAGAAGATGGAAGAAGAAGAAGATGGAAGAAGAAGATGGAAGAAGAAGATGGAAGAAAGGAAAAGACTTTAATAAAGGAATTGTCTAAAACCTGCTCTTGTCATTTTTTACACTTTCTTTGTGAAATGGTAGGGGTACAATGTTCCCCCTTACCAATTCACATAGGGGGGGCGGGATCTGGGGGTCCCCTTTGTTAAAGGGGTTTTCCAGATTCCGATAAGCCCCCCGACCGCAGACCCCCACAACCACCGGGCAAGGGTTGTGGGGATGAGGCCCTTGTCCCCATCAACATGGGGACATCCTCCCCATGTTGAGGGCATGTGGCCTGGTACGGTTCAGGAGGGAGGGGGAGGCGCTCTCGTCCCCCCCTCTTCCCCTGCGGCCGGCCAGGTTGCGTGCTCGGATAAGGGTCTGGTGTGGATTTTTGGGGGGACTCCACGCCATTTTTTTTTAATTTGGGGTGGAGTTCCCCTTAAAATCCATGCCAGATCACAAGGGCCTGGTATGGATATTTGGGGGGAACCCCACGTAATTTTTTTTTAAAATTTGCAGCGGGGTTTCCCTTAATATCCATTCCAGACCTGAAGGGCCTGGTTATGGAATTTGGGGGACCCCCACGCTTTTTTTTTTGGTTAGCAATGACTTTCAATGACTTTTCTGTATATTGCCGGGAGCCGACAATTCATTATAGCCGCGGCTGCTTTTAAATGGCTTTTTTTTTCCTTTAGAAATGTCATTTTGCCGGCGCAATGGAAAGTTCAGAGCTGCGCCTGTTCAACTTATGCAAATTAGTTTACGTGACTTGACATTTACTAAGATTTTGCCGGCGCAGTGAACCGGTGCATTTAAACCATTGAAATTCCTGCGCTGAGCTCAAAGAAACCTCCCACAGCTCGAATCGTACTTGCCGGCGCAGCGGGCTGGTTTTGAAAAAGTTACTTTATCACTCTATTTTGGGCATGTTTGTTATTTGGGCAGATGTCACTACACTTCCTCACATCACCCCACATCACCCCCATTATATTCTCACTTCCAACTTCTTTATATTTAGTGTTTAACATGCCGTGCACCAGGTCCCTAGTGGCGCACTGAGCGCCTCCTCCCGTCCGCCGACAACACTATAGTAAATGGCAAATAGGGCTGCGCTACAGGCGCTAATGTTTTGTAAATACCAAAACAGCCATTGCGCACGCAGATGCGCCAATACTCATGGCGCAAACGTTTCGTAAATCAGCCCCACGGCTTTTTAAATGCTGGGATGCCAAGAGCCTCAACAAAAATTCTCTCAGGTTATCTAGGGACTCCGTTCTTTCCTTTTAGGTATTTACAAGATCCATACAACGTTTCTGCAAGGGAAAATGTTTGATATACTTAGTTATAATATTATACTGTATATCCTCAATGATTAGAAATAAACTGAATGCTTGACTACTTACCAAGTTTGAGCGCACCTGTCAGGAGGGTCCCCAGGAGCTCAGCCTTTTTCCACAATTGTACCGATCTTTAAACAACCACTATAAATTCCAAAAAACTATAATATATGTTGAAGTGGCAGGAGGAAATAGGCAAAGCTTTGCCCTTAGAGGACTGGAATGATATCTGAGCCCATACTTCTAAAAACTCCATCAACATTTTAGTTCTTGAGAAAAAGTGTAATGTAGGTGGTAACTCACACCCGCAGGAGAAGAAAAAAGTTTCATCCCATAATGCAATGTATTTTAGGGGCTGCACTACACAAGACACAATGTACTCTATTTGGTGGACCTGTCCCATAGTGCAAAGACTATGGATACATGTGTACCACCTTATTAGAACACTATTGGACCGAAGTCTGCACAAAGAAACTTGGGAAGACTTGCTACACAAACCCAATACCATTCTTTCCCAGCCCAAACATAAGCTGATTTTCTTCATCTTTTGTAGATGAAGGAATTTGGAATTTGTGGGTACCGGTACCATGCTAAATGAAAAATGTCAGGACTCTCATGACAAATGTTTAAAAATTTGATCCCCTTGGATAGCTTACTCTTGACCAGCTGATGTACTATATGGGTCCCCCTTCTAGCTCTCCACCATCCTATCCATCCTTAAAAGTGCAGAGAGAGGGAATGACGTTCTCCTTCCACATACTGCCCCCCCCCCCCCCCGCATTTTTTCTCATACTACCTCTCCACTCTTTATTCTTTTTCTCTATCTTTTCTTTTTTCTGTTTTATATAATGTTAGCTATGCAACTTGGCATTAGCTTCTCTATACTCCCACAATGTTCCGATCTTCCCCTATATCTAAAACCTAATGCATCAGTAGATCTGGAAACATAGTAACCCCCCCCCCCCCCCTATATGTTTCATGCAAAATGGGATATGCACTAAATTGTACACCTGTCAAATTTAACTATCAAGTGGTTCAATATTTTATTACATACCATAAATCTAAAAGTGATGTAGGATACCCCTTTACATTTTCAAAAAATGTATTAAATCAGTCATGCTGAATCTTGAACAGACTCCTATCCTTTGTGACTCAGAGCACTGTATCAAATCCATGATTCAATAGTGACATTGATGAAACCACAGATATTGCCATTATCTGATGATCTGACACCTGGCTAATGTTTATGGCTGAGTCGTGCAGTCCCGCTGTGCTCACTGGTATGAAGCAGTACACAGAGTATTCATTTCTTCATGATTCAGTATCTGGACTCAGTCCAGCTGTCAAACATCAGCACAGAGACTTAAACACGCCAATGACAAGTGATCCTGAGTAATTGTGCCGTCACTCAACATTATTGGGCTAATTCAAAGGTACAGAATTAAAAATTAAAAAGTAACCATGAAATGCATGCCACAGCTTCTGCTATTCATCAAGACATTGCTATAGTGGAACAGACCTCTACACTGCTTAAAGTGGAACTAAACATTTATATTGTTTTCAGACAAGGAAGCTGCCATCTTTGCCTGTTTGATCTTCAACTGCCATGATGGTGCACATGTGATCAGTTATGACACCAGCCAGGGCCAATCCTAGGGTCACAGACACCTGGGTGCAGAAATATTTCTGGCGCCCCCACATGGGCGTGGTCATCTTACTAACTCCTCCTCTTTACAAATGTTTCTATGGCAAGGAGTCAATGGCACAGCACCTGAGGATAATGCTCAACAGCTTATCACCAGTAAGCCTTAACTGCAAGCATGCCAGCCACATCCTGAATTTTCCCAGCATTGACTAATCACAGCTTTACTACTTAGCAATGTAGGGATTTGGAAACAAGAAATAAAGAACTTGAATGCAGTAAAAGTCTGCAGCTCCATTTGGCTCCTTCAACATTTCTAACACTGATCAAGGAAAATGAAATAATCCTTTCAAAGGATGTGTTATTAGAACTTAAATCATCCCGACACCATGCTTGATATTGTGTCAGGATGATTGAATCATGATGCAGCGTGTCATTTGCCACCGTCGCTTGCCATCAGATGCAGCATGTCACTTGCCACCCTCGCTTGCCACCAGATGCAGCATGTCACTTGCCACCCTCGCTTGCCATCAGATGCAGTGTGTCACTTGCAACCAGGTGCAGTGTGTCTATAAATATAAAACAGAAAAAATTGCGCCAAAAACAACAACCAGGGGCTGATCTGTGTGAAGCACCGCGCAAGGCACAGATAATCAGCCAAGAACAGTATTGTAGAAAAAGTCCAAAGGTTGGCTAATGTGAAAAACCAAAGAACTAATCCAATCAATTCAGTCCTGTATGCAGCTATAGAACATCCAATGAGATAGTTTTAGTGACAAACAGCACCCGGTGATCACAGTGACAGACAGTGCCCTCCACCACATAGATTGGCAGCTTACCAGAGGTAAGCCCACGGATAACAGTCGGCTGTGACCCAGCCGCGGCCTTGGGTTGATATATCGCAGGATGGCATACAGCACCGCAACACCTCTTCCCCCGATCCTCCCGATCATGGGTATTCAATAAGCAGGACCTTAGACACATGTACCACCAAGGTCCATACCACAACCAAGCATCAATACACAGTGATGTGCAGTGTGTCACTTGCCACTATGGTCTGCCACCATATGCAGTGTGTCACTTGCCACCATCGCCTGCCACCAGATGCAGCGTGTCACTTGCCACCATCACCTGCCACCAGATGCAGCGTGTCACTTGCCACCAGATGCAGCGTGTCTCTTGCCACCATCGCCTGCCATCAGATGCAGCGTGTCACTTGCCACCGTCGCCTGCCACCAGATGCAGCGTGTCACTTGCCACCGTTGCCTTCCACCAGATGCTCAACACCAATGCCACCAGATGCAGATTGTTACTTCCCATCAGATGCAGTGTGTTACTTGCCACTATGGCCTGCCACCAGATGCAGTGTGTCACTTGCCACCGTCGACTCCCCTCAGATGCAGTGTGTCACTTGCCATAGTCGCCTGCCACCAGATGCAGTGTGTCACTTGCCACCATCACCGTTGCCTGCCACCAGATGCAGTGTGTCACTTGCCACCGTCGACTCCCCTCAGATGCAGTGTGTCACTTGCCACCGTCGCCTGCCACCAGATGCAGTGTGTCACTTGCCACCGCCACCAATGCCTGCCACCAGATGCAGCGTGTCACTTGTCAACATTGCCTGCCACCAGATGTAGCATGCCACTTGCCACCAGATGCAGTGTGTCACTTGCCACCATCATCTGCCACTAGATACAGTGTGTCACTTGCCACCATCATCTGCCACTAGATACAGTGTGTCACTTGCCACCATTGCCATCCACCAGATGCAGTGTGTCACTTGCCACTGTCACCTGCCACCAGATGCAGCTTGTCACTTGCCACCAGATGCAGCATGCCACTTGCCACCAGATGCAGTGTGTCACATGCCACCATCATCTGCCACCAGATGCAGTGTGTCACTTTCCACCATTGCTGTCCACCAGATGCAGTGTGTTACTCATAGCCTGGCTCTCTCTTTTTCCCCTTCAGCTGGGCATGCTGGGGGCTTCAGTTTCCCCCTTAGGATTGCAATGGGCTCGCCAGTCCTCAGAACTACATGTCCCATGATCCTCTTTTCTCCTCCTTTTTGTTTTTGTTCCCTGGCCAATGGGAAGAAGAGGAGAGAAACATAGCGGGCGGCTGCCCTGGCAAGCGCTGCTCACGAGAATATCCCCTAAAGGCTAACCAAACCCAAGGAACAAAATGTAATATATTGCAGCCTACCTGTCCCTAGATGTGATGGCTGCATTAGTTTTCCCTTTTCAGGCAATAACATTTTTAATACGTACAGAAAATTCTTAGCTGGCTAGAAATGCGGTGTCCATTTACCGTCCTGCAAATTGAACTGAAAACATAAACAATGTTATCTTACCTCTATAAACCACTAATCTGCTCATCCCGGACCTAATAGACATGAACAAGAGCAGACTGTACGAGGTGTACGAGGGTTGTCGGAAAAGTTCCCGGTCTGACATTAAAGAAGACATGAAACTAGGGCTGAAAATGGCGCATGCATGCTACACGTTTTTTATCCGGTCTTTGCAAACAGTTGCCACCCTCTGTAGTCAAGTTGAAAATGGAGAAAGTGGAAGAAGAAGGCGCAAAGTGTTCCATCAGTGGGCAAAGTGATGGCAACAGTCTTCGGAGATTCCGAGGCATTGCAGCATCAGTGCAGAAGACAGTTGCCATCACATTGCCCACTGATGATACACTTAGAGCAGGGGTAGGCAACCTGGTGCCCTCCAGCTGTTGCAAAACTACAAGTCTCATCATGCCTTTGGGGGTAATTGTAACTGCCAGCCTTGCAATGCCTCATGGGAAATGTAGTTCCACAACAGCTGGATGGCCCCAGGTTGCCTACCCCTGACTTGGAGCCTTTTTCTTCCACTTTCTCCATTTGCAACTAAACTACAGGGAGTGCCAATTGTCTGCCAAGAGCTCATGAAAACCGTATGACGTGCATGCGCCATTTTCACAGTTGAACATCTGGCAGAGTGTCTTGGTGCAGTGATAAAGTTTCATGTCAGTGTGGTCACTCTTTTATTGTCGGGTCCCTGAACTTTTCAGACTACCCTCGAAATCCAGCCTTGGAAAAAATCATGGCTCCCTACGTGGATACAGTGGAATGGATGAGAATTGTCACTCAGGCACAGGATGTGTGTTATTTGCAGGATTACCAGGTGAAAACTAAGGGGAATTTTTTTTTTAAATAAAACAAATGCAGGAAAGGTAGGATGAAATATATTACATTTTTATGTTAGGTTTAGATGTACTTTAATGCAAACACAATTCACGTTTATTAGAAATATATTTTATAAGTGTAGCGGCCTCACCCTCTCTCCCTCTTTCCTCGGTTTTGCACACCAACTCATGTCTAGGGGTTCCTGGGTTGTGAGAGTGAGATGCGCCACGGCCCATGTCCTCCCCATTGTAGTAGGGAGGTGAAGGCCACTTCCTGATGTTTCCTCGGGCCGGTGTGTTCTGTGAATGCACTGAGTCTGTAATTGCAAGCTCACCAGCCTCCCCTTTGCTTCCAGTAACTGGAGTTCACACACCGGAGAAAGGTCCAACACTTGTTTATTTGACACTCCAATACGCAAAGCACAATAAACAGTTCTTTTGCAGCAAACTGGTTGGGACCTATAACCTTGCCAACGGTGGGGCGAGCAGATCGAGGCACTTCCTAAAGTTTGAGTTCTATGCCACTGTACTATGACCAGCGGCGCCTAAGCCAATCCGGCTGTTACAGAACAGGAAGGATGGGGTCTCTTCCAGCAACCCCTATGAACAGCAATGGAGCCCTCTTCGATACGCTATGGCCCCTATCAGGGGGATGTGTCCTCCCAAGAGAGTTCCCAGAGGCCCACTGTCACCGGGTTGGTGCTGCTCCGGGTCTCCAGTGGGTAACCTCCCCGGCCTCCTCACCTCAGGTACGAGTCCCTCCGCTCAGGGACCCTCGGACAGTCCACCCTAGCGGGACCCAGTCGAAGGTACTGGGCCCCAGGCCTCCTCGATAGTACCTCACCCCAGGCTAAAGGTGCCTGGGATGGACGCCAACATGACTCCGGACCAGGCCATGGGCACCTGGACCAGACTCCTGGATCTCCCGCACCCAGGCCTAAGGGCCCTGGGTGCGGACCGCAACCCTCCTCCTCCGAGGACCTCCTTCTCCGCAAAACGACGACGACGACCTCGTGGTCAGGGCGTCTCCCCCTTTTATCTCCTCCCTTCAACGGCCCGGCGGGTTCCCCGCCCCAGCCATACCATCTCCGGGAAGAGACCAAACAGGGAGCACTGCAGGGGATGATTCTACCTGAAGCCCGTGGGTACTACGCCACCCACAGGCAAAGGAGAATATTACATCCTCCAATCCTCCACGAAACAAAAAGGGGTCTGAATCCTAACACAATTATACACCTGGGTTACACTATTGCCCAGGTGTATCCCATCAATTTGAGGACCCCGCTACACACTCCCCCCTGTAATTTGACGCTGGTCCCCAGCGTCAGGTGCACACCCATACCTCCCATAAAGTGGTGGCATGGAGTGAAACCCCTGAAGCAATTCCTCTAAATTTTTTTCCCAAGTGCCAAGACCTGCTCAGGGAATGGGGAACATATAAAACAACTTATGTCATAAAACATTTTTAACATCTGCATAATCACAACCCCTCTCCCACACTGTCTAAGAGCCACCCACTCTCAATGGTCTTGATTGACGATTCTCCTGCAGGGGAAAGAAAAAAAACAACATCCTAACATAATTTTGTGTCATTTGGGATGAGTGGGCCCGTCAGCCGAGAGACCCACTCACTCCAACAAGCAAGGTGATGTGTGGGTGAAATATTTTCAAACATTTGTTGCGCAACACTGCCACCTGGTGACAGCGCCGCGGTCATGACACTCAACGAATCTTCGTTCTTCCAGCTTTCCCTACTCTGCCACTATTCCCAAATGTCCTTGCCTTTGGCACATGAAGAAAAGGGGAAACACGAAAACACAACAGTCCCCAAGTCTCCAACGAGAAAAAAGAAAAGCCCAAACAAAAACAAAAACAGGGCACAGTCCTGCGTGTCTGGGAATGGCTCTTCCAGAAAGTTCAAGTGCACAAAAGAAATAAACAGGAGTTCTTTTCTCCTATAAGTAAAACTTTGGATCCGGCAGGTACAGGGGTTTCAGGTGTTTGTCAAATGCCTCTATCGAATACTCGACATCTTCTCCTTCTCTTCTGCAAATGACTATCTTGTCAGCATGGATATGGCGCCCCAATTTCCATTCAGCTTTGCAGTCCTCAAACCTCTTAGACACTGCCGGCACACATTCCAGGTACCTGCGAGCATGGGGCACCTTCAACTTGTCCCACACAAACTCGTCATACCATCTTGTTCTCCAGACTTCCACCTCATACAGCAATTCCCGGGGTAGATACGGGTACTCCCACCCATATTCCCGAGCTACTTTGTGGCAAAACAGTCTCTGCAAGCGGGCCAAAGGTGGCATAGTGGCTTTCTCTCCAGTTCCAGGCAGCACAATAGCTTCTGGATGCCGAGGTGCCTTTACCAGCTCCCTGGAACTGACTTTCGGCGCTCTCACAGAAGCGCGGGGTGTCCCCACAACCAAAGTAGGTGAGGTAACAGTAGATGAGGACACAGGTGGAGGGGTAGGTTCCCTCGTAAGCTGCGGGTCTTCCACCCGAGGCGTGCTGTCTCCTGTGTACATAGGTGAATCCCGTACCGCACGGGAAGCAAGAAGTGGCACTCTATCCCAGCCCTTGCGGCTGAACAGTTAGTCTATCTCGCCATCATCTCCGCAATCAGACAGCGACTCTAGGTCGGAGGTGTCATACATCTCCGCAGGCAGATATCTACCGGTGGACACAGAATCATCTTCTCTGGGGGGTTCCACCTCCAATGGGCCCCCGACACCTCCAACCACCACCACAGTCCCAGCCCCTGGCTCACCTGACCCTTGTAGAAGACTGGGATGTCCGGGACTTCCATCTCGACCGGCGCCATCCAGGCCAGGCAAGCAGCGGGGTGAAGCTCGACCACGTCCATAGGATGCCTGTACTAGGCCAACTTTCCTCTTCGGTGGTGGGAGCAGAGAACTTGTGGCGACCGAAGCAGCATCTTCGGATTTTTCTCTGTTGGGCAGTCCATCGCCCTGGTCAGCGCGCACAGGAACCTCGACAAAGGCCTTGATCTCCCCTTCCGGAGTAGCGGTACCCGTGAGGTGGTTGAGGCGAAGGGCCCGGGGCCTTGCTGTGGACGACTCGACCTCAAAAAGGAATTCTCTGCACTCCTCACATCGCCCGAATGGCTTCAGGGTGACCACCAGTCCCGAGCAGCCGGGACAGATCACACCGAGGGCCTCCGTGTCTCTGCAGGTGTACAGAGCCAACCGCCCTCGGGGCCTAAGTCTTATCCCCGTGTCTGTGATGGGGGCAGCAAAGGAAGTCATTCTCGTGGGGTGAGGAACCATAATCCACGGGGCACTTGAGGTCATCCCGACTGTTTGCTGCTCCATCATGCACTGACCCCGCGCCGGAGTCTCCACGTGTATCCCCACACTTGGCCAGACTCCTCCCATGAGCTGTACATTTTCGCGGGCTTCCTCTTGACTCCGCCCACGAACGATGTCGCCATGGGGTGCCTCGTGGCGCAGTGCGTTAACAGTCCCCACGTGCAGTACGTCACACGGCTGGACCTCTCCCTTTTTCCGCTCCTCCGCATGGGCCTTTCCCGTGTTAGGGTCATTTCCACAACTCCGAGCAGGGACGCACTTTGGCCAGTAATATGGCCGATCTGCTCGGAACTCCTCTGGACAGCAAAGTTCAAATGTAGACATTCTCAAGTCCATCTTTAGAACACACTCTATCCCGGACTCACGAGCCCCCACGTGTAGCGGCCTCACCCTCTCTCCCTCTTTCCTCGGTTTTGCACACCAACTCATGTCTAGGGGTTCCTGGGTTGTGAGAGTGAGATGCGCCACGGCCCATGTCCTCCCCATTGTAGTAGGGAGGTGAAGGCCACTTCCTGATGTTTCCTCGGGCCGGTGTGTTCTGTGAATGCACTGAGTCTGTAATTGCAAGCTCACCAGCCTCCCCTTTGCTTCCAGTAACTGGAGTTCACACACCGGAGAAAGGTCCAACACTTGTTTATTTGACACTCCAATACGCAAAGCACAATAAACAGTTCTTTTGCAGCAAACTGGTTGGGACCTATAACCTTGCCAACGGTGGGGCGAGCAGATCGAGGCACTTCCTAAAGTTTGAGTTCTATGCCACTGTACTATGACCAGCGGCGCCTAAGCCAATCCGGCTGTTACAGAACAGGAAGGATGGGGTCTCTTCCAGCAACCCCTATGAACAGCAATGGAGCCCTCTTCGATACGCTATGGCCCCTATCAGGGGGATGTGTCCTCCCAAGAGAGTTCCCAGAGGCCCACTGTCACCGGGTTGGTGCTGCTCCGGGTCTCCAGTGGGTAACCTCCCCGGCCTCCTCACCTCAGGTACGAGTCCCTCCGCTCAGGGACCCTCGGACAGTCCACCCTAGCGGGACCCAGTCGAAGGTACTGGGCCCCAGGCCTCCTCGATAGTACCTCACCCCAGGCTAAAGGTGCCTGGGATGGACGCCAACATGACTCCGGACCAGGCCATGGGCACCTGGACCAGACTCCTGGATCTCCCGCACCCAGGCCTAAGGGCCCTGGGTGCGGACCGCAACCCTCCTCCTCCGAGGACCTCCTTCTCCGCAAAACGACGACGACGACCTCGTGGTCAGGGCGTCTCCCCCTTTTATCTCCTCCCTTCAACGGCCCGGCGGGTTCCCCGCCCCAGCCATACCATCTCCGGGAAGAGACCAAACAGGGAGCACTGCAGGGGATGATTCTACCTGAAGCCCGTGGGTACTACGCCACCCACAGGCAAAGGAGAATATTACATCCTCCAATCCTCCACGAAACAAAAAGGGGTCTGAATCCTAACACAATTATACACCTGGGTTACACTATTGCCCAGGTGTATCCCATCAATTTGAGGACCCCGCTACACAAGCAAAAAAACAAGGAGGTGACAATAGAAGATTTTGTATATTCCACAACAAAAAAAAAGCACATTTCATTGTTTTATTGGCTATATTTTAATGTTCTCTTGGAACATAAAACAAGGATTTGGTACTTCCAGCAGTCTGGCTCAGTTTTAGGGACATTTACACACAGATTTTGAGTTATACTACACACAGTTGTCCTCATATATGGAAAGTGCAAAGATAGAGTTTCTGAAACAACCAATCAGATTTTAACTGACGTTTTCTGTGGTCCAAGTGAACTTTTGACCAGAGGGATCCTTGGAAACAGCAGAAACACAGCACGATGCAATGTATCCCATGAAAACCGATTAAAGTATATTACACTGCACATGACATAATGCATACATTTACTTTCAAATGCCTAGGTGGGACCTGGTCCGAAAGTATTATGTAATAGTTTGCTTATAAATGCAATATAGATCTATAAACAAGAGAGTTATAAAAACACACACAAACCATTTTATTGTAAATTATAAAGATTTATTATGGAACATACTATAATTATGGACAGAATTAGAAATCACATTTGTTTCCTAAATATACCGTATTTATCGGCGTATAACACGCACCCTAACTTTAAGAGGGAAGTTTCAGGAAAAAAACTTTCCACAGCCCCCTGCATATAACACGCAGGTACAGTTTACCCTCTATTTTCAGGGTAAAAAAGTGAGCGTTATACGCCGATAAATACAGTACAATATGCACAATAAGTAGACTGACCACTCCTAACTGTTCAATGTGGTTTTTAGGATGGAGTAGGGCATAGGAATGCAGCCTGAAGAATGAGGTCACGTGACGTAGTCCTAAAACACAGTTTTGGGGCCCCCACATTGCTGTACACTATATGCATTCAATAATTCAATTAACATACATTCAATAATGTTCCACTGAGAAACGGAATTTGGGGGCCCCAAAATAACGGTAATCTAACAGTGCCACAAACTGATAAACGGATATCAAAGATTTCAACATACAAAAATTTGTATACATCTGGTTTACTGAATAGAACTGTAAATTCAAATCCCACTACATGCATGAAGTTTGTCTTGCCTACGTGGATTTCTTGCCCATGTACAGTTGTTTGCTTTCCTCCCACAAATCAAAAACATGTCAGTAGCTTAAAGTGGATGTCAACCCAATTCATGAAATTTGAGCTGGGCACATATATCTGCAGCATTTTGTTATCCCTCTTCGAAGCTCTCTCCTGACCCGTTCCTCTGTTATCAGCCTGATATCTCCTGACAAATTCTAGGACACATCAGATAAAAGCAGCCTGACATCTCTGTCAGGGAAGGTTGCTATAACTAGATTAGCAGGAAGCTGGTCCTGTTACAAAACACCTCTAAGAGTCTCTGCCTATGATGAGAGGGGATGTGTGCCTTTCCTCCAATCAGCAATGTTAGCTATCTTGGCTGTATGCCCAGACATCACACTGTGTTAAACAGGAAAAGAAAATCTTCTGATCTGAATTTTCTAAACAGTATATAAATGTGAAGACAGCAGATATACATGTAAAACTTATGTAGGGAGATTTGGTTCATCCCTGTGTATCATCTGAGGCCGTTCACTTCACTGGGTGTATAGAGGGTTTACATCCACTTTAACTGGTTTCTATGTGTGCCTGTATGATTGAGTCATTGGACTGAGAGATCCTCTGGGGTGGGACTAATGTAATTAGTTTACATGTGCTCCAGAATATGCTGGTGTTATTTCTCTATTTTTAAATAGAATAAAACTTCTGTTGAACGCCTGTCCATTTTTTTAAAAATATTTTGGATAAAGTGGGGAAAGGTTGGAACCTCTGTTGTATTTTTTGTTTGTCTCTCCACTTCACTTATCCAGATAAACACAAATAAAATACACATGAATGCCCCTCTAATCCTCAGCAGAAACAAATCAAAAAACCCTGTGAGGTTCTAAACCTTCGTACCTTTTTAATGATTGTTGTGTTTGTTTGAAAGTTTTCATACCAAATCTTAGCAATGGGAAGAGAGAAAGCAATAGGTATCAAGCTGAGAATCTGACCCTTTTACACTCTGACCAAAACAAAAAAAAAGAAATGTTGTCTGGAGTTCATCTTCAAAGGGAATATTTCAGTTCCATTAGTAATTTGCCTAGTTTGCCAAATATGAAGTAGATGTATCGTACAACACTGAATCATTTCCCATTCATACCCCACCCAGTGTAAAAATTTAAACAGCAGTCAATTGTTACTTATTAGCATAATATGTAATGACTTGAATGTTGGCAATGAGTTGCATGGAACCATTCGTAGCCAATCAGGAGTCAGGATTTGTACTTTCAGCAGGCTATATCTCAGAAGCACAGTGAGCAATTTCTCTGTCATTTTACAGTGCACAATGTTTTACCGAACCTAGGAGCAATAATTCTGATCAAATAATTAGTAATAAATTACTTCATAATTAATTAATTCACAATTTTGCCATACGGAATTTATGACCAATGGTTTATAACCATAGGAATTGCACTTGTCTTTATTATATAAGCCCTCATGCTAAACATGCTGAAAGTGTATCTAGGGGGGTTATTTACTAAAGCCGCAGCTCTGCATAGCATCCAATCAGCTTCCAGGTTTTATTGCCAAAGCCTAATTGAACAAGCTGAAGTTAGAAGCTGATTGGTTACAATGCACAGCTGCACCAGATTCTGAGTCCACCAGTTTTAGTAATCCCCCCATATATGTCTAGAAGATGTTATGGCTGCATTCATTTTTATTTATTTTTTAACTATGTGTTTTTTTTTTTTACCTGGTGATCATGCCAGTAACATACCGGTACTTTCTCTCATAGGGTGACAATATTACTATGGGGGAGCAGCATTTTCTTCCTAGGCTGTTCTCCTAAATTTGTACTGCAGACACCTTCTCCTCTTCTCATCTCCATTATATAGGATTGGGGGATGTTCTGTAGTTCCACATAACACAATTAGTAAGGTTGATAACATTATTTGGGTTTACAGTAAAGCTTGCCATGGATTATGCAATTGTGTTGCCTTCAACCACAAGCTTGAAGGAAAGAATTGTTTTTATTCCCTCATCAGCACGGTTAGTGTTGTTGGGGGAATCCCTCTTGCTGTGCTATTGTAATCTGATAGCGGGAGGTTTCACCACTATTAGGATACAATGATCAATGCTGGCGGCTATAGCTGGCAGCAGTGATTGTACCAAAAAATAAAAAAGCCAGCAGGCTTTTTGTACTGAAGTCGATCGAAAAACTGACTTCAGTACAACCAGCCTGCCCATAGATGGATCAAAATTTGTCTGGCTCCTGCTCAAACAGCCAAATTTCGCTCATCTATGGCCAGCTTAAGTGACAAGGACACTGCATTTCTGGCAGGATCAGAAAACGTACATAGCCTGAAATGAATGCCGCCATCTAATCTAAGAACTGGAAAGCTGCAATATAGTATATACTTGAAGTTTGCAATAGTAGACTTTCCCTTTAAACAGAATAGGTCACAGCAACTTGTATTGTCTGTTATTATAATAAAGTGAAACTAGCAGTTTATCCCTGAGACCATCTTACCGGAACAAGTGTTTCAGGAGAACAATATACCGGCATCTGTTCTAAGATTACGATAGGACGGATTCATGGCAAGCTTATCTCTGCACTAAGTCATACCCTGTGCTTTTTAGAAAGATATTTGTGTTCCTAAATCAAACAATTTGATAAATAATATTATCAATACTGGTTCAAGAACACAGATGCCGAGACAAAAACTTCCAACTACAGTATCCAATTCATTTGCCCTCAAAAAATATAAAACCAGCTTGTTTGTCCTTGGCACATATAAGTAAGGCTAGCTATATACTGCCACTTGAAAGAAAATTGACTGATTCCTCCCCCGGCCGGCTATTGTATTCAGACAGTAGCAGCACCTGCAGCTGTCTGAATACCTGAACAGTGACTGCATCTGATTGGACACAGTCAATGTTCGTTTGACAATTTCCTACCCTAATTATTTGATTTTCAATCGAGTTCTGTCTAGACAGGTGGTGGCAAAAGGGCCAAGAAAAAACAGCAGAGGGCTCACCAGCCTAGTGCATTATCCCAGGGGGACTTTATTAAAAAAAAGGTCAAAAACATCCTCCCAAACAGTGAAGATGTAAAGCATATCAAGCCACCATCTCGTGGCACAGTGGATAGTGGGACCCAGAATAGTCCGTCAGGAAAACACCGTCTGGGATCCAAAAATGGCCTACTGATTTTGAAGGTAAACCCTCTTCATCAGAGCCACCCACAGCTCAAATTTTAGCCGATTCAGCAGGAATGAGCGAAAATTTGAACCATCTATGTTCAGCTTAAAGTGTTACTAAACCCACAACAGTAAAATCAGTCTGTATATGCAGTTAAGCATGCTTGTTATACCCACAGTGGAACCTAAGGGGTTAATCCTCCATACTGTGTAAAAAGGCTGTTTGATCCTATCTTCTCTGACTCGCTCCTTCTTGCATTGCCCCCAAAACATGTCCGAATAAGACAGTTACTGGAGTCAGGCTGCACATGCTTAGTTTGTTGTGTATTGCTAGAGAGTTTTTTTTTTCTTGAGAGAGTGCGTGTGATCAGCTCAGGGCCAATCAGCACTGTCAAGACAGAGGGTCAGGGGTACTGGCTGCCCTGATAGGGCAGCCAGTGTAGTGGGAAAACTCCTCCTACAAGCTTTAACTAGGCACCCATAGAATTCACAAGACTGCTATATACTGCTCACGAGAAAAGGTATTTAGCAGTTTATATTTACCAAAATAATTGCATTTCCATGTTCTGTGAACTGTGGAAAACCAGTTATAGTGAATACAGGGTCCTGGGTTTAGCAACACTTTAAATAAGTGATTTTCTGAAGTTTTCATTTTCAATTGTGTATTTGAGCTTTGTATTTATACTGCCAGTAGACAGTAGGGATCCGACACTAATGCCCACAAACCAAAAACTATCTCCTAGTCATGTGATCACCCTGACTCTGGCATGGTTGTCAGCAAAAATGGGGTTACAACAGATGGTGAGGAAGCTCCTCACCATCTGTCAGTAGCCTCTGAACAAAGAAAGGGAAGCATGCTGATGGAGGAGAAAGCAGAGTGATAGAGAGATGATCTCATCACTGTGCTGCTTCTCTTTTCACAGTCCAGTTACAGGCTGGGGTGGGTCCAGGACAACCTGGGCTCAGAAGAAGTGGTTTGAATGATGTCAGCGATTAGACTGAGGACATCTAGCGGCAGAGAAAAGTACTGTGGGGGAAATCACCGGATTGAAGATGAATATTGCAGCAAAATCTGGTTCTGTTATTTTTTCTCTAATGGCCGATTTATTTTAGGTTAGATGTCTGCTTTAAACTTATAGAAGGGTGTAACGGGAGGGCCCGGGGAACCCAGAATCTCTTAGAAAGTATGAGATACCCTTGCTTCAGCTTCCCCAATGCCTCTTATGTGTAAACCACCCTGTGTCCCTATTAGGGGCACAGGGTGAATGAGAACCCCACCATGATCTGTGATAGCCATATCCAATACGGTATATACAGGGCACATATTGGGTATATACTGTGTGTGGGCTGTGTATGTAATACTTGCTGTGATGGTGTGTGATCACATTCTATTGTCTATTGTGGCTTGTGGGAGTTAAGCCTGTAATTATAGGTTGTGGAACCAGCAGACAGACAGGTTAATTGAAGAGATGCTGAGGTGTCACCTGTCTGCCTGAGTGATGTTAATGAACCTCAAATGCTACAGATCCTTTTATTGAGTGAAGTCTTTTGATAATGTGGATTGGGAGACAAAAGCTAAACACAAAAGGGTCATGCATAATCATTAAACTGAGATGTGTATTGGTCATCAGCTGTAGAGAATTGGCTCATGTAAATTGGGTCTGGTCAGAGGTGTATGATGAGAGGAGGGTCAGAAGCTTCTCTCTGGGGATATAAAAGTTGGAGTGTTTTGCAATAATAAAGGAGTTCATTTTGGAAAGATACAGAGCGTTTTGTCTCATTCTTTTGGAAGGATTAATTCCTATGGGAAGTGGTCGCTTGACTGTGGAGGATCGGCAGCGAATGTGTGTCCAGGAGAGGGAAGAGATCTTAAACGGCGTTTAACCCCTTTCATATTTGGGGTGTCGTTACAAAGGGGTACTATGATCACTTACATACTGTATTCATGTTACATGGGAAATATAACTAAAATGATGTGAGCATGAGTTTCCTTAAGAAAGAGTTCCTGGCAGTCGAGGTGCTACCCCTCTTGTTCACACTCTGAAATTCAATGTACACAGCTCCTTGCTGCAGTGTAGTTGTACTAGATATTATATTATATTATGACGTGTAAGACACATTCAGTTACATTCATTAGTACAGATTCCAGTACTGAAAAAATCTGAGGTTCAGCACAGCAGTCACCGGGAGGGGCAAACAGACTGGCAGTCACCGCTCTCTGCTCAGAGTGGAGGGGAGAATTGAGCCTTTGAGACGGCGGGGGACTGATGCTGCAATCAACTAGGTAAGTATAATAAAAATAAAAAAAAACATATGTTTAAAGACTTTGATAGTCAAGAGGTTTACGCAAGCTCACGGCTGGCTTTGATTTTTTCAGCTGACTCTCGGCTGTCATGTAAAAGTGATTCAGGGCACTGTATCATTACTTTTACAGTACATTAAATAGCCCGTCCCCAATCCACCTGCCAGTGCTGATTGTGGTAAATGGTTTCAGGATGTCCACCAGGAGACTTTTGGGTGCGGAGCTGTCATTAGCCAGGGAAGCAGCTGCAGTGGAGGGCAGGGGAGATTTTGGGGGTCTAATAGATCACCCGATATCTCCCTAAAGAGGACCTGTCACCAAACATTATTATGTTGGGGGCTTATTGGCCTTCTTGTGATAGCAATAAAGTTAAATAAAAAAAACAAAAACTGGTAAATTAAAAAAGTGTAAAAAAAAATATGCCTGGAGAAGGAGATCATTGCATTGATCATTGCAGCAGGTACACTTTCTGTCTGTGGATGCTCAGCCCTCCCCCCCCCCCCCCCACTGCCTATTCTAGACATTAGGATAACTCCTGGGATAAAAAGTGTGTCACCCACAGCTGCTGTGTTCTATGTGGTACACACAACTTCCACAAGGCCAGTTTCATCTGTATGTGAAAGCGTTACAACAAAGTCAGCCCCCCCATACCCATGCACACAGAATACTAACTAGAAATTGTCCTGTGAATTGTTGTGTTGCTTCTCAGTGAGTACAACTGACTTGCAATGTCCCTTGCTGTATTGGATGATAATGTGTGCTGCATTATTCACCTATGCAAGATCAGTAAGAACTACGGATGGGGAGCTCAGACTGTGCAATGTAATCTGGACTGCAAACACATGTAGCAGAATCCAATTTACGGTCTTGCACTGTTCACATTTAGGCAGGGTTCACATTTTTAAATTTCAGGAACACACATCCCCTTTGCAGGGCACTCCAATGCACCCTGCTAACGTGTGCACAAAATTGTGCCCCAAAACACATGGTACCAAGGTATCATGCATTTTGGTGTAGCACACTTTAAAAAAAAAAAGAGTCATACACTTTTTGGGCGTAGGGAAGCCCACCATCACACCTGCATTCAAGTGATTGGAGCCTTAAGCCTCGTACACACGGCCGGTTTTCTTGGCAAGAAAACTGCTGGCAGAGCTTTTTGCCGAGAAAACCTCGTGTGTATGTTTTCTTGTCAAGAAAACTGCCGGGAATCTCAACAAGAAAAATAGAGAACCTGCTCTCTATTTTCTCGTCGGGATTCTCGTCGACCTGTTTCCCGACGAGAAAACTGTGTGTGTGTATGAGGCTACAAGCTTACCTGTCTTCCGGTAAGCCCGCGCATGCTCGATAAGACTTCAACGCATGCGCAGTAGCTTACAAGGGTAGTGTAGGGTGAAGCAAGATGGCGGCGACGGCATCGAATGTGACGAGCGCATGCTCGTCGTAGTCGATGGCGTCACCGCCTTCTTGCCATTCAAAAGAACGACGGTTCTTTTGAATGGCCATCTGTATGCATGGCTTGGCAAGAAAAGCTTGCCAGGAATCTCGTCAGGAAAACCGACGTTTTTTTTCCTGAAGGGATTCTCGGCCATGTGTACAGGGCTTCAGGGAAAGCTCTGTGTATTAGTTTAGATAAGCATGATGTCTGCTAAATGTCAATTACTGTTGAACAAGAGGACCAAGGATGGCATGTGACCTCATTTTTAAGGCTAGAAACCCACAAATAAATGGTAAATAAGAGAAGAAAGCTGCATTTGCATGCATGGGGAAATCATAGACAGTAATGGTGTTTTTTTAAATAAGGTAAGAAGAAAAATCAGGATGGGCAGGAAGGTTATTTCAATAAAAGACACTATGTCCCCTTTATATTTATGGGCCAAATACATGGAGACCATGCCTGAAATGACTTATTCCTCCACCCCAGGCTTGTCACATTCTCTTTGTTTTTAGGCCATACCAATGTCTGCTGCAGCATTTAAAAAAATAATAAACTTCAGAGACGGAGGATTTTCAAACCTCGGAGCTCTGTGGGAAGATAAAGGAAGAGAGAGCTACAAAGGATTTACATGCAGTGATCAGCACTTCTAAAAACTCAGAGCTGACAACTGCAGGGGGGAATGGAAATATATGTCCATTTGAAATAAAGATATAAATTATGTTCTGACATTTCTAGAACTTAAAACATTTAAAGGAAATCTACAGAAATAAGAAAAAAAAATTCTCGGGCTGATTTGTAACATATTGTATGAATTAAAATAGCAGTTATTTTTAGTCTTTTACTTTTTATGACAGTGGCAGTTGGTGAGTCATATGGCACATTCACCTACCAACTGCTACCTGATGGCACATGGGAGGGGTGAGGCACACAAAGCCAGGAGGACAGAATTAGCACAGAAATAATTCATGATCATTCTGCATTGTCTGTAGACTCTTTAGTCATATTCAATTAGTCCTATCTCTAGTCCAATTTATACAAAAGACCATCCTCTGAATAATATGGACAAAATTCATCTTATACTTACTGCCCATTGAGCAGCAGAATATCCAAATGGTCACTTCTCTGTTTTACAGGATTTATAAAGCTCCAACAGTTTGCACAGCACTTTAAAATATAAATGGAGACAGTTATGCCTCGTACACACAACCGGTTTTCACGGCAGGAAAAAAACTGACGCTTTTCCCGACGGGATTCTTCTCAAGCCTGCCTTGCTTACACACAGTCACACAAAATACCGCTGAACTTTTGACTGCCAAGAACGCGGTGACGCCAAAGACCACGACGAGCCGTCAAAATGACGTTCTAAGCTTCCACGCATGCTTCGAATTGTTTACGAGCATGCGTGTTTTTTTTCCCCTCGGGAAAGCATACACACAACGGTTTTCACGATGGGAAAAAGACCGCCGGGAATCCCCACAGGAAAAAAAAAAACAAGTTCTCTTTTTTTTCCCCGCAGTTTTCTCGTCGGGAAAACTGCGATGGAGCATACACACGACCGGTTTTCCCAGCCAAAAGATGTCATGGCAGTTTTCCCGACTGGAAAACCGGTCGTGTGTATGAGGCATTACAATACAATGTAAGACCAGAGCGTTAGGAGGGCCGTGCTCATGAGAGGTTACAATTTAAAGCGTAAGTGTGCGCAGCCTATTGTATTAGGGTATGCACCCCAAAGCTCAGACACATATGAATGCCACCTGCTGTTAAAGGGAGGAGGCTCTGGTGGTGGGTGGCAGTTGATTAGGAGCATATTACATTACACTCTAAAAATGGGTGTAACGTGTTCCTAAAGTTGAGCCTAGCCTTTAATATAATAGGGGGCATTTACGCTGGTCACTGGCACCCCCAACCACCCACCTGGTATTGCCTCTGGACAATGCTAATGCATATGGGGTAATTAGGGTGTGCGCAGGCACACCTGGCACACCCTGTGTGCATGCCTATGATCTAAAGGGAGAGGTACAAAAGGTAATAACTGGGAGGAGATAAGTTGATGGAGGAAGTAAACTTCAATTATTAGCTAGGAGTGGGATAGGCTGCCCTGAAGGATTGAGTTTTCAGGGATTACCTACAGTAAGTAGGAGATAGCTAGATACATTGGGGTAGGGAGTTCCAGAAGATGGGAGAGGCTTGAGAGAAGTCCTGGAGGCAATAGCAGGATGAAGTAATAGGGTAGCTAGAGTGAAGGGGTTCTTGGGAGGAGCAAAGAGGATGGTTTTGGTAAAATTGTGAGACCAGGTTGGTGATGTAGCTGGGGGCAGAGTCCTGGATGGGTTTGCATGTGGTTTTCTATTCACTAGGCAAATGGAAGCCAGTGGAGGGATTGGCAGAGAGGGGTGGTGCAAACTGAGCAGCTGGTAAAGTGGATGAGTCTGGAAGCAGTGTTCATTATGGGGGATAGGCTGTGTAGAGGTAGGTCAATAAGGAGGGGGTTACAATAGTCAAGATGGAATCAAGGAGTTCTAACTTTACAGTGCACAGAGGGCATATTCAATAATCAAATCTTAATGATCAGAATGTAGGACAACCAATCAGAATCCATCTTGCGCTGATCTGATTATAGTTAGGTGTATTCTGATTGGTTGGTGTGAAATAATCCATCTTGCTCTTGATTTCTTGTCCCGTTTATTAAAGCCCATAGTTTGTGCATGACGGACTATTTTAGATATTATCATTTTGACACGTTATACCCTTATTGGATGCAGTATTTGTGGACACACACACATCAGCTCACAGCTGAGATCTCAGTCTGCCAATCACAGGTTTATCAACGCAGAAATCTGTCCACCAAGATGGCCGCTCCAGCACTTTCTCTCCCTGCAGAACTGCGGACCAGAGGTTCTTGTACAGCTGCAAAACATCACCAGAGTTAGACTGTAAACAGATGTCATACGAGCAAAGCCACAGCTCAAGTGATACCTTTTACTGGCTGCCCAGCAGTTTATGGAGAGATTGCTCAATATGCACAGTCCAGATGAAGTATAAGTTTATTTAAAAAAAGATCATTTAAGATGCTCATATAATTAGGTAACATGGTTAATGTGATATAAATAGCTATAAATAGGTACATTTTGTGTTTGTCAACAGTGTATTGTCCTGGAAAATAATCGTTTTGCTCGTTATCACTCAGGAATTAACCCCCACAAAGTCTGACTGTTTAAAATCATGCTAAAAATAGTTGGTCTAATTGCAAATAATGCAAACATAAAGTGCATGAAAGCCAAAAGGGCCGGTTCACGCTGGAACACGTGCGTTCAAATGTTTACATTCCTGTGCGGTCAAGCTTTGACAGCCCAATTATTTGAAAAGGGGCTGAAAAACAACTGGAATGCAGAAAAAGCACTACTTTTTCAGATTGCACTGCAGTACCATGTGATTTGGTGTCTGGAAAAATGCACTGCAATTGCAAGATGCATTGGGTGTTCCATTAATAATTATGTCAGGGGTCAGACTCAGAGACCAGTAGCTATATCAGTAGAGAGGCTCCCACCGACCATCTGGAAAAGTACACAAGCAGGTTGCAATGGTGGATGACACAGGCTCACACAAGGAGCAGAGTCTAACTACTAACCAGTATTCCCCAGAGCTCCTGATGGCGGAGATGGGTTTTACTGTGTGTTATTACCAGATTATGGTCCTCTGGATCGTCCCACCAGGAGTTGAGCAAGCCAGGGTCCAGCAGCAGATACAGAAGGTAGGGTTCAAACATAGTCAGTGTAGTCAGTAAATAAGCCAAAGGCTGGTAACAAGTGGTTGCAGGTTGGGATCAAACAGAAGCATAGTTGCAGAACAAGCCAGAAGGTCATTAATGAGTAGTAGTTGGAGATAAGGACAACTGCAGGTATGCAAGGGAGCAAGCTATCGGCTGGAGACAGCAAAATAATCTGGCAAACAGGAAGTGCAAAGACATGGCTTTAATAGGAAGTGCATGGGAAGAGCAAAGTGTTCGAGGTTCAAGAGAAAAAAGACAAAAGGCAAGGTTGTCGAAGGCAGGTCTCTCCAAACTTTCTAAACAAAGGGCCAGTTTACCCTCATTCAGACTTTGAGGGGGCCGGACTGTGGCCAGTGTAAGTAGAAAATGCCCTGGCTTTAATAGGAGTAAGCAATGCCCCATCATTGGCATTGGTGGGAAGGAATAATGTTCCATCATTGGAATCATTCCAAATCCATTGGAAGGAGTAGTGCACTATCATTGGTGTCAGTGGCAGCAATATTTCCTCAAGGGCCAGATAAAGGCAAGCAAAGGGCCACAGTTTGGAGACCACTGGTCTAAAGAATCAGGCAGGGAGCTGCCCAGCATCCCTGTTGGCACAGCAAGAAGAGCTACTGCTGGTAGACCGCAGAGGTCGTGGGTTCAGATCTCGGTCCTGACAAATTAATTGGCACCTGTGCACATCTTGCAAAGGCAGTGTTGTTCACTTGTGGTGCAGGAAACATGCATGAAACATGCCTCACCTGCACCATGTTTTGGTGTGAACGGGCTCTTAAGATTCAAATTCAAGCTTTCTTTGACCAACTGTGATATTCTAGTGTACATTTCAATCTGATTTATTGGTATGGATTGTCTGAAAACAGCTCTTCCCACCAACAGTTAGGATTAGATAGGAAGCTCTCTTTCTGTTATGCTTGTGAGTTTGGCCGTGCTCAGGATCTTATTAGGACATGATTCTACTGAAATACACAGTGTGCAGCAAAACAGCCAAACATATGTGTACACAGTGGAATTGCTGCTCACTGTATTTAGTGGACCCTACAAGCGGTATGTGGGGTTCTCTGGGTCCATACTGAGCGCAGCCTGATGCAGTCAAGATTCTGAGACCCTCTTTAAAAGCTGTCTATCCCAACCTTGTGACTATAGCCCATAATGACAACTATTTTTCCACCTTTGTAGAAAAGCAGCACATATTCTACCAAATGCTGTGTAATAAATATACCTCTCCATCCGCTCTGGCAATCGGTGCGTTTAAAATGAAGTCTGGAGGTGCGATGGCATCCACTAGAGACACGGCATCATCTTTCAACTGTGTGAGAAGGACAAAAAAGTTGGCAGGGGATTTTACTTTCCGTAGTAACAAAGACATAACATAGCAGGAGTAAACGGTTGCTACAAATGGAACATAAATTGTAATGTGAGCGCTCACACTTGCAGAGCTCTATTAGGGGGATCACAGAATTCTGTTATATTGTTTCAATGCCAATCATCTGCCTTTTAAAACACAGATTTTCCATATGTCATCCCTTGTTATGGGAGAGAACTATCCTCAACCACTGTAAAACCTTAAGTAGCAGTGTAATTATATAAGAGGACTGTCTGATTAGTGTGTGTGCATGGTGTTTCATGCTGTTGTTTGTTACGACATCTGTATTTCTTTCATTCAGTAAACGCTTTCTCAGTTCAAATTGGACATGCAAGTGGCCAACTGCACACTGGGATAGATGGTAATTCAGAGTGAATCTATTCAATTTAAAATAATCAGTTTTTGGATTTACGTAATATCCTGGACTCTCGTCAGCAGTGTAGAGTTTACGTAAGTAGAATCGATTCAGAATAAAAGGTTAATCTGCAGCAAGCTGGAGGAATAAACTGTACATATACTGTAATGCCCTGTAGTGTACACACGATTGGATTTCTGATGGAATAAAATCCGATGGATTTTTCCATCGGAAATCGGATGAAGCTGACTTCCATCAGTCTTGCCTACACACCATCAGTCAAAAATCCGACCGTCCCAAATGCCGTGACGTAAAACACTCCGAAGAGCCGAGAAAAATTAAGTTCAATGCTTCTGAGCATGCGTCAACTTGATTCTGAGCATGCATGGGTTTTTTCTCCGATGGAGTTCCCCACAGACGATCGGAATTTGCTATCGTTTTTTTTTTCCCATCAGAAAAATTTAAAACATGTTCTATTTTTTTATACCGATGGAAAAAAGACCGATGGGGCCCACACACGATCGGTTTGTCCGATGAAAAAAAGTCCATCGGTCTTTTTTCATCAGAAAAACCGATCGTGTGTACGCGACATAAGTGTTGTTGAACTGTAGATGAAAGGACTTGCATGATGTAGTTATAATAGCACTAACAACAGTTTTTGTTTTTCTAAACCCCCATGCAACATGGATTAATTACCTGTCAGGCTTTATTTACATGGATGCAAAGACCTGTACCTTGGTGCAGAGAGCGGTGTTCATGCGCTTTGGGAATGGCAGGTGCTCCAGGAAGCCGCATGCAGTCAAAATCATTA
The DNA here is from genome assembly GCA_029206835.1 of Rana muscosa. Taxonomy (NCBI): domain Eukaryota; kingdom Metazoa; phylum Chordata; class Amphibia; order Anura; family Ranidae; genus Rana; species Rana muscosa. Next base: position 110,905,254 of record CM055116.1, read on the forward strand.
ACAGCCTGACAGACAAAGCATCTGTAGGGATCTTCCCACACATGCCAGTGTTTACATCTGTACAGCCTTGTACACAGCCTTGGATGCAGTAAACCCCGTAGAGATGTACACACTGGCATTTGTGGGAAGATCCATACAGCTGCTGCATCTTTCAGGCTGTTATTGATTTTGACAGTCTGGCTGTACGGAAAACCTGACATTTCCGGGGTCATTCAGGTTTTGTGCTGCCCTAGGCCTGACTAAACTCGTGCACCCCATAATTTAAATATGACCCACCCCTTCCTGTCAAGGCCACACCGCTTGCTGTTTAAGTCCTGCCCTGAAATTTTCGAGTGGGGACACTAGTTCTTAGGGCCAGGGGGGGGGGGCATTGGATTCCCTTAATTTGCATAGATTTCCTCTCACTTCCTGTTTGGCTATGGGGCAGGAAGTGAAGGGAAATCTCTGCAAGGGGACAGGGATGGTAAAAAATAAACTGACAGGGGCTATGACCCTCCCTTACTCTATCCAAAATGAAAAAAAAAAGTGTTGCCTATAGTTCTACTTCAAGCACAAATTTCTGATAATTTTATGGAGAGGACTATGAAGATATAACCATGCCAATTGTGCAAAAGAAAACATATATCACAGTGAGGAAGGTTTGTGGTCCAGGATGATAGGACAGTCAAAATTAGAAACAGCTTGCGTGTAGCGCAAGCCAGCAGGGACTCTGTCCGTGCTGCCCTAGGCCTGGGCCTTGTTGGCCTAGTCCAGGATACAGCGTTTCCCTGAGTGCATAACATGACCATTTGCACAGGGGTAAGAGTCCAGTCCACACTGCTAGACTGTTCCCTGCAGCCTCTTCTCCCCTGTGCAAAGGGTCTAAGGTCCTCTGACAGTATCAAAACTGATGCAGAGCCCATACACCTGCATTTGACGTGAGGACACTGAGGGACAGTCCACTGGCTGGACCTCAGGGAAGAGCTGTTTGTGAAGGATCAGGTAAATAAAAGTGCTTTTTGCATCCCCCAAACTAAATGAGCATATAACCCATGCAGTGCGGGAGCTGTCTCACTACAAGGGAGGCCTTCTCAGCTTTCCAGAGTTCAGTTTTAATACTAGTGACAGGCTGAATTATGATGACATATTTTATTTTCCCATTGCTATTGTACACTAGAACCTCTGGCTTTTATCAGCAGATAGAAACTGTACTCTTTGTGCAGCACTAGACTTAAAGTATAACTAAAGGCAAAACTTTTTTTAGTTTTGGACAGAGTAGAGATGTATTAGAACACCTATTAGGTTTTTAGTCTGTGTCCCCGTTATGCCCCGTATACACAATTGGATTTCCGATGGAATAAAATCCAATGGAATTTTCCGTCAGAATTCCGATGAAGCCGACTTTCATCAGTCTTGCCTACACACCATTAGACAAAAATTCAGACCGTCCAAAACGCTGTGACGTAAAACACTCCGACAAGCCGAGAAAAATGACGTTCAATGCTTCTGAGCATGCGTCGACCTGATTCGATTCTGAGCATACGTGGGTTTTTTCTCCGTTGGAGTTCCACACAGACGATCAGAATTTCCTATAGTTTTTTTTTTCCCATCTGAAAAATTTAAAACATGTTCTATTTTTTAACACCGATGGAAAAAAGTCCGATGGGGCCCACACACGATCATTTTTTTCCGATGAAAAAACCAACCGTGTGTACAGGGCATTAGGGCATTACCCCTCTAGTTATCCTGGTTACCATCATCATTGAAAGTGAAAGAAAATCCCAAATTTTGAGTTGTCCCTAGAACAGTAATAGAAGGAAAATATTCCAATGGGATACTAGTTCTAATGATTAGGGGGGTCCCCAAGAAATTCCCTTACTTTCCTATTACTTTCTGTTTAGCTATAGGACAGGAAGTGAAGGGAAATCTCAAAAATAAACCTTACAGAGGTTATAACCATCCCTTACTCTATCCAAAAATAAAAAAATGTGCCTATAGTTTTACTTTAAGTTAGCTATATATGGCTGAAATTTCGGACGATTCCTGCTAAATTGGATGAAATTCAAGAAATAGGTGGCCCTGCAAGTTCCACGCAGCTCAGCAAAATTTGATTTAAACATCAATTAGGCCGGGTAGAGAATTTTTATCCAAACAGTGACTGCATTGTATCAGGTAATTAGCAAGGATGGGGGAATAACACTTCTTCTGGTGCCTGGAAATCTTGTAAAGCTGGCCATGGACGTGCAATGCAGACCTTACATCTTCTATTATATGAGATCCCAGACCTGTGAACAAGCCTCTCAAAGACTGTTGGTTGAAACCTTACATTTATTCATGAAATGTGCAAAGAAATACAAAAAAGGCTAATAACAGTAATTCCCAGCATAATGGAAAAATATGTACAACTTTCACCTGCTTGTTCTTGGTGGTTGGTTCCTTATTACCTTTTAGAAGTATTTGAACGTCAAAGTTAACCTGTCATGTACATGTAGCGCCCCCCCCCCAATGTTTGGGGGCGCTATGTGAAATTTAAGGGCAGTCTGAGCCAGTAATTGGGCACAGACCAATTGTGTTCAAGTTGTTGTTCTGCTCTGGGTGTGATACTGCCCGGCAGTGTTATTCTCCTTTGCCTGCAGGTGGCGCGGTCACCGCCGGCATGGGCTGGATTACGGGGGTATCACAGCACCTTGGGTGTCCTCTCTCGGCAGCCGTGCAGTGGGTGTGGTCTACCCGCGGTGCATGCTGGGAGTGGGTACAAAAGGGGCAGACGCCTTTTGGCATGAGGCGATTCCAGGGGGACCTCAGGGCTTACAGGGGGACCTCTGGTCCAGTGAGTGTGCCTCGTGGCCCGCATGGCACGAGGTGCGCTAGAGTGCTTAGGCCTTGGGCACCTTCAGCCCGAGGCCCTGCTGCATTGTAGGCCCAGTTCCACTGACTAGGGCCTACGCTTCAGAGAAGATTCCCAGGCTGCCCGTTTGTAGGGGGCCCATCTTTAGGAAAGGAGTTCCAGGGGAAGATCAGTCCCGGCGGAGTTAGCGACGGTACTGCTGTCTCAGGGAGAGGTCTGGAGGCCTACCTAAAGGGCAATTCATCATCTCTGACGTCCGTGCTCCATCCCGGCTGCTAGGACTGCTCTCATATGGACTAGCTGGGTGAGCAATACCCACTCAGGCTTGAGTGGTGACGAGTGTAGATATTGGACTTAAGTGTTGCGTGCCTGAACCTTTCCCCATATCTTTCAACTCTTCTACTCTTGCTTTTCTTCAAGTTTAACTCAAAGAGCAGAAAATAATAAAGCCTTGCTGATTAGGTTTTACTCAAGTGTGGACATTGGCCTTATTCCAAGGAGTCGTCGGTGTGCCTAGACAACGGAGCTAAAGGATCCACTCGTGGGAGGTATTTTGCTGCAGACCCAAAGTAACGAAACCAGTAGATCCCATTAACAAATCAGGGTCTGCGGGTGTGTGGCATACCGGGGGAGTAGGGAGCTACATGCATTAGGCTGATAATCTAATATTTTTTCGAATGAGTGGGTAGTAAAAGTAGATATCATAGTTCGCACTCTTTATACAGCTCTAGATTTAGGCCTGAGATCGTGCTCTCCTATACCACCTGCTGCCCCCTCAATCCAGTGCAGATGTTTCTCTACTGCAGGTGTGGTATAATGATTTTCTTTGGGGTGGAAACATTTAAAGTTTGCTGTTGATGTCAGTTATTCAGTGAAAGCTGGAAAGAGAAACAAAGCCAGAAGAGAGCATGAGGGACCAGATTTTAGAACTAGGGAGATGATGTTGGTCCCTGTAAAATTTTAGGAAACAAAGAAAATAGTGCCTCCGTTGCAGGACAACAATCAACAATAAAGACTCTGCGGAGGACATAGATTAACCTATCTTGAATTTACTGACTAGGTATTTTTAATTTTCTTTGTACGATACAACTGACCATACTAATTAAAGTAATAAACAAGGAAAATCCTGTAGAGGGGACAATTTCATGGGAATGGTAGCTTCTATGATGAACAATGCTGGCAAATAGAAACTACGAATGGGATAATTCTTCACAATAAATTGGCTGCAAGATACTGTATATGATAATATGCTAAGTGTAGTAAAGTAACCCATACCAACCAATCATCTTTTACTGTTCTGAAAATTTGGCTACTATACGTTACTGCATTTTGTTGGTCATTGCTGCTCATTGCGCTGTATAACTGAATTACTCTATTTCCTAATGATATTATTTAATTTGTACCTCTGCACACAGCTCCAGGACAGCATCTTGTATGATTTTCCCCGGCAGTTCACCAGCACAGTATCCTCCTGTAAGAAATGCATAATTTAACCATATGAAAAGCCAAGCTAATACTAGAAAAATGTATGATGTATACTTCCTTAAAGCCTAGCTCCAGGTTTTCTTTTACTTTTAATATCTACAATAGGCCCAAACAAACTCATTACTTTACTAATGGATAAACTGTACGTATAAACTGTACGTAGCATCAGCTATATACAGTATAAAGTGCTCTGTTCCGGTAGCGGTACAGGAACTTCCAGTCTGCTGCCGGTACAAGATCATGTTGCTCAGCCATTCACAGCAAGCCTTGTATTTTTAGCAATGAATTCAAGGCTTCCTCTGCTAAAGTGGAGAAGAGAACGAATGGCGTCATGCTCTCCTCTAGCCAATCAAAGCAAGTCTTTTATTCATTGATAAACTACAAAGCGTCCTGTGAATGGCTAAGCAGCACTAATGCCGCGTACACACAACCGTTTTTCATGACGTGAAAAATGCCATTTCTTTCTCGTACATCACGGGACACAGAGCGACATAGTCATTACTAATGGGTTATATAGATACCGTCAGGTGCTGGCACTGGCAACTTCCAAAACCGGAAGTACCCTCCCCTATATAAGCCCATCCCATCCGGGAGCACCTCAGTTTTTTGCCAGTGTCTAAGGTGTTGGCCAAGAAGAAACATGTGTTTTTCACTGAGCTTGCGTACAGGTTCTTTTGGGCCTCAGTAAGCTATTCCGGATCCGACCAAAAAAGCTTCATAGCTAAACGGTCGGTACCCGGGCCTTGCAGAGAAGAGCAAGGTTTTGCCTGTAATGCTTCTCTTAGGAGAGCTGGACCCTGGGATCCAGAGCTCTGGTCATACCCACGACCAAGATGTTTTCTGTGCAGGGTGCTATACAGGTCCAGGGGAGTGGAATCCTTGGGAACCCGGTCCCTGAAGGTTTGATTACAATGCCTGCCGTGATAGGTGAAGTTTGGGCTTTTGTGGACCAAACAAAGTCCTGCGGCGGGGAACAGGTAAGTGGGGGCCCCCAGGAACTTGGTTCTATTGGGGGACCCCCAAGCCTAATTTGTCTTTCTGTCTGTTACCTAATGGTATTCCCGCAAAATTCTGTGCATGCCTGTAACTACTAAAAAAATGTAATAATTTTTAATGGTGGTCAAGAAAAAAAAAAAAAAAATTTTTTTTTATATATATATATATTTAATATATTAGACTGCGGTACCTGTGTTTGTCCACTAGAGGCCGCTGTGGAATGTTTTCTTGTCATGTGGACTAGCTTCTTCTCAGCAGAGCAAAGTCCAGGCAGATGGTAAGTTCTCTTATAGGAAACTGCTTCCTCTGCCATGTTGCAGTGCTCGTCCATCCCCCGGCCTGCGGCAAAGAGGGGCCCTGGCTCCTGTCCCTTGTTACCGTATTTGAAATTAGCGCCGAAGGCGCACGTGCCCGCGCCTCTATATATAGAGGTGAGCCGGGAAAGGGGGCGGAGCCTGGGGGATGACGCTCTGTGCGCGCCGCAGCGCTTCTGCGCATGTGCGGGCGTCCCAGCAGTTTAAAAAAACCACAATATTGTAGTGAGCTGGCTATGAAGTACAGAGACAGAGCTGGCAACATTTAAAGGCATACAGCAAGCGGTTGATACAGGCATCCCTTAGAAAGGCACATTAGTAGACACCAACTGTGATATAGCAGCAATTGTGCTAGACTATTCTCAGTAAAAGTGGTGTATTACGGCTGGAATACCTCAGCTTTAGGCTTAGGAATATGCCGTCCAGAAGCTCCGGAACTGAATCTTCCAGGAAGCGAAGGGGGTCTCATCGGGCTCGGAGGATCTTGGGCATACTCCTGCTGCACCAGTCTCCCCTGAAGTTCAGAGGTAAGTGACCGTAGAGACCCCGCAGGGGTACTTGGTACTGTGGCTGTCCTCAGTCACCTGCTCCTGTGTATGTAACAGAGGAGGTTTTTTCCTCAGCTCTGGGAGGATTAGAGAGAGATTGTCAACATTTATCGCTGCCTCCCTGTCAGGGAAAGCACGCCCGATCTCCGTCTCCTCCTTCAGAGTGCCTGTTAGCAGAGCAACAGTCCCATACAGGGATCGACCTGCCTGAAGGGGATCAGGATAAGGTTGATTCTGTTATAGAGGAATCAACAGTGGGGGAACCTTTTCTCAGCATCTCAAGCTGAAAGATTATGGGTTCAGTCTCTGACTAACATGGTCCGATCAGCATTTAAAAATGCACCTTGCGGAACCATCAACCACTACTGTATCCTCGTTGGGGTCGCTAGAAGCCCCCAGACTGTTTGTTCTTTTCCACTTCACCCTTTACTGAAAGGGCTCATTTACCAGGATTGGGAACGTCCTGAGAAAATATTTATTCCCCCAAGAGATTTCCGGTGGTCTATCCCATGGAGGATAAGTTCATCAAAAAAAAAAATGGAAGGTCCCTACAATGGACGCAGCCATCTCTTGTATGTATAAATCACTGACATGTCCAGTGGATAATGTCCAAATGTTCAAAAACCCAATAGATAAAAGATTGGAGTCCTTATGAAAATCTGCTTGGTGATACAACCAGCAGTAGCAGCTATTGGGGTCTGCTAAGCAGTGAAGGATCAGTTGAAACAGGTCTTGAGGGACTTGACAGATCAGCAGGCTTTGCCCTAGCTGATCTACCTAGAGCCTTAGGCTTTGCGGTTGACGCCATAGAGGATTCAGTCCATCAGGCCTCCCGCCTTACGCTGTCTATAGTACATATGCGTAGGCTCCTATGGCTCAAAAACTGGTCTGCTGAAGCTCCCTGTAAAGAATGGCTGGTTAGCGTCCCATTTCATGGTGAACGCTTATTCAGGGAAAACCTGGACAAATATATCCAGAAAATTTCCAGCGGTAAAAATACGCTCTTGCCGGTTAAAAGCAGAGTTAGAGGTCCCTCTTTAAGAGGCCTGCTTCTCCAGTCCCTGGGGCATCGGCTGTGTAACAGTTCCGACGGCCTCCTCGGTCAAATCCCGGGGGTAAAAAACAGGGACAGTAGCAGGGTAATGAGAAACCCTGGGTCAGGGGAGGTACAAAACCTCCCCCAAAGTTAAATTCATTGAAGCCCCCACTCAGTCGGGTGGGGGGAGGACTCCAGTTGTTCGCAAGAGACCTGGCGGGACACGATCAAGACAGATAGGTGCTCTCCGCAGTAGGTTTGGGATACAGTTTGGAGTTAAAAGACTCTCCTCCTTCCCATTTTTGAGGTCAAACGTGCCAAGGGATCCCCGGAAGAGAGAGTCCCTCCTGTTGGCACTAGAACAACTATTGCTCCAAGGAGTAATTATGGAGGTTCCCCTGGAAGAATGAGGGTTCGGGTTTTACTCAAACCTCTTTACAGTCCCGAAGCAAACGCGGACGGGAGGCCCATATTCTAAAAGGGCTATACAAATTCCTGTATATCAGGACTTTCCGAAGGAGTCGATCCGATCGGTGGCCACTGCCCTACAAGGGGAGGATTGGTTAGCCACGATCGACATCAAAGATGCTTATTTGCACATTCCCATCTTTCCAGTCCACCAAAAATTTCTACGCTTTGCAGTAGAAGGGCACCATTTTCAGTTCAGAGCCTTACCCTTCGGTTTGGCCACAGCACCACGAGTGTTTACAAAAATTCTGGCCCTTTATTGGCCAATCTAAGAACACAAGGTGTAATGATAATGGCATATCTAGATGACTTGTTGCTGATAGACCACTCAGTGAAAAAACTAGACGTGGTCGTTCACAAGACAATCAAGTATCTGGAATCTCACGGTTGGATTATCAACCGAGACAAGTCAGCCCTAAAAACCAGTCAAAAGTCTGGAATACTTGGGGCTAAGGTTGGATTCAGGCCAGAGAAAAATATTCTTGCCTCGAGGAAAGGTGTTGTCTTTGAAAGATTTGATCCACTTAGTGGGTACAAAAAAGACAGCCGTCCATACGCCTGTATATGAGGCTGCTGGGAAAAATGGTGGCATCATTCGAAGCAGTACCCTACGGTCAATTCCATTCAAGGAATTTGCAAGGGGCCATACTGTCAGCCTGGAACAAAAAAGTTCAGGCCCTAGACTTACAATGTCCTTGTCCCCTTCCGTTCGCAAGAGCCTCCGTTGGTGGTTGGTTCCCCAGAATCTGGAAAAAAGGAAATCCTTCAGTCCGATTTCTTGGAAGGTGGTCACTACAGATGCCAGCCTTATAGGCTGGGGAGCAGTACTGGAGCAATAGTCTCTCCAGGGCAGATGGTCGGATGCAGAAAAGGCCCTGCCCATCAATCTCTTAGAGATACGAGCAGCCCGGTATGCCCTAGTAGCATGGACATCCAAACTCCAAGGGTCCCCTGTCAGAATGCAATCAGACAATGCCACAGCAGTGGCATATATCAATCATCAGGGGGGCACCAGGAGTCGTGCAGCCCAGAGGGAAGTAAATTACATCCTGAAATGGGCAGAAAAATATGTCCCAGCCATATCTGCGGTATTCATTCCAGGAGTGGAGAATTGGAAGGCGGACTTTCTAAGTCGCCAGCAATTAGGCCCAGAGGAAGGGTCCCTTCACCCCGAGGTTTTCTGGACAATATGTCAGCGGTGGGGAACATCGGATGTAGATCTTCTAGCATCCAGATTCAACGCAAAGGGGGACAGGTTTGTCTCTCGGACAAGGGATCCCCTAGCTTGCGGCTCGGATGCCCTAGTGTTCCCTTGGGATCAGTTCAAGCTGATATATGCATTCACACCGCCACAATGGTTACCTCGATTACTCCGCAGAATCAGGGTAGAAAAGAAACAGTGATTCCGGTGGCTCCAGCGTGGCCCCGAAGAGCGTGGTACGCGGAGATTGTAAAATTTCAGTGGGGAGTCCTTGGACTCTCCCACGTCGTCCGGCTTTCGCAAGGACCGATATACCACCCTTCCTTACCAGCCCTAGGTTTGACGGCCTGGCTATTGAAGCCCACATTCTAAAAAAGAGAGGGCTCTCTAATGCTGTGGTATCTACCATGATCAATGCCAGGAAGCCGGTATCCAGGCAGATCTACTATAGAATCTGGAAGGCGTACATCGCGTGGTGTGAGGCCAAGAAATGGCATCCACATAAGTACGTAATAGGTAGGAGTCTGGACTTCCTACAGTGGGCTGTAGATAGGAAGCTTGCCTTGAGTACTATCAAGGGTCAGATTTCGGCCTTGTCAATATTTTTTCAAAGGCCCTTGGCTTCGCATTCACTAGTCAAAGCCTTTATACAAGGAGTGATGCGTATTAGTCCTCCGGTTAGTATTCCCATATGTCCATGGGATCTAAACTTGGTTCTGTCGGTTCTACAGAAACAACCATTTGAACCATTACAGCATATTTCTTTGGTTCTTCTCACCAGGAAATTGATTTTTCTAGTAGCCATTTGTTCGGCTAAAAGAGTATCGGAATTAGCAGCTATGTCCTGTAAGGAGCCATATCTGGTTATCCATAAGGACAGAGTAGTGTTACGTCCTCATCCAGCCTTTCTTCCTAAGGTGGTATCGAGGTTTCATTTGAACCAATATGTGGTTCTTCCTTCTTTTTTCCCCAAACCTACTTCGGTAGAGGAAAAGTTATTGCATTCTTTGGATGTAGTAAGAGCAGTTAAAGCTTATCTAAAAGCCACTGCTCAGATTCGCAGAACGGATACTTTGTTTATTCTGCCGGAAGGCCCCAGAAAGGGTCAGGCAGCGTCAAAATCTACTTTAGCCAAGTGGATTCGACAGGTCATTATGCAAGCTTATGGCTTGAGAAGGAGACCGCCTCCGTTCAAAGTTAGAGCGCACTCCACGAGAGCAGTTGGAACTTCATGGGCAGTGCATCACCAGGCCTCCCTGGCTCAAATCTGTAAGGCCGCAACATGGTCTTCGGTACACACGTTTACTAGGTCCTACCAGGTGGACGTTAGAAGTCAGGAGGATGTCGCCTTTGGGCGCAGTGTGTTGCAGGCCGCAAAAGATCCTCATGTCTGATAGCGCTCAGCTTATATATGGTGTCTCCCCCCCCTCATTTGGCATTGCTTTAGGACATCCCATTAGTAATGACTATGTCGCTCTGTGTCCCGTGATGTACGAGAAAGAAAATAGGATTTTTATAACAGCTTACCTGTAAAATCCTTTTCTTGGAGTACATCACGGGACACAGAGCTCCCGCCCCTCTTTAGGGACACTTATTGCTTTGCTACAAAACTGAGGTGCTCCCGGATGGGATGGGCTTATATAGGGGAGGGTACTTCCGGTTTTGGAAGTTGCCAGTGCCAGCACCTGACGGTATCTATATAACCCATTAGTAATGACTATGTCGCTCTGTGTCCCGTGATGTACTCCAAGAAAAGGATTTTACAGGTAAGCTGTTATAAAAATCCTATTTTTTAAAATTGGTCATTAAAAACGATCGTGTGTAGGCTCCAGAGCATTTTTAACGACGTGAAAAATGGCCTGAAAAAAATTAAAACCTGCTCTATTTATTCACGTTGTTTTTCACGTCGTTCTTTTTAACGTCGTGAAAAACAGTAGTGTGTATGCTTTTACGAGGGGAAAAAAAAGTGCATGCTCAGAATTAAGTATGAGATCGGAGCGCTTGTTCTGGTAAAACTAGCGTTTGTAATGGAGATAGCACATTCGTCACACTGTAACGGACTGAAAAGCATGAAGACTAAAAAGCACGAATCGTCTCTCACCAAACTTTATTAACACGAGGATCAGCAAAAGCGTCCCAAAAGGTGGCGCCATTCGAATGGAACTTCCCCTTTATAGTGCCGGCGTACGTGTTGTACGTAACCGCGCTTTGCTCGAGCATTTTTTTTCACGATAGTGTGTAGGCAAGGCAGGCTTGAGAAGAATCACTTCTAGAAAAACGTTGTTTTTTTTCGATGACATTAAAAACGGCCATGTGTACGCGGCATAAGTCTGACTCAATTTTGTTTCAGCAGCAGACTGGAAGTCTCTGTAATACTGCTGGAACACAGTGCTGCATGATGTATGTGGCTGAAGCTACATACAGTTTATACAGCACTGGCAGTGGGCACCACTATTAGTAAAGGAAATAGTTTGTTTAGGCAGGCTTGGTCCAAACAAACTATTTCAAGAAGAAAGTAAACCTGGAGTTAGGCTTTAAAAGACACCTTTCATGAGCAAAACATTGGGTCTGCCTGTCAGGGAATCCCTGTGAGAGGTCTGGTGCGTGGGCATTCTCATATGCATGGTATTTCGCATAGAATGGTGACCAGGCATGCGCATGTACATCCACAGTTACCGCCGGTGCCAGCCGACCTAGTTAAAAGATGCTCATGCCCATGCTTAGTGCTGACCGATCTATAGCTGATCCTGTGTCCTGCTTGCATCCTGTGTTTAATCTCTGTTGCTGACTTGGCTTATTGCTGACCTGACCCTGAATCGGCTTATTGCTGACCTGACCCTGAATCCTGCTTTCTCTTCTGCCCACCTGTTCCTGACCTCGGTTCTGCTTTTAACTATGTTCCTGCCTATGCTTCTGTACCTTGTTGCCCACTCGCTGCTGACGCTGGCTACCCTGTGACCACGTTTCTGTTTCCGATTTGGCTCCATGTTGCTTCCGAGTTCCTGCCCTGGCTGTCATCTACATCAGCTCTAATCAATACAGAAATTCCTGTTGTAAGCTTGCTGGGAGCCCCGACAAGCCACACATCCAGAACCTATTACATAGTAGGTGTTACATAGTAGGTAAGGTGGAAAAAAGTCCACTAAGTCCAACCTATGTGTGTGATTATATGTCAGTATTACCTTGTATATGTTGTGGTCGTTCAGGTGCTTATCTAATAGTTTTTTGAAACTATTGATGCCCCCTGCTGAAACCACCGCCTGTGGAAGGAAATTCCACATCCTTGCCGCTCTTACAGTAAAGAAGTTTTGTTTTTCATAAGAAATTACAGTAAAGAAGTTTAAGGTTAAACCTCTTTTCTTCTAATTTTAGTGAGTGACCGCGTGTCTTATTAAACTTATTAAACTCCCTTCCGCGAAAAAGTTTCATAACTTTTATGGGGTCACCAGTATGGTATTTGTAAATTTATATCATATCCCTTCTCAAGCGTCTCTTCTCCAGAGAGAATAAGTTCAGTGCTCGCAACCTTTCCCCATAACTCATATCCTCCAGGACCTATATTAGCTTTGTTGCCCTTCTTTGTACTAGCTCCATTTCCAGTACATCCTTCCTGAGGACTGGTGCCCAGAATTAGACAGCATACTCCAGGTGAGGCCGGACCAAAGTCTTGTAGAGTGGGAGAATTATCGCTTTATCCCTGGAGTTAATCCTCAACTGCCCCATCCAGCACAGCCTCTGTTGCCGATCCAGTGTCCTGACAGACCATCCAGGCCTGCATCTCCTACTGCAAGTTCTGCTATTAACAACTGCCGGCACGCATGTTCCTCCTGTTCCTCAGCACCATCTGCTCCACCTTCAGTGGGGTCAGGGCGGGAGATACAAAAGAGGCCAAACTTGTAATTTCAGTCTCCTACCAGGTATGTGACACTGCCATTGTTCACCTCTTCTGAAAATGCCAGTTCCTTGCCTGTCATGGTGAACACATGGCTTCAACTACCATCAGAGCCACTAACCTGAAAGAACATCAATGAGTAAGCTCAGAGCAAAGTCAGGACATCCTACATCTGCACAGTTGTTCCACATCACTGACTCAAAGTCCTGAAGACATCTTTTCAGCACTGCAGCAAGGCAAAAAAAAAAATAGCCCAGGAGCCAAGCATAGCAAAGGCAGCCTAGATAATCCTCTCGTGACCGGTTTCCTTCAATGATTAGATGCTGTGAGATAGCCCACAACACTAATCTTTACCCCTAATTTATCTTGTAAAAAGAATAATGTAATTACATTTTTGAACAATTTACTAATCAGCTCTGACAAGTGTTTATATATTTCAGAATATCTTAAATAAACCAAAGATCACAGCTTAAGACATTTGACTTGCAACAAAAACTTCAGTCTCCAGCTCAAAGAATGTAAGTGTTTGATTTGTATTATCCTGCTAGGACGATGTAATTCTTTTACACTGAACTTTTACAGCACATTAACAATATTGCTGTAACACAATCTGCCTGAATACTTCCACATAGACAGCATTGATTACTGTGAACAAACAGCATATACAATGCCATATTATTAAAGAAGAAGTAAACCCTGATGGGTTTTACTTCCTCTTTATTTCCCTGCAAAGGTAAAGCATAATGGGCTACTATGCATCGCACAGTAGCCCCCATTATGTGTCACTTACCTGAAACCGAAGCCTCCGATGTCACCGCTGTCCCCTGTGCAGGAAGCGTCTATTCTTCACCCCTCTTCCTTCCGGGGCCGCAAACTGACTGTCCGTAGTCACGTGACACATGCGCGCGGGAGCCGGCAGTCACGGCATGACCTCCTTTAGAAACGGCACGATCGCCGTTTCTAAAGTGCGTCTGCGCTCGTCTCTATTTTAAATATCTACTAAACTGTGGTGGTTTAGGAGATATTTCCAGTACCTAAAGGTAAGCCTTATTATAGGCTTACCTGTAGGTAAAAGTGGTTGTACAGTGTGTACAACCACTTTAAGTAACTTCTTTACCCTCTCATATAACATAGGTGTATAAAAGTACACTAACAATTGGGTTTGGGGAACAGTGTTAACTAAAACTTTGATTAACCTAACCACATCATGTGACTTCATAATCAAAAAATTCTAATTCACTCTATATTGTTCTATGACAAAAAATTCTATGTCCAAAAATTCTAATTCACTCTATATTGTTCTATGTCAAGAAAACATATTTATTAAATCTAAAGAGCACAATCCACTGAGATTTACTCATCTAAAAGAGGCTTAATGGTAACCTTGTACCCAAATTCAAAATAGTATACAGTAGTAGGGCTTATCTTAAAAAGTTTTCATAAGAATTGGCAACCCTGGTTTGATGCACTTGATAATGCAATGGCACTGGCGGGCTAATGTTGGGAATGCTTTATTCCCCCCTCCATCAGGGATTTGTTAATTCATTATGTGGGATAAGTTTAAGATATACGGTATATCCTTCTGGTCAACTACCTACAACCACTGGAAAAATGTTTGGAATCACCATTCTTGGAAAATGTTCATTCAGTTGTTTAATTGTGTAAAAAAATAACTAAATCACAGACATGCCTCAAAACTATTTCCATTTAACAATCCAACCTTCTGGCTTTAAGAAACACTTAAAAAATAAAAGAAAGAAAGAAAACTGTAGTCAGTTGCAACTGTTTTTGCAGATCAAGCAGAGGAGAAAAAAATTGGAATCACTCAATTCTGAGGATAATTTTATGGAATCACCATGTACTTTGCAGTTCTAAAACAAACATCTGCATCAGATAACATCCTGAAAAATTAGGTCATCATCACCAAACATCCTTTCAATTGATGGAATAAGAAGTGTCCAAAATCTTAATATAAACTTGTGCATTTATTAAAGATTTAATGACTGTCGTCATCTCCCCCGTACCTTTACCTGACATGCAACCCCATATCATCAATGATTGTGGAAATTTGCATGTTTTCTTCAGGCATTTCATTGTAAAGGCACCAAACAAACCAAACATCACCCTGCCGTAATTCATCGCTGAATATCACTTTCATCCAGTCATCCACAGTCCATGATTACTTTTCTTTAGTGCACTGTAATCTTGTTTTTTTTTCTGTTTAGGTGGTAATGATGGTTTTCTTTTGGCTTTTCTGTATGTAAATCTAATTTCCTTTAGCCGATGTCTTAAGCCTCGTACACACGGTCGAGAATCCCGCCGTAAAAAAAAAACGTTGGTTTTCTCGACGAGATTCTTGTCAAGCTTTCCTTGCATACACACGGTCAATTAAAAATCTTGTCGTAAAGCGCAGTGACGTACAACACGTACGACGGCAGTATAAAGAGGAAGTTCGATTCCAATGGCGCCACCCCTTGGGATGCTTTTGCTGATCTTGTGTTACCGTGTGTTAGTAAAAGTTTGAGGAGAGACGATTTGTGCTTCTCAGTCTTCGTGCTTTCAGTTCGTTACAGTGTGATGAATGTGCTATCTCCATTACGAACATTAGTTTTACCAGAAGGAGTGCTCCTGTCTCATAGTTGATTCTGAGCATGCGTGTTTTTTTTTTAAGACTCGGAAAAGCATACACACGACCGGTTTTCTCGTCGGGAAACAGGCCGACGAGAAAAACGAGAATCCTGAAGAGAAAATAGAGAGCAGGTTCTCTATTTTTCTCGTTGAGATTCCCGGCAGTTTTCTCGTCAAGAAACGGTTTTCTCGGCAAGAAAGCTCTCCCAGCAGTTTTCTTGTCGTTTCTTGCTGAGAAAATCGGTCGTGTGTAGGAGGCTTTACCGTTCGGTCACAGACATTGACTCCAGTGTCTGATCATTTGTTCCTCATTTGTTTTGTTGTGCATTTTCTGTTTTCAAGGCATATTGTTTTAAGTTTTCTATCTTGACGCTTTGATGTCTTCCTTAGTCTACCAGTACGCTTCTCTTTAACAACCCTCCCATTTGATTTGTACCAACGAAAACCATCATGAACACCTAAACAGAAAAAGCAAGATTACAGTGGGCTAAAGAAAAGCAATCATGGACTGTGGATGTCTGGATGAAAGTGATATTCAGCGATGAATCACAAATCTGCATTGGGCAGGGTGATGATGCTGGAACTTTTGTTTGGTGCCGTTCCAATGAAATGTATGAAGATGGCTGCAAATGTTAGACTCAATCAAGCTATGGTTCATGCCAAGATAGAGGCTATAACTCAGGACAAAGAACCAACTTTAAGAGTATATGGCTCCCTTGGGTGCCATCCAATTTTGATGAAGCCTTGTTGATGCCTTGGTAATTTTACTCGCATACACACTCTCTCTTCTATAATCATATGGCTAATTTCACACTTAGCCCCTCGTTTCTCCTTTTCTTTTTCTTCTTTTTCTCTTCCCTTTATTATGCCTTTATTCTACCTCATTTTCCTTCTTTTCTTCACGTTCAAATAGCAATACTTTTATGTACTCTTTTTGGTTTTATAAAATCATAGACTTAAGCTCCTATATGTCTTATAACAGTGATATTCCCTTATCACGCTTTCCTGATTAACGCCTTCCCGTCTGCGCTATTGCCGAATATCGGCTACAGCACAGACCTACTTTGCCGGGAGGGTGTCAATAGCCGAGCGGCCTGCGTGCCCCCTGCAGGGCGTGCACAGGGCGCTTTGTGATTAGTGAGTCTATGAGACTCGGCTGATCACAAATCGGAGTAAGGGGTCGATCCCGACCCCTTACCACGTGATCAGCTGTCAGCCAATCATATGATCATATGATGTAATCGTATGATGATTATATGATGTAAACAGAGCCAGTAATCAGCTATTTTATCTCCTCACGCTGATAGCAGCGGCTGTCAGAGGGACATCAGTCCCGATCAAGGAGAGCAAGCGCAGAGTCAACTGTGCCCACCAGTGCCACCTACCAATGCACAACAGTGCCACCTACCAGTGCCCACCAGCGCCACCTATCAGTGCCCACAGTGCCACCTATCAGTGTCACTAATCAGTGCCTCATCACCAGTGTTGCCCATCGGTGCCACCTACCAGTGCCCGTCAGTGCCACCTATTAGTGCCCATCAGTGCTACCCATCAGTGCCGTCTTCTCAGTATTGCCATTTCTTTGCTTATCAGTGCCACCTTATCTGAGCCCATCAGTCAAGCCTATCAGTGCCCATCAGTGCAGCCTTATCAGCGCATATCAATGAAGGAGAAAAAATACCTGTTTGCAAAATTTTATAACAAACTACTGTATGAAACATGTGATCAAATACCACCAAAAAAAAGCTCTATTTGTGCGATTTTTTTTTATAAAAATGTAATTTGAGTACAGCGTTGCATGACCGCGCAATTGTCATTCAAAGTGTGACATTGTTGATAAGTCTTAACTCATTACTTGTCTTAGGCTTTGTTATACCTTTATTATCCATGTTTGGTTCCAGCCTCTATCGATCAAGCTAGAAAATGTTCTTTCCATCACTAACCCTGGAACAGGCTGTGCAATATAGGCTATTTTCAGTTATGTTGTAGAGTTATATTCTTTTATTTTACCCTGATATGTTACTTCCCAGTACTGCTTTTGAACTTATGTAATTTGCTAAACTTTAATAAATAAATTTGACAAGAAAACATGCAAATTTCCACAATCATTGATGATAAGGGGTTGCATGTCAGGTAAAGGTACGGGGGAGATGACAGTCATTAAATCTTCAATAAATGCACAAGTTTATATTTAGATTTTGGACACATTTCTTATTCCATCAATTGAAAGGATGTTTAGTGATGATGACATAATTTTTCAGGATATAATCCGATGCACATGTTTGTTTTAGAACTGCAAAGTACATGGTGATTCCATAAAATTTTCCTCACAATTAAGTGATTCCATATTTTTCCTCTGCTTGACCTGCAAAAATAGTTGCAACTGACTACAGTTTTCTTCCTTTTTTTTTAACTGGAGGTTGGAATGTTAAATGGAAATAGTTTTGAGGCATGTCTGATTAGTTTTTTGTCTACACAATTTAACAATTAAATAAACATTTTCCAAGGGTGATTCCATACTTTTTGCCAGGGGTTGTAAGTGCAGATGTGCACGGGTGTGCGTATGTTGTTTTTTTCTTTGTTAGTGCATTGAGTGTGTAATGAACCAGCTGGCATTTATATGTAAAACAAACCTAACCACATCATAAACAATAGCAGTGTGTGAGTAACCTTATATTCTATCACAATCTTTCCAATTGCAGTAGGGTGGTGGAGCAGTATGTCTAGTAGTATGTCTAATATAAAGCAGCACAGAGCAGTACTACATCTCTATCACAGTGAATCCATGAACTATAGACCCCCCCCCCCACCCCAATCACATAAGACAGAGTCTGTCTGTAGCAGCACAGGATAAAATGTAAAAATCATATGTCTTATACACCCAGCATGATGAAGTTTCAGCCTTTTTTAGACCTTTACAAACTTTCCCAACCCACAAGACATGGGGATAGGGATACTGGCCAGACTGGATCCTATAGTCAATAATTATCATTCCCAACAATATTGTACTGGCACAAAGGATGTCTGCTGAATCCACAGGCTAACATGTTCATTATAACAGTTCAATTATACTCTTCGGTAAAAGTATTCAAGTATTAATACAGTCATTCTTAGCATCTAGAGCAGTGGAGGTCACCTTATGATACATAGGGAGCCTCAACGGCAACCCCTGACATCGCCACAGGGTCACACATAATATTCGGTGTATACAATGCTAAAGGAAACTGAAAACTACAGAATGTATTGTATAGGAGATGGTCAGAGTGTGATGAGAGACTAGGAGTATACTGCAGTGTATAGTCAGAGATTGGGGACATGTTAAATGAAACTGCAAGAGTTTATGGTCTTTACAGCCCTTTTCCAAATTAAGGTTCCCACTCCTGACTGTTGGGTTTCAAGGGCCAGACAACAAGTAACCAAGGGCCGCATGCAGTTCCTTGGTTGCAGGGTTGGCAACAGGGAACCAAAAGCTCCTTTGAAAGATTCTCGTCCAGGGGTTGGTAGTGGTGGCTGCGCAACTACTCATCAAGGCGATGTAAACATTAATCTACAATTCTCAGCATCTCTATGAAGGATGTCATGGTGAATGTTGTTCTAGGGGTTTGGTTTGGAGTGCTACATTTTGCAGTAAGAGGGGAGTGTAGTATAGGCGGTCCCCAAGTTACAAACATCCGACTTACAAACGACTCCTACTTACAAACGGAGGGAGACAACAGGAAGTGAGAGGAAATCTACCCCTAGGAAGGGAAATTCACTCCCATAAGAGTTATTATGGGAAAAAGATACCTCCACTGATGCTTTATCACCAATCCTTGTTTCCACAACAACCCAAAATTTTCAAAATCCAATTGTCATTGAGACAGAAAGTGAGGTGAAATCTTCAGAACAGGGGCACAGACAGCAAAAAAAACATTACATGGGTGTTAACCCTTCCCTATGCTATCCAAAAAGCTTAAACATTTACATTTTTTTTGGCTGGAGCTACACTTAAAAAATTTACCTGTTCCGACTTACAAACAGATTCAACTTAAGAACAAACCTACAGACCCTATCTTGTTTGTAACCTGGGGATCGCCTGTATGCCCCTTCTATTACCCAGAAGAACACTGCCTCACAGCAGTGTGGGGATAGACAGGGATTAGCCTGTTAAAAGGTAACCAAACTAAGCATACAGTCAGGTCCATAAATATTGGGACATCTACACAATTCTAATCTTTTTGGCTTTATACACCACCACAATGGAATTGAAATAAAACAAACAAGATGTGCTTTAACTGCAGACTTTCAGCTTTAATTTGAGGGTATTTACATCCAAATCAGGTGAACGGTGTAGGAATTACAACAGTTTGTATATGTGCCTCCCACTTTTTAAGGGACCAAAAGTAATGGGACAATTGGCTGCTCAGCTGTTTCATGGCCAGGTGTGTGTTATTCCCTCATTATCCCATTTACAGCAGATAAAAGGTCCAGAGTTCATTTCAAGTGTGCCATTTGAATTTGGAATCTGTTGCTGTCAACTCTCAATATGAGATCCAAAGAGCTGTCACTGTCAGTGAAGCAAGCCATCATTATGCTGAAAAAACAAAACAAACCCATCAGAGAGATAGCAAAAACATTAGGTGTGGCCAAATCAACTGTTTGGAACATCCTTAAAAAGAAAGAACGCACTGGTGAGCTCAGCAACACCAAAAGACCCGGAAGACCACAAAAAATAACTGTGGTGGGTGACCAAAGAAATTTTTCCCTGGTGAAGAAAACACTCTTCACAACAGTTGGCCAGATCAAGAACACTCTCCAGGAGGTAGGTGTACAGTAGGTGCTGGCGACATTGTATATTCATCGCGATCCCATCGCGGAGATTCTCGGCGACAGGGTGCCGACATCACGGCGACAGGGTGGTGACATCTCGCGCTCGCTGCAATAGCGAGAAGGAGACACGGCACTGTATTGAACGGGGATCCGACGTAGATTCCGGCCAATACCAGGCACTGTGTTTGGTATGAATCCTGAGCGGGAACTCAACGCCAAATTTTAAATAAAAAACCGGCATGGGTTCCCTCTCCAGGAGCATACCAGGCCCTTGGGTCTGGTATGGATTTGAAGGGGAATCCCCTAAGCCGAAAAATCGGCGTGGGGGTCCCCCTCAAAATCCAAACCAGACCCTTATCCGAGCATGCAACCTGGCAGGCCGCAGGAAAAGAGGGGGGGACGAGAGAGCGCCCCCCCTCCCTCCTGAACCGTACCAGGCCGCATGCCCTCAACATGGGGGGGTTTGGTGCTCTGGGGCCGGGGGGCGACCTGCGGCCCCCCCACCCCAAAGCACCCTGTCACCATGTTGATGGGGACAAGGGCCTCTTCCCGACAACCCTGGCCGTTGGTTGTCGGGGTCTGCGGGCGGGGGGCTGATCGGAATCCGGGAGCCCCCTTTAATAAGGGGGCCCCCAGATGCCGGCCCCCCCACCCTATGTGAATGAGTATGGGGTACATCGTACCCCTACCCATTCACCTGGTGGAAAAAAAATGGCAATAAAAGAACACACACAGCTTTTTAAAGTAATTACACAGCTCCGGGGGTCTTCTTCCGACTCCGGGAGTCTCTTCCGGCGTCGTCTCCACGCTCTACGGTTCTTTCTTCCTTCTGCCGGGCCTCCGCTATCTTTTTCCAGCTCTTTTGCTAGCGGAGGCCCGGTCTTCCCCGGCTCTCCGTTGTCCTTCTGCCGGCCCCTCCACTATCTTCTTCCAGCTATTTTGCTAGTGGAGGGGCCGGTCTTCCCCTCACCGTCGGCGTCTTCTGGCGTCTTCTTCCCTCTTCTCCTCCTCGATGTTGACTCGTCGCTTCCTCCCGCTGTAATGCTGGCTGTTCGGTCTGCAGCGATTTATATAGGCTTCTCATGACGTCACAGTCACATGCTCCGGGTGGCCCCGGAGCATGTGACTGTGACGTCATGGGAACATGTGACTGTGATGTCATGAGAAGCCTATATAAATCGCTGCAGACCGAACAGCCAGCATTACAGCGGGAGGAAGCGACGAGTCAATATCGAGGAGGAGAAGAGGGAAGAAGACGCCAGAAGACGGCGACGGGAAGACCGGCTCCTCCACTAGCAAAAGAGCTGGAAGAAGATAGTGGAGGGGCCGGCAGAAGGACAACGGAGAGCCGGACGAGACGGGGAAGACCGGGCCTCCGCTAGCAAAAGAGCTGGAAGAAGATAGCGGAGGCCCGGCAGAAGGAAGAAAGAACCGGAGAGCGCGGAGACGACACCAGAGACCCCCCGAAGTCGGAAGAGACCCCCGGAGTCGGAAGAAGACCCCCGGAGCTGTGTAATAAATTACTTTAAAAAGCTGTGTGTGTTCTTTTATTGCCATTTTTTTTCCACCAGGTGAATGGGTAGGGGTACGATGTACTCCATACTCATTCACGTAGGGTGGGGGGCCGGCATCTGGGGTACCCCTTATTAAAGGGGGCTCCCGGATTCGGATCAGCCCCCCGCCCGCAGACCCCGACAACCAACGGCCAGGGTTGTCGGGAAGAGGCCCTTGTCCCCATCAACATGGGGACAGGGTGCTTTGAGGTGGGGGGGCCGCAGGTCGCCCCCCGGCCCCAGAGCACCAAACCACCCCAAGTTGAGGGCATGCGGCCTGGTACGGTTCAGGAGGGAGGGGGGCCGCTCTCTCGTCCCCCCTCTTTTCCTGCGGCCTGCCAGGTTGCGTGCTCAGGTAAGGGTCTGGTTTGGATTTTGAGGGGGACCCCCACGCCGGTTTTTCAGCTTAGGGGATTCCCCTTCAAATCCATACCAGACCCAAGGGCCTGGTATGCTCCTGGAGGGGGAACCCATGCCAGGTTTTTATTTAAAACTTGGCATGGAGTTCCCGCTCAGGATTCATACCAAACACAGTGCCTGGTATTGGCGGGAATCCACGTTGGATCTCCGTCTACCGGCAATGCGTGTTGCTCATTGCGAAAGGAAAAACAAAATTTTTCCTTTCCCGATGACGAGACAGCTCGGCGCTGGCTCTCGCGACGGGGCTCGTAGGGTGTCAATCTCGCCGCTAGAAGAGGCGAGATTGACACAATATCGGCGGCACCTACTGTATGTGTGTCAAAGTCAACAATCAAGAGAAGACTTCACCAGAGGGAATAGAGAGGTATCACCACAAGATGTAAACCATTGGTGAGCCTCAGAAACAGGAAGGCCAGATTAGAGTTTGCCAAACAACTAAAAAAGCCTTCACAGTTCTGCAACAACATATTCTGGACAGATGAGACCAAGATCAACTTGTACCAGAATGATGGGAAGAGAAGAGTATGGAGAAGGAAAGGAACTGCTCATGATCCAAAGCATACCACCTCATCAGTGAAGCATGGTGGTGGTAGTGTCATGGCGTGGGCATGTATGGCTGCCAATGGAACTGGTTCTCTTGTATTTATTGATGTGACTGCTGACAAAAGCAGCAGGATGAATTCTGAAGTGTTTCGGGCAATATTATCTGCTCATATTCAGCCAAATGCTTCAGAACGCATTGGACGGCGCTTCACAGTGCAGACGGACAATGACCCGAAGCATACTGCGAAAGCAACCAAAGGGTTTAAGGGAAAGAAGTGGAATGTTATGCAATGGCAAAGTCAATCACCTGACCTGAATCCGATTGAGCATGCATTTCACTTGCTGAGGACAAAACTGAAGGGAAAATGCCCCAAGAACAAGCAGGAACTGAAGACAGTTGCAGTAGAGGCCTGGCAGAGCATCACCCGGGATGAAACCCAGCATCTGGTGATGTCTATGCGTTCCAGACTTCAGGCTGTAATTGACTGCAAAGGATTTGCAACCAAGTATTAAAAAGTGAAAGTTTGATTTATGATTGTTAATCTGTCCCATTACTTTTGGTCCCTTAAAAAGTGGTAGGCACATATACAAACTGTTGTAATTCCTACACCGTTCACCTGATTTGGATGTAAATACCCTCAAATTAAAGCTGAAAGTCTGCAGTTAAAGCACATTTTGTTCGTTTCATTTCAAATCCATTGTGGTGGTGTATAGAGCCAAAACAATTAGAATTGTGTCGATGTCCCAATATTAATGGACCTGACTGTATATCATTGTAAGTACAGATGGTGTGGGGGTCTAATCCTATTTTAGGGATGATCCAGTTACAAAGACATAGACGTGACCATGTAGGCTACATCTAACCACGGGCCCTAAACTTTCAGAAATTTGTTAGGGTGGCCTGATTGTTAGAAGTGGCTTGGCTGCTTCCACAAGAGATGGTGAAGGGTATAAATTTTTTTCCAATGCTTTTTTGGCATAAAAGTAAAGTAGGTCAATAAGGGTGCACTTTGCATTAGTCGGAGCAGGGTCTGTTACCGACCCCAGTAGGCAGATTTTACATTATTCCATTCTTACCTTGATAAGAAGCCCCTACCATTTCACTCTTACCCTGATAGAGTACCCCAACATTTCACTCTTACACCAATAGAGTACTCCTACCAATAACTCTTACCCTGATAGAGGACTGCCATGTGTTTGCTTAAGGACCACAAGCCATACAGAGCGCACAGCTTCCTTAGGACAGGCTGCAGGGATATAGGAGTGCTGGAGTCATGGGTGTAATCATAGTATCTCTGTAGTACTGTATGTTCAATGAATGCCAGGGCCAATGATCGACAGTAATAGACCTACAAAAAAAAAGCAATGGTCTTGATGTATTTGGTGAAAACATTCTAAGTCACAAATCATGTAAAAAGTGGAGTACAAATATATACTTAGGACATTTAAAAACACAAATAAATATCAACCTTTGAGTAATTTTTGGGATGTATAAAATGGGAAATGAAACATGTGCATACGTGTAAAGAGCGCTCTCACTGATTATCCTACTTGAAATAAATTACTGTTATCAATACACATAAAACAATTTCATAAACATTATTAAACTCATATCTTTAATTAATCAAATGTCAAAAAAAAAATCCATCATTATTGGTGATCTTCCCTTCTGTTGTAGTGCCAACTGCCAAGTGGTGTAAACATAAATTGGTGCAATCTGTGCTCCCCTCCTCTGTGCCCACTCACTCACCAGCTGCCAGAGACTCCCATGACAGAAGTCTTTTGCGCTTTGTGAATCATCTCAGATGCTGGGCTTTGTAGTCCTCCAACATGGCTCCTTATTTACAGGTGACGATTTGCTCATATATGGTATTAAATGGCAAAGGGAAGAGTATATAGCGTAATTCCGTTTATTAAGGCATAGTATAAACAAGGTATTTCACATAATTAGTATAAAATAATACAGGCATTAAAACCGGAAGTACGTATCACCGGCCGAATCTGACATCACCACCTGTGGTGACCTGATACGTTTTGTCTTTTCCACGGAGCGTCATCAAAGATAACCTTTGATAATGTCCTGTGGGAGGGATGAAACACATCAGGTGACCCTTGGTGGTGACGTCAGACCTGGCCGGTGACAGCGCACTTCCAGTTCTGTCTTTTTATGCCTGTATTATTTTATACTAAGTAAGTGGAATACCTTGTTTATGCTATGCCTTAATAAACGGAATTACGCTATATACTCTTCCTTTTCTTTGCCATTTATTACCATATATGGACAAATCGTCACCTGCCTATAAGGAGCCACTTTGGAGGACTACAAAGCCCAGCATCTGAGACAATTCACAAAGTGCAAAAGACTTCTGTTTATGGAAGTCTATGGCAGCTGCGAGTGAGTGGGCACATAGGAGGTCAGCACGGATTGCACAAATTTATGTGTACAGCACTTTAGTCACGATGGAACTTTAATACTCTACTAAGAAGATCCACAATAATGGACTTTTTTTTGGACATTTGATTAATTGAAGATATGAGTTTAATAATATGTTTATGAAATTGTTTTATGTGTACTGATACCAGCAATTTATTTCAAGCAGGATTAACAGTGCGAGACACCACACCTTTTAAAAGGAGCAGCAACCTCACAAAAAAAAAAATTATTTGATTTTTCATTTATATATTCACAGTTTTGATATTCACTTACTTATACACAACACATCTATCAGCACGGGTAATAATATTTACAGTTGGGAAATGAAACATGCAAGGCCAATATAGCTTAAATGAAGTACGGTAATATGAAAATGCGATTAATGTCCCTTTACCAGACACAGAACTGGGTCTGTGACATGAATGGAAATGCTCTGATAAAAGTTAGAAGTCCTAAATAATTTGGTTTAACAAATGATACAGCTGAAAATATTTGCAATAAGACTAAGACACAATGGGTCAACAAACAGTGTAAAGTAAATGCCAGCAGGGCATCCACATACCTGTACTGCTGCACAAGAAACCCAAATAGATATGGAGGGGCAGCCCGGTTTGCAATCCTGATCAAGAGGCGCTTCTTTAGAGGGACCAATTCCCAAAAAGAATTAAATGTTTAAAGCTATACTCTAGTCAGACATGAGAATGTTGTAGTCCAACTGACTCTGTAAAGAAAACCTACCTTCTGCACAAGTTAATCCCGAAAAAGAGGAATTTGGGTAACCCCTAAAATGTGTTGGCTATTAACAAAAAAATAAATAAAAATTCACTATACCTGATCGTCTTTCTGATCCATCCCTATGGCAAACATTTATCTATTGGCCTTAGCCACTGTACATATACTGCGGCAAGGCGGCTCTATTGCGCGAAATCACGTACCTGTACATGATTTTGTTAATAGCCACTGGGGGGAACCAATCAGCGGACCTGGCGGACACGGTGTCCGCCGGCCACCCGCGCAGTGTTGCCAATCTACCAGATTGAAATTTACTGACACAACACCCAAATTTTACTGGCACAGCCAAGTTTTTACTGCCATTTCTAAAAGTTACAAAATTACAGTTTTAGGTGCAAATTAGAGTATTTAGGCTACAAACAAATACAATATGCAATTAGCAATACGATTTAAGGTAGATAATAAGGCACAAAGCATATTTCTTATTTTATTTTCGATATAGTAAGTAAGTAGCTCAGGGACAGGAGACAGAAGGGCAAGAAATTAGAATGGGCGGTACACACACATAAAATTGACTCTAAAGCCTCGTACACACGACCGAGTTTCTCGTCCAAATCCGACAAGAAAAGTGCCGAGAGAGCTTTATTTCTCGAGAAAACCGGTCGTGTGTATGGTTTTACGACGAGAAAACTGCCGTGAATCTCGACGAGAAAAATAGAGAACCTGCTCTCTATTTTCTCGTCCGGATTCTAGATTTTCTCGTCGTGTTTCTCGTTGGCCTGTTTTGCGACGAGAAAATGTTTCGTGTGTATGCTTTTACGACTCTTCAAAAAGCGTGCATGCTCAGAATCAAGTATGAGACGGGAGCGCATCTTCTGGTAAAACAAGCCTTCGTAAAGGAGATAGCACATTCGTCACGCTAAAACGAACTGAAAGCACGAAGACTGAAAAGCGTGAATCGTCTCTTCCCAAACTTTTACTTCACACACGGTAACACAAGATCAGCAAAAGCAGCCCAAGGGGTGGCGCCATTGAAATCTATCTTCCCCTTTATACTGCCGTCTGACGTGCTGGACGTGACCGCGCAGAACAACAACGAGATTTGGAATTGTCAGTGTGTACGCATGGAAAGCTTGACGAGAAACTCGTCAAGGTTAACAAGAATCTCGTCCAGAAAAACGACGTGTTTTTAACGACGAGAAACTCGGTCGTGTGTACGAGGCTTTACAGTGACACTGACAGCAGTGTGCAGCAGCACAGATAATGATGAGACCTCCCCGACACGTCCCAGAGACAGTCTCTCTACAAGCCAAGTGGTCCCTGCAGTCCACTCCAGTCTTAACAGCACCGACGGTCCCGGTCCCAATCTGCCTTGCTACCATACCGCAGACCCACACACGAGGCTCTGGCCGCTACAGCTTGGCTCCATTGCACATGACATCACAGGACATGCTAAGGCACCGCCTCCGCCAGAGCCGCTCGATCACACTGTAGCAGGCACTCGGATGGTCTCAGCCAGCTCCGGACCAAGTCGAGCGGCACAGCCATATTTTTTACTGGCAACCTTTTACTTTTACTGGCAGGAGAAAATTGCCTGCTTTTGTACTGACTGCCAGTAAAAATACTGACTGTTGGCGACACTGCACCCGCGATCGCCGATGTAAATTACGCAGACTGCCATGCTGTCAGGCATGGACACTCTGATCTAGTGTTCCTGCTAATCAGGAACATGGATCAGAGTGTCCATGCAGTGAGCCCATCCCCCCACACAATTAGAAACACACTGAGGGATCACAGTTAACCCTTTGAGCGCCCCTGATGTTTACCCCTTTCCTGCCAGTGTCATTTATACAGTGTCAGTGCATATTTTTAGCACTGAGCAGTGTAATAATGTCACTGGTTCCCAAAAAAGTGTCAGCTAGGTGTCTGATCTGTCCGCCGCAATCCCGATAAAAATCGCTAATCACCACCATTACAAGTAAAAAAATAAAAACCCATAAAAAAAATCCCCTATTTTCTAGACGCTATAACTTTTGTGCAAAGCAATTAATATAAGCTTATTGGGATTTTTTTTTACCAAAAATATCTAGCAGAATACATATTGGCCTAAATTGATGAAGAAATCTGATTTTTTATTTTTTTATTGGATATGTATTATAGCAGAAAGTAAAAAATAAAGTTTTTTTTTTTTCAAAATTTTTGTTTTTTTTTGTTTATAGCGCAAAAAATAAAAACCACAGAGGTGATCAAATACAAGCAAAGGAAAGCTGTATTTGTGGGGAAAAAAATAATCAAAAAACCTCAATTGTATTTGGGTACAGCGTTACATGACTGCGCAATTGTCAGTTAAAGGAACGCAGTGCTGTATCGCAAAAAATTACCTTGTCATTAAGGGCGGTAAAACCTTCCGGGGCTGAAGTGGTTAAAATATAACCTGCTGTAGGTATGAAGTGCAGAAATTTTTATGGCAAATTCTCAATCAAATGCAGGAAATGTTCAAATAAGCTCACTAACTTGGTGAAGCAGCTTCCAGAAGGAAGAATCCTCCCTCAAAGGTACCAGAAAATAACTCAAATTGTGAACAGACAGAAATGGGCACTAAACCATAAGGTGAAAGATTCAAAATGTATTATATTAATCCACAATTTAAATGAAAATGCGTTTTGTGGGCAACAACACTTCCGTTTCATCAGAGCTTGGAACAAAGGAATGAAGTCTTGAAAGGACTCAAACAATAACTTTAGGAACTGCGGCCTGACCATAGTGTATGCTCTGAGTTTAAATGGAGTATCAGATTGAATATAGATACTTAAAGAAGAAGTCCGGGCAAAAACTTTTTTCCATGTCCTTGTTGCTGATCACCTACCTTGACTGACTATGCCATCCATTTTCTTCTGAGCTCTATAGTTCCTCTGTAATAGCCTGCTGATTTTGAAGTAAAACCGTTACTGCCCTGATGTTCTCCGTTTGTAAGACCACTGGCTGCTATTCCTCCTGTACTCCCAGACACCAGTCTTAGCACCTCCCATTTCTCCCCCCCCCCCCCCTCCACCACCCGCCATCTCTCAGTGCAGAGCAGGGATTGTTAGGAGACACCGGCCGTTTGACAGAGCGGAGATCTCCGGCTGTGACAGATCTTGTATATGAAGCACCGATCGCCGTAAAGTCCCACCCTCCTGGACCGGCATTGGAACAGTGTGCTGACTATCACAAAGCCAGTCCAGGAAGTGGTGATCGGGGTTTCACATACAAGATCTGTCACAGCCGGAGGTCCCTGCTCTGTCATCCGGCTGGTGTCTCATATCGATCCCTGCTACGCATATGGTCACATATAGGCTTCACTGGTGGGCACAGATGAGAATGCACTTATGGGCAATGATGGGCACAGATAATCTGGACTGATGGGCACAGATGGGCTGCACTGATAAGCTGCACTTATGAGCAATGATGGGCACAGATAAGCTGCACTGGTGGGCACAGATGAGGCTGCACTGATAAGGCAGCACTGATTAGGCTGCACTGAAAATATTCACTGATGAGACTGCACTTATGGGCAATGATAAGCTGCACTGATAAGCTGCACTGGCAAGGCAGCACCGATATGCTGTACTGATGGGCACTGATAAACTGCACTGAGGTGGCACTGATATGCTGTACTGATGGGCACTGATAAACTGCACTGAATTGGCCATGATAAGCTGCACTGATGAGACTGCACTCATGGGCAGAGGCGGCACTGATAAGACTGCACTTATGGGCACTGATGAGGCTGCACTGATGGGCACGGATAAGGCAGCAGTATATGCTGCACTTATAGGCACTGATGGACACTGTTAGGCACTGATGAGACCGAACTGATAAGCAGTGGACACTGTCCACTGACAAATATCTGTAGGAGAGGTTTCCACCACACCTGCAAAGTTTGCAGTCATTTTTTATGTGTTATTTTAAGTCTGATGTGTATTATATGTGACGTTACATGTCACAGAGACTGGTATTGTGGTAATATTGAAGCTTATTGAGATTTCCATACATTAGAGGGTTCCATCATTATTGTGTTATTGATTAGTAAGTTAGCGCTGCACTTTTTTTTGTTTTTTTCTCATGCCGACATTTACTTGTGCCATAATGTAAAGCAGCATGTCCTGGCTCTTTCTTTCTGTGTTGCAGCTAGGATTGTGCTCATATACACCATACAAGCACTGAATGCTGTTAGAAAGATCTCAAAGCTACAGCAGGAGGAGGAATATTTATAATACTGAATTACAGCAGATAATAGCGGGTATAATATGTAATTATGGGCCTGTGTCTACAGTTCGGTAATGTTTTACATAAAGCAAGTAAGGGCAATATGTTTTGTGGCTGGAGGGGGAGAGCACAAACATGCTTTGCATTTATAAGGCTGTAACCTACCTGTCCTGCTGTGTGTTATTGAGTAGTATGGCTGGCTGGCTGCAGAATGAGGGGATGTGATTTATGCTGAAGTGGGCTTGTTCTCATTTAACATGTACCTCCCAGATTCACTGCAATTCTCAAAGCATGATGGGAAGTGTAGTTTGATTATAGTGTACAGAGAGAGGAGAGGATATGATATAATCACTGTTCTAACAGCTCCCCCTTGGCAGAATACATGCTGCATTTTTTGAATTACAGAGCTGACTTCCTGAAAATTTAATTAGACTTTTCTCTTCAATGGTAAGGAATTTCACAAATGTAATAACGGTTTTGTGTTTTGTGTAGAGGGTGTACTAATGGGGGATTTTTTGCCAATCCCGGAGTTCTGCTTTAAGACAGATCCATCTAGTTCTAATTTGACATTTGAGTCCATTCAGGTTTTCATTTCTATGCCCCAAGCTCTGATGAAGATGGAGTGCTGTTGCCCCCAAGGCACATTGGCTGTCTTTTATGGCTAAATTATAAACTATTAAAATCATTTTGGAGTCTTTCACAATATGGTGTGACACTCTTTCGTTTGGACAGGGCATTTAGAGCTGAAGAAGACACATCATAGATAGGTAAATGTGTGGTGTCATCAGCATACATGTTGCATTAGAGAAGGATCCCAAGGGACCAATTCAAGAATTATGAGGTAGAACATGAGAGGGTAGTATCCATAATGTCATGACATTAAAAGTTTGCAAGAGCAGAGGGTAATAGTGTCAATCACTGAAAAAAATTAAGAAACCAGGGCAAGGAGGGAAAAGAATATTCATGCGATCTACTACCTGACTATTGTTTCTTGCATCAAAATCATTGGTGGCTTTCTGCTTCTCTTGCTGGAGTTTATGATAACTCTCCCGAAGAAGGTAGCACACCAGCCACCGGTATGCTGCCAAAGGAACTAGAAAAGAAGAACACAAGTCATTACAATCGGCAAATAATATCCATTTAATTCTACAGAGAAGCTTTGTAAAATTACATAAATGTGCTGTAGTGCATCTGAAAAGCGCATTGTAGGAAGCGAAAATCCATAATGGTAACTAAATGGTTTTCTGACTTTAAATGCATGTGAAAATACAAACAGAAACCCTATGTAACTCTATAGGGAAAAAAAATGTATTGTTTGATAAAGCTACACAAAGCCTTTAGGGCACGTTCACATGGTGATCGCACTGCCACTGGTGTACACTGGGAGCATATGGTTTTGATGCGCAAATCCATTTTAAAGAAAAATCGTTTAAAACGTGCAGCTTTTAATATAATTATGTTATCTGATCTTGTCATCTTTGTTCAGGCATTATCTTATGGGGTGACAACTCCTGTTTTTTCACCCTGTCCCATGTACCCCTGGTGGAGACTACATATGGCTATGTCAACAAACATTGTGCAGACATTATTGGGAAGCCACTTCAGAACACAGCAATGATGCGTACCTGACCCTGGAGCAAGAAGTGCCTAAAAGAGGCTGCTGGAGATCAGCAGCACGAAAATGTAAACCTTATATGAAAAAAAAAAATACGGTTTATGATATACAGTGATTTAGCAACTTAAATGTTGTCCAGGTAAAGGATTAACTCCACATTAAAGATAAATTCCAGCCTAAACAGAACATTCCGTTAAGTGGGCACTTCTAGGGTCAGTGTCAACTAAACATTATTAGTCTCTCGCAAACTAAGATGGCAAGGTCACCCCTATATAGTTGTGTCTGTTCTGTATGCAATCCCAAAGGTGTCGATCTCTGTCAGCTGGTGTGTAGCTCAGCCTGATGCATAGGTCCGGAACTAAAGCTGGTGAGTGTTTTTCTTCTACATTTGGCAGCCCCTATTTTCTTAAGGCAAGCGGGTCCATGGGTTGCAGCCACGTCTTAGTACACCATGCTATAATTTCTGCCCAAACGGCACCCGGACTGAGTGTGGAGAACAGGAAAGGGTACTTGTAGCCTAGGCTGGTCAGGTGAGGGTCAAAGGGCTGAAACTGGTTGCATAATCTAGGGAATGGTTCTTCGGTCAGGGCAGGCAAGGGGCAAATGTAATCCAGTAAACAGTTCTGATGCCTGGGCTGGTAACAGGCAAGCATAATCCAGTAAACAGTTCTGATGTCTGGGCAGGTAGTGGGCGAATGTAATACAGTAAACAATTCTGAGGTCTGGGCAGGTTGCCGGAAAATATAATCAGGTAAACAATCCGAGGTCAAGGCAGGTAGTGGGCAAGCGTAATTCAGTAAACCATCGGAGGTCAAGGCTGGAAGCAATCCAAAACTGTAGTCCAGGTTCAAGGCAGAGGTCAGCAACAAGGGAATCAAAAAAAGGTTGACAGGCAGAGACAACCGAGGCACAATAGGTAGGGAGCCAGGAAACAAAGCACTATCACAAGCCCAGAGCCCTGGGTTCGTGATGCTCAAATAGAACACTGCAGCACTGCAATCAGTCAATTTAATGGGGTAGACACCAGGACGCTGTGGAGGAGGTGCGGCGCCACCGGTCAATGAAGAGGGAGGAAATGATGCCCACAGATCTTGACCAGGCAAAAGACTGCTTTCGACTCCAGTCAACAGAAATAGAGGCAGCACAGGCCAGGCCCAAGCGGCAGGCAACAGAGTAGGGGCATGAGCCTGACTCACGCTCCCGACAGCTGCACATTCTGATTATGTGTTGATTCTGAAAAAGAAAGGATCTATTGCAGAATGTCATTATCCTTTTGGTTTTACGACAACCACACTTGGGCCACAATTGGGAATTCTTGTATTTTACCCTGGAAAAAAGAGAAATAAGAAGCAAGCAACCAGAATAAATGTCCCTGGATTGAGGCCGAATATTGCAGCAAAGGCATTTTTTTTTGTATTTTGGTGCAAAATCTGGTGCAGTTTTGCATAGAAACCAATCAGCTTCCAGTTTTTTTTGTCAAAGCTTAACTGAACAAGCTGAAGTTAGAAGCTGATTGGTTACCATGTACAGCTGCACTAGATCTTGCACTCTCAATGTTTTTTTTTTTTATATTGCTAGTTAGCGTAAGCCGGCTTTGTCAGATACGGTTGACTACAAAATATAGACCCTTTACATTCTCTGATAAAGTCAAACACATACAATTTACATGGCAGCCAGAGACCATGCTATTTTTGCTTAGAATGTTAGTGACATTAATAGAGCTCAGAGCATTGTTTTTATTGATGGCACAAAAGAGCGCCTGTTTTTTACTTAAAATAGCAGTGGTATTTGGTAATGCTGATGTGTGCCCTCTTGATTAATTAGAAGAGTGTTTTTTTTTATGATAAGCCTCATTAAAGTTTGCCTTGTGTAGACACAATGAGTGAGTCACATGCAATGTTTACGTCTTGACTCCTTTGACTTCAGCCCTGAACTTTGGTTTTCTACTAAGTATAATCGGTTTTCAGAATTAAATCTGTAGCGTGGAATGGACTTGTTAACATCTGTGATTTCTTAAATAAATGTAAGAGAAAATGATAGTCGCAGTGTATGCTGATCTCCTATATGGGAACTGGCACTTCCAGGAACACTAAACTGTTCATATCATAGAGGTATTTAATCATCATTAAGTGAAAAATGGAAAAGCCTGGAAAAAATTATTCTGACCTATTGAGGTACCATTTGTGAAAGAGCATATTCTATTAATAAGTAGAACTGTAAATAGTAATATGATCATTTATACAGTACAAACATATTCTATAGCAGTTCAAAGAAACAGTGGAAGGTTCACATCAATCCCTGTAGGGTTTGCAGTATTATGCCTCTAATGGAAAAGCAACATAAGGTCTCATTGACTTTGGCTGCCCATGCTATCTGGCAGGTGTGTGCCTGGATCACAAGACTTACTGAACAGAATACATCTTTTGGCAGGTAAGACACATATTTTTTTTTACTGAGTATGTAGCAGTTTGCCAGGAGTTATGATTGCTTGTGAATATTTCTGAACTATCCTCAATGTATAAATCTACTGATACCAGGTTTTTTGGGTCCCGGAGAGGGAAAAAATAGGATTTTTATAACAGCTTACCTGTAAAATCCTTTTCTTGGAGTACATCACGGGACACAGAGCGACATAGTCATTACTAATGGGTTATATAGATACCGTCAGGTGCTGGCACTGGCAACTTCCAAAACCGGAAGTACCCTCCCCTATATAAGCCCCTCCCATCCGGGAGCACCTCAGTTTTGTAGCAAAGCAATAAGTGTCCCTAAAGAGGGGCGGGAGCTCTGTGTCCCGTGATGTACTCCAAGAAAAGGATTTTACAGGTAAGCTGTTATAAAAATCCTATTTTCTTTCTCGTACATCACGGGACACAGAGCGACATAGTCATTACTAATGGGATGTCCTAAAGCAATGCCAAATGAGGGGGGGATACACCATATATAAGCTGAGCGCTATCAGACATGAGGATCTTTTGCGGCCTGCAACACACTGCGCCCAAAGGCGACATCCTCCTGACTTCTAACGTCCACCTGGTAGGACCTAGTAAACGTGTGTACCGAAGACCATGTTGCGGCCTTACAGATTTGAGCCAGGGAGGCCTGGTGATGCACTGCCCATGAAGTTCCAACTGCTCTCGTGGAGTGCGCTCTAACTTTGAACGGAGGTGGTCTCCTTCTCAAGCCATAAGCTTGCATAATGACCTGTCGAATCCACTTGGCTAAAGTAGACTTTGACGCTGCCTGACCCTTTCTGGGGCCTTCCGGCAGAATAAACAAAGTATCCGTTCTGCGAATCTGAGCAGTGGCTTTTAGATAAGCTTTAACTGCTCTTACTACATCCAAAGAATGCAATAACTTTTCCTCTACCGAAGTAGGTTTGGGGAAAAAAGAAGGAAGAACCACATCTTGGTTCAAATGAAACCTCGATACCACCTTAGGAAGAAAGGCTGGATGAGGACGTAACACTACTCTGTCCTTATGGATAACCAGATATGGCTCCTTACAGGACATAGCTGCTAATTCCGATACTCTTTTAGCCGAACAAATGGCTACTAGAAAAATCAATTTCCTGGTGAGAAGCACCAAGGAAATATGCTGTAATGGTTCAAATGGTTGTTTCTGTAGAACCGACAGAACCAAGTTTAGATCCCATGGACATATGGGAATATTAACCGGAGGACTAATACGCATCACTCCTTGTATAAAGGCTTTGACTAGTGAATGCGAAGCCAAGGGCCTTTGAAAAAATATTGACAAGGCCGAAATCTGACCCTTGATAGTACTCAAGGCAAGCTTCCTATCTACAGCCCACTGTAGGAAGTCCAGAATCCTACCTATTACGTACTTATGTGGATGCCATTTCTTGGCCTCACACTACGCAATGTACGCCTTCCAGATTCTATAGTAGATCTGCCTGGATACCGGCTTCCTGGCATTGATCATGGTAGATACCACAGCATTAGAGAGCCCTCTCTTTTTTAGAATGTGGGCTTCAATAGCCAGGCCGTCAAACCTAGGGCTGGTAAGGAAGGGTGGTATATCGGTCCTTGCGAAAGCCGGACGACGTGGGAGAGTCCAAGGACTCCCCACTGAAATTTTACAATCTCCGCGTACCACGCTCTTCGGGGCCACGCTGGAGCCACCGGAATCACTGGTTTCTTTTCTACCCTGATTCTGCGGAGTAATCGAGGTAACCATTGGCGGTGTGAATGCATATATCAGCTTGAACTGATCCCAAGGGAACACTAGGGCATCCGAGCCGCAAGCTAGGGGATCCCTTGTCCGAGAGACAAACCTGTCCCCCTTTGCGTTGAATCTGGATGCTAGAAGATCTACATCCGATGTTCCCCACCGCTGACATATTGTCCAGAAAACCTCGGGGTGAAGGGACCCTTCCTCTGGGCCTAATTGCTGGCGACTTAGAAAGTCCGCCTTCCAATTCTCCACTCCTGGAATGAATACCGCAGATATGGCTGGGACATATTTTTCTGCCCATTTCAGGATGTAATTTACTTCCCTCTGGGCTGCACGACTCCTGGTGCCCCCCTGATGATTGATATATGCCACTGCTGTGGCATTGTCTGATTGAATTCTGACAGGGGACCCTTGGAGTTTGGATGTCCATGCTACTAGGGCATACCGGGCTGCTCGTATCTCTAAGAGATTGATGGGCAGGGCCTTTTCTGCATCCGACCATCTGCCCTGGAGAGACTATTGCTCCAGTACTGCTCCCCAGCCTATAAGGCTGGCATCTGTAGTGACCACCTTCCAAGAAATCGGACTGAAGGATTTTCTTTTTTCCAGATTCTGGGGAACCAACCACCAACGGAGGCTCTTGCGAACGGAAGGGGACAAGGACATTGTAAGTCTAGGGCCTGAACTTTTTTGTTCCAGGCTGACAGTATGGCCCCTTGCAAATTCCTTGAATGGAATTGACCGTAGGGTACTGCTTCGAATGATGCCACCATTTTTCCCAGCAGCCTCATATACAGGCGTATGGACGGCTGTCTTTTTTGTACCCACTAAGTGGATCAAATCTTTCAAAGACAACACCTTTCCTCGAGGCAAGAATATTTTTCTCTGGCCTGAATCCAACCTTAGCCCCAAGTATTCCAGACTTTTGACTGGTTTTTAGGGCTGACTTGTCTCGGTTGATAATCCAACCGTGAGATTCCAGATACTTGATCGTCTTGTGAACGACCACGTCTAGTTTTTTCACTGAGTGGTCTATCAGCAACAAGTCATCCAGATATGCCATTATCATTACACCTTGTGTTCTTAGATTGGCCAATAAAGGGCCAGAATTTTTGTAAACACTCGTGGTGCTGTGGCCAAACTGAAGGGTAAGGCTCTGAACTGAAAATGGCGCCCTTCTACTGCAAAGCGTAGAAATTTTTGGTGGACTGGAAAGATGGGAATGTGCAAATAAGCATCTTTGATGTCGATCGTGGCTAACCAATCCTCCCCTTGTAGGGCAGTGGCCACCGATCGGATCGACTCCATCGGAAAGTCCTGATATACAGGAATTTGTATAGCCCTTTTAGAATTAATATGGGCCTCCCGTCCGCGTTTGCTTCGGGACTGTAAAGAGGTTTGAGTAAAACCCGAACCCTCATTCTTCCAGGGGAACCTCCATAATTACTCCTTGGAGCAATAGTTGTTCTAGTGCCAACAGGAGGGACTCTCTCTTCCGGGGATCCCTTGGCACGTTTGACCTCAAAAATGGGAAGGAGGAGAGTCTTTTAACTCCAAACTGTATCCCAAACCTACTGCGGAGAGCACCTATCTGTCTTGATCGTGTCCCGCCAGGTCTCTTGCGAACAACTGGAGTCCTCCCCCCACCCGACTGAGTGGGGGCTTCAATGAATTTAACTTTGGGGGAGGTTTTGTACCTCCCCTGACCCAGGGTTTCTCATTACCCTGCTACTGTCCCTGTTTTTTACCCCCGGGATTTGACCGAGGAGGCCGTTGGAACTGTTACACAGCCGATGCCCCAGGGACTGGAGAAGCAGGCCTCTTAAAGAGGGACCTCTAACTCTGCTTTTAACCGGCAAGAGCGTATTTTTACCGCTGGAAATTTTCTGGATATATTTGTCCAGGTTTTCCCTGAATAAGCGTTCACCATGAAATGGGACGCTAACCAGCCATTCTTTACAGGGAGCTTCAGCAGACCAGTTTTTGAGCCATAGGAGCCTACGCATATGTACTATAGACAGCGTAAGGCGGGAGGCCTGATGGACTGAATCCTCTATGGCGTCAACCGCAAAGCCTAAGGCTCTAGGTAGATCAGCTAGGGCAAAGCCTGCTGATCTGTCAAGTCCCTCAAGACCTGTTTCAACTGATCCTTCACTGCTTAGCAGACCCCAATAGCTGCTACTGCTGGTTGTATCACCAAGCAGATTTTCATAAGGACTCCAATCTTTTATCTATTGGGTTCTTGAACATTTGGACATTATCCACTGGACATGTCAGTGATTTATACATACAAGAGATGGCTGCGTCCACTGTAGGGACCTTCCATTTATTTTTTATTTTTTTGATGAACTTATCCTCCATGGGATAGACCACCGGAAATCTCTTGGGGGAATAAATATTTTCTCAGGACGTTCCCAATCCTGGTAAATGAGCCCTTTCAGTAAAGGGTGAAGTGGAAAAGAACAAACAGTCTGGGGGCTTCTAGCGACCCCAACGAGGATACAGTAGTGG
Organism: Rana muscosa; assembly: GCA_029206835.1. NCBI lineage: Eukaryota > Metazoa > Chordata > Amphibia > Anura > Ranidae > Rana > Rana muscosa. The sequence continues at coordinate 110,943,711 of CM055116.1, forward strand.
TTGATGGTTCCGCAAGGTGCATTTTTAAATGCTGATCGGACCATGTTAGTCAGAGACTGAACCCATAATCTTTCAGCTTAAGATGCTGAGAAAAGGTTCCCCCACTGTTGATTCCTCTATAACAGAATCAACCTCATCCTGATCCCCTTCAGGCAGGTCGATCCCTGTATGGGACTGTTGCTCTGCTAACAGGCACTCTGAAGGAGGAGACGGAGATCGGGCGTGCTTTCCCTGACAGGGAGGCAGCGATAAATGTTGACAATCTCTCTCTAATCCTCCCAGAGCTGAGGAAAAAACCTCCTCTGTTACATACACAGGAGCAGGTGAACTGAGGACAGCCACAGTACCAAGTACCCTGCGGGGTCTCTACGGTCACTTACCTCTGAACTTCAGGGGAGACTGGTGCAGCAGGAGTATGCCCAAGATCCTCCGAGCCCGATGAGACCCCCTTCGCTTCCTGGAAGATTCAGTTCCGGAGCTTCTGGACGGCATATTCCTAAGCCTAAAGCTGAGGTATTCCAGCCGTAATACACCACTTTTACTGAGAATAGTCTAGCACAATTGCTGCTATATCACAGTTGGTGTCTACTAATGTGCCTTTCTAGGGGATGCCTGTATCAACCGCTTGCTGTATGCCTTTAAATGTTGCCAGCTCTGTCTCTGTACTTCATAGCCAGCTCACTACAATATTGTGGTTTTTTTAAACTGCTGGGACGCCCGCACATGCGCAGAAGCGCTGCGGCGCGCACAGAGCGTCATCCCCCAGGCTCCGCCCCCTTTCCCGACTCACCTCTATATATAGAGGCGCGTGCACGCGCGCGGGCACGTGCGCCTTCGGCGCTAATTTCAAATATGGTAACAAGGGACAGGAGCCAGGGCCCCTCTTTGCCGCAGGCCGGGGGATGGACGAGCACTGCAACATGGCAGAGGAAGCAGTTTCCTATAAGAGAACTCACCATCTGCCTGGACTTTGCTCTGCTGAGAAGAAGCTAGTCCACATGACAAGAAAACATTCCACAGCGGCCTCTAGTGGACAAACACAGGTACCGCAGTCTAATATATTAAATATATATAAAAAAAATTTTTTTTTTTTTTTTTTCTTGACCACCATTAAAAATTATTACATTTTTTTAGTAGTTACAGGCATGCACAGAATTTTGCGGGAATACCATTAGGTAACAGACAGAAAGACAAATTAGGCTTGGGGGTCCCCCAATAGAACCAAGTTCCTGGGGGCCCCCACTTACCTGTTCCTCGCCGCAGGACTTTGTTTGGTCCACAAAAGCCCAAACTTCACCTATCACGGCAGGCATTGTAATCAAACCTTCAGGGACCGGGTTCCCAAGGATTCCACTCCCCTGGACCTGTATAGCACCCTGCACAGAAAACATCTTGGTCGTGGGTATGACCAGAGCTCTGGATCCCAGGGTCCAGCTCTCCTAAGAGAAGCATTACAGGCAAAACCTTGCTCTTCTCTGCAAGGCCCGGGTACCGACCGTTTAGCTATGAAGCTTTTTTGGTCGGATCCGGAATAGCTTACTGAGGCCCAAAAGAACCTGTACGCAAGCTCAGTGAAAAACACATGTTTCTTCTTGGCCAACACCTTAGACACTGGCAAAAAACTGAGGTGCTCCCGGATGGGAGGGGCTTATATAGGGGAGGGTACTTCTGGTTTTGGAAGTTGCCAGTGCCAGCACCTGACGGTATCTATATAACCCATTAGTAATAACTATGTCGCTCTGTGTCCCGTGATGTACGAGAAAGAAATAGGTGGGAAGTTGATTCACCGATTCATTTATAACTGTTTCCCCTTTATTGGGTTATTTCACATTTTGTGAACAAGAATGAAAAGAACTGGGACTCTTACAATCTTTAACCTCATAGAAGATCGGTACACAAAAGATTTTATACAGAGCAAAACATTATATCCCATCTGTATAACACACTAATCAAACACACCTTCATATAATGGATATACTGTAGAGTGTACTTAAAGTGTCATTAAAACCAGTCTATGAAAAACTCTCATTACAGGTTATATAACAGAGTGTGCATACTCACAAAGCCAGTAACCCATTAATTTTGTTTAGAGTGTAATATACCTGGTTGTGCCTCCCATCTTCTCTGTGTCCCCACTGCAGGCTGGTATTGTATAAACCAGTTTTTGTCATCTACTGAGCATGCTCCAATTTCAGTACCTTTCTAAGCTCTTCATTTCCTCCTTTTTCTTATCTGTGCAGCCCATGTGACAATAGAGTCACACATGTGGATGTATGTAAAATGACACTCCCCTCCCTCCCACCTCGTCTATGTCCTCCTGTTGCTAAACACGAATGGGGCAGAATATAGTATGCTGATTACATTCACTAAAAAAACTCACAAAAAAGCTTAGTTTCAATAAAAATCTGAATTAAATGTAATTACTAATACCTGTAAAGTAAAAGAAAAATAAGCTTTGGATGCAGATGTCCTCTGAATAAAATGAAAGCTAGTGTCAATCATCTTTGACTCACTTACATCATAAAAGTGCACAAAAAATACACATTTGATGTTCAATAAAGATTATTGGGAGCTATAAAACCGTTATTTGATATTTATAATTTAATTTGAATTGCTCTTATGAAACAGTTTTTTTTTAAAGTCATGTGACCAGGACAGCACCAATCAGGACTGTGCAGACACTCATACCGCAAAGATCATACATCAGCAGAGTAATATAAGCCCTTCCCAAGGATCTTTCCCTGCAGATGCCAAACAACAATGAAAGATCATTTTATCCAAACTCCTTGAACAACCGACTACAACCGACTGAGCGACCACCTTGCTGATAATAGACTTCTTGATCCCCTTCAGTCTGGATTTCGTCCTCAAAACCCACAGAAACTGCTCTCCTAAAACCAACAAATGATCTACTAACGGCCAAAACTAAGGGACACTATTCTGTACTCCTACTCCTGGACCTCTCTACTGCCTTTGATATGGTTGACCACCCCCTCCTCCTCAAAAAACTCCATGCCTTTGGTCTCCGTGACTGTACTTTTCGCTGGTTCTCTTCCTACTTATCCAACCGCACCTTTAGCGTTACTTACAATTCTTCTTCCCCCTCTGCTCTTCCTTTCTCGGTCCCCCAAGGCTCTGTTCTTGGACCTCTCCTATTTTCAATCTACACCTCCTCCCTGGGTCAGCTGATAGCCTCTCATGGCTTCCAATACCATATCTATGCTGATGACACTCAAATCTATTTCTCGACCCCTCAGATCACTCCTTTAGTCTCCTCTCATATCACTGATTTACTATCCGATATATCAGTCTGGATGTCACACCACTTCCTCAAACTTAATCTATCTAAAACCAAACTTATAATTTTTCCTCCCCCCTCATACCTCTTCCCCTGATCTTTCTGTCAAAATCGATGGCACAACTATAAGCCCATCCCTACATGCCAAGGTCCTAGGTGTAATCCTGGACTCTGAACTCTCCTTTAAGCCCCACGTCCAATCACTGTCCAAATCTTGCAGCCTCAACCTCCACAACATCTCCAAAATATGCCCCTTTCTAACCAATGTCAACAAAGCTCTTAATTCACTCCCTGGTCATCTCTTGCCTCGACTACTGCAACTCCCTCCTCATTGGCTTACCTCTACATAGTCTATCTCCCCTTAAATCAATCATGAATGCTGCTGCCAGACTCATCCACCTTACCAATTGCTCTGTGTCTGCTACTCCTCTCTGCCAATCCCTCCACTGGCTTCCGCTCACCCCAAGAAATAAATTCAAAATACTAACTACTTACAAAGCCATCCATAGCTTTGCCCCCAGCTACATCACTGACCTAGTCTCAAAATACCAACCTAATCGTTCTCTTCGTTCTTCTCAAGACCTCCTACTCTGTAGCTCCCTCGTCACCTCCTCCCATGCTCGCCTCCAGGACTTTTCCAGAGCCTCTCCAATCCTATGGAACTCCCAATCTGTCCGATTATCTCCTACTCTATTAGCTTTTAGACAATCCCTGAAAACCCTCCTCTTCAGAGAAGCCTATCCTACCCACACCTAGCAACTTTATTTTCATTTTCTCCATTTGATCATCCTCCACAGCTGTTACCTTTTGTTCTACTTGACCCTCCCTTCTAGACTGTAAGCTCTAATGAGCAGGACCCTCTGATCCCTCCTGTATTGAATTGTATTGTAACTGTACTGTTTGCCCCCATGTTGTAAAGCGCTGAGCCAACTGTTGGCACTATATAAACCCTGTACAATAATAAATAAGATCATGTGACCACACAACAGCGCTGCAGGAATAAGGTACTTTGAGGATTTAAAAACAAAACAAAAAACGAAATACTGTGCCATGATATATATGATTTATGTGAATGAACCATGGCAATTAACACTCATCTGTTTAGTATAATTTTTGAACTTCAGTGGCAAAGATTTGCAGTAGAATGGGCTGTGCCTAAAAGCTTATTCATTGGCAATGCGGCACATTCACAGGGAGGTGCTTCTCCAGCAAGTAGGTTTGGCAAATTTCTGTCCTCCATTGCTAGTTTGCCACAATGAACATTGAAGGCTTTGACCGACCTGCAAAACAAAAAACCCAACCTCCAGCCAAATGGGTATGAACTGGAACACTGACTGTGAGCCAAGCCTACTCACCCAAAATAAGGGTTAACTTCACTCATTCTCTTGTGGCTGAATGAAAGACAATTCTACCAGCAATATTTGAACATCGTGAAGGCCTTCAGGGAAGAGTAATTGGTTAATATGAAGGTACCCAAATTACCAAATTCATCCCAATTCTATGGGTTTCTAATGAGTTATTGGACAGGATGAGATCTCAGATGTTGGGTCTATGTGTCAGGGAAATTTTAGCTATAGGATATTTGAAGGAAGTTAAGTAAATCAAATTCCAAAACTGACCACCATCACCAAGACACAGGATGATAGGAAATCCAAAATTTCACATTGTTCAGTGGAACAGGGAATTCTCCCATTGAGGATACCTGTGATAACTGTCTATGAGGAAATTTCCTCTCAAGCCTCGTACACACGACCAAGTTTCTCGGCAAAAACCAGCAAGAAACTTGCTGGCAGAGATTTCTTGCCGAGAAATTCGTTCGTGTGTATGGTTTCTCGTCAAGAAAAGCGACAAGAATCTCGACGAGAAAATAGAGAACCTGCTCTCTATTTTCTCGTCGAGATTCTCGTCAGCCTGTTTCTCGACGAGAAAATTGTGTGTGTGTACACTTACCTGTTCGCCGGGAAGCCCGCGCATGCTCGAAATGACTTTGACGCATGTGCGGTAGCTTCCTAGGCATAGGTAGGGTGAACCAAGATGGCGGCGACGGCATTGAATGTGACGAGCGCATGCTCGTCGTATTCAATGACGTCACCACGTACGCTCCATTCAAAGAAACGCGGGTTCTTTGAAATGAGCGTGTGTACACTCGGCCGGGACAAGTTTCTTGTCCAAGGATCTTGTCGAAAAAAACGACATGTTTTTAACGACGAGATTCTCGGCCGTGTGTACGAGGCATCAAAGTGGAGATATGTAAACTCATCTCCTATTGTGTTTCTGTACTGAAAATAAAGGGTAATCACGCTAACAATACACAGACAGCAAAAGAAAAAGGTTTTAGCTTTAAATACAATTTTAACATTACAGCCTGAGGTTATTTTTTTTAAAGATATGTATATAAATAAAAAGCAGAAATATGCCAGAAGCTATGATTTTTTTTCTGGAGTGTAGAGGTGAAATATCACTTTAATAAAGTAAAATAAAAAAAGCAACTCCAAAGTTCAAATACAATTACCCATAAGACTTGTTATTTTGCCTCTATAAAACTCATGAATTGAACAGTCTTAGAGACTAGGAAAAATCATCAAAATTATTCTGGCAAAGAAGGTCACAGAATGAAAAACCATCAGCACATAACTGGTTATAGGAAATAATAGAATGCAAAAAAAAATACAAAAGTAAAAAAGTATTTTAAAAAATGTCTAAGATATTAGTAAGTGCAGCTCTCCAGCTGAGGGCCAACTAGCTATGGCTGGTTCATAGATTAGTGTTAGAACTGTAACAAGTAATGTGCTAATGGAGAATATTTTACATACCATAATTACATATGATTATATAAAGCACGTACCGGTAATAAAAAAAAAAAAAAAAAAAAACATTCCACAGGCTTTACTGACTGCAGAAAACTGAATAAATGGGCAACTAAGTTTGTGAAAGAAACCTGAAAAAGTTGGATAGTTTCAAATTTTTACAACACTGTTGAAATAAAAATATAAAAAAACTTATAAAGAATATATAAAAAAGAATCAGAGCTTATTCGGTCCAAGTTTTTTTTTCATATTGTCAGCACTGCCAGTGATGTCACTGCAGAAGTCAACAAACTAAGTGCTATACAATATGGTCACTAGAATGTAATGAAATTAGGCTCCCAGAGTTTCCATCAAAACAAAATAAGGATGCACAGAAGTTGCAGTGTTAACTGTAAAAATGTGATGTGATTTAATAAGACTTGACATGAGCCTTTATATGTATAAATCACGCTTATAAAGTTTAGTGTGAGGTGCTGTCACCTCTGCTTTGTACATTATGTAATCCTAATATTTTCTCGAGAGCGAATACAGGTTCTTTGTTTAAACTGTGTGGTAAGAGGGCTGTGAGTTACTAAGTATATGGATTCAAATATTTCCTTTATGAAATTATGTGGGGTAACCTTAGATTTATACTAGGGATTTGTTTAAGTACAAAATGGAATAATTATATAAAAAGTTCAGCAGACCATAGCGACCAGCACAGATAATTATGATTGCATTGCATGGGTTACAGTTCACTAACTTTTGCCACATTACATATAAAGCCAAATACAGATGTATAACTGCTATATTTAATGTACATATTTACGTTTAATATATATATTTTTTTTATTTACTTAGTCCAGTGATGTTATCCTTCTCCTCTGGCATTGATGGTGGGTGGATGTTAGGTTCTGCAAAAGGAGGCACCACGTAATGACGTGGTACTACTCTCTGCAGCATTCTCTTGTGGACCCAAGGTGGCTGCATGATGTAATCCCAGGGGGTGCCCCCTTGATGCCCTGGGCTTACAGAAAGTGTGCTAAATGACACTAGGCATCATTCAACCCAGAATAGAAGTAATATCTATTAGTGGAAAACACTAATTCCCTGTACACACGGTCGGTTTTTCCGATAAAAAAAGTGTGGGCCCGATCTGACTTTTTTCCATCGGTGTTAAAAAATAGAACATGTTTTAAATTTTTCCGATAGAAAAAAAAACGATAGGAAATTCTGATCGTCTGTGTGGAACTCCAACGGAGAAAAAACCCACACATGCTCAGAAGCATTGAACTTAATTTTTCTCGGCTCGTTGGAGTGTTTTACGTCACGGCGTTTTGGACGGTCGGAATTTTGTCTGATGGTGTGTAGGAAAGACTGATGAAAGTCAGCTTCAGCGGAATTCCAACGGAAAATTCCATTGGAAATCCGATCGTGTGTACAGGGCATTACTCTAGAGGACGGTCCAGAGGTAGGGTTAGTATTGCATTGGGAGTGGCAGTTTGATTTTTTTTTTTTGCCATCTGTTTTACATTGTGGAATTTTCCTTTACTTTGCATTACTATCCCAAACAGATAAGGGAAATGAGGGATATGTCCTCTTAGACAGCTGTCTCTAGATGAAGAGTTTGCATTGGGCGATTTCATCTCATTTAGTGTTGTTCTGGTGACAACCCCGAATTTTGAAATTTCCATCACTGTTTGTACCAGTGACAATGGTGACCAGGACAAAAATAAAAGGGTGACAGTAATTAAAACTTGCACCAAATTAAAGGCGCACCAGACCAACTGATAAAAATGAATGAATTTATTGGTTTGCTTTTCTATGTGAATCTATCTAGGGGTATTAATTGCTCAACTAGGAGAGTTTCTAGCCAGCAGCATCTGTGTGAGCAATGAAGATAATGCCTTACATTGATTTCTCACACATTAGATTGCCTATGTGGACCCCAACATGCTCTGTATGTGTTTTTTAGTTCAAACCAATAAATGTATTTGAACTGGCGCTCCTTCTGTTGGTGCATGTTTTTTTCTGGTAACCCGCTGGGTACCCACTGGAGGGTAGCCCTGTTTGTTGTGAACAGCCTAACCTGAGGCAGTGAGCTCTTTGAATGTTTTTGTCCTCTCACTACTTTTTATGAACTCATATAAAATTCCCAGCATATCTTGGATGCTTTTTTTTACTCATTGGAGCAACCTAACTTGACAAGGGTACAAATACTTCCATGCTCTATCCAAAAAAAAAAAAAAAAAACTGTTAGGTTCTAAATGCACATTATTGTTAACTGAACTCTTTTTTAGTTTTCTCTCTGTCTTACGAGGACACAACAGCAATAAAAGCGCTTTTTCTTTATAATTTGGGGTAAGAATAGAACAGCTGATTTGTGTCCCTGTTGGAGATGTGCCTTCACGTTCTGTTCAATGTTTTCATTATAAAAAAAAAATTAAGGTTTTATATCTCCCCTACAGGGCCACAGACAGCAAGCTGATAGAGGTAGAAGCTGTAATAGTTGATAACTGAATTCAAAATAATTTCCTAACAGAAGGGCACAATCCTTTACATATGATGGGACTGTCTGATACTGCAACCTTTTTGGTCATCGGTCAGTAAACATGTCTCTGATGGTCTCGGTGTAGACCTCCCCGATTCCCAGATGCACTTCTTGCTCCACATCCCCCCATGCCTGTATCTCGCTATAAACTAAGCGCTCTACCCCATCTGCTAAACGCCCTATACCAATGTACTGGAAAAGCTCACGCACTCCGAAAGTGGTAGTGGATTGCGAAGGTGGGGGAGATCATGGCGGCGGAGGAGAGGCTCGCCACCTGTAGTGGTACTCGGAAAAGGTTTGACGCCACCTGGGCATCCTGGAGAGACCACCATCTGGGACACAGCCTCAGCCTCTTCTAGATTGGATATTGCCTTGCTAGCTCTGGCTGACTCCCAAATTAAACAAATGGTCCTGACGAACCAAATTTCCAATGATAACAACCTTTTAGTTGCTGTTAATAATTAATTGTTGGGTCAGGTGTGAATGGCAAATTCAAGTTGACTGAACTACAGTTTATATTTCCAATACTTAGGCACCTAATTTTACCACAAAAAACTGGGAAAACGTATTGACTCGAGTATAAGCCTAGGGTGTCCATCTGCATGCCTCACTGTGTCCATGTGCATGCCTCACTGTGTCCATGACTAGACTGACGTTTAACATGGGAGTCTATGGAAGGGGAGCCTGGCTTTTAAAAATCGGTGCTCCCTGGCCGTAGGTTCTCCAGACAAAAAACTTTGCACACTTCTAGAGAAGAAATGGGGCTACATGTGTGCCAAGTTTGGGGTCCAGAGGACGTACGGCCGGCCAGTACCAGGTCCCCAAATTCACCAGAGAAATTACCGTTTAACATGGGAGTCTATGGAAGGGGTGCATGGCTTTGAAAAATCGGTGCTCCCCGGCCGTAGGTCCCCCGGACAACAAACTTTGCACACTTGTAGATGAAGAGGGTTGATATATTTGTGCCAAGATTGGGGTCTAGCGGACGTACGGCCGGCCGGTACAGGGTCCCCAAATTCCGGGAGATCAGGCGCAAAAAAGGTGACTCGAGTATAAGCCGAGGGGGGTATTTTCAGCACAAAAAAAAATGTGCTGAAAAACTCGGCTTATACTCGAGTATATACGGTAATACTTACTGATATGAGCTTTGTACAAATGTGTATTGTGGGGAAGTTTGTTACTATAAATGTATTCATAAGGCAGAAGAACCCCGTTAATCTGTCAGAAGTACCCCTTGGGGTACAGAATCCACTGTTTGAAAAACTGTACTCTAAAATATGACAAGATCCAAAAGAACAGTGAGTAACTACATCACACAATGCTACTGATCTCACTTCAAACGTTACAATATTACACTCCACCCTTCCACGTATATTCCACGGCTATGACAGATCCTTCAGTTTTGCCAAATATTTATTCTACCTCACAGCATGTCAATTATTTTTCCAACTAAAAAGTGTAGTCCAACTCTTTAAATGTTAATAAAATCATTGGACATACATGCTCCAGAATGAAAGCTGGCTTAAACACAAATGTATTCTTTCTTAGGCCTTCCATGTGTTTTGCATTGAGAGAATCAGTTGCGATCCTTGGCACAAGCTTATGCATTTGGTTTACAGAACTGAACATAAAAGAACTGGGCCATTTTCCCATTCTAGTAGAGACAGCAAAGGCATAATTTGACCCAACATTAATTTTGAAGTAAAGAGATAAACTATGAAGAACACTATACGACACAAATGGACTGTGCTTGAAAAAGCACCTTGATAGTGTTAAGAGTCCTTTACACTTCCCGGCCACTTTATTAGGTACACCTGTTCAATTGCTTGGTAACACAAATTGCTAATCAGCCAATCACATGGCAGCAACTCAATGCATTTAGGCATCTAGACGTAGTGAAGATGACTTGTTGAAGTTCAAACCGAGCATCAGAATGGGGAAGAAAAGGGTATTTAAGTGACTTTGAATGTGGCATAGTTGTTGGTGTCAGACGGGCTGGTCAGAGTATTTCAAAAACGGCTTATTTATTTTTCCACGCACAACCATCTCTAGGATCTGCAGAGAAAGGTCCAAAAAAAAGAAAATATCCAGTGAGCAGCAGTTGTGTGGACGAAAATGCTTTCTTGATGTCAGAGGAGAATGGGTTCAAGATGATAGAAAGGCAACAGTAACTCAAATAACCACTGGTTACAACCAAAGTATGCAGAATACTATCTCTAAATGCACAAAACATCGAACCTTGAAGCAGATGGGCTACAGGAGCAGAAGACCACACCAGGTGCCACTCCTCTCAGCTAAGAACAGGAAACTGAGGCACACAGGCTCACCAAAATTGGACAATAGAAGAAAATAGAAGATTGAAAAAATGTTGCCGGTCTGATGAGTCTTGATTTCAGCTGTGACATTCAGATGGTAGGGTCAGAATTTGGCATAAACAACATGAAAGCATGGATCCATCCTGTCTTGTATCAATGGTTCAGGCTGGTGGTGGTGTAATGCTGTGGGGGATATTTTTTTGGTATACTTTGTGCCCCTTAGTACCAATTGAGCATTGTTTAAATGCCACGGTCTACCTGAATATTGTTGCTGACCATGTCCATCCCCCTGACTACAGTGTACTTCCAGCAAGATAATGCATAATGTCACAAAGCTCAAATCATCGCACCACTGGTTTCTTGAACATGACAATGAATTCATTGTACTTCAATGGCTTCCACAGTCACCAGATCTCATCCAATAGAGCATCCTTGGGATATAGTGGAATGGGAAATTCACATCATGAATGTGCAGCAGACAAATCTGCAGCAACTGAGTGATGCTATCATGTCAATATGGACCAAAATCTCTGAGGAATGTTTCCAACTCCTTGTTGAATCTATGGCACGAAGAATTAAAGCCGTTCTGAAGGTAAAAAGGGGGTTCAACCCGATACTAGCAAGGTTTACCCAATAAAGTGGCCGGTGAGTGTGTGTGTGTATATATATATATATATATACACACACACACACACACACACACATTTGAAGGGCTAGGCCTATGGGACCTCTGTTTTTGTCCTTTAGAAACTAGATATAAATGACAAATCCTTTTCCTCTTATGCTGTGCTTTTTGGCTGGCTATAAGTTAATGAGCTGCTTTGCACTTTTTCCCTTGATAAAGAAAGTGTAGCTGCTTGTTGATTTACAACTGTCAGCTCAATAAAACACAAATCCACTTAAAAAATATATTTTGGCTTTTGCTTGTTTTCTGTCAAGGCTGTTTTTTTTTTCTCTCTTAAAGGGGAGTTCCAGCCTTTTTTTATGTTTATTAAAAGTCAGCAGCTACAAAAAGAGTAGCTGCTGGCTTTTAATAAACATACACTTACCTGTTCCACTGTCCAGCGCACATTCATTGTATGGGCACCTGGCCGTGGCAGCTTTCGGCTTCACGGCCGGGCACTCACTGCGCATGCGCGAACGGCGCAGCACTCTCTGAGTGGACAGGCAATCGCCTGGGACCTGTCACGTCCCAGGTAATCGCCTACAGGGAGGGGCCAGCACAAGGCGATATGACGTATCGCCTAGGCGACCCCAGGGCGGAAGGAGGAAGTGGGACAGGAAGTCCCACTCCTACTGAAGCCCCCACTCCCCCCCCCCAAAAAAATGACATGCCAAATGTGGCATGTAAGGGGGCAAGGAGGGGATAAAGCGGAAGTTCCAAATTTGGGTGGAACTCCGCTTTAATCTAGCAGTAAGATATCCCTGCCACAAGTCACAATTTTTTGCCAAACTGCCACGGCAATTACAAAGCTGATGGTTTCTCCATAAGCTATTACAAACAATTGTGAAATCCAGAATCCAACATTCAAACTTGATGCTGCAAACACTGCAAATAAGTAATTTCTAGCAAAATAATACTCATTAGCTTTTTTGCTTGCTTATGTTTGTCAGCTTTTTACAGGCCAAGTTTACCTTAGGAACATGTTACAAGTTTAGAGTGGAATATGTAATATTCCCGATACCCCATGACAGTGGTTGGCCGTTTTTCTCCCTGCACCCACTGTCCCTTTTTAAAACAGCATGGCTGTGCGGGGCTCCGCCACACTGCTACATCATTCATTCACAGATTTCTGTGAATTAATCGCTAGCCGACCGGCTCACGCCGATATACTTCGGCAGAATGGCACGGCTACGCAAAGTGACGTATATATACACGTCACTCTGAATTTCGAGCCGTGCGGTTGCACGCCCCTGCCATGAGCTCCGTGACCGTGCCCGTGGGACCCGCGGACTCAATGTCCGCCGGTGTCCCTTCGATCGTGTCACGGAGCTGCAGAACGGGGGGATGCCATTGTAACCAAGGCATCTCCCTGTTCTGCCTAGTGACAGGACACTGATCGTCTGCTCCCTGCAAGCGATCAATGTTGTGTCACAGTAAGCCCAGCCCCCACACAGTTAGAACCACTCCCTAGGACACACTTAACCCCTTCCTCGCCCCCTAGTGGTTAACCCCTTCATTGCCAGTGTAATTTACACAGTAATCAGTGCATTTTTATAGCACTGATCGCTGTATAAATGACAATGGTCCCAAAATAGTGTCAAAAGTGTCCGATGTGTCCGCCATAATGTCGCAGTCACAATAAAAATCGCTGATCGCCGCCATTACTAGTAAAAATAAATATTAATAAAAATGTCATAAAACTATCCATTTTGTAGACGCTATAACTTTTGCGCAAACCAATCAAACGCTTATTGCAATTTTTTTACCAAAAATATGTAGAAGAATACGTATCGGCCTAAATTGAGGGAAAAAAAAAATTGGTTTTTTATATATTTTTGGGGATATTTATTATAGCAAAAAGTAAAAAAAATTTTATTTTTTTTTCAAAATTGTCGCTCTATTTTTGTTTATAGCGCAAAAAATAAAAACCACAGAAGTGATCAAATACCACCAAAAGAAAGCTCTATTTGTGAGGAAAAAAAGGACCGCGCAATTGTCAGTTAAAGCGACGCAGTGCCGAAACGCAAAAAGTGGCCCGGTCATTTGGCAGCAAAATCCTCCGGGGCTGAAGTGGTTAATAAAATTCAAGTACTGTCTGCCACCACGGGGGTGATGAGAGCTCTTGTAGTCCACTGACTCTTTGTGCTCCTGCAGACATGTCCTCCAGCTTTTAAACAGAAAGTCCATGCAGAAGTACAGGCTGAAAGCTGGAGGACATGTCTGCAGGAGCACAAATTGCACCTGTGATTTACTGACCATCTACTGATCACGGGTGCAATGCTTTTCAGGCTCATGCAGGAAAAAAATAAAATAATAAATGCTAATTTTTTTTCCTGCAAAATATGTGCACTTGTTATTTCTTCTGTTATTTCTTCTGTAAAGGTGAACTTATCCTTTGAGTATTATTTGTGCCAATAGAAAAAGACAGAATCTGGTTCCATATTTAGACAATGAAAAATAAAGTTTGGTTAGTGGCTGTGGACAGCACCTTCGTACAATCCTGTTTTAATAGACCACTATCAATGAGATGTTTGGTATGTCTTTAGCTAGAAGGTAAAAAGATGTCAGAATGTACAGTAGCTTACATAGTGGAGAGTATTTCAAACAATAAGCATTTGGCATTGCTGTAAAGTAAACCTTCTTAATGTTTTTAAAAAACTTGAACTAATTTTGATGTCCCAGGGAACCCGTGCCAAAATACTAAACATACACTATATTGCCAAAAGTACTGGGACACCTGCCTTTACACACGTCTTAATCCGTAGGGTTCAATATTAAGTTGGCCCACCCTTTGCAGCTATAACAGCTTCATCTCTTCTGGGAAGGCTGTCTACAAGGTTTAGGAGTGTGTCTATGGGAATGTTTGACCATTCTTCCAGAAGAATTTGTGAGGTCAGGCACTGATGTTGGATGAGCAGGCCTGACCTCTGTCTCTGCTTTAATTTATCCCAAAAGGTGTTCTGTCCGGGTAAGATCAGGACTCTGTGCAGGCCAGTAAAGTTCCTCCAACCCAAACTTGATTATGCATGTCTTTATGGACCTTGCTTTGTGCACTGTTGCAGTCATGTTGGAATAGGAAGGGGCCATCCCCAAACTGTTCCCACAAAGTTGGGAGAATTAAATTGTCCAAAATGTCTTGGAATGCTGATGCCTTAAAAGTTCCCTTCACTGGAAATAAGGGACCAAGCCCAACCCCTGAAAAATAACCCCACACCATAACCCCCCCCCCCCTCCACCAAACTTTACACTTTGCACAATGCAGTCTGGCAAGTAGAGTTCTCCTGGCAACTGCCGAACCCAGACATGTCCATCAGATTGCCAGACAGAGAAGTGTGATTCGTCACTCCAGAGAACACGTCTCCACTGCTCTAGAGTCCAGTGGCGACGTTCTTTACACCACTGCATCCAATTCTTTGCATTGCATTTGGTGATGAAAGGCCGAAAGCCCTCTATGCACTGTTGTTGTGCTAATCTGAAGGCCACATGAAGTTTGGAGGTCTGTAGCTCTTGACTCTGCAGACAGTTGGCGACTTCTGTGCACTGTGAGCTTCAGCATGCGCTGACCCTGCTCTGTCATTTTACGTGGCCTACCATGTCATGGCTGAGTTGCTGTTGTTCCCAGTTGCTTCCACTTTGTTATAAAACCACTAACAGTTGGCAGCAGAATGTTTAATAGCAAGGAAATTGCACAGATGGACTTATTGCACAGGTGGCAACCTATCACGGTACCACACATGAATTCACTGAGCTCCTAAAGAGCGACCCATTCTTTCGCAAACGTTTGTAGAAGAAGTCTGCGTGCCTAGGTGCTCGATTTTATACACATGTGACCATTGAGGGGATTGGAACATAGATCCAATGATTTGGAGCAGTGTCCCAATACATTTGGCAATATAATGTAAAGTGGCAATTATAATGGCCAAAAGATACTCAGAAATTGAAAATTGTAGTTCCCCCTCTCATTTCTGCTCAGTGGAGAAATGCCCCTTATTTAGTACTAGTGGTCAGAAGGAGAATGAAACACTCACATTATGAATCAGGGGGAAGACTGTCCCCTTACAGACAGATGAAAAAGATCATAAAGTAGAATTCCAGGCATCAATATGTTATACATGTTTACATTGGTCCAGCTTGGACCAATATAACTATGTATATACCATACCTGGCTGATGTCCCTGGAAGCAGGAAATCACTGAAGTAGAAACCCCTACTCCACTGATCTCCACTTGCTTATGGGTCCTGTGCTGAGCAGCTTCTCTCTCCTGCTTTTCGAACACAGCATTTCGACTGCTCAACACAGGTGCAATTCAGAGAATGCTTTGCATTTTCAGAAAGAATCCAAAGTATTCTGATTGGACAAGGTGGAGAGCATGATATCATTGCTCCGCCTCTCCACCTTATACAATCAGACAATGTTTTGAATTAATTAGGAAAATACAAAGCATCTCTGAATGACACCCGTGTGGCAGGAATACTGCCATATTGTTGGTGTCAGTGGGAAGAATAGTGCCCCATTGTTGGTGTAATTGTTGGGTTCAGTGGGAAAATCGTTTCCCATCTTTCGTGTCTGTGGGAAAAATGGAGCCTCCGCTGTTGCTGCCAGTAGGAGGAATAATGCCTAGTATCAATGAGAGGAATAGTGTTACATTTGTGAAAAGTGATTATAGGATGTCTGGGAAATATTATGGGATGTCAGGGGGTGATTATGGGTTGTCAGAGAAACATTATAGGATGCCAGGGATTTATTATGGTGCATCAGGAAAATATAATTGGCATAAATATTTACCAGCACACCATGGATCTTCAGATAAAGTCCAAACTTTTTAAATTGATGAGAGATTACATCATAGCAAAAAAGTGAAATATTTTAGAGGTGAGCAGGACTCCTTTGTCAAGCATGTGACTTCAGAAGGGGTTGTTATCCTTCCTCTAGATCTTTTCAGCAATGTCCAGAAGTTGTTTCCTACTTAACATTAATAAACGTATAATTATATTCATAATTTTCTACAATTCTGGAAATTAAATTATTATCACACGCAAAATATTAAGTGTTTTCATTATTTATTTACTTTGTTTAGGAGATTGCTATTGCTATTTTCTTTCCTTTTCATTGGGTTATTATGCAATTTGTAAATTAACCTTTCATTATTACCATTTAAAGCCAGGAGGTGATCAGCTTTTGGAGCCTATAATTATCTGGGGGTACTCCTAGGAAGGACGCACCTATAGATTCTCAGAAAAATTTCCTTAGATGTAGGCGGGTTATACTGCAGCCTACCGTCCTAACAGGTGAAAATGTAATATGGAGAGCTCCATATCTTGTCTCTGGATTGTATGACCAGGCTGGTGTGCCTGGGTGATGAGTTCAAATATATTTTATTATTATATATATTTTTTATTACATTTTTATATATATATTTTTTTTATTATTATTATTATTAATTATTATTTTTTATTGTATTAATTATTTTTTATTTGAGTTTTATTATAATAATTTTTCGTTATTTTTTTGCATTTTTTAATATAATTTTAGAATTTATTTATTTATTTTTATATATTTTTAAGACATAATTTTTTTCCTCATTTACCTTTGTCCATTCATGTCCATGGGGACACCGTTGCGCCACTCCTGCCCCGGAAATGACGTCACTTGTTGTCATCTGGCGTCTTCCGATGTGTCTAGGAAAAAGTGGGTTTTCCCCTGACACTGCGCTGGCTCCCTGGGGCCTGGCAAGGTGTCTGTGCGACGCCAGGTGTTCCCTGATCGGCGCACTGCAGCGGAAAGGGTACCCGCTGGCATCTGTCATGGTATCCCCCCATTCATGGCATTCCTGATGCTTCCGGTCGGGCGATCCCGGTGTGCAGGTCTTGGACACCTTGGGGTGCCCAACCCCCCCCCCCGCAGCTACTTCAGTTCAGGCATGGAGAGGGGAGACATGGATTGGCCCACGTATCAATCCATCTTCTTTTGCTCATGTGCTTCTAAATTTATACTCGTCTGACTAAATATAAATGTTCAATTTATCATAGATTTGAGTGAATTTTCTTTACTATTATTATTTATATGTGTAATTATGATGGAGTTTTTTGTTTTTGACATAGATTTTGTCGTTTTATATACAAGTACATATATATTATATACATAGTATATATACATAGTATATATATATATATATATATATATATATATTGTGACAGCAGGAAGGTAAAGTCACCTGGTTGCATCCAGGGGGGTAGATATATTTCGCCCAGATTCAGGCTTTACGCCGACTTATACAACTAGGTGGAGAGTTGTATAAGCCCAGCTAAGGCTAGTGGGCTCATGGATGACTCATACCTCTAGGGAGAGTGCTGGGCGTCGTGCAGACAGGGAGTTGATGAGACCAGCTGAAGCTTATCAGCTCATTTAGGCCTCTATAAGAACTCCCAGCTTCATTAGATGTTAGCTCATGCCTGGAACCAGACCTGTGTGGACTGTCTAGGGAGAGTGAACCCCTGTGCGGTGAGACAAAGCCTGTGTGGCTATTTGCTTGGACATTTAAAACCAGGGACTTAGGGACTAGGACAGCCCTAGGCTGATCCCAGTTGTTAGTTAGGAAACCTGTATGTTTAGTCAGAGGTCAACTTGACCAGGATTTATTTTGTTTATGTTTCTTTTGCTTTGCTGTGTTTTGTCACTGTAAATAGAAAATAAACCGCACCTTTTTGATTTTGAAAACCACAACCTCCGTTTGCTGGGCCTGTTTTGTGTGGGGAGCCCATCCCGGGGGTCACACACACCCGCTGCCGAGCTAACCCCCCCTCACAGTTGGTGGAGAACCAGTGGCAGTTTTTTTTAAGCCAGCATGGAGGAGATACTGAAGCAGCTGGCTCTAGCAAATGCCAATCAACAGCAGACAAATGCAGGTTTGCAAAAGAGCCTTGCAGCTCATCAACAGAGCCTTGCAGCTCAACAACAGAACTTCGCAGCCCAGCAGCAAGCTCATCAACAGAGCCTTGCAGCCCAGCAGCAGACAAACGCAACTTTGCAACAGAGTCTGGAGGCTCAGCAACAAGCCCAGCAGCAATCTGAGGCCCGCTTCATAGACCTGTTGCAGAAGCAAGAGCAGAGACTACAACAACAGATGGAAGCAGTAATGCAGCAACGTCCGCAGACCAGTGAGGAAAGCCGTCCCACTAATACCGCGTCCTTTGGGGTGAGTCGTTTATTGACAAAAATGACTGGAGAGGATGATCCAGAGGTATTTTTGACCACATTTGAAAGGACCGCTGAAAGAGAAAAGTGGCCTGAGGAGCAGTGGGCTGGACTGGTGGCTCCTCTGTTAACTGGTGAATCGCAGAAAGCTTACTATGACCTAGAGCCTAACCAAGCAAAAGACTATGTGATGCTAAAAGCTGAAATATTGGCAAGGCTGGGTGTCACCCAGGCTGTCCGGGCTCAGCGTGTGCATAACTGGACTTTCCAGCTTGGAAAACCCCCCAGGTCTCAAATGTATGATCTCATTCACCTGAGCAGAAAGTGGCTACAGCCAGAGACTTTGTCCGCACCAAAGATTGTGGAACGTGTTGTAATGGATCGGTTTTTGAGAGCTCTTCCTACTGCCATCCAAAAGTGGGTAAGCCATGGAGACCCAGAGACGGCCGATGGTCTTGTGGATCGTGTGGAGAAATACTTGGCTACAGAGAACCTGACGGCCTCTTCCAGAGACACTCGGACTTTCCACCCTAAGACCAGACCATCCCCAGGGGCGGATAAGAGGATTCCAAAGGGGTGAGGGTGGAGAGAGTGAGAGGGTGGGAGCTCTACCCCAAGTTTGGCGAGAACAGCCTGGGAAATCAGCGGCTCAAGAGGCGGCAAGAAGGATCGTTTGCTACCGCTGCCGGCAAGCGGGACATATTGCAGCCAATTGCCCGGTTGTGGAGGAACCCATGCAGTGTGACTTTCTGACGGGCAGACGTCAGTCGCTGTGTGCGACAGTCGCATGCACTGCCATTCGAGGAACTGAGAAACATTTATGCAAAATGTGTGTTAATGGTAGAAATGTTGTGGTATTGCTGGATTCAGGTAGCCTTGTGACCCTGATAAAGGCTGAGTTAGTTAAAACAGAGGTCTCTGGGAATAGCAAGGTAGCTGTTATTTGTGTGCATGGGGACACCCGAGAGTATCCAGTGACTACAGTGTGTTTCGAGACCCCCAAAGGTACCCTCTCTCATCCAGTGGGCTTAGTATCTCAGTTACCGCATGACGCCATTGTGGGAAGGGATTTTCCGAAGTTCTGGGAACTGTGGGATGATCCTGAGCCCCTCACTGGTGCCCCTATGTACCAGGAATGTGATAGCCAAAACTCCCCTGAGAGTGGTGAGGACTCTCCGGAATTTCCCTTATCAGTATTGGCAGGGGAGACTCAAGAAACTGGAGAGGAGCCCACCTCCTCAGACGAAAACCTACCGTCTGTGGAGTTTTCTGATCTTGAGGTTCACAGGGAAAACTTTGCCACAGAACAGTTGAAAGACCCCGCCCTAATAAAGGCACGGGAAAACGTAGTGAAAATAGATGGCGAGTTAGTGAACCCAGATAATACCTGCACTTACCCATACTTCAGCGTAGAGAAGGACCTACTGTATCGGGTGGCAAAAAGGGCAGAAGAAACCGTTGAGCAGCTTGTGGTGCCCAAACCTTACAGGAAGTTGGTGTTGGAGTTGGCCCATGGGCACATTCTTGGAGGTCATCTGGGGACAGAGAAAACCCGAGAGAGGGTATTACAGAGATTCTATTGGCCGGGGGTGATGAAGGACGTAGAAAATTATTGTTCCTCCTGCCCTGTGTGTCAGAGGTCGGCCCCGATGCCACATTTCCGTAGCCCGCTGGTCCCTCTACCCATCATTGAGGTCCCGTTTGAGAGGATCGCCATGGATTTGGTAGGTCCTATAATCAAGTCCGCTAGGGGGCACCAGTACATATTAGTTATAATGGACTATGCCACCCGTTATCCAGAAGCGATCCCTCTCCGAAATACCTCGGCCAAAACCATAGCCAAAGAGCTATCTCTTGTGTTTAGCCGGGTGGGTATTTGTAAAGAACTGCTTACGGACCAAGGTACACCCTTTATGTCCCGGGTTATGAAGGAGCTGTGTAAATTATTCAAAGTGACGCAATTACGTACATCTGTGTATCACCCCCAAACCGATGGGCTGGTTGAAAGATTCAACAAAACCCTAAAACAAATGTTGAAGAAAGTGGTGGATAGAGATGGAAAGGATTGGGACTGTCTACTTCCTTATCTGATGTTTGCTATTAGGGAGGTGCCCCAATCCTCTACGGGATTCTCCCCCTTTGAGTTACTGTATGGGAGACACCCAAGAGGGCTGTTGGATATTGCCAAGGAAACTTGGGAAAGTGAGAGTTCTCCCCACAGGAGTGTGATTGAGCATGTCGCCCTGATGCAAGACCGAATTGCACAGGTAATGCCCATCGTGAAGGAACATTTGGCCCAAGCGCAGTTAGCACAGCAGAGAGTGTACAACCGTGGAGCCAAGACCCGTACCTTTTCCCCGGGGGATAGGATACTGGTACTTGTCCCTACGGTTGAAAGTAAATTCCTTGCCAAATGGCAAGGCCCCTACGAGATAATGGAAAAAGTGAGCGAAGTGAATTACAAGGTCAGACAACCAGGAAGGCGAAAGCCCGAACAGATCTATCACGTTAATCTGTTGAAAGCCTGGAGGGATAGAGAGTCCCTAGTCGCAGACACTTGGTCACCAGCTCAAACTGGTTGCGTGATTCCTGAGGTTGGAATAGCAGCCACCTTGTCACAACCCCAACAACAGGAGGTTAAGGAGTTTGTGCTTCGCAACAAGGAGGTATTCTCTGAGCTGCCGGGACAAACATCTGGGGTAGAGCATGACATCATTACCCCGCCCGGTGAAAGGGTGAAGTTAAAACCCTATCGGATCCCAGAGGCCCGACGGGAGGCAATACGGGAGGAAGTACAGAAAATGCTGAACTTAGGGGTGATAGAGGAGTCCCAAAGTGATTGGTCTAGTCCCATCGTGTTGGTGCCTAAACCGGATGGGAGCTGGCGATTTTGTAACGATTTTCGTCAGTTGAACAAAGTTACAAAATTTGACACCTACCCCATGCCACGTATAGATGAGTTGATCGACCGGCTGGGAACAGCCAGATACATGACGACTCTTGACCTCACAAAAGGGTATTGGCAAATCCCCCTGGCCAAGTCGGCCAAAGAGAAAACCGCATTTGTAACCCCAGACGGGGCGTTCCAATATAAAAGAATGCCGTTCAGGTTACAGAATGCGCCGGCCACATTCCAGCGGAAAATGGACCAGATGCTGAGGCCCCATCGGAAGTATGCTGCGGCTTACCTGGATGACGTAATTGTCCATAGCACAGATTGGGCCTCACATCTGCCAAAAGTGCAAGCAGTCCTGGACTCTGTTCGGGAAGCGGGGTTTACGGCTAACCCCAAGAAGTGTACCATTGGGCAGGAGGAGGCCAAATATCTTGGGTACACCATTGGGAGGGGAGTAATAAAACCCCAACTCAACAAAGTCGAGGCCATCCAGAGTTGGCCACGTCCCAACAGCAAGAAGCAGGTACGAGCCTTTCTGGGAATCGCTGGGTATTATCGGCGATTCATTCCCCACTTTGCTTCTAAGGCTGTGCCCCTAACCAACCTGACGAAGGGGAAAGGGTCGGTCATGATTAAATGGACCCCCGAGGCTGAGGCAGCATTCCAATTCTTGAAACAAGCCTTATGTAGCCAGCCAGTGTTGTACTCACCCGACTTCTCTAAAGACTTTGTCGTACAAAGTGATGCGTCAGATGTGGGGTTAGGAGCAGTATTGTCCCAGGTCTGGAACGGGGAAGAGCACCCAGTCATTTACCTCAGCAGGAAGTTGAAGTCCCATGAGGTAAATTACGCCACCGTTGAAAAGGAGTGTTTAGCGGTGAAGTGGGCTCTAGATTCCCTTCGGTACTACCTGCTAGGTAGGCACTTTGACATGGTTACGGATCACGCTCCGTTAAAGTGGATGGCTCAAAACAAGGAAACAAATAGAAGAGTGAATAGGTGGTTCCTGGCCCTCCAGGAATTCAACTTCACAGTAAAGCATCGCCCTGGCGTTCAAATGGGGAATGTGGATGCTTTGTCTCGAGTACATGAATGCCTGATTGCTGGTGTTCCAACCCCGAGGTTAAAACAAGAGGGGGGGGTATGTGACAGCAGGAAGGTAAAGTCACCTGGTTGCATCCAGGGGGGTAGATATATTTTGCCCAGATTCAGGCTTTACGCCGACTTATACAACTAGGTGGAGAGTTGTATAAGCCCAGCTAAGGCTAGTGGGCTCATGGATGACTCATACCTCTAGGGAGAGTGCTGGGCGTCGTGCAGACAGGGAGTTGATGAGACCAGCTGAAGCTTGTCAGCTCATTTAGGCCTCTATAAGAACTCCCAGCTTCATTAGATGTTAGCTCATGCCTGGAACCAGACCTGTGTGGACTGTCTAGGGAGAGTGAACCCCTGTGCGGTGAGACAAAGCCTGTGTGGCTATTTGCTTGGACATTTAAAACCAGGGACTTAGGGACTAGGACAGCCCTAGGCTGATCCCAGTTGTTAGTTAGGAAACCTGTATGTTTAGTCAGAGGTCAACTTGACCAGGATTTATTTTGTTTATGTTTCTTTTGCTTTGCTGTGTTTTGTCACTGTAAATAGAAAATAAACCGCACCTTTTTGATTTTGAAAACCACAACCTCCGTTTGCTGGGCCTGTTTTGTGTGGGGAGCCCATCCCGGGGGTCACACACACCTGCTGCCGAGCTAACCCCCCCTCACAATATATATATATATATATATATATATATATTATTATACATAGTATATATGTATATTATTCAATCTTTCCAATTTTTTTATTAATTTTAATATAATTTATTATTATTTTTTTCCTCCCGCCCCTTTGAGGGGGGTGGCTCTTTTTGACACACAATTTTCGATCTCACCATTCCCTATAAAAACGCTTGCCCATGGTGTACGAGACTAGCCTAGCTCTGAGGAAGGGGGTGCGCCCCGAAATGTGTTTTTGTGTTTTATTATATCTTTTCATGTGACACCGAAGAAATGACACTTTGCTACAATGTAAAGTAGTGAGTGTACAGCTTGTATAACAGTGTAAATTTGCTGTCCCCTTAAAATAACTCAACACACAGCCATTAATGTCTAAACCGCTGGCTTTATAGTTGTTTTAAAGCGGTATGATAGGTACAAGCTAAAATACACCAGTAAAACGGTAATCTCTGACAACCTTATAGCCTAACACTGGGATGCCCTACCTGCAGTATGGCTTTGATTTTCATCCTAGCATTCATTTTCCCGGGGTGGGCTTAAAGCAAAGCCACAGTATTCAAACTAAACCTAAAAGTTCTGCTTTAAAAATATTGGTGCTAGAAGGTTTTGCTCGTTCTGATCTCCAAAAGTCAGAAGGTAAGTAATTTACATGCTTGACTGGGTGTCAAGGTGGTGCCAACTTAAAATATGCCTCGGACAAGGTGTAAGATTGATGCCTGTTAAAAAAAAATAAACCATAATATACAATATAACTATGAGATATTATGGTTGCAAACTTTTCCGTCTCTAAAGCAGAGGTCTTCAAACTGCATCCTGTTGGCCAGATACGGCCCTTTGTGCATCTTTATTCAGCCCTTGGGGCATTATTCTTTGCACTGATATAAGGCACCATTCCCCCCACTGACACCAATGATGGGGCACTATTTCCCCCACTGACACCAATGATAGGGCACTATTCCCCCCACTGACACCAACAATGGGGCACCATTCCTCCCACTTGTGCCAATGATGGGGTATTGTTATATTGTTTAATCCTACTGGCACCAGGACATTTTCTACTCCCACTGGCCACAGTCTGGCCCCCCTAAAGTCTGAAAAACAGTAATTTGACTCTTTCTTTAGAAAGTTTGGTAAACCCTGTTCTAAAGCAGGTATTTCTTTTTAGTGAGATGAGGCAAACGGGACCAGAATAGCTAAACTAAGGTTCACAGCATATCTTATGATATTTTTGCAGCATGTATATACTTTTGATCTTTGGTGTACACAAAACAGTATTATAGTCCAAAGATGATTTCACATTCAATGTACTCTGACTGGTTTATTTTAGAAGCACTAGCTCATATTTAAAGTCAAACTAAAGTCATTTTTTTCTTTAATATTTATAAACATGTTATACTTACCTACCCTGTGAAGTGGTTTTGCACAGAGCAGCCTGGGTCCTCCTCTTCTCTGGTCCCTCACTGGAGCTCCTGACCCCTCCCTTCTCTTGAGTGCCCCCACAGCAGGCAGCTTGCTATGAGGGCACCCGAGCCAATCAGCAGCTCCTTGTGTCCATTCAGGCACGGAGCCGCTGTTCGGCCCTGTCCCCTCTCTCTCCTGATTGGCTAATCGACTTTGATCGACCGCAGCGGGAGCCAATAGCGCCGCTGCTGTGTCTCAGCCTGGTATTATCTGAGCTGTTCTATCCATCTGAATGTTAATCACATAATCAACAGTACAATAAATATGTCTGAAGACATGATCTTTCATATCGCAAAAATTTAAACTAACTATTTTAATGAAACTTTCTTGGGGTCCTCTATCAAAATGACAGAAAACATCAATCCAATTTGCCAGGTTGTTCATGGGCATACACTGATTTGCTAAATGTAACAGGCACATTAGGGATGACTGCAAACCTACAATTAACTTCCAGGAAGAGAAAGAAAAATATCGGAGCTTTTTTTTTTTGAGGGGGGGGGGGGGGGATAATGAACATCTGGTGTTAATTCATCGCAGTTGTTCCCATGACTCACAGCTGTGCCCTGCCTCACTTACATTGTTTGCAAATAAACTTTGATTGCTTGAAAAAGAAATGTTGTGTAATTTTCCCAAGTGCTGTAAAAAAAAAAAAGCGTTTGTCGTATGCCTGATGTGCATGAAGCTGTAAAATGCATGAATTCAAAGCACCATGTACAAAGCACTGACTTCATTTAAGTTAGCTAGGGAGATGCAAGGAGGGCCAGTTATGATATTATGGAATGCAGAAAGCTCCAGACATTGCTATTGTCTTCTGGCGTTTAAAATATCATTATGTTTTCTACAAGAGAGTCCCCGACTGTCTTGTAAATATTTTGAGACTCCGTATATAAAAATCCAAAATGTCTTTTGATAACTGGCACAGAATAACTTAAATGAAGGGATTATTTTATACCCATAAATTGTCAAAACCTGATTTTCATTTCAGATTGAGTAGTACAAACATGCTATAATCACAACAGAGAACCTTAGGTCATCGCAATCAGATGAAGCCCAATCCAGTATCATCAATTTCTGACAGTCTTAAAGCTTAACGTGACTTTGCATGATTCTGGCTTACATTTTTTTTATGCTTTCCTGCAGCAGTTGCGATTTTTCAGCAAACCCATGCTATGGAAGATTTAACCACTTGCCGACTGCCCTATAGAAGCGTTACTGTTACATGGCGACGGCACTGCGCAGAATCACGTATATATATATATATATATATATATATATATATGCATATATACAGTGGAACCCCGGTTTACGAGTAACACGGTTAATGAGCATTTTGAAAGACGAGCAACTTTTTTTTTTTAATTCTGACTCGGTTTATGAGTGTTGTCTGGCAAGACGAGCAGAATTCAAGCGAATAGGGCCTGCAGTACCGCATTTGGCCTGATGTGCGGGGGCGCTGGAGCCGAGCACAGCCGAATGGCCAAAAGTCTGCCAAGCAAAATAGGTGAGTTTGAAGCTCTGGTGCATGAGGAGAGCTATGATGTAATCGGTATTGCTGAAACTTGGCTTCAATCCTCACATGACTGGGCTATTAATATTCCTGGCTATGCACTCTTTTGGAGAGACAGGGTAAAAAGGAAAGGTGGCAGGGTCTTTCTCTATGTGAGAAGTGATCTCAAAGCAAGCATGAAAGAGGACCAGGTTGATGGAGAGTGCGATGAGGCTGAAGCATTATGGGTGGAACTGCATATAGCTGTGCGTAGTTCAAAGTTAATCATTGGAGTTTGTTATAGACCACCCAATGTTAACGAGGAGGTGGAGACTCAGCTCCTTGCACAGATGGAAAGGGCTGCAAGGGCTCGGGCAATAGTGGGGGATTTTAACTACCTAGAAATTGACTGGAGTAATGGCAGTGCTGGGACAGTTAAAGGGCAAAAATTTACAAACCTATTACAGGACAATTGTATGGTCCAGTTTATTGAGGCCCCAACTAAATAGCTTATTACTAATGTTCAGATAAAGGAACACCTGGGTAGCAGTGACCATAACATGATTTCATTTGATGTTAGCTGTAAGCAAGAAATACATACAGGAAAGATAAAAAAAAAGAGCTTTTAAAAAATATAAAAATGAGGAAACACTAGTGTCATTTAAATGTTACAAAGAATAAAACAGAATATGTAAAAAGGAAATCAAGGATGCAAAAATTCAAAACGAACGACAGATTGCAAAAGATAGTAGGACAAACCCCCAAAAAATCTTCAAATATATTAATAGTAAAAAGGTCAGGTCTGAGCATGTAGGCCTTTTACAAAATAATCTAGAGTGGGTGACTGGGGACAAAGAGAAGACAAATGTATTAAATACTTTCTTCAGCTCTGTGTATACAATGGAGCTCATGTCCAAAATGGGGGTGGTAGTGACACAGCCCCAAATCCACAATTGCTCAAAAGTGATATGGTCCAAAAATATTTAGACAGAATAAAGGTGGATAAAGCACCTGGACCAGATGGTATCCACCCCCAGATCCTAAAAGAATTGAGCTCTGTAATTTCAAAGCCATTGTATCTAATTTTTAGGGACTCATTAATGACAGGAATAGCACCACTAAGTTATGCTATGTGAATCGGGACATGCAGCAAATATAAAGTTATTATCCCAATTTGTCTGCAAAAGTGGAATTACCCTTTAGGAGTGGGCTCCAGGATAAGAAAAAATGGAACCGAATGAAAGCATGTATATGTTCAGATAAGCTAATCTGGGCTTTCTACTTTGTACGTATACTTTATTTTGTTAATATTTTTAATAAAACACATTAGCACAGCAGTATAAAAAATCTAAATAATACAACTTTTTATTGTCACCCATGTGTGTAAAGAATATGAAGTGCCTATGGCACATTTCCAGTATAAATAAATCATTTTTGCAGCTTTAAGCTATTTAATATCTAAAAATATAAACAAATTAAGTGAAATTCATCATCGTCCTAAAGTTACAAGTCTGTTTATAATGCCTAGCAACGTATGACAGGCATGAGACGGAAACGCAAGCCGTGGCAGCGGATACGGTGCCGAAGAGTATGAGACCAGACAGTCAGGGTGTGGAGCTAACAGTTGCTCCTCAAGAGTCACCGGGGAATTGTTTACTTTGGCTTTTCCATAGTATATCAGACTGACCTACATTCTAGACATACTTATGTTAATGGTCACATTGTCCGGGAACTGTGGAGGTACACGATGTAGTGTATCCACCCAGAAAACAGCTGTATACAGGCTCCTTTTCCCTCGTCAGTGGTCCCTTGTGTCCCTGACAGATTGTTCATTGATAATGAAGCAGCATAAGTAATATTTGGGGCACACTACCGTGTAGAGGAGAAAGAATGCCCTAGATCAGCTACAAAAGACAGGAGATGGACAGTAATCTATGGAAGGTGTGCATAGCAGTTCATGTAAAGCAATACAATTTTTTTTTTATTTCCAAATTTTATACAACTGATGTTTTATATATACATTGTCAGGTATAGAGGGGATACAGGTAATAACAACAGTTTATCATATTAAAGTCCGCTTTATTGCTCAGAAAACACAAAACGAACACAGGCTTTTCATTTGGCTTAAATGCAAACACAGGTAGCAGCTTCTAGTCTGTGCAAGACACAGTCTTTAACCACTTCCCTATCGGGCATAGTCATATAACGGTGGCAGGAACCCTTTGTCCCTCCGGGCCACCGTCATATCACATCTTTTACTTCCTGAGCCTCTAGGGGGCACGTGCACGCCGCGTCACTCGGGACCCTATGCGCATGCCCGGCGGCCGCGATGTCCGCCGGGCACCCGCGATTGCCCGTGAACACAGCAGGACTGTGGATCTGTGTGTGGAGACTGATGGTGTGTTCCCAGTACAGAGGAACACCGATCGGTCTCCTCCCCTTGTGAGTCCCCTCCCCCCCCACAGTTAAAATCACTCCCTAGGATACACATTTAACCCCTTGATCGCCCCTAGTGTTAACCCCTTCCCTGCAAGTCACATTTACACAGTAATCAGTGCATATTTATAGCACTGATCGCTGTATAAATGTGAATGGTCCCAAAATAGTGTCAAAAGTGTCGGATGTGTCTGCCGTAATGTCGCAGTCACGATAAAAATCGCAGATCGCCACCATTATAAGTGTAGCACACGGGCTTGTGTTCTTTCACCTGCCTTTGGCTCACTTGCAGGAAAGACACACACCATGCTACCTGCCCGTACCCTCTTGTGTAAAGAGGTTGAGCAATGTCACAAACTAGGGTCCTGCAGCTAGGTTCTCCCTCTAGTTGGTTCCCGTCTCTTAGAATGTAAGGACAAGTCTTTATATCCCCAAGTAACTCCAAGGTCTACACCAGTAGTAAACTCCAACGTAGAGTTTATTTCTTTATATGCAAAGTCAATGGATAGAAAAGGGTGGATAGAAGACAGGACAGTAGAAGTTTGGATATGAGTCCAGGCACAAGACAAATTATGTATTCACTACTTGTTCCTCAAGTAGGCTTAGCTCACCTGGATAGTTCCCTATGAAAGTGGATCCTAGCAGCCGAAGTGATGCTCGGACGTTTCTTTAGTTTTCCCTTTCGCAGGCCTCGTACACACGACCGATTTTCTCGGCAAGAACCAGCAAGAAACTTGCTGGCAGAGAGGTCTTGCCGAGTAAATCGGTCGTGTGTACGCTGCTAGCGGGTTTCTCGTCGAGAAAACCGACAAGAAACCTCGACGAGAAAATAGAGAACCTGCTCTCTATTTTCTCGTCGAGATTCTCCTCGGCATGTTTCTCGACGAGAAAAGTGAGTGTGTGTACACTTACCTGTCCGCCCGGAAGCCCGCGCATGTTCGAAATTAATTCGACGCATGCGCAGTAGCTTCCTAGGCATACGTAGGGTATACCAAGATGGCGGTGACGGCATCGAATGTGACAAGCGCATGCTCAACGTAGTCGATGACGTCACCGCGTACACTCCTTTCAAAGAACCGCGGGTTCTTTGAAACGAGCGTGTGTACACTCGGCCGGGACAAGTTTCTTGTCCAAGAATCTCGTCGAAAAAAACGACATGTTTTTTTCAACGAGAATCTCGGCCGTGTGTACGAGGCCTTAGATGCGACTAGGAGATTCTCTGCCACAGAACCTTAATCCCAATCCTCTAGTGTTGGATGGATCTAATCCCTCCAGAGAGTTACCAGGCCCTTCTTTCTCCGTGAACTTTTCACCGGTCCTTCAGAAGGGTCCTCCCCCCGCCTCCTCCTCTTAGAACAGGTCCCCATGCCAGAGGCACCCTGGGATTTCTCCTTCCAGGACACGGGCCCCAGCTAATGGTCCTGGGCCCAAGGTTGTTGCTGCAGCCCCAGGGCTAAAAGATGCCTGGGACTGATGCGTACGTGGGCCCCTGGCCAGGAGGGCCAGGTACTGGGTACCAGGACTCCAACTCTGGAACAAAGACCGAACCAGACCCCCCGGGACACCCGAACCCCTCCGCAAGCAATGTCTGCCCCTTTTATATCCTCTCCCGGCGTGCACAGCAGGTTGACCACGCCCACTGTACCGCCGCCGAGAGAGGACATCCAAGGCACAGCACTATACCAGCGGTTCAACCCTGGCCCATCATGGCAGCGCCACCTACAGGCTACAGGGAACTACACACCAGTATACTACCTGCGGTGTAAAATAGAATGCCCTAACAATTATGGTGGTCTGAGCCCAACTACAGCTCAAACCTTTCCCTAATTTGGGTATAGCGGGGTTAAATTTGTGTTTTTTTCAGAATTGTCGCTCTTTTTTTGTTTATAGCGCAAAAAATTAAAACTGCAGAGGTGATCAAATACCACCAAAAGAAAGCTCTATTTCTGGGGGAAAAAATGATCAAAATATCATATGGGTACAGTGTTGAATGACCACGCAATTGTTATTCAAAGTTTGACAGCCCTGAAAGCTAAAAATTGGTCTGGGCAGGAAGGGGGTGAAAATGCCCTGTATTGAAGTGGTTAAGCAGAGGCAGACATGTGCACAACATAAATGAAAAATATAACAGAGCAGCCTCACCAACCAACAAAGTCCAAGAGACACACATTTTTCAGTCAGCCTAGTCAGTTTATACCGGGATCCAGTCTTCATACAGCTTCATACATTGCTACAGTCAGGTCCATAAATATTGGGACATCGACACAATTCTAATCTTTTTGGCTCTATACACCACTACAATGGATTTGAAGTGAAACTAACAAGATGTGCTTTAACTGCAGACTTTCAGCTTTAATTTGAGGGTATTTACATCCCAGGTGAACGGTGTAGGAATCACAACAGTTTGTATATGTGCCTCCCACTTTTTTAAGGGCCCAAAAGTAATGGGACAGATTAACAATCATAAATCAAACGTTCACTTTTTAATACTTGGTTGCAAATCCTTTGCAGTCAATTACAGCCTGAAGTCTGGAATGCATAGACATCACCAGACGCTGGGTTTCATCCCTGGTGATGCTCTGCCAGGCCTCTACTGCAACTGTCTTCAGTTCCTGCTTGTTCTTGGGGCATTTTCCCTTCAGTTTTGTCTTCAGCAAGTGAAATGCATGCTCAATCGGATTCAGGTCAGATGATTGACTTGGCTATTGCATAACATTCCACTTCTTTCCCTTAAAAAACTCTTTGGTTGCTTTCGCAGTATGCTTCGGGTCATTGTCCATCTGCACTGTGAAGCGCCGTCCAAGTGTTCTGAAGCATTTGGCTGAATATGAGCAGATAATATTGCCCGAAACACTTCAGAATTCATCCTGCTGCTTTTGTCAGCAGTCACATCATCAATAAATACAAGAGAACTAGTTCCATTGGCAGCCATACATGCCCACGCCATGACACTACCACCACCATGCTTCACTGATGAGGTGGTATGCTTTGAATCATGAGCAGTTCCTTTCCTTCTCCATACTCTTCTCTTCCCATCACTCTGGTACAAGTTGATCTTGGTCTCATCTGTCCATAGGATGTTGTTTCAGAACTGTGAAGGCTTTTTTTTTATGTTGTTTGGCAAACTCTAATCTGGCCTTCCTGTTTTTGAGGCTCACCAATGGTTTACATCTTGTGGTGAACCCTCTGTATTCTGAAGTCTTCTCTTGATTGTTGACGTTGACACACATACACCTACCTCCTGGAGAGTGTTCTTGATCTGGTCAACTGTTGTGAAGGGTGTTTTCTTCACCAGGGAAAGAATTCTTCGGTCATCCACCACAGTTATTTTCCGTGGTCTTCCAGGTCTTTTGGTGTTGCTGAGCTCACCGGTGCGTTCTTTCTTTTTAAGGATTTTCCAAATAGTTGATTTGGCCACACCTAATGTTTTTGCTATCTCTCTGATGGGTTTGTTTTGTTTTTTCAGCCCAATGATGGCTTGCTTCACTGATAGTGACAGCTCTTTGGATCTCATATTGAGAGTTGACAGCAACAGATTCCAAATGCAAATAGCACACTTGAAATGAACTCTGGACCTTTTATCTTCTCCTTGTAAATGGGATAATAAGGGAAAAACACACACCTGGCCATGGAACAGCTGAGCAGCCAATTGTCCCATTACTTTTGGTCCCTTAAAAAGTGGGAGGCACATATACAAACTGTTGTAATTCCTACACTGTTCACCTGATTTGGATGTAAATACCCTCAAATTAAAGCTGAAAGTCTGCAGTTAAAGCACATCTTGTTCATTTCATATCCATTGTGGTGGTGTATAGAGCCAAAAAGATTAGAATTGTGTCGATGTCCCAATATTTATGGACCTGACTGTATTTACACAATAGGAGCTCATCTGTTTAATAGGTAGGGTTGTAGGTGATGTACATGCTCTCCACAATTAACCAACACATATTTATATTTATTTATAATTAACAGCTTTAAAAATAATTTATAAAAAAAGAGAAAACGACAGAAGCAGTTTGCTTTCAGACTATCTCTTACTAAATTAAAGTACGTAGAGAGCCATACAGAGAAAAGCAGGGGTGGAGAAAGTCACTTCTGACTTTTTCAGTTGTCTGTATAATGTGAGCTTAATCAAATGTGCTCTGCAATCAACATGTGTTTTTTCTAGTAAAGCATTAAAGTTAGCCTGGTACACATGTAAAATAGAGCACAGAACTCTTCCTGCTGGCTGGAAAAAATAATAATTTTAAACTCGCCCTAAAATTCTGTTCACAGAGATACACAACTGGATTCATTATGTGTGTGGGTTTATACTACCACACACCCAATGAATCCAGCGGTGTCTCTAATTGAACAATAAAAAAAAGTAAATACAAAATATTTATAGGCATTATTTTTTAATGCACCTGAATAAAAAATGAAAGCATGTTTTTAACAAATTTTTTTTAGTACTGAGCATAACGAAGAAATACTGTATACAAAAAGACACTATATATTCCCTTTAATCCTTTCCAGCTGGTGGGAGCTGGCCCTTAAAAGATTGCAACATTGAAGGTGTCAGTCAAAATGATCAGGAGCCCATCCTATCAGCTTCCTATTGTAAATAATGACCAGGAACTATCTGTGACATCAAAACAACAAAAGATTGCCATGCTAGTGTCTAAAAAAACAGGATAATAAATACAAAAAGGTGTACATATATGTGTCCCAACACTCCTTGTGATTCCTGGAATGAAGGATAACAGAGACACCCAAAGTGCACCTTCCACCCTGAAGTATAAAAGCTGCGCCCTTACCAGATAGATAGACTCCAAGTTATAGGAGCCTAGCAAAGCATGGATTCACACACCCCATTAAGGATCCATCCATGGAAAGCAGACAAAGATGCCATTGAAATCAGCCTTGCTGGTTTTTCCTTTTTCTCTTATGCAAGTGATATAAAAGAAGAGAGAGATCACCACATAGTGTACAACCATGGTATTTATTGAATGAGTCCACAAGTCCAACAAGAGTAAAAAATGCCCAGTATGTGGCGACCTCTCTCTTTTATATCACTTGCATGAGAGTAAAAAGAAAAAGGAAAAACCAGTAAGGCTGATTTCAATGCCATCTTAGTCTGCTTTCCATGGATGGATAACTTCATGGGGTGTGTGAATCCATGCTTTGCTAGGCTATTATAACGTGGAGTCTATCTATGCGGTAAGGGCGCATCTTTTATACTTCACGGTGGAAGGTGCACTTTGGGTGTCTGTAAGAGAACTGTTAGAATGCGCCCAGCGCACACATGCGCACACTCACGGGCAAAAGCAGATTCCCAAATGCACCAATGCGCGTGCGCGACGGACTGTGTGTACGCGCATGAGCGCGCCCCTAGTCCCAATTGGTGCCAGACGGCCTATTTAAAGAGTGCCCTGACTCCTGAGAAGTGCTGACTGGTCTTCAGCTGTATCCTGATATCCTGAATCCTGTTATATCTTGCTTGATATCTGTTGCTGAACTTGCCTTTCCTCGACCCTGCCTTTGTACTCTGTTATATTCCTAATCCCGTATTCCCATCTGACCTTGCTTCTACTTAATGACTTGTTACCTCGCTGCTTGCCCAATACCGAACTTGGCTATCCTTGTGACCTTGCTCCTGTTTCCTGCTTGGCTCAACGCTGTCTCTGATTGCCTGTGCTGGCTGCCTGTCATCCCAGTTCCCCTGGGTCCAGCTCCTTGCCTGATGCTCTGCCTGAACTACCAAGTCTGCAACTTCACCTGCAAGTTCTGCAAGCAACACCTACAGGCACTCTTGTTCCTCCTGACCCTTGCCACCATCTGTTCCACCTTCAGTGGGGCTTGGGCTGGAGATACAAGAGAGGCCGACCTTGTCATTTCAGACTCCTAACAGGTACATGACAGTGTTTCTGTTATCCTTCATTCCAGGAATCACAAGGAGTGTTTGGACACATATATGGACACTTTTTTGGATTTATTATCCAGTTTTGTTTTTTTTAGACACTAGCGTGGCAATATTTTGTTGTTTTTATGTTTTTACACAAATGTTCTATTGTGTGATTGCCAGCTGCTTTTTTTTGATTCATCATTATTTTTCACCTGCGCAGTTACTACATTTTCTTTACTATCTGTGACATAGAAGTCACTGTGCAGAGTGAGCATGTACCCAGCACAGACACCTGTATACATATATTTACACTATAGTCAAAAGTATTGGGTCGTTTGCCTTTACATACACATGAACTTTAATGGCATCCCAGCCTTTGCAGCTATACAAGCTTCAATTCTTCTGGGAAGGCTATCCACAAGGTTTAGGAGTATGTCTATGGGAATGTTTGACCATTCTTCCAGAAGCTCAATTGTGAGGTCAGGCACTGATGTTGGACAAGAAGGCCTGGTTCATAATCTCTGCTCTAATTCATCTCAAAGGTGTTCCATCGGGTTTAGTTTGTGACTCTGTGCAGGCCAGTCAAGTTCCTCCACCCCAAACTTGCTCATCCACACTATATTGCCAAGAGTATTGGGCCACCCCTCCAAATGATTTGGCGGAGGGGAGATAATAGTGTGGGGTTGTTTTTCAGGGGTTGGGCTTGGCACTTTAGTTCCAACAAAGGGAACTGTGAAGGAGTCAACATACCAAGACATTTTGGATAATTTTATGCTCCTAACTTTGTGGGAACAGTTTGGAGATGGCCCCTTCCTGTTCCAACATGACTGCGTACCAGTGCACAAAGCAAGGTCCATAAAGACATGGATGAGTGAGTTTGGGGTGGAGGAACTTGACTGGCCTGTACCTCAACCCGATAGAACACTTTTGGGATGAATTAGAGCGGAGACTGCAAGCCAGGCCTTCTTGTCCAACATTAGTGCCTGACCTCACAAATGCGCTTCTGAAAGAATGGTCAAACATTCCCATAGACACACTCCTAAAGCTCGTGGACAGCCTTCCCAGAAGCGTTGAAGCCGTTATATCTGCAAAGGGTGGGCCAACTCAATATTGAACCCTACGGACTAAGACTGGGATGCCATTTAAGTTTATGTGCGTGTAAATGCAGGTGACCCAATACTTTTGACAATATAGTGTATATATGGCAGCTCGGCATTAAAGGTCACCACCATGCTGCAATGCATGTGTATGGCTGGCATTAAGGGGTTAAACACTGGAACAAGCAGGATCCAGAGACTCAGAGCTTCGTTTTTGGTCATAAACCACAGGCATGTTTTTGCCAATAGATTGTCTCTGTGGTGTATAATCTATAGGACTACATTTCACTTCAGATTTTTCTTCTTTCATACAGCACGGATCATTCTCCAAAATATGCAACATGACCATATGCATCGATGTGAATGTACAATATATATGTAAAGCGCTGCGTAAATTGATGGTGCTATATACTGTATATACTCGAGTATAAGTCGACCCGAATATAAGCCGAGGCACCTAATTTTACCACAAAAAACTGGCAAAATGTATTGACTCGAGTATAATTCTAGGGTGTCCATCTGCATGCCTCACTGTGTCCATGCCTCACTGTGTCCATGCCTCACTGTGCCCATGCCTCACTGTGCCCATGACTAGACTGACGTTTAACATGGGAGTCTACGGAAGGGGTGCCCGGCTTTGAAAAATCGGTGCTCCAGACAAAAAACTTTGTATACCGTATTTATCGGCGTATAACACGCACTTTTTTCCCCTGAAAATCAGGGGAAAATCGTGGGTGCGTGTTATACGCCGATACCCACATCCCTGAGCTGTCTCCGCTGACTGAGCGGAGCGGAGCGAGATACACATAGCCGAATGTACTCGGCTATACTCGGCTTTTCTCGGCTCCGCTCACAGTCACGCCCAGTCCCGCCATTGGACCTGTGTTATGTCCATCATAGGGCGGGACTCGGCGTGACTGTGAGCGGAGCCGAGAAAAGCCGAGTATAGCCGAGTACACTCGGCTATGTGTATCTCGGCG
Organism: Rana muscosa; assembly: GCA_029206835.1. Taxonomy (NCBI): domain Eukaryota; kingdom Metazoa; phylum Chordata; class Amphibia; order Anura; family Ranidae; genus Rana; species Rana muscosa. Next base: position 110,980,532 of record CM055116.1, read on the forward strand.
GCGGCTCCGCCCAGTCCCTGCGTCCCCTGCGTCCCCGGCGTTCGCACAGTCTCGGCGCCAATTTTAAAATGATGCACGGCGACACTGGGGGCAAGGCTGCACGGCGACACTGGGGGCAAGGCTGCACGGCGACTCTGGGGCAAGGCTGCACGGCGACTCTGGGGCAAGGCTGCAATGGACACTGACAAGGCTGCACTGTGACAAGGCTGCAATGGACACTGACAAGGCTGCACTGTGACAAGGCTGCAATGGACACTGACAAGGCTGCACTGTGACAAGGCTGCAATGGACACTGACAAGGCTGCATTTAAATGTAAGTTATTTTTCCTTAAACTTCCCTGCTAAACGTTTTTTTCCCTAAAATTTCCTCCTAAACTTGGGGTGCGTGTTATACGCCGGTGCGTGTTATACGCCGATAAATACGGTACTTATAGAAGAGAAATGGGGCTACATGTGTGCTAAGTTTCGGGTCCAGGGGACCTACGACCGGCCAGTACCGGGTCCCCAAAATCACTGGAGAAATTACCATTAAACATGGGAGTCTATGGAAGGGGTGCCCGGCTTTGAAAAATCATTGCTCCCCGGCCGTAGGTCCCCCAGACAACAAACTTTGCACACTTGTAGAGGAAGAGTGGGGCTACATGTGAGCCAAGCTTGGGGTCCAGGGGACCTACGGCCGGCCTGTACTGGCTCCCCAAAATCCGGGACATCAGGCACAAAAAGGTAACTCGAGGCTAAGCCAAGGGGGGCATTTTCAGCACAAAAAAATGTACGGAAAAACTCGGCTTATACTCGAGTATATAAGGTAAGTACTTAAATAATATTAATAATTATTGACAGTTACTGAAGCAAAAAAGTATCAGATGTGAACAAATAGACTGTTCAGTTTGCATGGGAACTTTCCCCCGAGCTTGCAGGTGATTAGGTATCCCTTCCAAAGTGAAGCTTTGTCACATTCACTAAGCTCTGGGGCAAAGTTCTTTGCTAAGTACAACTTCCCATGCAGAGTAAACAGACTGTTTGCCTTTAGTAAACCAACTCCACCATATGAGAAAAGGTAGGCAAGTGCTTGCAAATGGCCATGAGAAGAAAATATGAGGCAGAATACAGAAAATAGGGTCAAATTTGGATTTTAAAATTTGCCATGTGTTGTTATATTGAACATGCAGCCAAAACACTTACTAGAAACTGAAAACATAACTTGGATCAGTAACCGTTTTCATCAGCGCTATGTGAAAACAGATGGAACACCTTCAAAGTATTCCGGAGCTCTCAGGCTGACTATAGAAAACTGTAAGAGTGAATGCATTTCACTTCACACATTATTCTGCAATGTAAAAGCAGCTGCTCTGGCAGCGATGCCCTTTTCAGTGTAAAAAAGAAACAATACTAGATGTAGGTTTGTTTTAACTTGAAAGGATTTTACTATTTGAGAAAACTTCTGTAGTCCAGAAACCATCCAAACGTACCATATGAAGAAGATATTTGGCCAAGTATCTAAAGAAGTGAAATTCAACCATCTTTTTTAAATTAGGGCCAACATGTGGCAGTGTCTAGATACTAAGCTACATAATTTCCAAAACGTCACTGCCTATATATTCATTTTTATATCTTTAAAAAATGATGAAATATAAATACACAGGAAAAAGGCAGCGTTTTAAAACAAATTATTGTAATGGCAAAAAACTTCCATTTACCATCTTTACCTCTTCTCCTGGCAGCTGGAAATACCAGTTTCCCCTGCAGCATGCTGTGGTTCCTCCTACTTAATAGTACACCCTGCAGTGATTTACAAACCAGTGGTATTAAGCACAGCATGTGGCAGGGAAACATGTATTCTACATACCCAAAATTGTAAAATACTTAAAGCGGAGGTCCGCCTAAAAAAAAATATATTAAAAGCTAGCAGCTACAAATATTGTAGCTGCTGACTTTTAATAAATGGACACTTACCTGTCCAGGGTGCCCACGATGTCAGCAGCCAAAGCCGATCAATCGCTTGGCTCTCGGCTGCCCCCGCCGCCATCCTCGGTGAGGGAATCAGGAAGTGAAGCGTTGCTGCTTCACTGCCCGGTTCCCTACTGCGCATGCGTGAGTCGCGCTGCGTGTTCTAACAGGTCCCCACTATCTTCTGGGAGCTGTGTGTTTCCCAGAAAACAGCGGGGGACAGGGGGGGAAGGGGCGTGACTATGCGCGGAAATGGGTGCAAATACCTGTATTATACAGGTATCTGCACCCCCCTCCCCCCTGAAAGGTGCCAAATGTGACACCGGAGGGGGGGAGGGTTCCGAAAAGCGGAGGTTCTATTTTTGTGTGGACCTTCGCTTTAAAGTAATCAGAGAGCAGCAAAGGCCCCCGGAGAGATAAGTATAGTCACACTTTTTTTTATAGCAGGTATACTTTTTTGGCCTCATGCACACTGGACGTTAAAATAATGTTATAAAAACGCCAGTAGCTTTGCAGTGAGTCTTTCAACGTTTTTGCAATAGCGTTTGTTAGCGTTTTTATTTTTATTTATTTTTTCAAAAACGTTAAAAAAAGCTGATGAGACACGTTTTTGAGCGTATATCAGCATTTAATGTTTGTAAGTGTTTTTTTGTGGTCAGAAAAAGAGCTCCTGAATGTGATTTTAGGGCATTCAGACAACAGCCCATAAACTCCACTGCTGATAAACGTCCAAAAACGTCCATGTGTGCATGGACACATAGGATAACATAGAGGGGAGTTTATGGGCTGTTAAAAACTCCCAAAAACGTCCGTTTATGAGCTTCAGTGTGCATGGAGCCCAATACACAAGTGACCCTGTGTTGGCATTTAAACTGTGTAGACAACATACTTTGATGTCAGAGGACGCAATTAAAGTGGTTGTAAACCCTCTTGAACATCATTGCCTAAATATATTACACATAACACAGGCAGCTGATCGCTGCCTGTGTCACTGTACTCACCGCTGTACTTTCTTTAAAAATTAAATTTTTTGTTTGTGATGACGCCACCGCCCATGCGCAGATTACCGCGTAAAAACCGGCAAGTAATGCTAGCCGGTTTTCATTCACTACAATTCAGGAAATTAGTATGCGAGAACTTCCCCTCTGTCAGACACAGAGGAGAAGTCTTGCGCTATTAAACCACCAACACTTCCTTGTACTCCCCCTTGTGACTATAGAAGACGTCACAAAAGGGGTGTGTAAACAAACAGAAGCCTGAGAGAAAAATCTGGTTGCCGCGGTAACTGCTATCCAGATCGAGGCTTGGTTACGGCACTACGGCGCATGCGCGAGATTTCTAACAGGGACCTAGTAAGGGCAGAAGTGACGTCAGAATTTGCTTCAAAGAACAGAAGTAGCAATGGGGATTTCGATACCCGGAAATACAGAGAGAAGACAGTATACAATAAAGGTATTTGCGGGCAACGTTTTTTAAAATAATACATTGCACAAGCATTGGAATAACATAGAGCACTATAATAAGTGAAAATTTGAAAAAGTGGACCGGGGTTTACAACCACTTTAACAGTATACTAAATACTTTACTGCTGCTGCGGACACTTGATGAAGGAAAAGTTTATATAATTATAACTTATAGTGGATAAACCGTTTGTTTTCTAACAATAATTTTTTTTATGGAAAAGTATATGTATAGCTGAAACATGTTACAGAACAAGCTATGCATGTTTATCTAATACCCGCTAGGATAAAGCCCCAGGAAAAATATCATATACCGATCAACCATAACTTTATGACAACCAAACTAATATTGAGTAGGTCCCACTTTTGCCACCAAAACAGCCCTGGCATGTCAAGGCATGGACTCCACTAGACCTTTGAAGGTATGCTGTGGTATATCTGTCACCAAAGCCCTCAATAGCAAATCCTTTAAGTCCAGTAAGTTGTGAGGTGGGGCATCAATGGATAAAACTTGTTTCTTCCAGCACATCCCACAGATGCTTTATTGGATTGAGATCTGGAGAATTTTAAGTCGTCACTTCAAACTCTTTTTTTGCATTCCTCAAACCATTCTGGAATCATTTTTGTAATGTGGCACGGCGCATAATTCTGCTAAAAGAGGCGGCTGCCACCAGGAAATACTGTTGCCAGGGGAGTACTTGGTTAGCAACAATGTTTAGGTAGGTGGTACGTGTTAAGGTAACATCCACATGATTTGGAGGAGCCAAGGTTTCCCAACAGAAAATTGCCCAAAGCATCACACTGCCTCCACCGGCTTGCCTTCTTTCAATATAGTGCATCCTGGTGCTATCTCTTCCACAGGTAAGTGATGCACATGCACTGGGCCATCCACACAGGGCCGCTGATAAGGCAGTACAACTGGCCCTGTTGTACCGGGCCCAGACTGCATCAGTTCAGCAGGGGGAGCCCGGGATGTTTTATAGCTCAGTTCTACCAATTAAAATAAATATTGCTTACTAAACCTTTCCTGTCAGGTTGACAGAGGGGCCCAGAAGGTGAGAGCAGGTGAAGGACTTTTTCTTCCTTATTGGGGCAGAAGTATACAATTCAGCGCCGCAAGTAGCGCTGCTCACTTGTAGTGTCGGAGTGATCTCTGTAAACACGCTCGGCTCTGCTCCCTCAGCCAGGTGCAGAGACTGAGATGAGATGGCTGACAGGGAGGTAAGTCTAATTCTGGCGGTGGTGGGTGGCGTGGCTGCACTGTGAGTGGCACTAATATCTCTCCCCAGAATCCTCACATATTATAATAAGAATTACGAACAGAAGATGCTGAATGGCCCCGTCACATGGCATCTTGAGTGCTGACTTTTCTAACTTATGGTTGTACTGTGTGTGTGTGGTACAGACGGTAACACAGTACAACCATAACAAAGTCAGAAGCCACTGTGACGGAGCCATACAGCACCTGCTAATTCCCATTATTATAAGCACAGTGAGATGCTACCTAGCACTTGTGTTTTATTGGTAAAAACATACTGTTTTTACTGCCCCCCAATCTCTCCCCTTTAACCCGCCTAAGGAACCCATATGTGCGACAGTATGGTTGAGGGGTTGTAGGGGAGGGGACAGGACGGCAGGAGAGTCTGTGTGAGGCTGTGAGGACTGTTTACCATATCCCGATCTGTACATCTCGCTACGAGCCTGTTATAAAGTGGTGCACTGTCGCACCTGCAGTATGTGAGTACCCCGGCAAGGGATCTCTCTTTTTATTGAAATAAATATTGTTAAAACGTTACTTGCACCATCCGGGTTTTTTTCTTATATGATCTGGAGCTGCCTACCAAGGAACCAGGAACCCAGGATTATCCATTAGAACCCAGGTGTGGTTCATAAGCATGCACAGACCAAGCTTAGTTGCAAGGTCGCACGCTCTAAAGCCCCATACACACGGTCGGACTTCCATCGGATTTTTCCGTAGATTTTTGTCCGAATGGAGTTGGTCGGGAACACCCATAGCATACACACCACAGGACTTTTCTGCAGACTTTCCCTAAACTTTTTGCAACATCACTTGGTTTTTCTGCTCTTTACCGCCACCCTTTGGTCAACTTCTGCTATTGTTGGTTGATTTTAACATTAGTTGTTTTGTCCATCGGACAAAAGTCCTATGGTTTTCTGTACACACGGTCGGACTTTGCTCCATCGGACTTTTGTTGGCCAAAAGTTTGTCCGGTGCAGACCCAACTTTTGTCCGATGAAAACAAAAACAAAAACAAAAAAGTTTGTCCGATGGAGCGTACACACGGTCGGATTGTTGGTCCAACTTGCTCAAAATGAAGTTTGTTGGCCAAAAGTCCGACCGTGTGTATGGGGCTTTCGGTGAGCGTCCATTACCATAGGGGAGCACCTGTGTGACTACAATTTGGCATGACTTTGGCATCACTCACTGGGCCGTGTGTTGCTGTATGAACTGTATTATACATCACCCTTGGATTGCTGCTACTGATTACATGCACTAAAGCACTGTGGAATTTTTAATTAACCACTTCGCGCCCGTCATACGACTAATGACGGCCGCAAAGTGGTTCTTAAATGCCGGGAGGCCGTCATTATACGGCCTCCGCTCCTTCGGCCACTGGGGGGCGCGCGAGCGCCGCGCGCACGTGCCCGGCGCATCACTGAGATGCCGATGCGCGTGCCTGGCGGCCGCGATGTCCGCCAGGCACCCGTGAACGGCCTGTACACAGACAAGGACATGGATCTGTGTGTGTAAACACACAGATCCATGTCCTGTCAGGGGAGGAGACCGATGCTGTGTCCCTTGTACATAGGGACACAGATCGGTCACCTCCCCCAGTCAGTCCCCTCCCCCCACAGTAGCAATCACTCATAGGGCACACATTTAACCCCTTCCTCTCCCCCTAGTGTTAACCCCTTCCCTGCCAGTCACATTTATACAGTAATCAGTGCATTTTTATAGCACTAATCGCTGTATAAATGTGAATGGTCCCAAAAATGTGTCAAAAGTGTCCGATGTGTCCGCCGCAATATCGCAGTCATGATAAAAATCGCTGATCGCCGCCATTATTAGTAAAAAAAAAAAAAAAAAAAAAAATTTCAGAATTCTATCCCCTATTTTGTAGGCGCTATACCTTTTGCGCAAACCAATCACTATATGCTTATTGCGATTTTTTTTAACCAAAAATATGTAGAAGAATACGTATCGGCCTAAACTGATAAAAAAATATTTTAAAAAAAAAAAAAAATTGGGATATTTATTATAGCAAAACTCAAAAAATATTGTGTTTTTTTTCAAAATTGTCGCTCTTTTTTGGTTTATAGCGCAAAAAATAAAAAACGCAGAGATGATCAAATACCACCAAAAGAACGTCAATTTTGTTTGGGAGCCACGTCGCACGACCGCGCAATTGTCAGATAAAGCGACGCAGTGCCGAAAGCTGAAATTTCGCCTGGGCAGGAAGGGGGTATATGTGCCCAGTAAGGAAGGTGTTAATTTCTACCCACACTGAAGCACCTTAGAATACTTTTATATGGACTTGTGTATCATTTTTAAGGATTGGATTGTTTACCACAATTATTTACTATGCATGTCTATGCACTTAAGCACCTTAGTGTGATGCATTTTTTTTTATGCGATTTTTTTAAAACATAAGATTTTTTTTATGCAATTTTTTATTTTATTTTTTAATCATTATTTATATATATATTTACTTGTACTATTTGTTTGCACATATCTACATCACTTACCGGACACATATCCCCCTTACTTTGTATAGTGGTGTGTACACTATCATTTCATTAGTGCTGCGTTTGGTTAATTTTATTTATGGTTGTGGGGTTACTGTTGCATCACGATAATATGTGCAGAATTGTATAGAACATAAACATCAATAATGACATATAAAAAAATTGGTTGAATATTTTCCACGGTTGTGCACCATTGTGCGTTTTTTACTGCCCCCCCCCAACCACTCCCCTTTAACCCTTTTATGCCCAAGGAACCCATTTGTGCGGCGGCAAAAAACTGGGCTTTAACGGCCACACGGCACACCTATGCATCGCCGGGTGGGCAATGCACTTTGCTTTGAGGGGGGGGGGGCAGGGTGGAGATGAAGAGGGGGCCCTGTCAGGTAGGCTGTACGGTGTCCCACGATTTCTAACAGCGGCCCTGCATCCACATGTTGTAAAAATGATTCATTAGACCAATCCACCCTCTTTCATTGCTCCATGGTCCAGTTCTGATGCCCCCATATTAGATACTTGTGGCTGTGGACAGAGGTCAACATGGGCACCCTGACTAGTCTACAGGTACGCAGTCCCATATACAACAAACTATAATGCTAATTTTTTCTGCTTCCAACACATCAACTTCAGGGACAACATATTAACTTGCTGTCTAATATATTCAAACTTACTGATGCCATTGTAAAAAGATAATCAATGGTATTCACTTTATCAGTCAGTGGTCATAAAGGTATGGCTGATCGGTATAATCATTTAATCTCACATACTCATAAAATGCCGAAGGATAAACAATGTATGTGGATCGTGGTATTTTTATAGCTTACACACCTTGTAGACCACTAATAAGTATAACAATCACAATGACACACAACTACAGCCCTAAAATAATATATGAGTGGCCCAGTGAGTGTTGTAAATGAGATGTAAAAATTCAGTTCAGGTCATATTGCAGGTTAGTACATAAATGCATTAGTAGCGCGTGCCTTCTAAATTTTGTCTTTGCTTATATTTCCACAATAATTATACTATCATGCTTCAATTAAAAAATTATCAATTACAGTAAAACCTTGGTTTGAGAGTAACTTGGTTTGAGAGTGTTTTGCAAGACAAGCAACATTTTTTAATACATTTTGACTTGATATACAAGCGATGTCTTGATATACAAATAGCGTCATGTCTTAACCGAGTATAAAAGAGAAGAGAAGCGCCTCTAAGTGTAGCAATATGGTTACATTTAATGAAGGTACAACATTTAGCAAAATATTGCTACACTTAGAGGCGCCTCGCTTCTCTTATACTCTGTAGCTCCTGATGGATTTTGCTTCTAATCCCCTTGTGGAGGTGGCCATTTGTGGATGGACATTTTATGGTTACACAACCACATTGCTATAATATTTTTATATGGACTATAAACTGAAGGACATATGAATAAATGGTTGTGGGACAAATCATTTGAGTTTCAATTGTTTCTTATGGGGAAATTTGCTTTGATATACAAGTGCTTTGGAATACAAGCATGTTTCTGGAACGAATTATGCTTGCAATCCAAGGTTTTACTGTACCTTTATTTACTGGAAAAACTGGGAACACCCCCAAAGAAGCATGGCTACATGCAAACACCAGGGGAATTAAACGTGGCAATTTTTATTCAATTTGGAAACATTAAACAGATTTCGAGTAAAAGCTTACCTACATGGAATTAAAGACTCCACTGCTAACTGCCACTGCCTAATCTGAATAACTTCTGTGCACCAAATGCTATTCTCATGCATACAAAAAAATCCATTATGATACAAAACAGTGCAGCACTTTATCTATATAAATACCGTATTTATCGGCTTATAACACGCACTGACTTTAAGAGGGACGTTTCAGGAAAAAAAAAACTTTCCACAGCCCCCTGTGTATAACACGCAGGCACAGTTTACCCTCTATTTTCAGTGTAAAAATGTGAGTGTTATACGCCAATAAATACAGTACTTAAAATTTAATATAAACACATCCAACCAATTATGATGATCTCTCCAATCGTGCCAAATCCTTTCACACCAAATTAGTCTCTTTGTATTTCACTTCACTCCATGTTATGCGTTTCAACCATCAGAACTGTGCCACCGTCCACCTTCACTCCAGTTGGATTTTGAGTATTTATATAGAGTAAGCGTTGCACAGTTTTGGATTATAATTACACATGCATGTTATATTGTTTACATTGGTTTTTATCATTTGGCCTCATAAAATCAATCAAAAATGCCATTTGACTGCCATTGTGTTGTCTTTGGTTGATTTCCCCTCCAATTCTGATTTGTTGCTTGTTGCACCTTCCAAAATTACCAACAACAAATGGTGGACATTAGGGTGTCTGCAAAGGTGATTGAATTCTTATGGTTTGATCATTCTCATCCAGATTATCATGGCCGAAATAATAAATTCATAACTTTACCTTGAAAAAAAAAAAAAAAACACAATCTGTGCACGTAAACTAAAGTCTTTGCAAAGACTGGATGTTGCAAATGAGATCTAAGGTTGGCCACAGCCTTCTGGAATTTTGTGCCCTGGGTGGTCCTGCAAGCACCACATGGCTCAACAAACGTTTTCAAAATCGACCGAGTCAGATGAAAAATTATTCAGCCAAACAGTGACTGCACCCTATCAGATGCAGTCATGGTTTGGCCATTCAGGAAACCACAGGAGCCGCAGCTGCTGAATACAAAAGCTAGCAGTAGAGTTTCCTCATCCATGGTGTTTAGCATGGATGGATCAATCCATCCATCCATGGTCTGAACAAGAGAAAATCAAGCCTTGTACTAAACACTACAAAAGTAATAAAGAACTCAAGTAAAGCAATTACCTGTACATTCCAGACATTCCCTAGCTGTGCGTGCTGTGAACTTGTTAGATAGAATGGTCTTAAAGTCATTGAGGAAGTGTATAGATCCAAGAGGAGATTCACAGGGAATGTTACCTGTTAACATAAAGGGATAAATACTGAGTACTACGGATACAATGATCTAACAGCTCATAATAAATGTAATTCTTGGATTTATAGTCTCTGGAAATCTGCAGACTTTTCTTGGTCTACATCTTGAAATGGGTGCAACACTTCTATTTAAAGAGGATCTTCAACTTAGAAAAAATAAATTTAAAAGTCAATTTTAATAATAGGACACTTACCTATCCAGGGATCCAGCTCTCCTCATCCGGATCAGTTCTTCACCAGGCTTCGGGTCCCGGGCGCCGGCATGTTTCCTAATGGAAGCCGGCTGTGACTCCTCCCAGCTTCACAGCCGGCTTCCCACTGCAAATGCGCGAGCCGTGTTGTACTGTGTGAATGGTCCAGCAGCCTTTTCAGACCTGTGATGTGTCGCAGAAGGCTGCTGGCAAAGAGAGAGGGCCAAACTTCTGCTCAGATCGCCTAGGTGGGAGCAGGTACCTATCAAAACTAGGTATCACCCCCCCCAAAAAAAAATTATAATGTGCAAAATGTGGCGGGGGGGACATAAAGCAGAACTTTCCCTTTAGGCTGAAGCTCTGCTTTAAGTGACTTTGTAATTTCCAGTAGAAGTGTAGCGGGTATACACTTCTCTGTGTATTTAAAACTGGCAGAGACACCAGTGATGTGCAGTTCCCTGCAGCCCAACGGGTGGTGATGTCGCCTTGGGCTGGGGTTGAACCATTGCATTGTGCCGGGCTCCCTTTTTGTCCTCCCTCAGCAGCGGTATGGTGGGGTGGGGAACCCGCCATGCTTGCTGGGAGAGGGTATAAAGGGGCCGGCCATCTTTGTCACGGGGTCGAGTCCCGGGCACCTTCAGCCTGTGGGCGGTGGTTTGTGTCGGTCCTCTAGGCGGCCTAGGCCTAGAGGACGTTCGGAGGTCGTGTTCCATCCCAGGCACCTTTAGCCTGGGGTGAGGTACTCGGATGGAGGTCTGGAGCTCAGTGCCCAACACTGAGTTTCGCAAGGGAAGGAGATCCTAGGGGACCCTGGGAGTGGGTACCCGAATCCGGAGGGCGTAATGGACCGGTGGGAGATACTTGTTTGAAGACCTGGTGCAGCATGTTGCCGGTGACAGGTGAGCCTCCCATCGGAGACCGCCTGGAAGGAAATCCCCCTTCGCTCGGAGACCGCAACCCACTTTCAGTAAGGAAAGTGGAGAATTTATTGTGCCTGGGCCTACTCGCATCCACACCCCCCCTGTCTGTTCTGTTCGTTGAGGGAGTCCAACTGTCTGTGCATTACTCTGTTATTGGAAGAATAAAGAAGTGTTAGACTTTAGTGGTGTGGGGCTCATTTACTGGCAGACACTGTTCGAGAAAACCAGGAGGTCTCCGGATGCAGAACACCGACCCGAAGGTAAAAGAGGATTGTCTCTCACTGCACATACTCTGCAGGGGGACTTGGCGTGGTGACCCCGCACTCTCTCCTTCAGAGTACCCCTAGACCAGAGCCAGAGCAACAAGAGTAGAGAGGAGAGGGTGGAGGCCGCTACAATAGCAAATATAATACTGTAAGAAAGGCTGAAAATATAGGAGCCATAATTGATATTTCTGATTATGAAACATTCTGGGTATTTTAAAAGTTTCATTACTGTTAAAAGGGACGGATAGAAAAAGAAAGTGGTGCAAGTCTTTCCACGCGGCTTTAAAATTAATTTCTTCTTCCACTTTATTGAATCCTAGTCTTGCCTTTTTGCATCTCCAAAATAATAAGTTACAGATAAAGTGTATGTCAGAGCAAAATACAAACAATACTCAGCTCATCTGTTCAATACTTTCAGGTTTTCACTTTGAGGCCTCGTACACACGACCGAGTTTCTCGGTAAGAACCAGCAAGAAACTTGCTGGCAGAGATGTCTTGCCGAGTAAATCGGTCGTGTGTATGCGGCTATCGGGTTTCTCGTCGAGAAAACCGACAAGTAACCTCGACGAGAAAATAGAGAACCTGCTCTCTATTTTCTCGTCGAGATTCTCGTCAGCCTGTTTCTCGACGAGAAAAGTGAGTGTGTGTACACTTACCTGTCCGTCGGGAAGCCCGCGCATGTTTGAAATGAATTCGACGCATGCGCGGTAGCTTCCTAGGCATAGATAGGGTATACCAAGATGGCGGCGACGGCATCGAATGTGACGAGCGCATGCTCGTCGTAGTCGATGACGTCACCGTCACCGCGTACGCTCCATTCAAAGAACGCGGGGTTCTTTGAATCGAGCATGTGTACACTCGGCCGGGACAATTTTCTTGTCCAAGAATCTCGTCGAAAAAAACGACATGTTTTTTTCGACGAGAATCTCGGCCGTGTGTACGAGGCCAAAGACTTTAAAAAAGTACAGAAATATATTGATCTGTCAGAAATCCAGTGTGCTCTGAAATCCCTGTATAAGCTAAAAACACAATGTGGGAGATTTACTAAAACTGAGTTACACAGAATCTGTTGCAGCTGTGCATAGAAACCAATCAGGTTCCAGGTTTTTTTGCCAAAGCTTAAAGCGGACCTTCAGTCATTTTTTCATCTTTCCACCTATTTAATCTTCGGCCCTTGTTGTTTTAACTTTGGATAGTAAAACTTTTTTTTTTCTGACAGTAAATACCTTCTACAGCCCACTTCCTCTTTCTTGTGTGGTAAAAAGCCTAGGCTTATGACATCATGCACATCTCTCTCTCTCACTCTGGTGAGAGTTTGCCAGGAAGGGAAGGGGGGATGAGTCATAAGAGGGCCAATAAGAGCTGCAGAGCTGGAGGTGGCCCTCTGTTTGTCTGTGTAAATCCAGGAAGTGAACAGGCAGCAGCTTCAGCTGCCCATAGTTCAAATAGATGCAGCCAGACTTAGTGAAGGGAGATTTCTGCAGCATATTTGGAAAGTACAGAATCACAGTATATAAAAATGATATGCAAAGTGATTGGAGGGAAGCTTCAGAATGGCAAAGCTGTTTTTATTACATATTAAGTGAGCAGACTGCAGTTCCTCTTTAATTGAACAAACTGAAGTTGGAAGCTGATTGGCTAATATGCACAGCTGCATCAAATTCTGTGTGCACCAGTTTCAGTAATCTCCCCCATTGACTTTTATTCCCTAAAATCACAACCAGTGTTGTCAGCAATGCATGCCAGACTGCATCATTTTGCCCATCTTCCACCCCTTGCTGTCCCACTCCATGTACAGTACACATAGATTGATTTCTTTCTTAGCAAAAACAATGCTGCTGCAGTCACGAATCCCAGGAGCCCACCTACAGGCTCTGTAGGCAAAGGGCTCTTGGAAGATGTAGCTCTGGGGTCATGCCTATGTCCATAGGAACTGAGATATCAGCAGAAACCTCTGCAAGACATTTATTTTCAAGCTTAGGGATGATATCGCAATGAGTAAAATAATCTGTTTTTTAGCTACAAGTAAAAAAAATAAAAATTGCTGGGATATGCTAGAGGGGTTGAAAGATGTTTGGGGGTTAGTTTATTAATGCTTGGACATACATTTTAACGCTACCACAATGCAGCCTCCCAGAAATGCCATGCTAGAGTCCACACACAAAAGTAACAGGACTTTCCATAATACAGTGAAACCTCGGATTGCGAGTAACGCGGTTAACGAGCGTTTCGCAATACAAGCATTTTTTTTTAAAATCCTGACTCGGTTTGCGAGTGTTGTCTTGCAAAATGAGCAGGATTCAAGCCACAGCGGTGTGCAATACCGCATTTGGCCAGAGGTGCGGGGGCGCCCGACCTGAGTGGAGCCGATCTGAGCCATTCAGAAATACTCAGTTCCCGAGTTCAGCCGAGCTGTCCCGAGCCTTTCCGAGTTTTCCAAGGCTCTCCTGCGCCCACCCCCTCCACCTCTGGCCACATGCGGTATTGCATGCCATTGAAGTCAATGCAAAACAAATTATTTTCGTTTCCATTGACTTCTATGGGGAAACTCGCTTTGATATGCGAGTGCTTTGGATTACGAGCATTCTCCTGGAACGGATTATGCTCGCAAATTCAAGATTCCACTGTACTCTGAAACAAACCTTCTGATGACATTGAATGGAGGACAATTATTTCAACATGATCATTACAAATACCTACCTTCATGTATGGAGTGGACAAGGCTGAGTAAATAATTGCTGGTTTGCTGAAGAAGGACATTGTTGTCCCCTTCATATGTGCAATTTGGATCATTGTCACTGCGGATATCACCTAATCGGTTCACTGTAATAAAACAAATTTATGAGATTAGAAACATTTATCATGAGAAAGGTTTCCGAATTTCTCCTGGCTATATGTATAAGGGAGGATCACGTTCACTAGGCTAATAGTAAACTCTGGCATCAGCAATTTTCCAGGATTCCGTACTTTCCAACAGCTCTAAAAAATCCATCACTACAACAGAAAGTCTGTCATTTCTGAATTATCTTATTCATAAATTATTTTAATGCAAGTTAAGATCAAAAGAAAGAAAAATAGTACTGTGTCAATAATAAATGCATAAGTAAAGAAGGTAAGAACTTCTGTCTAAGACTAAATGATATGTATCAGTGGCCAAATAAAACATAAAAGCTGAAATTGCAGAATATAAATATACTGTATATCTGAAAAAAAGAGAGCATAGAAAAAGGTCTGGTATGTGAGAGCACCACTGGACTTCAGTGTGAAAATGTGTGTGTGAGCCTCCATCTTCCCATCTTCTGTTTGTACATGAGAAGTGTTAGTGGGTTAGAACTGCTTGTGGATGATATTCTTGGTTTAGGAAGGAATTCAATAATGAATGAAGCTCTCCATATCTGTCCCCCAGGACTGAATGGACATCCACCAGCTGTATATACTGATTTTTTATGTGCTTAGGATACAAATTGTGAAGCTTAAGGTAGATGTCAACTCAAAAATTGACTATTTGCCATGTTTAAGGGAACATCTAGTAATAACTGTGCTTAAAGGATAAGTTCGCTTTTGCCAAAAAATAATAATAAAATGAAAATTTTTTGCAGGTGAAAAAACATGCATTTGTTTTTGTTAGGTATCTGTAAAGCATTGCAACCGCGATCTGCAGATCATAGGTGTAATGGCATGGTCCTGCAGACTGTCTGTGTAGCTGCCTGTACTTCTGATAAGGGCAGGCAGTTACACTCTGACAAGAATCTCAATAAACTTCCATGGTAGTTCTTTGAGAACTAGAAGCTGACAGCCACAAAGACTGGTGAGACTTGTAGTTTTTCCTTTTACAGAATACTGTAAATGAATGATACGGCCAATGACATGGCCAAGTTTTTGTTTTGTTTTTGACAGCTAGTGGGGGGGGGGGGGGGGGGAGAGATCCCACGCTAGCTGTCAAAACGTGAACTTGGGGGGGTGATGGCCAATGCATTTGTTACATGTTACACCCTGAGTACCGTATATACTCGAGTATAAGCCAAGTTTTTCAGCACTTTTTTTGTGCTGAAAATGCCCCCCTCTGCTTATACTCGAGTCACCTTTTTGCGCCTGATCTCCCGGAATTTGGGGACCCAGTACTGGCTGACCGTAGGTCCTCTGGACCCCAATCTTGGCACACATGTAGCCCCACTCTTCCTCTACGGCCGGGGAGCACGGATTTTTCAAAGCCAGGCACACCTTTCCATAGACTCCCATGTTAAACAGTAATTTCTCTGGTGAATTTGGGGACCCGGTACCGGCCAGTCGTAGGTCCCATTGACCCGAAACTTGGTACACATGTATCCCCATTTCTCCTCTACAAATGTTCAATGTTTTTTGTCTTTGGGACCTACGACCAGGGAGCACCGATTTTTCAAAGCCGGGAACCCCTTTCATAGACTCCCATGTTAAACGTCAGTCTAGTCATGGACACAGTGAGGCATGGGCACAGTGAGGCATGGGCACAGTGAGGCATGCACATGAACACAGTGAGGCATGAACACAGTGAGGCATGGACACAGTGAGGCATGCACATGGGCACAGTGAGGCATGCAGATGGACACCCTAGGCTTATACTCGAGTCAATACGTTTTCCCAGTTTTTTTGTGGTAAAATTAGGTGCCTCGGCTTATATTCGGGTCGGCTTATACTCGAGTATATACAGTATGTAACATGTTACAAAAGGTGAACTTATCTTTTAAACAAGGAGTATAACCAAAGTTTTTTTGACCCGACTTCTCCAATGGTTTACAGGAGTGCAGTTCATCCTTTTCCTCCAACAGTGGGCTAAAGTCCACTGTCAGCTGACTCAGCTAGGCCAGGCTCATTCTCTCAGCGAGCTGCTGGGGCAGCTGCTCCTGCACAGATTGGCACTCCAGTAAATGCTGGAGGGGTAGAGCAGAGAGCGGTGACTGACAGTCACACCTCCCTGCTCAGAATAAAGGGGAGAACTGGGAGATCAGCAATGTTTGATTGCTCAGTTCTCAGTAAAGGGGGACAGATTATTTTTTTCTTTTACATGTATTGCGATTTTTTGTTAAATTTGTTTGTTCATTTAAAAGGCGGTTGGGCAAAATCAGGTTTTTAATTCTCAGATAATGCATTATATTTCTTTACTGATAGCTCCCATCCTCCTGATATATTATCTAGGATAATAATTTTTTAATCTTTAATTTCTCTTCTTTTGATTTTTGATCAGGGACAGTATCTGGAGGGTCCACTACTTGAGTGGGTTTTTTTTTTGGATGCTGCATTTACCTAGATGAATATATATTTTTTTTATTTTTTAAAAACCCATACTTCGCTTTTAAAATGTATCCTTTGTTATGAATTTCTCCTGAAAACAGTGCACCTTTGACACACGAGTGTGCCTAGTGTGAGGGGGTTAGCTCGGTAGCGGGTGTGTGTGACCCCCTGGATGGGCTCCCCACACAAAACAGGCCCAGCAGACGGAGGTTGTGGTTTTCAAGATCAAAAGGTGCGGTTTATTTCTCTATTTACAGTGACAAAAACACAGCAAAGCAAAAAGAAACATAAACAAAATAAATCCTGGTCAGCTTGACCTCTGACTAAACATGCAGGTTTCCCTAACTAACAACTGGGATCAGCCTGGTGCTGTCCTAGTCCCTAAGTCCCTGGTTTAGTAAATGTCCAAACAAATAGCCACACAGGCTTTGTCTCACCGCACAGGGGTTCACTCTCCCTAGACAGTCCACACAGGTCTGGTTCCAGGCATGAGCAAACACCTAATGAAGCTGGGAGTTTTTATAGAGGCCTTAAACGAGCTGACAAGCTTCAGCTGGTCTCATCAACTCCCTGCCTGCACGACGCCCAGCACTCTCCCTAGAGGTATGAATCATCCATGAGCCCACTAGCCTCAGCTGGGCTTCATCAACTCTCTCCCTAGTTGTATAAGTCGGCATAAAGCCTGAATCTGGGAGAAATATACCTACCCCCCTGGATGCAACCAGGTGACTTTACCTTCCTGCTGTCACATACCCCCCCTCTTGTTTTAACCTTGGGGTTGGAACACCAGCAATCAGGCATTCATGTACTCGAGACAAAGCATCCACATTCCCCATTTGAACGCCAGGGCGATGCTTTACTGTGAAGTTGAATTCCTGTAGGGCCAGGAACCACCTATTTACTCTTCTATTTGTCTCCTTGTTTTGAGCCATCCACTTTAACGGAGCGTGATCCGTAACCATGTCAAAGTGCCTACCTAGCAGATAGTACCGAAGGGAATCTAGAGCCCACTTCACCGCTAAACACTCCTTTTCAACCGTGGCGTAATTTACCTCATGGGACTTCAACTTCCTGCTGAGGTAAATGACTGGGTGCTCTTCCCCGTTCCAGACCTGGGACAATACTGCTCCTAACCCCACATCTGACGCATCACTTTGTACGACAAAGTCTTTAGAGAAGTCGGGTGAGTACAACACTGGCTGGCTACATAAGGCTTGTTTCAAGAATTGGAATGCTGCCTCAGCCTCGGGGGTCCATTTAATCATGACCGACCCTTTCCCTTTCGTCAGGTTGGTTAGGGGCACAGCCCTAGAAGCAAAGTGGGGAATGAAGCGCCGATAATAACCCGCGATTCCCAGAAAGGCTCGTACCTGCTTCTTGCTGTTGGGACGTGGCCAACTCTGGATGGCCTCGACTTTGTTGAGTTGGGGTTTTATTACTCCCCTGCCAATGGTGTACCCAAGATATTTGGCCTCCTCCTGCCCAATGGTACACTTCTTGGGGTTAGCCGTAAACCCCGCTTCCCGGATAGAGTCTAGGACTGCTTGCACTTTTGGCAGATGTGAGGCCCAATCTGTGCTATGGACAATTACGTCATCCAGGTAAGCCGCAGCATACTTCCGATGGGGCCTCAGTATCTGGTCCATTTTCCGCTGGAATGTGGCCGGCGCATTCTGTAACCCGAACGGCATTCTCTTATATTGGAACGCCCCGTCTGGGGTTACAAATGCGGTTTTCTCTTTGGCCGACTTGGCCAGGGGAATTTGCCAATACCCTTTTGTGAGGTCAAGAGTCGTCATGTATCGGGCTGTTCCCAGCCGGTCGATCAACTCATCTATACGTGGCATGGGGTAGGTGTCAAATTTTGTAACTTTGTTCAACTGACGAAAATCGTTACAAAATCGCCAGCTCCCATCCGGTTTAGGCACCAACACAATGGGACTAGACCAATCACTTTGGGACTCCTCTATCACCCCTAAGTTCAGCATTTTCTGTACTTCCTCCCGTATTGCCTCCCGTCGGGCCTCTGGGATCCGATAGGGTTTTAACTTCACCCTTTCACCGGGCGGGGTAATAATATCATGCTCTACCCCAGATGTTTGTCCCGGCAGCTCAGAGAACACCTCCTTGTTGCGAAGCACAAACTCCTTAACCTCCTGTTGTTGGGGTTGTGACAAGGTGGCTGCTATTCCAACCTCCGGAATCACGCAACCAGTTTGAGCTGGTGACCAAGTTTCTGCGACTAGGGACTCTCTATCCCTCCAGGCTTTCAACAGATTAACGTGATAGATCTGTTCGGGCTTTCGCCTTCCTGGTTGTCTGACCTTGTAATTCACTTCGCTCACTTTTTCCATTATCTCGTAGGGGCCTTGCCATTTGGCAAGGAATTTACTTTCAACCGTAGGGACAAGTACCAATATCCTATCCCCCGGGGAAAAGGTACGGGTCTTGGCTCCACGGTTGTACACTCTCTGCTGTGCCAACTGCGCTTGGGCCAAATGTTCCTTCACGATGGGCATTACCTGTGCAATTCGATCTTGCATCAGGGCGACATGCTCAATCACACTCCTGTGGGGAGAACTCTCACTTTCCCAAGTTTCCTTGGCAATATCCAACAGCCCTCTTGGGTGTCTCCCATACAGTAACTCAAAGGGGGAGAATCCCGTAGAGGATTGGGGCACCTCCCTAATAGCAAACATCAAATAAGGAAGTAGACAGTCCCAATCCTTTCCATCTCTATCCACCACTTTCTTCAACATTTGTTTTAGGGTTTTGTTGAATCTTTCAACCAGCCCATCGGTTTGGGGGTGATACACAGACGTACGCAATTGCGTCACTTTGAACAATTTACACAGCTCTTTCATAACCCGGGACATAAAGGGTGTACCTTGGTCCGTAAGCAGTTCTTTACAAATACCCACCCGGCTAAAAACAAGAGATAGCTCTTTGGCTATGGTTTTGGCCGAGGTATTTCGGAGAGGGATCGCTTCTGGATAACGGGTGGCATAGTCCATTATAACTAATATGTACTGGTGCCCCCTAGCGGACTTGATTATAGGACCTACCAAATCCATTGCGATCCTCTCAAACGGGACCTCAATGATGGGTAGAGGGACCAGCGGGCTACGGAAATGTGGCATCGGGGCCGACCTCTGACACACAGGGCAGGAGGAACAATAATTTTCTATGTCCTTCATCACCCCAGGCCAATAGAATCTCTGTAATACCCTCTCTCGGGTTTTCTCTGTCCCCAGATGACCTCCAAGAATGTGCCCATGGGCCAACTCCAACACCAACTTCCTGTAAGGTTTGGGCACTACAAGCTGCTCAACGGTTTCTTCTGCCCTTTTTGCCACCCGATACAGTAGGTCCTTCTCTACGCTGAAGTATGGGTAAGTGCAGGTATTATCTGGGTTCACTAATTCGCCATCTATTTCCACTACGTTTTCCCGTGCCTTTATTAGGGCGGGGTCTTTTAACTGTTCTGTGGCAAAATTTTCCCTGTGAACCTCAAGATCAGAAAACTCCACAGACGGTAGGTTTTCGTCTGAGGAGGTGGGCTCCTCTCCAGTTTCTTGAGTCTCGCCTGCCAATACTGACAAGGGAAATTCTGGAGAGTCCTCACCACTCTCAGAGGAGTTCTGGCTATCACCTTCCTGGTACATAGGGGCACCAGTGGGGGGCTCAGGATCATCCCACAGTTCCCAGAACTTCGGAAAATCCCTTCCCACAATGGCATCATGCGGTAGTTGAGATACTAACCCCACTGGATGAGAGAGGGTACCTTTGGGGGTCTTGAAACACACTGTAGTCACTGGATACTCTCGGGTGTCCCCATGCACACAAATAACAGCTACCTTGCTATTCCCAGAGACCTCTGTTTTCACTAATTCAGCCTTTATCAGGGTCACAAGGCTACCTGAATCCAGTAATACCACAACATTTCTACCATTAATACACATTTTGCATAAATGTTTCTCAGTTCCCCGAATGGCAGTGCATGCGACTGTCGCACACAGCGACTGACGTCTGTCCGTCAGAAAGTCACATTGCATGGGTTCCTCCACAACCGGGCAATTTGCTGCAATATGTCCCGCTTGCCGGCAGCGGTAGCAAACAATCCTTTTGGCTGCCTCTTGAGCCCCCGACTTCCCAGGCTGTTCTCGCCAAACCCTGGGCAGAGCTCCCACCCTCTCACTCTCTCCACCCTCACCCCTTGGAATCATCTTATCCGCCCCTGGGGATGGTCTGGTCTTAGGGTGGAAAGTCCGAGAGTCTCTGGAAGAGGCCGTCAGGTTCTCTGCAGCCAAGTATCTCTCTACACGATCCACAAGTTTACCGGCCGTTTCTGGGTCTCCATGGCTTACCCACTTTTGAATGGCGGTAGGAAGAGCTCTCAAGAAACGATCCATCACAACACGTTCCACAATCTCCGGTGCGGACAAAGTCTCTGGCTGTAGCCACTTCCTGCTCAGGTGAATGAGATCATACATTTGAGACCTGGGGGGTTTTCCAAGCTGGAAAGTCCAGTTATGCACACGCTGAGCCCGGACAGCCAGGGTGACACCCAGCCTTGCCAATATTTCAGCTTTTAGCATCACATAGTCTTTTGCTTGGTCAGGCTCTAGGTCATAGTAAGCTTTCTGCGATTCACCAGTTAACAGAGGAGCCACCAGTCCAGCCCACTGCTCCTCAGGCCACTTTTCTCTTTCAGCAGTCCTTTCAAATGTGGTCAAAAATACCTCTGGATCATCCTCTCCAGTCATTTTTGTCAATAAACGACTCACCCCAAAGGACGCGGTATTAGTGGGACGGCTTTCCTCACTGGTCTGCGGACGTTGCTGCATTACTGCTTCCATCTGTTGTTGTAGTCTCTGCTCTTGCTTCTGCAACAGGTCTATGAAGCGGGCCTCAGATTGCTGCTGGGCTTGTTGCTGGGCTGCGAAGCTCTGTTGTTGAGCTGCAAGGCTCTTTTGCAAACCTGCATTTGTCTGCTGTTGATTGGCATTTGCTAGAGCCAGCTGTTTCAGTATCTCCTCCATGCTGGCTTAAAAAAAAACTGCCACTGGTTCTCCACCAACTGTGAGGGGGTTAGCTCGGTAGCGGGTGTGTGTGACCCCCTGGATGGGCTCCCCACACAAAACAGGCCCAGCAGACGGAGGTTGTGGTTTTCAAGATCAAAAGGTGCGGTTTATTTCTCTATTTACAGTGACAAAAACACAGCAAAGCAAAAAGAAACATAAACAAAATAAATCCTGGTCAGCTTGACCTCTGACTAAACATGCAGGTTTCCCTAACTAACAACTGGGATCAGCCTGGTGCTGTCCTAGTCCCTAAGTCCCTGGTTTAGTAAATGTCCAAACAAATAGCCACACAGGCTTTGTCTCACCGCACAGGGGTTCACTCTCCCTAGACAGTCCATACAGGTCTGGTTCCAGGCATGAGCAAACACCTAATGAAGCTGGGAGTTTTTATAGAGGCCTTAAACGAGCTGACAAGCTTCAGCTGGTCTCATCAACTCCCTGCCTGCACGACGCCCAGCACTCTCCCTAGAGGTATGAATCATCCATGAGCCCACTAGCCTCAGCTGGGCTTCATCAACTCTCTCCCTAGTTGTATAAGTCGGCATAAAGCCTGAATCTGGGAGAAATATACCTACCCCCCTGGATGCAACCAGGTGACTTTACCTTCCTGCTGTCACACTAGGTACACCTAAAAGGTCAAGGACCTGACTGCACTGTCTGGCAGGGTCCCTGAATTCTAAGACTGGCTTAACAGAAACAGAGTTACAAATTGTTTCCATATATGAACTTCAACCAAATATTTAGCCTGAAATTCCACTTTCGAAAAGAAAAAAAAAAAAAAAAACAGCACAAACTCATCTGAATAATACAAACTAAAATAGAGATTTCAAATGATTTCAATGACAGATGTTTCCACTTTCCCTGCAGCAATAGTCAGTAACTAAATATTGTTCTAAAAAAAATAATAATAATTGTCTTATCAGTCAGCTATCAGGTGGACCAGACTTCCTGGAAACAGGTTTCTTAATCCCGAATGATTTCCTGGAATTTTTCCAGACTGAGTGATTATTGGCTGGATGTAAAACAGTGGTGTGATATCTAAGCATCATTTTTTTGACAGTAATCCTCTGTCTGGTCACTTACTAGCTAGAAAGCCATGACCTCCGCATGCTTCTCGGCATTCCTGTGCCCCCTGCTGTGCAGTCCATGAGGCCAGGGGCTTACCGGCACAGGACAGAGCATGGATCTCCTTGCCAAGTTCAGCCTGAAAATCAACAATAAACATGATAAAATCACACAAAACATTCTGTCCTTCATTTAAACCATAACTTCAAACAATGCTGCCCAGGGTCGTAGATAAAAAAAAAAATCCAGGGGGGGAATAGTTAGGCATGGCACACAGCGAGCCGTGGTGAACTGTGGGTGTGGCACAAGTGTGCCAACAGTGGAAGGGCTTAAAACTTTAGCGTACCCGCTCTGCATATGGTAACATTTGCAACTGTACCCAAAAAACATCCTTCAATTACTATGCCACAAAATGGATCATTATTGGAAACTTCATCTGTGGAGGTGTATTGCCCCAGACTCTCCTCAGATTGATTGTTATTTTGTTTTTAATTGCTACTGCATTCACCAAACATCTAAAGCCTCATACACAATATGTGTTTTTTCTGCTCTTTACCGCCACCCTTTGGGCAACTTCTGCTATTGTTGTCTGATGTTTAGCATTGGTTTGGAGCATGCGTGTTTGTACTTTGGATTTTAGTCCGACGGATTTGTGTACACACGATCGGATAATCTGACAAAACACATTTGTTGTCGGACAATTTGAGAGCATGCACAGCCAACATTTGTTGTTGGAATTTTGTCCGATGGAGCATACAGACGGTCGGATTATCGAACAAAACACGTCTATCGGACAATTGTTGTCGGAATATCCGATCGTGTGTTCGGGCCTTTAGAAACACTCCTGTCCTATGGCCTCGTACACACGACCGATTTTCTCGGCAAGAACCAGCAAGAAACTTGCTGGCAGAGAGGTCTTGCCGAGTAAATCGGTCGTGTGTACGCTGCTAGCGTGTTTCTCGTCGAGAAAACCGACAAGAAACCTCGACGAGAAAATAGAGAACCTGCTCTCTATTTTTTCGTCGAGATTCTCCTCGGCGTGTTTCTCGACGAGAAAAGTGAGTGTGTGTACACTTACCTGTCCGCCCGGAAGCCCGCGCATGTTCGAAATGAATTTGACGCATGCGCGGTAGCTTCCTAGGCATACGTAGGGTGTACCAAGATGGCGGCGACGGCATCGAATGTGACGAGCGCATGCTCGACGTAGTCGATGACGTCACCGCGTACACTCCTTTCAAAGAACCGCGGGTTCTTTGAAACGAGCGTGTGTACACTCGGCCGGGACAAGTTTCTTGTCCAAGAATCTCGTCGAAAAAAACGACATGTTTTTCTCAACGAGAATCTCGGCCGTGTGTACGAGGCCTATGAGTTTGGCTTTTCTATGCTTTTGTTTTTATTTCTCTTTGATTTTTATTTATGCTCTTTATATCTATCACTTGTTGATTTTTAATGAAACGTGTGGACTACGACTATGACTGTCATGCACCAATCCCACGCCTGCAAGCCTATTGGCTCTTTCAAAAATGTCAAATCCTTTTAAATTCCCACCTTATTGGCTTTTAGCAGCCAGCATAAAAGACAACTCTGTATTACCATTGGGCATAGTTGAAAAGGGAGATGGGGCCTCTGAAACGTGTTGTACACGCCCCTCCACGCCCATGATGCTTGCTACCTTGGTTCAGGGAACCCGTAGATGCCGTTGCCTTTCCATCTCTCTGGCGGGTGTGGAATCTCGTGCATGACAGCTACTGGCTGCACTGCACAGCTCTCCAAATGTTCCAACGTCACAGATGTTTTTATACCTAGATGTAAGTGTATACCTGTGCTTTGCAATAAATGCATACATGATTTTATTAATATAATCATGTATTTATTAATATAATCATGTATGCATGCAATGTACAATATAGCAGTGGTAAGAGCGTAGTGGTCAGAAGTACACAACATAATGTACCAGGGTTCTTCAAAAAGTTTTTGCATTTTTTTAAACTAGTAAATATAAAAAAAGTGCAGAAACTTTTTGAAGACCCCTCGGCTATAGACACATGTAAGCAGATGCTTATTGGGGTTTGCTGTATTATGTGTTTTTTTTTTCTTAATGAGTGTTTTGACTGTTGTATTGTTTTGCTATGTTGCCCTACAGAGCTGGTGACTCCTGAGAGTTAAGGGTTAACTCTGCTGGTCAGGTTTTCCTGGGCTTTTTGGCTGCTACTGCCCTCTACTGGGGCCACTGTATAGGTAGAGGGAACTGCCTCTAGAGATAGGTTGCTCCATGTACAGAAAGGGAACAGGAGCTGTGCCAAGTCTGTAATTGCCACCTTGCCTGATACCACCCCGGCAGGAACCCAGTTAGGAATCCAAGGACATGGACTTGTGTTATTTATCTAAAGACTGAAAGGACTCTAAAGACTTTCTTCTATTTACAAGGTATGACTACCTCAGTAGGCAGGGGCACCAAGGGACACTCAAAAGGCACTTTGTGTTAGAAGTGGATATGAAGAAGCTCTAATTGTTTATGTATACCTCAACTTGAGAAACTTTAAGCTCAAGAAACATTGTCTTTGTCTCATCTGAAGTTATTGAAGGATACAAATAAAGGGGGTGCATGCATGCGTGGAGTATCACACATATGGTTCACACCAGGGGACAAAACAATACAAGAGAAGATGCAGTACACAGGACTAACATGCAGTGGAGATATTCATGTAAGGGTCTATTGCCATTGCCAGTGGCTACAGTACTGGCGTCTAGGTGCATAAATGCAACCAGCCAGTCGGGAATCGGGGGTGACCTGGCATGGGTGATGGAAGGTCCTGGTGGTGAAGGAGCTTGTGTGTTTAGGCTTCTTTCCTAGTGATTTGTACCCCAGTCTTGGGACTTATTTGCGGTAAGGGGCATCCTAGGGACCCAGCCTGTATGTCACAGAAGATGGAGTAAGGCCTCAAGGAGAATAAATTTGGGTTATGTAGAGAGTTAAGCTTCCTGGGATTTGTTGCCTTATGGGAATAAAATAAAAAAAAGAAATCAAAAGTTGGCGACCCACGAAGATAAGTACAGGACTGAAAGCATTTAATATAATAACAAAATCTGTATATTAGAGATTAAGGTTATTAGGAGGAAGTTATGCTGAGTCAGCTTATCCAATCTATCTGGGGAGAATATAGGTAAATGTTTGTGTTTTATTAGTGGGTATTAGAGGAACTCTAATATGAGGGAGGATACACCACATTATTTTTTTTAATATTCCGTAAATCATAATTGATAGGAGTACTTTGGATGTACCATTAAAAACCGGTTAATTTAATGGGGAGGAAGTATAGGGATTTTTGTTTTGCTTTTTGATTGTTTTTTTTGGAAAGAGGACACTAAAATAGGAGTCCTTGGTTTTGTGGAAAAAAAATAATAATTTTACATGGCGGGAAAAATTTTGTTTTTAATTATTGTTTTTCTACCTCACTAAGCTTCATTGCTAGCTCTAACCAGTGTGAGTTTGCGTGATGCATTGAAACCTACAAAAGATTTTGGCTTTTGTTGTGTTTTTTTAACAGTGGGAATTTACAAGCAGTAATATTCTCATTGATGTCAGAAAGTACAAAACTGTGGAAGTTTTACTACTGAAGCTAATATCTGAGATTATTATTAGTGTAAAATAAAGGTGCAATTAGCATACTGTATTTTATACCTTGATTTTTATTTATTTTTTCTTCTTCTTTGGTAAACTGAATTGGGTGTAGCAAATATAGGTGTATACATGGCTGTGTTTACATTTCTATTGCCTACCTAGAGCGGTATACCTATGGTTCCTTTTGTGCGGATCTCAGCACTTTTGGGTTTAGACTTCATTCAGTGAAGATAGTGTTATTTTAAGGCTGGTATCTCCACTCTGGTGCATATTCTTAGGGCTAGACTACTGTGTCAAGTCGGTTCTGTGTTGTATCATTGGATCATCACAGGACTGCTAAAGTTAAAAATAGCGCTAAGATAATAAGAGCAATGGAGGAATCTAAAAACCCATGGCACCATGCACAAGAGTATGTGAATATAAAACTTACAGAGAAAAAATACAGCAAACGTGAGGGCAAGACTGCACTAATTTTTGCGGCCTGTAGGTTAGCTAATAATTCTAGGTCATTATTATTGCAAACCATTTCTCTCAAGGAAGATCTAGAAATAGCCAAAAGTAATATCAGTACTCTTAAGCCCCGTACACACGATCGGATAACCTATGGATTTTCGTCCGATGGATTTGTCCATCGGAAATCCGATGAAACTGTTTTTCATCAGTCTTGGCCACACACCATCAGTCAAAAAACCGACCGTTCCAAACGCGGTGACGTAAAACACTCCGATGAGCCGAGAAAAATGAAGTTTAATGCTTCTGAGCATGCGTCAACTTGATTCTAAGCATGCGTGGGTTTTTTAACCGATGGACTTGCCCATAGATGATCGGAAATTCCCATCGGTTTTTTATCCATCGGAAAATTTTAAAACAAGTTCTATTTTTTACAACCGATGGAAAAAAGACCGATGGGTACCATACACGATCGGTTGGTCTGATGAAAACCATCCATCGGACGGTTTTCATCAGTCAAACCGATCATGTGCACGGGGCTTAAGAGGTTCTAGGACAAATATGAATGCTAGCCACCAGCAGCCAACAATACAGGGGCTGAAGGCTGCAGACATTAAATGTGAAAAATTATCGCCATCTTCCAGCACAGGGCAGCGGGTACAACCTACACATACCATAGAGGGAAATGCAACCAGTTTGAGTATTTCTAGTGGCAACAGGAAATTATCCCAGTCTGGAGTATGTGTTAGTTCCAACAGTTTATTGAAAGGTGAGAGCTCTTTTGAAAGGGCCCCCATTTCTCATACAGCAAAAGTGGTTAATCAGGTTTTAGCCATTGAATATTCTAAGGCTAAAACCACACCAGTTATTAAGGGGCGCGTTAATACTTTACAGAAGATAAAATGCTTCACGTGTGGTTTATTCGGCCACATTTCCCAGTTTTGTTCATCTTCTGGTGAAACGATATTAAAGCCAAATACAACAAAGAGGCGTGACGTGGAAGTGTACTCACCTCGCTGGGGTGAAAAGCCTAAGAAATATGAAAATACAAATTCATACATCCCTTCCTCAAATATTAAGGCCAAAAATGAGGCTTTACAGTATGAGATTAGGCAAATGAAACGGGAAAGGGATGAGTTTGTGAAAGAATTCCAATCCTTTAAAAGAAGCATTATGGACTCCTTTAATTTGAAAAATGGGATTAAATTTGTCCATTGGGAACCAAACCAGTACACTAAAACGGGATGAATTGCAAGCTAGAAGTTTTTATTTTTTTAAGAGATCTGGGGCATTTAGTTTCACTAGATCATTGTATTGTTTGCTTTAAATAAGTAATATCTGTTTGGATGCAAGTTATTTTTTTTCAGGGTAAGTGAGTCCTGGAAGTATATGGACATATAAAGCGGTTCATATGCGTAAATACGCGCCTAACAAAAAGGTAAGTATAGTATTCCAGAGTGTTGTTTTGTTTTCTTATTCAGTCCCTTAGTATTCTCCTAGTGGCCAGAAACGCCTAGCAATTAATTTGCAAATTACTAAAGTTCTAAACAAAATCTAGAGGATTCGATCTAAACGAATGGGTGTGTCTGAGTGAGGGAATGGATGTGTATGAACTGTCCAGGTTAAACAAGATTTTTGCTTTAGGGCCATCAATAAGTGTGATCACATTAATGCGCATGCTTTGTACTGTTTATGGTTAGTTGATTTTTTTTTTTTTCTCTCTCTCTCTCTCTCGTTTGTAATGAGCTCAATACTGGTACCAGTTTAAATTTATACTTTTTTTTTACAAATTGAAATGTATTTGCGAATAAATAACCTGTGCACAGATACGAGATCTCGAGTCCTATAGTATATAGGAATTTTTTTTTTTCTCTTTCCTGTGGTTAGAGTGAAGTGTCATTCACTCTGACACGTGGAAACTACATAATACATTACCTTATGGCATCTCATGGATTCAGTAGGTCTATAGGTTGTGTCTTGTTTTTTTTTTTCCTTCCGAATTGACGCATGTGTTGTTAATATGTGTAAAGGTTTAATGTTAACATGGGGTCTTCTTAGACGGTAAGTACTTACAAACCCCACCATGTTTTCCTATAACTTTTTGTTTTTGAGTACAGATATGTGGGGGAGTCGGTGCATGTTTCACCGTACTTACTGTTGAGGGACACAGTACCTCTGTTCCAAGCATATACTGCCAGGTAGCCCATTAGAACCTCTCAGAAGAGGTACAGTGAGGTGTTATTAATGATTTTGAGTTTTGTGTTTTAGGAAGAAATACACACACAAGGACGGATGAATGGACCAAGACTGGTCAAATTTCTTTAAAAACACAGAGGACCATAAAACATTTTTTTTTTTATGTCTTGTTTTAAGGAAAATCCTGCAATGATATTAATTAGTCAGGCAACCAAATTCTAAAAAATTTTTTTTTGTTGTTTGTGGTCTGTTTCATTAAACAGTGTCTGGCCAGTCGTGTGGCCTGGGGGACTTGCACATTGATTTTCACTGAGAATCAATTAATATGTTAATCACTACTGTGCCTTTTGTATAGCTGCAATGTTTAAAGGCAGTTTCAATAATTTTTTTTGGATTAACAAAATACAGATTCAACGCTCTTTAACAATTTAAAGGTTGGGGCAGCATTAAATCTGATTTTTTTTTGTTACTTTTACTTTTTTTTTAACTTTTTTTTATTTTATTTTATTTATTTTTATTTTTTTTACCTTTTTTGGTGTAGTTTTTTCACTACTGAAAAAGGGAGTTGCCTTTTGTACAGCTGTAATGTTTAAGGCAGCTTCAATTTTTAACACAAGTAAAGATTCAATGCTCTTTAAAGGTTGGGGAAGCATTCAATCTGAATTTTGGGTTTTTACCTTTTTTTTTGGATCAGTTTTTTTTCTTATCTTTTCTCTTTCCTGTTAAGGAAACTATTTTTCTTTCTGTCCTATATCACCTTATTTATTTTTTTGCTGGGTGATTCTGGAGTTTGGCTCCGCTGGGGTGAAATAAAATTAAAAAAAAGAAGAGGGGAGTAGGGGGGAACCTTATATGGCAACATTTATAAACAGTTAAAATGTTGATATAGAATAATAAAACTTCCCTATAGCATTTTGGGGGATGGGACAAAGTTCCGCCAGATTTTTTTCTCTCTTTCAGCATGGGATAATGGTTTTATATAAATGTATGTCATTGTAGCTATTACCAACTATGACAATAGTAACAGTAACACCTGGGTTTAGCAACAGTCATGTGACTCGTTTCCTTGTATATGTGACATAGTGTCCTCTCTACAGTTCTAATATTTGGCAGTCATCATAGGTGGTTATTGGTATTTTTTTTTTTATGATTGGTCAGTTTTCTTTTTGGGCCATAACTAAGTGCAAAGAGCGTTGCTTGAAGATCATATAGATATACTGGGACTGGTGGGACTCATAGTGATTGGCAAATAGCAGAAGGTATAGTACAATTGTACTTAAGAAGTAATTTAGTCTAATCATCCCTGAAGCCACAAGTACCTGGTGACATCACACTTATCCGCATTCTGAAATCACGTTATTTTTGGCTGCTTAGATGACACTGCCTAAATCTGCACAGAGACCTCTTAAAGTTATGACCGCTCCCCTAGCCCGCTAAAGGCAGGACTCATACAGTAGCTACACACGGTAGCCAAGGAGGGAGCTATATGCACAAAAGTTTGGCACCCGCCAAGGCTTTGACCCATCAGGGTTGGTATAACTGAACACAGCTGCAGTAAAAAGAGTTTGTGGTGAGTTGCCATGGCAACAAGAGCCCCCTGGACACTCAAAGGGTCATACACACACACAGGGGTATTCAGCAGAAGGCGGGGCAGAGTTACTGGCAGGCATATGACAATGGAGGAAGAAAGATGGGGGATGGAAATCAGAAAACCTGGCTTAAGGAGCAACCATTTAAATTTTTACACCTGTCAATGGGAAAGGGACTCATATTAGGTCGCAGTATATCTATAACAATTTTAATCAAAAGGTCCTTAATACTCAGAATGACAAGATACGCATTCATTTGAAGGCATATGTCTTAAAAGTACTCGTGTTTTTCCTTCTCTAACTTTGCCCACATTAATAAAGTACAATCACAGAAAGCCAGGAAAGTGGGTCCAAAGGCCATTACTGTATGCTGTATCCAAGTGGAATCACCATGGAAGTCTGTCCCAGAAGCAAGGGCAACATGACCAGATGAACATTATTGACTTTCGCACAAATTATTATTGGACGGTTGAGAACAAGTAGCCTCATGTTTATTTATTTTTTATTTTTTACCCCTTCGTTTTTTTTTGTGTTTTGGTATCTTCTGATTTTTTTTATGGACTTATTACATCCCGAACAAGTGATGACTACCAATACTGGGATCCAGACATATGAACTGTAGAGATGGAAAGTTTAAGAGTTTTATTTCACTTCAGAGGGCAAAGCCAAAAGTTCCAAATTTCAAGGCAGATTATACATGACCCATTATTTTAGGTGTGGCCGAGTCTCATATTCTCAACTGGCCACAAGGGGCCATCTGTTGCCTTATGGGACATGTATAAACTGCATTGAAGAGCAGTAAAATATTGTAAATATGAATATATTTCAAATGGCTTGCTGTACATGTATTTCAATTAGCTTGCTGTAGATATAGTTCATTTAGCTTTCGGAATATATTCCCTTTCTTCACCCTTGCAAAGTCCTTTGTTAAACGCTAGACCTTGTGGAGCCCCAAGCTTGGGGAGACAATGCCATTGTGTTAAACCCACTCTCGTCAATGAGTCCCATGCGGGGATAATACAATGGACAGAGCCCCACCTATAACCCTTTAGAAAGCTTCAAGCACATCTCCTGATCACATAGAGTCACCTGGACTTGCATGAAAGGGGGGCTGACTTATGGAGTAAGCCCTCCAATCATGACCCAAGCTAGGCCAACCAATGGGGTATCAGTATAGAGAGATATACTCAGAGTAAGGGAGATGGGAGCTCAGTACTTGATGGAAGAATGGCCTAAAGGACGGGTCTAAAGGGGTAATTATGCCAAAGGTCTGTCTATGTAACTACTCATGTTAGTACTTTAAGGTTTTAGGAGGATGCTCTATGTTCCTCAATGTAAATACTTTGTATATTTAACCTACTATTTCCTGCTTGTCTAAGACTATATACAGGTCCTTCTCAAAAAATTTGCATATTGTGATAAAGTTCATTATTTTCTGTAATGTACTGATAAACATTAGACTTTCATATATTTTAGATTCATTACACACAACTGAAGTAGTTCAAGCCTTTTCTTGTTTTAAGATTGATGATTTTGGCATACAGCTCATGACAACCCAAAATTCCTATCTCAAAAAATTAGCATATCATGAATAGGTTCTCTAAACGAGCTATTAACCTAATCATCTGAATCAACTAATTAACTCTAAACACCTGCAAAAGATTCCTGAGGCTTTTAAAAACTCCCAGCCTGGTTCATTACTCAAAACCGCAATCATGGGTAAGACTGCCGACCTGACTGCTGTCAAGAAGGCCATCATCGACACCCTCAAGCAAGAGGGTAAGACACAGAAATAAATTTGTGAACGAATAGGCTGTTCCCAGAGTGAATCTAAAATATATGAAAGTCTAATGTTTATCAGTACATTACAGAAAATAATGAACTTTATCACAATATGCTAATTTTTTGAGAAGGACCTGTAGATAGCTTCTTTATGTTAGATTAGACTTTACCAAATACATAATAAATATGTTCATTATGTTAAAGCTTTCAAATCTTGTCAAAAAAGAACTCTTATTAAACCTATATCATATCTGTGAGATATTAAATCTTAAATATAGATATTGAAAATCAACAGATTCAAATTTAACACACGGATTAGAGTCACTGGGATGAGGTGACAGGTAGCTGTGCTGGTTGGGTCCGGTGCATGCTCCGGCCAAAAAATACTGCATGGAAGAGAGAAGTGTAATAGTAACTGTTATTCATAGTGTACAGAGTATAAAGAGTTAAGGATGCCACAGCTTACAAAGAGTTAACCAAAGTCTGTGTGGAGAAGTGCCGCTTCTACGGACAGTGATGCCTTAACTGCATACCACTATGTAGACACGTGCCTCTGTCAGCCTCTAGGAGCACTAGCGAGCATTCCTCTCTACCCCCAGTCTTGGCATTGCCCACACACACAGCATTCAACAGTGCAAAATGTACAGAGCGAAGGGGCCAGGCGTGCCCAACACACAGAGTCCATTGGTCAGAAGTGCATAACCAGTACAGATCTTACCGCTCTAGAACAGATCTTCCCCTTAGTATAGCCCCCCCTCTGTAGAGTTCACCCCTTCCCTTAGTACAGCTCTCCTCAGTATAGATTTCCCCCAGAATCCCCGCACTATACATTTCCCCCAGTTCAGATCACTCCCCCCTAGTACTGTTCCCATAAGTACAGATCTCCCTTCCCATTTGTACATCTGTTTTAAAAAAAACAAGCTCTCCTTCAAGTGTATTAATTTAGAGAGTCTTGAGACAAACCATTTGCCACTGACAGGGGTGCTTACAATTATCAGCTTTTATTCATTAAAGGTAAAACTTTGTTAGTGTATTTAAACCTGCTAGTGTATCTGTAACGGGAGGGCCCGGGGAACCCAGAATCTCCTAGAAAGTATGAGATACCCTTGCTTCAGCATCCCCAATGCCTCTTATGTGTAAACCACCCTGTGTCCCTATTAGGGACACAGGGTGAATGAAAACCCCACCATGATCTGTGATAGCCATATCCAATACGGTATATACAGGGCACATATTGGGTATATACTGTGTGTGGGCTGTTTATGTAATACTTGCTGTGATGGTGTGTGATTTCATGCTATTGTCTATTGTGGCTTGTGGGAGTTAAGCCTGTAATTATAGGTTGTGGAACTAGCAGACAGACAGGTTAATTGAAGAGATGCTGAGGTGTCACCTGTCTGCTTGAGTAATGTTAATGAACCTCAAATATGCTACACATCCTTTCAATGAGTGAAGTCTTTTGATAATGTGGATTGGGAGACAAAAGCTAAACACAAAAGGGTCATGCATAATCAATAAACTGAGATGTGTATTGGTCATCAGCTGTAGAGAATTGGCTCATGTAAATTTGGTCTGGTCAGAGGTGTATGATAAGGGGAGGGTCAGAAGCTTCTCTCTGTGTGTATAAGAGTGTAGTACTTTTGCAATAAAGAGTCAGTCAATTCTGGAAAGATACAGAGTGCGTCTCGTTCTTTTGGAAGGATTAATTCCTATGGGAAGTGGTCGTCTGACTGTGAAGGACCGGCAGCGAATGTGTGTCCAGGAGAGGGAAGAGATCTTAAACGGCGTTTAACCCCTTTCATATTTGGGGTGCCGTTACAGTATCTAACCCTCTCCTCCCCCCAGACTGACAATGATGCTGCCTGCTGTGCCCCCTGTGCTCCTTCATCTAGAGCGTAGGCACTATAAACTGCTATAATACAAATGGTGTATTACTGGACAGATCACCAGGTGAAAATAGAGGTGAAAAAAGCCTTAAAAAAGAAAATGGATGCAGCCACCACATCTAAGGATTGGTAAGCTGCAACATATTACATGTTTGGTTTTAGGTTTAATACCTCTTTAAGCTTATAACGTTAACATATTTTATGTCGCTGTGTAAAAATAGATTTGAGTTTATTTTTAAATTCTCTTTAAAGCAAAAATTCCACAGCAACAAAGCCAAGTGCAAACAATTTGTAAACTAAATTGAAACATTTTGAGACAAAAGTAATGTGAAAGAAGACTCAAAGGAAAATTGGATTTAGAATTCAGACAGCTAAAAACAGACTTTGGCACATTCTAGAGAAGAACAAATTCAGCCGCTTTTTAACAGAAACAGTCTGTGAACCTGATAGTGTCCTGGATATGCTGTGTTTAGAGGGCACTGCCAACATCGGGGAGCAGGACATTGTGCCAGTGATACTGTTTTTTTTTTTGTTTTTTTTTAAGAAGTTAGTGTTACTAAACCCAGGACCCTGCAATCACAATATCTGGTCTCCCACAGTACCCAGAACATGAATATGCAATTATTTTAGTAAATATAAACTGCTAAAATACCATTTCTCATCAGCAGTATACTGTATAGCAGTTTTTTTTTTACTTCTGTTAGTGTCTGGAAAAGCTTGTCCTATTAAGCCTGCAGGGCCCCTGACCCTCTGCCTGGACAGTGCTGATTGGCCCTTTGCTGATCACATGCACTCTCCCAAAAAAACTCTCTAGCAATACACACCAAACTGAGCATGTGCAGCCTGACTCCAGTTACTCTGTCTTATCCAGACATGTTTTGGAGTCAGTGGAAGAAGAGGAGGATATGTTCATACAGGATCGAACACAATGCGGATGATTAACCCCTTAGGTTCCACAGCGAGTATAACAAGAATGCTTTACTGCATATACACACTGATTTTACTGTTGTGGCTTTAGTAACACTTTAAAGTGATACTATAGGTTAGATTTAAAAAAAAAAAAAAAAAAATGTCATACTTGATTCCACTGTGCAGCTCATTTTGCAAAGAGCGGCCCCGAACATCCTCTTCTGGGGTCCCACCGCAGCTCTCTCGGCTCCTCCCCGCATCAGATAACCCCCTCTGGGAAGTGCTCTCCCAAGGGGGTTACCTTGTGTGCGCGCTCCTGTGTCCAGCATTCTGCATTCGTAGCCACCAAATGCAGGACTCGGCGCCCACATCATTGGATTTGATTGACAGAAGTGGGAGCCAATGGCTGCGCTGCTATCAATCTATCCAATGAAGAGCCAAGAACTCGGAGAGATCGACGGCGGGATGGCGCCCACGGAAATTCAGGGCTCAGGTAAGTAAAACGCAGGGGCTGAGGGGCCGGACACTGCAAGGTTTTTTTTCACCTTAATGCATAGGATGCATTAAGGTGAAAAAACATGGAGTGGGTCATTCATTATAATGTATTGTCTTTTTTATTAAATTTTTTTGCGGATGCATGTACACAATAAATCCAAGAAAAACGTAAAAATCATGAAAGCCACTGCCAACTTGGAATCAGACACTGGCGTGACGTCAGCACTGTCTCCTCCACCAATGTGTTTAGTCCAATAGGACGTTACACATTATTTATATAAGTCAGGAATACTACTTATTTGTGCCAGTGGCCACTATACCACAGTGCAAAGACATTTTTTTAAATTTTCACAAAATGTATTTACCTGCACTAGTTGCACACTAGAGGGTGCTACACTACGTTATCAAAGTGTTTTAACCACTTCAGCCCCTGGCCAATATTGACAGTTCTCACATACTGTATATGTAAAAATCTATATTTTTTTTTTTGCAAGAAAATAACTTAGAACCTACAAACATTATACAGATATTTTTAAACAGAGGCCTTAGAGAAAAAAAAAGGTGGATGTTGCAATTTTCTTATGTCACGTGGTATTTGCGCAGGTGTTTTTCAAACACGTTTTTTGGGGGAAAGATACACTCTAATAAATTTTAGTGCACACAAACACAATACCCAATTTTTGGTAAAATATAAAAGAGGATGTTACGCTGAATAAATAGATACCAAACATAGCGTGCTTTTAAAATACACAAAATTATCCATAGGAGATGCTTTAAAAGCCTTTACAGGTTACCACTTTAGATTTACACAGGGAGGTCTGGTGATACCTCACATGTGTGGTGCGATCGTTGTGACAAGAGGGTATAATTCCTGTCACAGCCATGAAGCAAAGTAAAAGTATGGCTTAGGCTGGTCTCTTTTAACCTCTTGCCAACCCGTTCACAGTAGATGTACTGCAAGCAGGTGGCACAGCCTGGCACCACGCAGCACCCATACCTCACGGTGTACTTCCTGGTTTGGTGGTGCGCATGCACTTACCCCCGGCTGACCCTTGCTGTTATTGGACACAGCACAAGTTTGTTAGCAGATTTCAGACAACGATTTTAGCTGAAACTTGTGCACAGACAGCGATCTGGCCGTTTCTTCTACCTGAAAACAACTGATTTTAGGGAGAAAAAGCAGACGGATCTGTTCGTAAAAGCAGCCTACATTACTTTTGTTAAGCACACAGTTAAGCCCTTCCCAGCCATTAATACAGTGTACAATATTATCACTGATCACTGTATTAGTGTAACTAGCAACGTCAGTGTCAGTTAGTAAGTTAGCGTCCCTCCCAGCCAGTGTCAGTTTGTGTGAACATTTTTTTTTATAAATTTCATTAGGGTACAGTGTTGCATGATGGAGCAATTGCTTAAAGTAGCACAGCGCTGAATAGCAAAAAAAAAAACCCTGGTCATGAAGGGGTAAAATCATCCAGAGGTCAAGTGGTTAAGCAAAGCTGTGCTTTAAACTGTAAAAACTGTAAACACAAACAGGAGAGCGCAAACGCCTAGTGCATACATTACCAAACAAACTTTATTTAGCATTCACATGCCAAAAAACATACAAAATTACTGTGGATTAAGCGTATTGCATGACATTATCTGATCCAGCATAGGGGCTACGTCACACTGCCCAAATAATCAAGCAGATAGATAAGCACAGGGCTTTTTTTCCTCAGAGAATATATATATATATATATATATATATATATATATATTTATATACACACATACATACACACACACACACACACACACACACACAAACACTCACATATATGTACATAAAACCACCCCAATTTATGTGCCTGCCTGACCCAAGTGCCTTCGTTCACCTTTTTATTAAAAAATAATAAATGCATATATTTTTGCTAGGGCATTTATTCTTTTTTAAAACTGGAGACTGCAAAGTATTGCACCCGCAATCAGCAGAGTGCGGGTGAAGTCTCAGGCTCCTGCAGACACTGCCTACAGTTCTGTTGCCCGTACCTCTGTATTGCTGTCATTGCAGAGCTGTAGGCACTGTGAATGTACTACAGTTTTGTTGATCAGTGTGGTGGCTGCAGTGCTGGATTGAACTTGTAGTTTATACATTCTCAGATTCCTATGACTTAGGCTACTTTCACACTGAGGCGCTTTGCAGGTGCTATAGTGCTAAAAGTAACGCCTGCAAAGCGCCCTGAAAGAGCCTCTCCTTTCACTCTAATGTGAAAGCCTGAGGGCTTTCACACTGGAGTGGTGCGCTGGCAGAACGCTCCAAAAAGTCCTGCCAGCCGCATCTTTGAGACGCTGTAGGAGCAGTGTTACACACCGCTCCCAAAGCGTACCTGCCCATTGAAATCAATTGGCAGCGCCGCCGCAGCAGCTCTTTGCTGGCGGTTTTAACCCTTTTTCCGCTGCTAGCGGGAGTTAAAAGTGCCCCGCTATCGGCCGAATAGCGCCGCAAAAATTACGGTAAAGCGCCGCTAAAAATAGCGGCGCTTTACCGCCAACGGCTGGTGCCTCAGTGTGAAAGTAGCCTTAATGATGAGGCTGTGTGGGTGCAGAGGAGGGGAGGGGGCAACTAAAACACGTTAAACCCTGTATAGGGTGTGAATGAACTACAGGTGTGCTGTATAGTGTTGAGGTGAACTCATCCTTTAGGCCTGGTTCACACCTATGCAGGTTGCAGTTGATGCATATTTTAGGTGCATTTTGCATTTTTCTTTTTGAAAAATTGAAAATACACGTTTTTGATCTATTGAAGTCTATGGAACCAAAAACAAAACCTGCTGATCCCTGGCCCTTTCCATAAAATGCACAGATGTGAAATACATACATAGGAAACCATATTAAATGGACTGTAGTGTGTTTCTGCAAAACTGAAAAACGCACTAAAAAATGCATAGGTGTTAACCAGGCCTAAAGTTGCTATACGTGCACAGGTTTTTTGTTCAGATCACTAGCTGACAGGTGCTTGCATCTACACAAGTGATGCTGGGACACTGTATTCTGATGGGGGGACTCCACACTGTCAGAA
The DNA here is from genome assembly GCA_029206835.1 of Rana muscosa. Lineage (NCBI taxonomy): Eukaryota > Metazoa > Chordata > Amphibia > Anura > Ranidae > Rana > Rana muscosa. The sequence goes on from CM055116.1 coordinate 111,019,468, forward strand.
TACACTGATTAGTGCTGTAGCCGATTGGCTGCAAGCCACGAATTAAACAAGGTTCTGTCTAACAGGGAAGGCTACACCCAAACTGAAATTAAGGCCATGCCTGCTCAATTGGACCTTCTCCAGCAGGCCCCCTCCACTACTGCGACTTGTCCCCTCAGCTTTTAGACCCCTTTCACACTGGGTTGTGGGCTGCGTTAGCGGTAAAGTGCTGCTAGTTTTAGCGGCGCTTTACTGCTGTATTTTTTTCGGACGCTAGCGGGGCACTTTTAACTCCCGCTAGCGGCTGAAGAAAGGGTTAAAACTGGCCGTGTTGCGGAGCTGCCAAAGCACTTTGCAGGTGCTTTGTCAGCGCTGCCCATTTATTCCAATGGGCATGGGGCGGTTTAGAAGTGGTGTATACAGCGCCCCAAAGCCGCCCCAAAGATGCTGCTTGCGGGACCTTTTCTAACGTCCTGCAAGCTCACTGCCCCAGTGTGACAGCACTCTGGCTTTCACACTGAGAAGGCATTTTTCAGGCACTTTACAGGTGCTAAAACGCCTGAAAAATACCCCAGTGTGAAAGGGGTCTTAAGTTACTGGCTGTGGTCACACTCCAGCCTCCCCATCATACCATACAGGGTTAATGTCCCTGTATGGTATGTGATGATGTCAAGGCTTTGTGGTGAAGGAAGCGATTAGAATCTGGCAAGTGAAAGGGGTTACCCCCCCTCCCCCCTCACACTGCAAGGCTGGACTTTTTTTACTGTCCTGGAGTTGGACTGTATTATTATGATAAGAGTTTTTGATAGGTTAGGAATTCCTGGGACTTCTGAGGTGCTACATAGATGCATTCCATACACACACGCACACACACACACATTATGAGTTATTAAAAAAATATATTTTAACAGGATATAATGTGTATGTGGAATACATTTATGTAACACCTCCGAAGTCCCAGGAGTTCCTAACCTGTTCAAGAATGTTACTTTCTCTTTCAGTAAACCTGCCCTGCAAAGTGCAGGGCAGGTTTACAGCACAGAATTGTATAGTGGTGTAGCGGCCTCCACTCTCTCCCTCTTGTATCAATTCTTCTGTCTCTGGCTTTTGTCTAGGGGTACCTTGGGGGAGAGAGTGCGGGGTCACCACGCCAATGTTCCCACTGCAGATGTGTGTGTATTGGGAGACAATCCTTTTTTACCTTCGGGTCGGTGTTCTGCATCTGGAGCCTCCTCCTGGTTTCTTGAAAAGTGTCTGCCAGTAAATGAGCCCCACACCAATAAAGTCCAACACTCCTTTATTCTTCTCAATGTAAAAGTGAACACAATCAGTTGGACTCCCTCAACGAACAGAACAGACAAGGGGGTGTGGATGCGAGTAGGCCCAGGCACAATAAACTCTCTTACTTCCTTCCTAGAAGTAGATTCCTGCTCCCAATCGAGGAAGACATCCCTCCGGGCGGTCCCCGGAGGCTCACCCGTCACTGGCAATTTGCTGCACCAGGTCTTCAGGTAAGTACCCCCTCCGGTCCCTTACGCCACTGGATTCGGGTACCCACTCCCGGGTCCCCTGAGAAGTCCATCCCTCGCGGAGCCTTAGTCCGGGACACTCAGTCCCAGACCTCCATCCAAGTACCTCACCCCAGGCTAAAGGTGCTTGGGATGGAACACGACCTCCGAACGTCCTCTAGGCCTAGGCCGCCTAGACTCCCGACACGAACCACCGTCCTCAGGCTGAAGGTGCCTGGGACTCGACTCTCCCCACCAAAAATGGCCACCCCCTTTTTACCCTCTCCCAGCAAGCACGGCGGGCTCCCCGCCCCGCCATACACCCGCCCAGAGAGGCCAAAAGAGGTACGACACTGCAACAATGGCTCAACCCCGGGCCCAAAGTGACAGCGCCACCCGGTGGGCCCCAGGGAACCATACATTACAGTTTCCCCACCAGATTCAAACAGAAAAGCACATACGCGCTACACTCTCCCCCTGGTGGTTTGATACTGGTCCCCAGTGTCTGGAACAAACCATACCCTCAACGGCTGACATAGTCCAATCCAGAAACCGACTAAAATTTACAAAAACAAATTTTAGAAAACTAAAACTAGCTAGAGCAGTTGTGGGAAACAACAACACATAACAACAACATTGAAATCACATCTTCACATAAAATCTCTCCCCACCCATCCTGGCTAAGACCCACCCCATTCTCAGTGGTCTTGATGGGATGCTCTCCTGCAGAGGGGAAAGAAAAGTTAAACACACAAATCCCTGACATATATGTTCGTGTGAGAACGAAAAAACTTCTCCGCAGAGAAATCCTTTCCTTCAAAAAGTCTGTGTGTGAACAGTGAATGCCGATGCATGACACTGCCACCTGGTGACAGCGCCACGGTAACTGTACTTGTGGAATTTTCCTTCTCCTTTGGGCCCTATCTACCCCAGAGTCTGTGATTGCTTGCTGGAAAATTGAAGAACAAACAGGAACAGTCCTTCAACTCCTTTGGGTAACAAGAACAACGAACCCCGGAAAGTTCAGCAGTGTAAAGAACAAAACGGAGTCTCTCTTCTCCTATAGATAGAAACGAGGGTGCGGCAGGACAAGGGGTTTCAGATGCTGATCCAGAGTCTCTATTTGGTATTGGACATCTTCCCCTTCCTTGCGTCGAATCAGCACCTTGTCCGCGTGAATATGCCGCCCCAACATCCACTCTGCCTTGCAATCTTTAAAGCGCTGAGATGCCTTGGGGGAGCATGCAAGGTACCTGCGGGCGTGTGGGACTTGAATGTGGGTCCACACAAAGTCATTGTACCACCGCTCCCGGCAAACTTCTACTTCATACAGTAACTCTTTGGACAGGTATGGGTACTCCCACCCATATTCAGCAGCAACCTTTTGACAAAACAGGCACTGCAGTCTCGCCAGTGGAGGCATGGTGGCTTTGTCCCCTTCACCTGGCAAGACTATGGCATCCGGGTGACGAGTCGCTCTGATCACCTCCGTTCTGGGCATAGGTGCCCGCAACAACAGTCTCTTCTCCCCAGCATTAGGTGCAGATGGCACCGGGGAGGCAAGAGTAGGCTGGGGACGGGACCCCTCCTCAGGCGCTGGTGCCTCCACCCAAGGTGTACTCTCCCCTGTAGACATGGGTGGGTCCCTGGTTCTGCGTGATGAGGCGAGAGGCACTTTGTCCCAGCCCTTTTGAGCAAACAGTTCGTCAATGGCGACATCGTCTCCCATATCAGAGAGCGACTCTAGGTCGGAGGTGTCACACTCCTCCGCGGGTATGTAGCCTGTAGTGGAAACGGGATTACCACCCCCCACGGACACACAGGGCTGTGAATCCCCGACACCTCCGCCCACACACCAAGTCCCTCCGCCTGGCTTACCTCTGCCTTTTCTTGAGGTGGGACGTCCGGAACTCTTCTCACCAGATCTATCCGGGCCGGGCATAGGCAGGCGAGATGGTACACCGCAACCGCTGGACGGGGCTACCATGCCAGTCTTTCTCTTCGGCGGTGGACGCTGTGAGACAGTGGTGACCGAGTCAGCATCCTCGGATTTCTCCCGTATTTGAGTACTCACGACCTCCTCCGCGGTCGCTGCAGTGTGCACAGGGATGGCTGTCAAAGCAGCGATTCCTCCAACTTGAGTGGTGCTGCCTGTGGTACGGCCGGGGTAGATGGTTCTTGGCTTCTCAATGACTGAATCCACCTAGAATAAGAACTCCCCACAGGCTTCGAATCGCCCGAATGGCTTCAGATGACACACCAGTCCCGAGCAGCCGGGACAAATCACACCCAGGGCCTCAACGTCCATGCATGAATACAGGGCGAATTGTCCCCGGGGCTTTAGCCGGATCCCCGAATCAGTCACCGGAGCAGCAGCAGTCAAAGACTTGGTAGAAGGGTGAAGTGGAACCCACGCTGTATGTCCGAACATGGTGACTTGCTGCTGGTCCATGGCGCACTGCAAGTTTTTTTGCGCCAAAGTCCCCACGTGTAGTCCTTCACATGTCTTGGACTCCTCCCCTCTGCACTGTAGTTCGCAGGCTTTTCTTCTTTCCTGAGTCACACCCACGAACTAAGCAGGGAGGGTGTGCCTGATGGTGCAGTGCAAATAGAAGCCCCCACGTGTAGTCCCTCACATGGCTGGGCTCCCCCCTCTTCTCGCTCTTCTGCGCGGGCCTTTCCCTTCACTGGGTCATGTCTACGACTTCAAACAGGGATGCACTTTGGCCAATGATATGGCCGACCTACTCTGCTCCTCCGGGCAGACACGTCCAAACTCCGTAATAGCACGAACACCATCCCGGACCCGAGCCCCCACGTGTAGCGGCCTCCACTCTCTCCCTCTTGTATCAATTCTTCTGTCTCTGTCTTTTGTCTAGGGGTACCTTGGGGGAGAGAGTGCGGGGTCACCACGCCAATGTTCCCACTGCAGATATGTGTGTAGTGGGAGACAATCCTCTTTTACCTTCGGGTCGGTGTTCTGCATCTGGAGCCTCCTCCTGGTTTCTTGAACAGTGTCTGCCAGTAAATGAGCCCCACACCAATAAAGTCCAACACTCCTTTATTCTTCTCAATGTAAAAGTGAACACAATCAGTTGGACTCCCTCAACGAACAGAACAGACAAGGGGGTGTGGATGCGAGTAGGCCCAGCCCAGGCACAATAAACTCTCTTACTTCCTTCCTAGAAGTAGATTCCTGCTCCCAACCGAGGAAGACATCCCTCCGGGCGGTCCCCGGAGGCTCACCCGTCACTGGCAATTTGCTGCACCAGGTCTTCAGGTAAGTACCCCCTCCGGTCCCTTACGCCACTGGATTCGGGTACCCACTCCCGGGGTCCCCTGAGAAGTCCATCCCTCGCGGAGCCTTAGTCCGGGACACTCAGTCCCAGACCTCCATCCAAGTACCCCACTCCAGGCTAAAGGTGCCTGGGATGGAACACGACCTCCGAACGTCCTCTAGGCCTAGGCTGCCTAGACTCCCGACACGAACCACTGCCCTCAGGCTGAAGGTGCCTGGGACTCGACTCTCCCCACCAAAAATGGCCGCCCCCTTTATACCCTCTCCCAGCAAGCACGGCGGGCTCCCCGCCCCGCCATACACCCGCCGAGAGAGGCCAAAAGAGGTACGACACTGCAACAATGGCTCAACCCCGGGCCCAAAGTGACAGCGCCACCCGGTGGGCCCCAGGGAACCATACATCACAGTTTCCCCACCAGATTCAAACAGAAAAGCACATACCCGCTACAGTGGAAAAGGCAGAGAAAGAAGGTCAGTACTCACAGGTTGGCTGAGATCTTCAGTCATCCCCAGGGAGAGCTGTGCTGTGTGCTGGACAGGAGGAAAAAGATCGAGGGTGCACTGTGATGATCTCTTCCTCTTCCTGCTCCTCCCACCTGTTCTGGAGCTGGAGTGTGAAAGCCCCGACTCAGCCAGACAGGAACCCGAGGAGAGAGACAGTTTTCCCCCAAATGCTGCATCAGAGACGAGTTCGGCAAGCTGTCTTCTGGCAACACAGGGGATAGGATGGTGGGTAAATCCTGTGAGTACTGCAGCCACAGCTGTGAAGTAAGAAGTCAAGAAGTATCCGATGCTGTCTGAAGTTCGCATGCTTCATCTCTGACAGCTGGCGGCGGAGTGATATTCAGCTGACAGGGATGCTGTAGCCGGAACTACAGAGTCAGCATCGGAAAATGCGGCTGACTGATTACTCCGCGGCTGCAGTTCCCACAGGAATTGTACACATCCATGACAAATAGTCCCACTTGCAGCTAGTTACCAGTGTCAATTAGAAAAAAAAAAAAAAGAGTTCTCACACATTTTGGCAGCAAAAAACCCTGTGCGCACGCCTATGAATCCCACTCATGGGAGTTTTTTTTTTGTGTTAGACGCTCCTGTATCTATTGTAAGATTGGGGGTTGTTAGCTCTTGTGGTGGATGCGTATTTCCAGTGATGCAAGCCAGTCAGCAACTCTGTTTAAGGGCATGGTAGCCCATTTTTATTTAAAAGCACGAAAGTTCACAAACACATCTGTAGTATTCACAGGGGGGTTCCACCATTCCTGTATCTTTCATACTAACAGTAGCCTCGTAGCTTTACCTTCTAGCAATCCAGGCCTTTAGCCTAGGCCTGACGGTCTGTTCCTCAGACCCAAACAGTGTCCAAGAGTTTCAGCTTTCTCCTAGCTTCTCCTGGTCAGCACCTTTGTTGCTGTATCACTAATGGTGTCTGCCTCCTGCAGACATGCACCGCCTTTGACTCCACTTCAGAGGATGAGAGCCCACTCGACTCTCATGCACACAGACTTCCTCTCTGTTGGGTGGAGCCCTGGTCCATAATCACCTCTGACTCCACTTCAGAGGATGAGAGCCCACCTGACTCTCATGCACACAGACTTCCTCTCTATTGGGTGGAGCCCTGTTCCATAATCACCTCTGAACTAAATAGCCCAAGACACAGCTGTTCCATCAGCGTGTCTTTCTTTACCAAATCTGGCATAAACCAACTCTCTTGAAGGTCGCACAAAGTCGCACCCTCACACTATACAATTGTACGAACCTTTACGTTGGCAGAATGGCACGGACAGGCAAATAGGCATACATGTACGTCCCTTTAAATTTGCCGCTGTGTGAGCGCCGCGCGCGCGCCCCTGCCGCAAGCTCCGTGACCGTGCCTGCGGGACCCACGGACTCTATTTCTGGTGTACCGCGAGCAGCAGAACGGGGGATTGTTGTGTAAACAAGGCATTTCCCTGTTTTGCCTTGTGACAGGACACTGATCGTCTGCTCCCTGTCATCAGGACCAGTGATCAATGTCGTGTCACAGTATGCCCAGCCCCCACACAGTTAGAATTACTCCCTAGGACACACCTAACCCCTTCCTCGCCCCCTAGTGGTTAACCCCTCCACTGCCAGTGTCATTTACACAGTAATCAGTGCATTTTTATAGCACTGATCGCTGTATAAATGTCAATGGTCCCAAAATAGCGTCAAAAGTGTCCAATGTGTCCGCCATAATGTCGCAGTCGCGATAAAAATCGCTGATCGCCGCCATTACTAGTAAAAAAAAAATATTAATAAAAATGCCATAAAACTATCACCTATTTTGTAGACCAGTGTTTCTCAACTCCAGTCCTCAAGGCGCCCCAACAGGTCATGTTTTCAGGCTTTCCATTATTTTGCACAGGTGATTTGATCAGTTTCACTGCCTTAGTAATTACCACAGCTGCTTCATCTTACGGAAATCCTGAAAACATGACCTGTTGGGGCGCCTTGAGGACTGGAGTTGAGAAACACTGTTGTAGACGCTATAACTTTTCACAAACCAATCAATAAACGCTTATTGTGATTTTTTTTTAACCAAAAATATGAAGAAAAATACGTATCGGCCTAAACTGAGGAAAAAATTAGTTTTTTTATATATTTTTTGGGGATATTTATTATAGCAAAAAGTAAAAAATATTGTTTTTTTTTTCCAAATTTTTGCTCTATTTTTGTTTATAGCTCAAAAAATAAAAACCGCAGAGGTTATCAAATACCACCAAAAGAAAGCTCTATTTGTGGGAAAAAAAGGACGTAACTTTTGTTTAGAAGCCACTTCGCACCACCTTGCAATTGTCAGTTAAAACGATGCAGTGCCGAATCGCAAAAAGTGCCCGGTCATTTGGCAGCCAAATCCTCCGGGGCTGAAGTGGTTAATCTTCTTACTTATTTCCTAGCAAACTGATGTTCAATTCTTACCATATTCTATGAAAAGGCTAAGGAGGAAGCATAGTCTAACTTTCATATGATGGATATAAGCAGCTGTACAGGAGAAAAACTTCTAGATTAGGCCAATGTCTTTATAGAAAAAATATGGTAAAGGAAAAATGGCTGTGAAGTTTGGAGGCCGGTAGGCTTTTGAGGTGTGTGTTGGACCGGCAATAAGGGGAGGTTGGAGGCTGGTATGTTGTCGAGGCGTGTGTTGGATTGGCTATGAGGGGAGGTTGGAGGCCGGTATGTTTTTAAGGCATGTGTTGGACCGGCTATGAGGGGAGGTTGGAGGCCGGTATGTTTTTAAGGTGTGTTTTGGACCGACTATAAGGGGAGGCTGTCTTTGAGGCGTGTTTTATTATAGGAGTGTTATATATTGTAGAATATGATGTTTGTATATGTTGTGGAGGTGTGTGTTATTCTTTGGGTGTGTTTTGGAGTGTGGAGGGCCTAAAGTGGCTTGGTGGTGTATGTAATGTAAATGTATGTATGTAATGGTGTATGGAATGTAAACATCCCTTGTAATAGAAAAAAGCATGGGATCTGGGGTCAAAAAGACTTCAGATCTAATATTTACACAAAAATGCAATTTGTCATTTGAAAAAAAATAATAAAAAAATGTCCCTTTAAAGAGCTATGGGCGGAAGTGGGGGGGGGGGCCCTCTCCCACCGCCGATAACGGTGATCTTGCGGGGAATCCGCCGCAGAGACCAACATTATTGGAAACCGGACCACCAGCTGAAGAGATGGATACCTGGGTTATGGCAGCTAGCTACAAAGACTGTAGCTGCTGACTTTTACAATTAGGTTAATTTCACCTTCTGTTGACCTCCTACTGACTTGAATTGTAGTGGGAGTGCTTCGTTGATAAAAAGATATACAGTATATGCTGTTGTCGTTGGAGTATGGTGGGATGGCCCCTGAAATCAGATTAAGCACTCATGTTCTCTTTCTCATACTTTACATTTGCTTGTGAATAGGTGTGCAAGACACCATCTTTATTTTTCAAATCAAAATGGATACCTGGAATAAGGTGACATATGACAAGCAATTCATGTGTTTAGTATTTGTGAGCAATTCACTTCTCAGCTGTGTACCAGTAAGGTAGGTTCATACCAGCCCAGTCCTCTGCAGTGTGTCAACACGTGTTGAGGTGCACGTTGGTGTGCCACATTAAGGCACCACAGTGTACAAAAAATAAAATAAAAAAATTGCAGCATTTTGTAGCGCACTGCCATGGTAGGTAGAGCATTACTGCTTGTTGTGAGGCACTGCAACACAGCTGTACTGGTCTGCCATTCTGGGGTGCCATAATTAATGGAACCACAGAGCACCAACATGTGTAATGCGCAAGTTATTGTGGCGCTAGCCATCAATAAATATGCAACGCTTTGAGCTAAAGTCCTGCAATATATTGGATAAGTCATGCTAGCGTTCAGAATAAATTAGGCTCCTCTATCAGACATGACACCTGAAAAACATTCATGTTGCTGACGACAACTAATGTGACTTGACAGCTGGTGTTTCCATACCACTGGGACTACTAGAGTAAGTGATCCACATTTTTTCAAACATTATCAGCTATTACCAAGATCCCTGGAATATCCCGAGACATGTAGATAGTTAAGTTTTGCCTACCTTGTTTTTCTCCCTGCTAAGGCACGTTGACTCAAATTATACTGTGATGCAAACTGAAACACAGTTTGGTATGTGGTTAAATCTAATTGCACACTTGGGTTGATGGATCATTTTCTAAATGTATCTATTCAAGAAAAACTGCAACCTTATTTGGTAGTCATCGAGTTCATACTTTGACATGTTTATTAAAACCACACGCTAAAAAGAAAGCTTGCAGAATTCATTGTATCTCATAAAAATACTACTCTCTTAATATGATAATTCACGTGCACAATGTATACAAAGAACACTGGAATACAGGGCCACAACTGTTAAACCTTGGCTGAATGAGTCATTGGACACCAAATACTAAGATTTCACTTACTTTAAAACAAGTGCACAGACCTAGGAACTTAAAGGGGTTGTAAAGGTTCGTGTTTTTTCACCTCAATGCATCCTATGCATTAAGGTGAAAAAACACCTGGCAATGACGCCCCCCCATTTTACTTATCTGAGCCCGTTCACCTGCTGTGCGCGTGTCCGGCGTCCTCTTCTCCACGGAGTCTGGCCGTTGATTGGCTAGATTGGATAGATTGATAGCAGCGCAGCCATTGGCTCGTGCTGCTGTCAATCACATCCAATGACGCGGCGCACGGGGGGGGGGGAGCGATACAGTCAGCGGCTATGGCCGCCGGCTGTATCACGGGAGCGCGGGGGGGGGTTATCTCTTGTAGGGGAGGAGGCGAGACACCAGCCGAGGGAACCCAGAAGACGAGGATCGGGGCCACTCGGTGAAAAACGAACTGCACATTGGAGGTAAATATAACATGTTTGTTATTTTTAAAAAAAACAAAAAAAAACAAAGCCTTACAACCCCTTTAAGAGCAGATATCTCATTACTGAATCTGGAAGGGGGTGTAGGGGGGTTGGGCAGTGAGCAAGGAACTCACACCCACTCCCCTTCTGAACCATGCCAGGCCACATGACTTCAACACTGGGAGGCCACCTCGATCTACTATCACAAACAAATGATCAAACGAGGGGCCATTGGTGGCACCATGGGCACTCGTTACCCCAAACAGTACAACCATGCCATAACTGGATACTAATATTTCTAGGTAAAGATGATCCAGATAATATTTGATTGCCTCTTAGTGGATTAGGGTGGAGCAAATTGGATCATGCTTTATTGTTTTTTTGCCTTCCTCTGGATCAACTGTTGCTATTGGATAGTGCATATGGAGGTTTTGGTTTTGGAGTGTGTTGGTTTCCTTTTTTTTCTCTGTTGGTTGAACTGGATGGACTTATGTCCCTGGATGTTATGGGCACCATCATTGATATATAAAAAATACAAAACTATATTTATGCACAATAAATTAAAGGCCATAACATATTAAAACACAGCAGCATTCTGCACCCTATGTGGATAAGGGTGGTGGCCAGGTACACATGTAACAATGTGATAATTGCACACAGATGGGCTACCATGCACAGCTGCACCAGATTTTGCACTCTTCAGTTTTAATAAATCAACCCCACCTCTGCCTTCTCCCAATACCTTCATTTTTATATTACACTGCAGTAGAAAATGTCCTGTTTGTTGCGCCTTTGATGTGGTTTGAAGTGATAGGGTCTGGGATTAAAAATACCATTTCAGTGTTTAGAGATGACATCAAGCTATGCAGTGGAATAATGGCAAATGAGGTTTAATGTTGATAAATGTAAAGTTTTGCACATAGGGGCTAATGCCGCGTACACACGATCATTTTCCCCGTCGGGAAAAATTACATTTTTTTTTTTCGCCGAGAAAAACGATCGTCTGTGGGCTTTATGCCGTTTTTCTCGTTGAGAAAAACGGCAGGAAAAACGACGAGAAAAATTAGAACATGTTCTAAATTTTCTCATCGTTTTTTCCATCATTTTTTTCCGCGGCAGTTTTCCCATAGGGAGACACTGCCGCGGAGCCCACAGACGGTCGTTTTTCTCGTCAAAGAAAAAAATGACGGGAAAAACGGTCGTGTGTGGGGGAACATGCCGTTCCCTCGTTTTTCATTTTTTTTCATGCCGTGATTCACGGCGGTGTTTTCACCGCCGTGAATCACGATCGTGTGTACGCGGCATAAGAATATGAATGCGTCATACATACTAGGGGAAGTACAACTGGAGGAATCCATAGTGGAGAAGGATCTGGGGGTTTTGGTAGATCATAAGTTTAATAATGGCATGCAATGCCAAGTTGCTTGGTATGGTATGGACTCCAGAGAGAGTGAGATATCATTTTGCCCCTGTACAAATCATTAGTAAGACCTCATCTGGAATATGGAGTTCAGTTTTGGGCACCAGTTCTCAGAAAGGATATCGGGGAACTGGAGAAAGTACAGAGAAGGGCAACCAAACTGATAAGAGGCATGAAGGAACTCAGCTATGAGGAAAGATTAGAGGAACTGAATTTATTCTCTTTTGAGAAGAGGAAATTAAGGGGGGATAAGATCAACATGTACAAATATAAAAGTGGTCCTAATAGTGAACTTAGTGTTGAGTTATTCACTTTAAGGTCATCACAGAGGACAAGGGGGCACTCTTTACATCAAGAGGAAAAAAGATTTAATCTCCAAATATTATAGGTTTCTTCACAGTAAGAGCTGTGAATAAAGTACCTTGAAAAAGTTTTCATACCTCTTGAAATTTTCCAAATTTTGCCATGTTAAAACCAAAAATTTTAATGTATTTTTTGGGGATTTTATGTGATAGACCAACAAAAATTGGCACAATTGTCAAGTGGAAGGAAAATGATAAATGGTTTTCAACATTTTTTACAAATAAATATGTGAAAAGTGTGGCGTGCATTTGTATTCAACCCCCCTGAGTCAATACTTTGTAGAATCACCTTTCACTGCAATTACAGCTGCAAGTCTTTTCGGGGATGTCTCTACCAGCTTTGCACATCTAGAAAGTGAAATTTTTGCCCATTCTTCTTTGCAAAATAGTTTTTTATAACCTAACCCTGCGTTAAACCTCTTCTTTTTTTTCAAATTTTATATTTTATTTATTTCAAAAAAAGAGAAAAAGAAGGCTTACACTTTACCACATCAAATACAACCTATTATACATATCTATATACTAATCAAATACACAAGTGAATTTGTTTTCTTCCGGAGCCTAAGGTCATATACTCTAGATACATCAAAATCAACTATCTCCGTTTAGTCCCCCTGTTATATCATACCAAAGGTCACATCCCACCACAAGTCAAAATATATTTCAGACTCCACCCTGGGGGGTTCTCCCCATGTATTCCTAAAGTGTCAAGCTATCTCTTAGGCCCCATGCACACAGGGCATTTTTGCAGCTGCTAACAGCAGCGTTAGACGTTTTTTTTTACAGCTGCAAAACGCCCATCCATGTTATTCTATTGTGTCATGCACACATAGAGCTTTTATGAGCTCCAAGTGGCATAGGCGTTTTCCAGCTGCAAAAAAACACAATTCCAGTGCGTTCTGGAGCTCCAGGTTTGAGCTGCAAAAACGGCCAACGCTATTAAACGCGCATAAACGCTCAAGAAACGCAGCGAAAACGCCGCGATTTGCGTTTTTGAGCTCCAGGATATTTTTTTTTTTTTAAAAAGGCCAAAAAATGTTTAAAAAACATGGACAGGCATTTTTAAGCTGTAAAAAAACGCGGCTGTAAAAACGTCCTGTGTGCATGGGGCCTTACCTCTAAATTTATAAACCAAACAAAATCAAACAAAACAAAACAATACACACACACACAAAAAAAAAAAAGGAGAAAAGTAAAAAAAAATTGAAAAATAAGAAGGGGTGGGGAAGGGGCGAAACCCGTCTCTCCCGATTAACCACTCCACCTTCCGGGACTCTAATAACAGCCTCTTTATTTTTCAATCATTAAGATTCACATCTATAAAGGGTTCTTCCCTCTTCTGTGTTAATGAAAAGATTCCATAAAGACCATGTTTTCACATATATCTCTAGTTTTTGCCGGGATGTCCAAACCAAATCCTCCATGAGATTCAACTGTTCTACTCTTTTAAGCCACATTCTTACCGATGGTGGTTGTGTCTGCTTCCAAGTAAGTGGAATACATGATTTGGCTGCGTTCAACAGGTGGCATAAAATGGATTGCTTATATGATTTAACTGGGATTTTAGTATCCTGCAGTAGGAAGAAGGACGGGGCCTCCGGAATCTCCTGGTCGCTAAATTTTTGAGCAATTCTCTGAACTTCTTTCCAGAAGTTCTCTATTCTGGGGCAAGACCAAAAAATATGTACTAAAGTCCCCTCCTTCTCCCCACAGTGCCAACAATTGTCTGATACCTCCGGGTAGCATCTGCTTAAGAATAATGGGGTGCAGTACCACTGGGACAAGAAGATCTTAAAATTTGTCTCCTGCATTCTTATGCAGGTTGTGGACTCAAATGTATTGTGTATTATGTTGGTTCACTGCTCTTCCGTAAAGGTTCGATCAAATCCCTCTTCCACCTCCTAAAAAAGGGCAACCGAAAGTCCTCCGAGGTAGAGAGGGTTTGGTGAAATACTCTGCTTCCGTTACAGTATCCCTCAAAAGTTGTTAGAGTGCGCTCATAACCGCTCAATGGGGTTAAAGTATTTACAAAGTGTCTCAGGTGTACTGCACGCCATAAATCCTGTTGATCTGTTGTAGTTCCTGTTGTCATTGAATGTATCGTGGGCCATATTCTCTCTATTAAAAAATGAGAGGCTTGGATGATCCCCTGGTCTATCAGTACTGCAAAATTTCCCTTCCTCAGGCCCGGCCTGAACTGAGGGTTCCCCAATATTGGAAACAATGGTGAGATTATTGCTGATAGTTTACCTTTAGAGAAGAGCTCATAGCCCATCTTTAGGGTAGGTCCTATCAGAGGATGTGCCTTTGTGATATTCGGGAGGTCTTTTTAACACCAAGCGGCTTGTTGCAATAGAGCACTGATAGTATTTGTACAAGTCTGGTACCGCTAGTCCACCCTTTTGTTTCGTTATGGTCAGCAGGGATCTACTGATCCTTGGGTGTTTGTTTGCCCAAATGAATCTGACAAGTAGAGAGTGTACCTGTTTGAAATAATACTTGGGTATGGCAATGGGTAGTGCTTGAAATAGATACAGGAACTTCAGTAGAATGTTACATTTTAATAATATTGCACCTCCCAAACCAAGAGTGGAATCCTCTCTGCCATCCCTCCAAAAGAACTCGCACTCTGTGCAGTATTGGTGGAAAATTAAGATTGTATGTATGGGAAAGATCTGCCGGGATATAGGTTCCCAGGTATTTCTAGGCTTGGTCTGACCATTTAAATTTGTAACTTAACGTCAGCGTTCTCAGTATGTCATTAGGGATCCCAACTCCCATAGCTTCTGATTTTTACACATTAACCTTAACTTTATCCCTGGCCTGTCTGGTGTGTTAATTGGCCTTCATGATGCTGTTTGTTCACCAAGGTTCTCTAACAAACCTCTGAGGGCTTCAAAGAACAGCTGTATTTATACTGAGATTCAATTACACACAGGTGGACTCTATTTACTAATTAGGCGACTTCTTAAGGCAATTGGTTCCACTGGATTTTAGTTATAGGGGTATCAGAGTAAAGGGGGCTGAATACAAATGCACGGCACACTTTTCAGATATTTATTTGTAAAAAATTTAGAAAACCATTGATCAATTTCCTTCCACTTTACAATTATGTATTTTATTGGGATTTTAGATGATAGAACACCACAAAGTTGGTCTATCATCTAAAATCCCAATAAAATACATTTTTGTTGTTGGTTGTAACATGACAAAATGTGGAAAATTTCAAGGGGTATGAATACTTTTTCAAGGCACTGTATGTGGAATAGACTCCCTCCAGAGGTGGTTCTGGCCAGCTCGTGCGACGTTGTACCCAAAAAAAATTCTGTCATTTTTTTCCCACAAATAGAGCTTTCTTTTGGTGGTATTTGATCACCTGTGTGTTTTTTATTTTTTGCGCTATAAACAAAAAAATAGCGACAATTTTGAAAAAAATTAATATATATTTTTACTTTTTGCTATAATACATATCCAAAAGAAGAAATGCAAAAAAAAATGTATTTCTTCATAAATGTAGGCCAATATATATATTCTTTAAACATATTTTTGGTGGAAAAAAAAATTGCAATAAGCGTATATTGATTGGTTTGCACAAAAGTTATCGTGTCTACAAACTACGGGATGGATTTATGGACTTTTGTTCCTTCTCTTTCTTTTTTTTACTGGTAATGGCAGCGATCTGCGATTTTTAGCAGGACTGCAACATTGCAGCGGACAAATCTGACCCCAAATTACACTTTTTGGGGACCAGTGCAGTGACCAAATGCACTGATCAATGTATAAACAGTCAGGGAAGGGGTTAACACTAGGGGGAGATCAAGGGGTTAACTGTGTTCCCTGGGCGTGTTCCAACTGTAGAGGGGATGGGCTGCCAGAGGCATGACAGAGATCGCTGTTCCCGATTACTGAGAACAGAAGATCTGACATGTCCCCTGTCAAAACAGGGATCTGCCTTGTTTATGTAGCGGATATGTACTTTCCCGGGTGTAATTTTGAATTTGGCAGAGACATCAGTGATATGTAATTCCCTGCAGCCCAGTGGGTGGCACTGTCGCCCTGGGCTGGGGTTGAATCATTGCTGTGTGCCATCCTCCTTTTTGTCCTCCCTCGGCAGCGGTATGGTGGGGCGGGGAACCCGCCGTGCTTGCTGGGAGAGGGTATAAAGGGGGCTGGCCATCTTTGTCACGGGGTTGACGTCCCAGGCACCTTCAGCTTGCGGACGGTGGGTCGTGTCACTCCTCTGGGTGGCTTAGGCCTAGAGGACAGTGGAGGTCGAGTTCCATCCCAGGCACCTTTGGCCTGGGGTGAGGTACTTGGATGGAGGTCCGGAGCTCAGTGCCCAACACTGAGTTCCGCGAGGGAAGGAGATCCTAGGGTACCCAGGGATCGGGTACCCGAATCCGGAAGGCGCAATGGACCGGGGGGAGCTCCTCATTTGAAGACCTGGTGCAGCATATTGCCGGTGACAAGTGAGTCTCTCGTCGGAGACCGCCTGGAAGGAAATCTACCCTCGTGCGGAGACCAGGACACACTTCTAGGAAGGGAAGTGGCAGCTTACATTGTGTCTGGGCCTGTTCGCATCCACACCTCCTTTTCTGTTCTGTTCTATCAAAGGAGTTCAACTGTTTGTGTTCAGACAAGGAGAATAAAGGAGTGTTGAACTTTATTGGTGTGGAGCTCATTTTCTGACAGACATGATTCGCGGTGACTCTTGGAGGGAGGATCCAGGTGCACAGCACTGACCCGAAGGTAATACAGAACTGTTGCTTATACCGCACTAACATCTGTGGTGGAAGCCAGGCGTAGTGTCCCCGCTCCCTCCCCTCTAAGATACCCCTAGACAAGAGAAAGATGAGACCAAGAGGGGAGTGTGAGGAGCAGCCGCTACACGTGGGGGCTCGGGTCCGGTATGGTGTTTGTGCACCACAGTATTGAACGTGTCTGTTGGAAGAGTTAAGCGAACAGGCAGGCCTTCATTGGCCGAAGTGCATCCCTGCTCAAAGTCGTGGACATGACCCGAAAAGAGGAAAGGCCCACGCAGAAGAGTGGAAAAAGGGGGAAGCTCAGCCGTGTGAAGTAGTACACGTGGGGGCTTCTATTGCACTGCGCCACCAGGCACACCCACAGCGCTTAGTTCGTGGGCGTGACTCAGAAACAGAAAAGAAGAAAAGCCCGCAAACTGGAGCAAAGGGGAGGAGTCCAATACGTGTGAAGGACTACACGTGGGACATTGGCGCAAAAACTTTGCAGTGTGCGATGGATCAGCAACAGGTCGCCATGTTCGGACACACCTCGTGGATTCCAGTTCATCCTTCTACCACGACTTTGACCGCTGCTGCTCCAGTAACGGATATGGGGATCCGACTAAAGCCAAGGGGTCGATTCGCCCTGTACTCGTGCATGGACGTTGAGGCCTTGGGTATGATTTGTCCCGGGTGTTCGGGACTGGTGTGCCAGTTGAAGCCGTTCGGACGCTGTGAGGCCTGTGGGGAATTCCTGTTCGAAGTGGATCCGGCGGTGGAAAGGCCGAGGACCATTTACCCTGGCCGGGCTTCAGGCAACACCACTCAAAGAGGAGGAATCACTGCTGTAAGAGTCACCCCTGCGCACACTGCAACGACTGCGGAGGAGGTCGGAAAACCCCAACGGGAGAAATCCGAGGATGCTGACTCGGTCACCACTGTCTCGCAGCGTCCACCACCGAAGAGGAAGACCGGCATGGTAGCCCCGACCAGCGGTTGTGGTGGACCATCTCGCCCGCTTACGCCCAGCCCGGATGAATCCGTCGACAAGAGTTCCGGACGTCCCGCTTCAAGTAAAGGCCAAGGTAAGCCAGGCGGAGAGACTTGGTGTGTGGGTGGAGGTGTCGGGAAGTCATGGCCTAGCGAATCCGCGGGAGGTGGTGGCTCTGTTTCTACAACTGGCTACATACCCGCGGAGGAGTGCGACACCTCCGACCTGGAGTCACTCTCAGACATGGGAGACGACGTGGCGATAGACGATTGGTTTGCTGAGAAGGGCTGGGACAAAGTACCGCTTGCTTCATCTCGGAGGATCAGAGATCCACCCATGTCAACAGGGGAAAGCACACCCCGGGTGGAGGCATCAGCGCCTGAAGAGAGGTCCCGTCCCTAGTCTGCTGCTACATCCCTGGTGCCATCTGTGCCGAAGGCCGGGGAAAAGAGACTATTGCTGCGGGCTCCTATGCCCCGATCAGATGTGATCAAGGTCCCTCGCCACCCAGACTCGATAGTGTTGCCTGGCGAAGGGGACAAAGCTACCATGCCTCCTCTGGCAAGACTACAACGCCTATTTGGGCAGAAGGTTGCTGCGGAGTACGGATGGAAGTATCCATACTTATCGAAGGACTTACTCTATGAGGTGGAAGTGTGCCGGGAGCGTTGGTACAATGACTTCGTGTGGACCCACCTTCAGGTTCCCCACAACCCGCAGGTACCTGGCATGCTTTCCGAAGGCCTCCCAGCGATTCAAAGACTGCAAGGCAGAATGGATGTTAGGACGACACATCCATGCAGATAAAGTGTTGATCCAAAGAAAGGAAGGAGAAGATGTGGAGTATCATCTGGAGACCATGGAACAGCACTTGAAACCACTTGTTCTGCCGCATCCCCGCTTTTACCTGTAGGAGAAAAGAGACTCCATTTTTATCATGCTGCTGAACTTTCTGGGGCTCGTTGCTTTTGTGCCCAGAGGAATGAAGAACTGTTCCTGTTTGTTCTTCACTTTTCCAGCAAAGAGAATACTGACTCTGGGGTAGATAGGGCCGAAAGAAAAGAGGAAAGTTCTACGGGTGCAGTTACCGTGATGCTGTCACCAGGTGGCAGTGCTGCACAACGTTTAAACACTTATCATACACTCACTTTGGAGAAAAGGTATTTCTTCTCGGAGAAGTTTATTTTCCATTACACGAATACAGGTGTCAGGGTTATGGGTGTTAATCCTTTCTTTTCCCTCTGCAGGAGAACATCCCATCAAGTTTACTGAGGATGGGGTGGGTCTTAGTCAGGATGGGTGGGAAAAGTCAAATGTGAAAATGTGATTCAAAGTTATGGATCAATACTGTTGTTTCTCTTTTGTCTTATTTCCCTTTCTTTACAGGGCTCAGACACAATGTTTTAGTAGGATAGTTTTACAAAAAGTTTTTTATATTTTTGTATATCTAATTGTTAGTCTCTGGACTGAATCATGTCAGCTGTTTAGGGCATGGTTTACTCCAGACACTGGGGACCAGTGTCAAAGGACCAAAGGGGAGAGTGTAGCTGGTATGTACTTTCCCGGGTGTAATTTTGAATTTGGCAGAGACATCAGTGATGTGTAATTCCCTGCAGCCCAGTGGGTGGCACTATCGCCCTGGGCTGGGGTTGAATCATTGCTGTGTGCCGTCCTCCTTTTTGTCCTCCCTCGGCAGCGGTATGGTGGGGCGGGGAACCCGCCATGCTTGCTGGGAGAGGGTATAAAGGGGGCCGGCCATCTTTGTCATGGGGTTGACGTCCCAGGCACCTTCAGCTTGCGGACGGTGGGTCGTGTCGCTCCTCTGGGTGGCTTAGGCCTAGAGGACAGCGGAGGTCGAGTTCCATCCCAGGCACCTTTGGCCTGGGGTGAGGTACTTGGATGGAGGTCCGAAGCTCAGTGCCCAACACTGAGTTCCGCGAGGGAAGGAGATCCTAGGGTACCCAGGGATCGGGTACCCGAATCCGGAAGGCGCAATGGACCGGGGGGAGCTCCTCATTTGAAGACCCGGTGCAGCATATTGCCGGTGACAAGTGAGTCTCTCGTCGGAGACGGCCTGGAAGGAAATCTACCCTCGTGCAGAGACCAGGACACACTTCTAGGAAGGGAAGTGGCAGCTTACATTGTGTCTGGGCCTGTTTGCATCCACACCTCCTTTTCTGTTCTGTTCTATCAAGGGAGTTTAACTGTTTGTGTTCAGACAAGGAGAATAAAGGAGTGTTGAACTTTAATGGTGTGGAGCTCATTTTCTGACAGACATGGTTCGCGGTGACTCTTGGAGGAAGGATCCAGGTGCACAGCACTGACCCGAAGGTAATACAGAACTGTTGCTTATACCGCACTAACATCTGTGGTGGAAGCTAGGCGTAGTGTCCCCGCTCCCTCTCCTCTAAGATACCCCTAGACAAGAGAAAGACAAGACCAAGAGGGGAGTGTGAGGAGCAGCCGCTACACTTACAAAAGCAGATCCCCATTCCACCGGACCCGTGGGCACGTGGGCGCGCGCCCGCAATCCCACATGTACAGACCGACGTACAGGTACGTCGTTCGCACAGGAGAGCCGGCCTGCAGCAGTAATTGTACGTGGGCTGGTCGGCAAGTGGTTAAAAAAAGGACTGGATTCTTTCCTTAATGTACATAATATAACTGGGTACTGACATTTATAGGTAAAGTTGATCCGGGGAATATCCAATTGCCTCTTGTGGGATCAGGAAGGAATTTTTTTCCCAGCTGTAGCAAATTGGATCATGCTTTGCTGGGGTTTTTTCGCCTTCCTCTGGATCAACTGTGGGTATAGAATTGTGTATATGGGATTGCATGATTTATTTTTATTCTTTATTGGTTGAACTAGATGGACTTGTGTCTTTTTTCAACCTGACTAACTATGCAACTATGTTTCCAGTAAAAAGTGCACTAAATAAACTGTAATGGGAAAGCATGTAAAAACACTGTGAAACACACATACAATTCACACACCTAAACTGTGCAAATGCTAGAGAGGCTTTTCACAGATCATCCTTCCAGTTGCAGCCTCTCACCTTGTCACAAAGTGTCTTGACTTGTTGCAAGTTACAATGTCAAAGTCTGATCACTGGGGGAGAGGAGACTAAGGAAATGCTTGCCCCTTCCAGCAGCAGACTGATATTATTCTCCCAGGTTGCCCCTCTAAGCTTTTTGCTGCATCTGCGCTGAACCACTTTTTGCTGCATCTGCATCTACCTTGGAACTGTGCGCAGGCAGTCAATAGAAGTGGATGCAGGTGGAGCAGCTTGCACGAGCACGTCGCATGTCAAAATTTGACAAGCGGGCATGAGCGGGTGCACAAATCCAAACGCAGACACTGTGGGGTTAAACATAGAGGTTACAAAATCTGGTGGAACTATGCATGGTAGCCAATCAGCTTCTAACTTCAGATTGTTCTATTAAGCATTGACAAAGAAACCTGGAAGCTTATGGATTTCTATGCAGAGCTGCACCAGATTTAGCATTCTCCAGTTTTAGTAAATCAACGCCTGTGTGTTCGGATCCGAGCACCCACTTCTGTCCGCATGTCAAATTTTGACACGTGACTGTGTCCGTTCTGCTGCATCCACATCTCTGGGCTGTCTGCACACAGGAACAAGGTGGATGCACACGCAGTGAAAAGCGGCTCAGCATGGAAGCCCTAAGTTGTTAACCACTTTAATACCGGGCACTTTTGCACCTTCCTGCCCAGGCCAATTTTCAGCTTTCAAGCGCTGTCACTTTTTAAATGACAATAAGGCGGTCATGCAACGCTGTGCCCAAACAAAATTTTTATCATTTTGTTCCCACAAATAGAGCTTTCTTTTGATGGTATTTGATCATCTCTGCGGTTTTTATTTTTTGTTAAACGGATAAAAAAAGACTGAAAACTAAACTAAAAAAACAAATAAAGTTCTTTGTTTCCGTTATAAAATTTTGTAAATAAGTACGTTTTCTTCTTCACTGATGGGCACTGATAAGGTGGCACTGATGAGGTGGCACCAATGAGATGGCACTGATGGGCACTGACAATGGGCACAGTCGATTAGTAGCTACCTGTGTGGTATTGGTTGGAATGTATGTGTGTTGTGTGTTCGTGTATTGATAACGTTATCAACTCTCACTATGTATGGTGGAGGTATCGCTTTTTAACCTTTATATGGTGGAATTATTCATAATAAAGTAATTTTCATTTTTGATACAACCAGCCTCGTTCCTTTTTGACGAATCCCGTTTGGGCTGTCAGCCCTTTCTCTCTCCTTTTTCATATGCTTAATTTTGATTCAGAGGAACACGCCTAATCCCACTTTTTTATACTAAATTTAGGTGTATGGTTTTGAATTTGGGTAGTTAAGGAATTGACTCCTGGTTTCCCAGCAACATAATACTAATTTTTCTACCCTAATTCACGTACTAGAGTGATATTTTCTGACAACCCCTGCTTTCTTTTTTTAGTAGCAAAAGTATGTATGCATAGGACACACCCCCCTGCCACGCCAACTTAAAGGAAAATTATACAAAAAAAAATAAAATAAAAGATTAGTTAAACCCAAAAGTGCTTTTTTTACCACTACTATTCCTTATATTGACTTTTAAAATTTCCAAATGCAGCAATTTAGAAACTGGATGAAAGGTTTAGCACTGGGAAGCACTTTTTGAAATATACAACTATATAGATCAGACCAAAATAAGGGACAAATGAGGAGGAAAGAGGGACAGAGGGACTTTGATCCAGATCAGGGACAGTCCCTCGAAATCAGGGACAGTTGGGAGCTATGTGATAGTGTCACACACATAGGTATCATCACCGGACGTTTCCTAATTAAATGATAGCGAATACACAGCTAGATCATTTCACAAGAACAAGCAGATACCAATTTACCAACAGGATTGTAGGACACTAAAAAAGATAAAGAGAAGGACAGCTGAAGACAGAAAAGGATTAAAGCAGCCCATAGATTATGCCATTTGGTTTTCCCTTAAAATTGCTCGATTCGGACTGTGTTGATGAAGGATTTCCTCCTGCAGCGCTAGTGTGTTCTGCCGGCGGGGAGTCTTCCCTGTCGGCAGAACACAATGATCACATGAAAAAAATGATGTGTGAAAAAAAAATTGACAAGCTGGTTGTACAGAAGTTGATTGATGGATAGACTTCAATACAACCAGCCTGCCCATAGATGGATCAAATCTCAGGTGACCCCTGCTGAACCAGCAGAGATTCGATCCATCTATGGCTGGCTTTACATGCATTTAAGAAAGGCTGTTTTGGGCCTCATTTACAAGGGAGTTCTGTCCATACACCCATGCAAAGAGCCGTCTTTACCTGTATGGGAGCCAGGGCTGCTGTTAAAAATCATGGGGCCCCATACTGCCTACCTAACAGGACCCGCTCCCTTCCCCCCACCCCACAGAGAATCAAATTATATTTTCGCTAAAAATATACTAAAATCATTATTATATGACATGTTTAACGGCCCCCCTCTTCCACTGTCCATCCTGAAACATCCCCTTGTGCCAGCAGGAGAGCCAGCCAAATTGTAGGGAAGAGTGGTGCCCAGAAAGCAAAGGGATGGGGGCGCGGATCCAAATACTGATGCCCCTTCAGCACAGCTGGGGGAAGGAAGCGGAAAAAAAGTTGGCAGCGCTGCAGGGGAAGACAGAAGAGGATTGGTGTCTACAGTAAGGTAGCACAGCTAGCCCTCCTGCTCAGCAGGTGCTGGGGCCCCCTTTGGAACTGATGGGACCCAGTACAGGAGGGCAGGTTATACTGCCTTATCAGCAGCCCTGGCGGGAGACAAAGGTGTTCCGCGCAGCCGGGTGCAGAAAGCTTTTTAAAATCAATAAAAAGCGAATGGTTGCACAAATGTCCAAGCACATCGCCAAGTGTACATACATGTGGGACCAATGCACAGATCAGATCACAGACAGACAGTGCACCTGTCCTGTGTGGAAATCCACTCAGGGATGTGCTTCGAAATCTGTGCAGCTGTCCACTTGTCACTGATATTACCAGGCTCCTGTGTGGGTAATGGCCCTTTTCTTTGTAGTCAGGAAAATCTCAAATATGACATAATTACAATTCCAACCAGCAGATGACGCTCCAGGTTCATTTTTGAATATTTATTAGGCTATCTTTAGTTGCTTTAATAAAAAACACTGCTAACATAACAAGTTCATTTTTTACACACCCCCTAAATGAATCAGGAGTGACTAGTCCCCTCCACTTTCAAATGGGTCATATGGAGTTTTAATTCAAGAGAGACTGTCTGAAGGAAAACAGCTTCTGTTGTACCTTCTCTTTAGAATTCTGTACTGTTCGGAGTATCCTGTGTCAGAAGTGCACCCGTATAAAATGTTTAAATGACACTTCTTGGAACTTCTGGATATAAAGGATCATGTGACCTTTTTTTCTTGGAAAAGTGCCTGAGCCCAGCACCAAAAGCAGCCTAGCAACTAGGCCCGAGCATGGTCATTGCTCACCCTCGTTGATTCTTGTGCTGGCTGCGACTGAGGACGCAATGGCGATGGAGTATAGGCAAAGTGAGTATAAGGGTGTTGGGAGTTGGTGGCGACTTTGCAGAGTTAATGTCATTTTGCTTTGCATGGGCAAGGTGACTGTCTCAATAATTAAATAACCCAATTTAGGTAAACTCATGCTTTAAAAGGAGAAGGGCAGATGATTACATTAATTAATGCACTCCAGATTGTTTGTTCAAGGGAGTAAGGAATTAGGGTCAGAATACTTTAAAGGGGTTGTAAAGGTTTGTTTTTTATTTTCTAAATAGGTTCCTTTAAGCTAGTGCATTGTTGGTTCACTTACCTTTTCCTTCGATTTCCCTTATAAATTTTTTTTCTTTGTTTTCTTTGTCTGAATTTCTCACTTCCTGTTCCTCCTCAGTAAGCTGTTCAGGAAGCTGTTCTGGCTGACTAACCACCGCTCGGATGATGGTGTGAAGTTTATTGAGGAGAAACAGGAAGTGAGAAATTCAGACAAAGAAAAAAAACATTTAGAAGGTAAATCAAAGGAAAAGGTAAGTGAACCAACAATGCACGAGCTTAAAAGGAACCGATTTAGAAAATAAAAAATGAACCTTTACAACCCCTTTAAGACATGAACAGTTTATTATATAGTACATTACCTGTCTAGGGCTCCTGTCTTTCATGAGCACCCCAATCTGAAACTCAATTAAATTCATGAAGAAGCTCTTCGAGAAATAATCCAGAGCATAGGCAGCCGCCAGGTAAGGGATCAATCTCCATTGCTATAATAAAAAAATAAAAATACAACAGATATACACCATGACATTAATAGATAAGTGCAATAAATAGCATCCCAGCCTAAGTGCATGCAGTCCTTAAAGTGTTACTAAACCCAGGACCCTGCATTCACTATATCTGGTCTCCCACAGCACACAGAACATGGAATTGCAATTATTTTAGTAAACAAACTGCTAGATACATTTTCTCATCAGCAGTATATAGCAGTCTTGTGACTCCTATATCCATGCCTGGTTAAAGCTTGTAGGAGGAGTTTTCATACTGTACTGGCTGTCCTAACAGGATGCAGGACCCCTGACCCTCTGTCTGTACAGTGCTGATTGCATGTGATCAGCACAGGGCCACTCTCCCAAGAAAAAACAACAACTCTCTAGCAATACACACCAAACTGAGCATGTGCAGAGTGACTCCACTAGCTCTGTCTTATCAGAACATGTTTTGGGGGCAATGCAAGAAGATGAGGATCTGTGCATATAGGATCAAATAGCCTTTTTACAGAATGCAGAGGATTAACCACTTAGGTTCCACAGTGAGTAAAACAATCATGCTTTACTGCATATACACACTGATTTTACTGTTGTGGGTTTAATAACACTAGTAACACTTTAAAGGGATATCCTATTTTATGTTTGAGACTCTTGATAGTTAAAATATGACAATTCTTTGGCCATAGATGGAATTTCAGCTTATTCAGCCAAGGGTGTCTCTGCAAGCAACACCTGGCTTGACAAAAGTCGATTTAAAAATCATCTGAGCCCTATGGAACATTATCAGATGCAGTCTCTGCTCAAGCATTCATGCATCCGTGGGTGCCGTGGCTGCCTGAATACAAAAGTCAACAGTGGAGATTCCTCTATACACACTGTTAGCATGGCTGGGGGAATCGTCTGAGCTCTTCTCGTTCAGCCTGCCATGTATAAGGCTGGTCATAGAAAAATGGTAGAAGACAGCATAAAACAATGTTATCTCTCTTTATAGACTACTAGTCCCATCAATCCACAATGTGATGGAGATGAACAATGGCATACATGTTTAAAATCGAGCCTGTGTGAGAACTATGGTTTCTTCCAGCTCACAGTGGGAGGGTTTCATTAACAAAGGCAGCACTGTCAATCAAGATAGCAGTGGCCAGGACTAGGTCCGGCCAGGTGCGGACTGACAAGCTACAGGCTTGTGAATAAGCAGTGACAATGGTAACAGCCATGCCTCTTGCACCTTTTTTCATTCCATTATAATGCAGGCCTGGGCAGCCTAGATAAGAGTGGCAACTCTACTCTACATTTTGGAGCAGTAGAGCATCGTTGCCACCCCATCACAGAAGAGCTCAGACTGGGAGAGAAAGAATCAGAACTAGGAATCAGTTATTCTGCAGTGTAAGGAGCAGGTTGAAGAGACCGCAGAGCGATAGATGAGCTCACCAGTTTGCTGCTTCCTTACCCAATTACAGGCGGGGGCAGGGAGAAGACATATTCGTGAATGTTATTGAACTGCAAAAGAAAAAAAAGTAGGTCTCCTATCCAACCAGACAGTGCTGTGCAATGTGGCAGAGCTGTGTCAGAAGTGGATGGACAGAACTACAAATCCGTGGGCAGGTAAAACAGCCTGCCTAAGGCCCCTTTCCCACGGAGGTCCGTTCAGGTCCGCCTGTCAGTTTTTTAGGCGGACCTGAAACGGATCCTCCATGTAGCCCTATGGAGGCACGGATGTCAGCGGAGACATGTCCGCTGACATCCGCTCCGCCAAAGTGTGACGGAGGAAAACCCTATTTTTCCTTCCGTCGGCGGAGCGGATCGGATGACAACGGACTCTACGGTCCGTCATCATCCGATTCCCCATAGGGGAGAGCGGCGCTCTGACAGGGCGGTCCCTGCACAGTGTGCGGGGACCGCCCAGTCATCCGTCGGCTCAGCGGGGATCAACGGAGCGATCCCCGCTGAGCAAGCGGAGCTTCACGGGGCGGATCTGCACGGATCCGCCCCGTGTGAAAGAGCCCTTAATGTATTTGCTTTGTGTATTTAGAGCCCATTCACACAGGGGCAACACGCCTTCCAGTGCGATTTTATGAGGCAACTCAGACACGATTTTATGAGGCAACTCAGCCCGACCTGGAGCTATTTACAAGGCAACTCCAAGTTGCCTGCAGGACAGGAGACATTCCAGTGGCCAATCAAACAAGAATCAGCTCTGTGGGAGGGAGGGGGAGGGAGAGCTTTGCCTGATAAATGTATGTTATCTTCCTGGAGAGTAGCTCCTATTAAGACAGTGAGAGGCGACTCCCATTGAAATGAATGGTTACAGGTCGCCTAGGAGTCGGATTGAAGTAGTACACGGACCTTTTTTGAAGTCGGAGAGACTGCAGTAGTGTGCATAAGGACAGCTCCATTAACTTACATTGATTTCTTCAGCCAGCGCGACCTGAGGCGACTAAGGGCGACCTGGGGCGATTTGGAGTCGGATCCAAAGACGCCCCTGTGTGAATGGGCTCTTAACTGTAATTGTTTGCCTGGAGCTCAGATTTAAAACAACAATAAGATTCTAACTGTTTTGTACAAAGAAAATTATGCTGTAAACATCTTTTTCTCTACACATTGTATGAGACAAATGCATGTTTGCCTGTATCAACCTATTAGATTGTATGTTATTTTAGTTTATCAGTTGTGATTGGATGTTATTGCCTGCACATACAGTTTTCTTCTCTCTTACTTTAGTAATAGAGACATAGCTGGATAATTACCTGTAACTGATACTCAAGTACTGGTATTTCTTCCTTTTCCGTTGGTCCAAACTGACGTCGGGTTGCAGAGAATCGGATAGCGATGGACACAGCGAGTTTTAAATTCACCACTGTCATTCCAATGATTGAGACTCGACCACTGGAAAGTGTACCGAGAGATGCTCCAAGACGCTGCTTTGGATCCTAAAGGAGAACACACAACAAACAGATGTAGAATGCATGAGGTTATAGTGAACCTGACATGGCCCAAACACATTTTACAGGCCTATTTTAGACGGCGGTGATAAAAGTTAGCGGGCGAGACGTTGTTTAAAAAAAAAGTAGAGATATTCCCGCGCTACCAGAGAAAGAAAATAAATCACCAGCTGCTGAAAACACCAAAATGGTCAATCCATAGCCACAAGAAAAATAAATAAAAAAGGTATAAATTGAATGGTGCTGCGTTGTAAGTGATAATGATCGGGTACAATGTATATATATATATATAAATAAACAGAGAATTGCAAAAACGTAAAGTGCTGCGTGCTTGAAGTGACAATATAAAATGTGATAACGTCCAAAAATATATCAAACAAAGGATTACAAGAACGTAGATAAAGTTCTACGTGCTAAAAAAGTGACAATATGAAATGTAATAAAATCCAAATATAGACAAATGTCTTAAATCGATGGATGTAGGATGAAGGGGGAGTGAAAACAAGTGCTGCATTCCCTATAACACCCTTATTGTACAGAAGAAGAAAAGTCACCATATATACTACCCTTATTTGCACATAACACCTCAATGCAGGGTGGCCCCTTACCTTACAGCTGTAAGGTAACAGCGTATGCAGATAACAATAGTGATCCTGGATGGTAAGGTGAATCACGCTATGTGCTTCTTATAGATGGCGTATAAGGGAAATCATCTAGGGGTCCTCTTTATCCTGATAGATGGGTCTCACTACGATACTATATGTAAACTTCCTTTGTGCCAGTAGGTGACGATTGTATCCATCCCAGGTTGGTCCGTATAAGATATGGAGGAAAAAAGGGGTTCCAAATAGTGTAGTATGTAAAAACTAGATACTTTATTATAAAAACAGCTGTACATCACAAACAAAGGTAAGAGCTATTCACCATGAGTGGCGAGCTCGCACGCTGTTGTGAGTAGCTCTTACCTTTGTTTGTCTTTGTCTATCGTCGCCTACTGGCACAAAGGAAATTTACATATAGTATCATAGTGAGAACCATCTATCAGGATAAAGAGGACCCCTAGATGATTTCCATTATATGCCATCTATAAGAAGCCCATAGCGTGATTCACCTTACCATCCAGGATCTCTATTGTTATCTGCATACGCTGTTACTTTACAGCTGTAAGGTAAGGGGCCACCCTGCACTGAGGTGTTATTGCACAGAAGAAGAAAAGTCACTGTATATATTGCCCTTATTTGCACAGAGTGTTAGAGAGAATCCAGCACTTGCTTTCACTCTCCCTCCATCATACATCCATCGATTTGAGACTTGGTTCTACCACCCCAACTGCCCAGCCGTAAGTTAACGTGGCCATTGGCCATGCTAGTACACAACAGGTTGTGCCGAGTTGAGTTGAGAGGTATCTTAATATAGCGCGGTCTTACCCTGAAGGGTCACGATGCGCATAGCAGAGTTCCTGGGAAAAGAGGACCCAGGAACCAGAAGCAGCACAGATCGGCAGAAAGGGTGGAAGAGAGAGGCTACGCAGGGAAGGCTTGCGTGAAAAGCCAAGTCTTCAGTAACCCGCGGAAGACCGGAATAGTAGGGGCCTCCTGGAGCTCGACAGGGAGGCTATTCCACAAAACGGCACCCTGGTGGGAGAAGGCCCAACCACCCCGCCGGATCTTCTTGGGCACCGAGATGTGGAGGAGATCTCTGCCGGTAGATGTGTATGGTGGGCAAGTATCACCTCATCAATGCATGGTAGCCACTGCTCTACCACTCTCTGAAAAGGATTCAATTGTCGTTCGCTTTTTAGAGAGCCCTTAGGTAACAGTATTGCCAATGTGTAGTCAACATCCTCTGAAGCCTCGTACACACGACCGAGTTTCTCGTCAAAAAACTACAAGAAAACTGCAGAGAGAGCTTTCTTGCCGAGAAAACCGTTCGTGTGTATGGTTTCTCGTCAAGAAAACTGCCGGAATCTCGAACGAGAAAAATAGAGAACCTGCTCTCTATTTTCTCGTCAGGATTCTCGTTTTTCTCGTCTGCCTGTTTTGCGACGAGAAAACCGGTCGTGTGTATGCTTTTCCGAGTCTTAAAAAATCACGCATGCTCAGAATCAAGTATGAGATGGGAGCGCTCCTTCTGGTAAAACTAGCGTTCGTAATGGAGATAGCACATTCATCATGCTGAACTGAAAAGCACGAGGCTGAAAAGTGCGAATCGTCTCTCACCAAATTTTTTACTAACACGCGATAACACAAGATCAGCAAAAGCAGCCCAAGGGGTGGCGCAATTGGAATCGAACTTCCCCTTTATACTGCCGTGGTACGTGTTGTACGTGACCGCGCAGAACAACAACGAGATTTGGAATTGACAGTGTGTATGCAAGGAAAGCTTGACAAGAAGCTCGTCAAGCTTGACAAGAATCTCGAGAAAATCGACGGGTTTTTTACGACAAGAAACTCGGTCGTGTGTAGGAGGCTTAAGATCCACAAAGAGCCCAACAAAGACTCTAAAGATGGCTTTAAAGCCTCGTACACATGGCCGGTTTTCCCGACGGGAAAACTGCGAGGACAGCTTTTGGCCGGGAATCCCAGCCGTGTGTATGCTCCCTCGCAGTTTTTCAGACGGGAAAACTGCCAAAAACCGCTGGACAAAAAATGAGAACCTGCTCTCTTTTTTCCCGCCGGGATTCCCGGTGGACTTTTTCCCGGCAGTTTTCCTATGGGAAAAACTGCGAGGGAGCCAACACATGGCCGGGATTCCTGATCAAAGCTCTCATCAGAGTTTTACCAATGGGAAAACCGGCAGTGTGTATGGGGGAAAAGTTACCAAGCAGGTTCTCGGCTTTCCCCTCTGGAATTCCGACTGAACTTTTCCCGTCAGAAATCCCGCACGTGTGTACTAGGCATAAGGCCCGGTTCACACTGATCGCTCTGACTTTGGAGCACTGTCACATCAGAAGTCAGACCCCATTCTGTGCAATGGAACCGTTCTAATCGTTGGGATTTGAGTCGCTCTGACTTAGAAAAAAGTTCCTCCACTACTTTTGGTCCGACTTTGGGAGGACCTGCATTGACTTTTGTTACAGAAGTCGCATGCCAGTCGGGCCAAAGTGAATTTGGCCCAACTGGCATGCGATTTCTGTAACAAAAATCAATGCAAGTCCCCCCAAAGTCAGACCAAAAGTAGTGCAAGGACCTTTTTCTAAGTTGGTTGCAGCGTGAACCTGGCATCAGTCTGATTCTAAAAGCTTAGAAACATTTAATAAGTGTTTAGATTAGAAGGCTGTCAGGAGAAAAAAAAATCCGCCAAAACTAACACTGCTTTAAAGAGAGGTGTATTACAAAAGGGTTGTCATGAGATGGCTGCAAAAAGCTGCCACCCTAGTTCCACCCTGAGTACCCTAGAATTGTATGTATAGTTTGGGGGATTGGGAATATTATATAATTTATATACTTTAGGAATGTCATGTATATAGTGATCTTTTAATGTCATGTCATGTCATGTAATTTTGTGTCTTTTTTTTCAAAAAATTCTATAAAAATATTTTAAACACAAAGGTTTGTCATATTATGCCATTAATAAACTTTACGAATAATAAAAAAAGATGAAAAATTGGTAAGGACCTATAAAAATGTAGAACTTTTACCTTATATCTACTTGTGTAGGTCCCACTAGAAGTAATGTCTCCAGTGCTATTTAGAAGGTTTTCCTGTGGGATCCGAACATTGTGAAACATTGCAAACCTGTGGAAAATGAAAAGATTGCACATAGTTTAGGTCTCATTAGAGGATAACAATAGTTGGCCAAAAAATATCCAGTTTTATAAAAGCCCTAGATCAGGGAAGTGTTCTGTGTAGTACATTAATTTGTGGACAAGTAGGAAAACCCATTTCATAATTGTTCAGCTATGCAGAAATAATGCCTGGGTCTCTGTGATGAGAATAGCAGGTACAGTTACTACTGAAACTGTAGAACACATAATCTGATTGGTTGATTATTATTTCAGCAGCAGATTTGCTGAATAGTGGATTATTTAAATACTGGCTGCGATGGATTCTATATCACCCACTAAATTCCTCACCATGGACATTATAAAGTGGTCACATTCTCTCAGATTAGTCACTCTTGCCTAGGCTTACGTCTTCATCCATTTCCCAGAACTGTGTGGGATTTACCATAATAGTGGAGGTACAAGCTATCAGCCGGCCGCAATTCCTGTTCCCAGACCTTGCTGCCTGATGGCATTGTTAGTGTAGTTCATTTATCAGAAACAGGAATGGGTGGGATATGCCTCTGATGGTGTCAGAACTCTGATAGACTCCTGTACGGCTGGACATTTGGATGGTGTCTAGACATCGTCTTTTTTAGGCAATGTTCACACTGGTGCGACACGAAAGTCGCACAACTTTTGGTCCGACTTTGCCCTCTGACTTCAGTCCGACTTCGATGCAACTTTAATGAATAGGATCCGATTTTAATCCGACTTGGAGATGAGTGTGACTTGTCCTTTGACCAATCAAAACAATTCCTTTGGTTCTGGTATGGATGAAACCTCACGCCAAATTTATCAAAAATAAATAAAAAATACATGGTCCCCCTCCCCCACCCCTCCCAAGGCCATACTAGACCCTTATGGATTTTAAGGGGAATCCCATGCCAAAATTTAAGAAAAAATCCATACCAGACCCTTATCTCAGCATGCAGCCTGGCAGGTCAGAAAAGGGGGGGGGCTGTGGGGCCAGGGGGCTCAGCCTTCTTACTGCAAAGCACCTTGTCTCGATGTTAATGGGGACAAGGGCCTCGCCCGCACAACCCTGGGCTGTGGTTGTGGGGGTCTGCGGGTAGGTGGCTTATCGGAAGGGTCTGGTATGGATTCAGGGGGCGGGGCAATGCAATACAATTTGCATTGACAACATTGCCTCTTAACACAAGTTGCATGTCACACATCGGATCGGTTAAGATGCTGATCTGACTTGGATGTGACTTCCATTCAATTCTTTGTGCTGAAATCGGACAGAAATCAGACCAAAGTAGTGCAGGAACCTTTTCCAAAGTCGGACCAGTTAAGACAGCTCTCATAGGGAACCATTGATTTTTACATGTCATGCAAATCGCATTGGATTAGCAGAAAAAAGGTGCAGGGTCCCCCCGTCCCCCAAACTAGAATCGGATCTCATGGGTGTTCTCACCAAGGTGTTGGCCCTATAAATATGCAGGAGCCATCAAATGGGAGGTCAATTAGCCACAGCTTAAGGGACGCCTAGCAACCACTGGAGGAACCATGATTGTAGGAGATTGCTGGTATAGCCTGCTAATATATCATATTATATCATACAGTATCTCACAAAAGTGAGTACACCCTCACATTTTTGGAAATATTTTATTATATCTTTTTATGTGACAACACTGAAGAAATTACACTTTACTACAATGTAAAGTAGTGAGTGTACAGCTTGTATAACAGTGTAAATTTGCTGTCCCCTCAAAATAACTCAACACATAGCCATTAATGTCTAAACCACTGGCAACAAAA
Organism: Rana muscosa; assembly: GCA_029206835.1. NCBI lineage: Eukaryota > Metazoa > Chordata > Amphibia > Anura > Ranidae > Rana > Rana muscosa. The sequence continues at coordinate 111,052,908 of CM055116.1, forward strand.
GTGAAAATGTCCAAATTGGGCACAATTAGCCATTTTCCCTCCCCAGTGTCATGTGACTCATTAGTGTTACAAGGTCTCAGGTGTGAATGGGGAGCAGGTGTGTTAAATTTGGTGTTATCGCTCTCACTCTCTCATACTGGTCACTGGAAGTTCAACATGGCACCTCATGGCAACGAACTCTTTGAGGATCTGAAAAAAGAATTGTTACTCTACATAAAGATGGCCTAGGCTATAAGAAGATTGCCAAGATCCTGAACCTGAGCTGCAGCACGGTGGCTAAGACCATACAGCGGTTTAACAGGACAGGTTCCATTTAGAACAGGCCTCACCATGGTCGACCAAAGACGTTGAGTGCACATGCTCATACATAGACGTATGGGTGCTGCAAACATTTCTGCAGAGGTTGAAGGGGTGGGGGGGTCAGTCTGTCAGTGCTCAGACCATACGCTGCACACTGCATCAAATTGGTCTGCATGGCTGTCCCAGAAGGAAGCCTATTCTAAAGATGTTGCACAAGAAAGCCCGCATGTTTGCTGAAGACAAGCAGACTAAAGACATGGATTACTGGAATCATGTCTTGTTTATATGATGAGACCAAGATACAGTAAACTTATTTTGCTCAGATGGTGTCAAGCGTGTGTGGTGGCAACTAGGTGAGGAGTACAAAGACAAGTGTGTCTTGCCTCCAATTCAAGCATAGTGGTGGGAGTGTCACGGTCTGGGTCTGTATGAGTGCTGCCAGCACTGGGGAGCTACAGTTCATTAAGGGAACCATGAATGCCAACATGTACTGTAACATACTGAAGGAGAGAATGAGCCACCTCCCTTCGGAGACTGGGCCGCAGGGCAGTATTCCAACATGATAATGACCCCAAACACCTCCAAGACGACCACCGCCTTTCTAAAGAAGCTGAGGGTAAAGGTGATGGACTGGCCAAATCATGGCTCCAGACCTAAACCCTCTTGAGCATCTGTGGGGCATCCTCAAACGGAAGGTGGAGACGTGCAAGGGCTCCAACATCCACCAGCTCTGTGATGTCATCATGGAGGAGTGGAAGAGGACTCCAGTGGTAACCTGTGAAGCTCTGGTGAACTCCATGCCCAAGAGGGTTAAGGCAGTGCTGGAAAATAATGGTGGCAACACAAAATATTGACACTTTGGGCCCAATTTGGACATTTTCACAGCGGTTTAGACATTAATGGCTGTGTGTTGAGTTATTTTGAGGGGACAGCAAAAAATATTTACAAAAATGTGAGGGGGGTACGCACTTTTGTGAGATACTGTACATGGCATCTCTAAAGATTTCAACCCCACCTCCAAAAGCAGAGAACTTGATGCTCTCTACCCGTGAGCCGAACATATCTAGCAAGAGTAGGGCGAAGGCTTTCTCCAGTAATGCAAATATTATTTTATAAGTGTAGAAAAGAAATCAAACTGACAAGCGTGTGGGTAACGTTATCTAAAATAAAAACCTTGGCTATACTTCACATTTCTCGGCTTTCACTTAGAAGAAAAGCTGTCTGTTTGTATTATTTTGGCATCCACGTGTTTCAAAGTTTGCAGAATATTTACTGCAATTATAAATATTTATGCGGCCACCAGAGTGAATTCATCCATGGATACATTATTTCTAACCATCCGAGCAGAGAGCTTTTGTATTAGGAAGCCGATAGCTGAAATTCCCATAAACAGAGTGAAGTTATGTTACACCAGTACATCTCTCTCCGGTAAGTCAGCTGACTTGTCTAACTAGTGTTCATTTTTGGAACAAGATAAACTGTCAGAACAGACAAATGCCAAAATAGTATGTGCTATAAATACTAGCTTTAAAAGTGGAATTTCAGCCTAATATTAACTATGATTTAAAAGGCCCCCCCCCGTCAGAATGTATCATGTATATGTTTATTGAAGCAGCCTGATATCACCAGCCACCGGAGTCCCCTAAATACATTACCAAAAGTATTGGGACACCTGCCTTTACACGCACATGAACTTTAATGGCATCCCAGTCTTAGTCTGTAGGGCATGGATATGCAATTAGCGGACCTCCAGCTGTTGCAAAACTACAAGTCCCATCATGCCTCTGCCTCTGGGTGTCATGCTTGCTGCTGTCAGAGTCTCGCTATGCCTCATGGGACTTGTAGTTTGGCAACAGCTGGAGGTCCGCTAATTGCATATCCCTGCTGTAGGGGTTTAATATTGAGTTGGCCCACCCTTTGCAGCTATAACAGCTTCAACTCTTCTGGGAAGGCTGTCCACAAGGTTTAGGAGTGTGTCTATGGGAATGTTTGACCATTCTTCCAGAAGTGCATTTGTGAGGTAAGTCACTGATGTGGAGGAGAAGTTCTGGCTCGCAGTCTCCGCTCTAATTCACCCCAAAGGTGTTCTATCAGGTTGAAGCCAGGACTCTGTGCAGGCCAGTCAAGTTCCTCCACCCCAAACTCGCTCATCCACGCTATAGTGACAAAAGTATTGAGCCACCCCTCCAAATCATTTGGTGGAGCGGGGATTATGGTGTGGGGTTGTTTTTCAGGGGTTGGGCTTGGCCCCTTAGTTCCGGCTAAGGGAACTCTTAAAGCATCAGAATACCAAGACATTTTGGACTAATTCATGCTCCCAACTTTGTGGAAACAGTTTGGGGATGGCCCCTTCCTGTTCCAACATGACTGCGCACCAGTGTACAAAGCAAGGTCCAAAAAGACAAGGATGAACGTGTTTGGGATGGAGGAACGTGACTGGCCTCAAGCCAACAGAACATCTATGGGATGAATTAGAGCGGAGATTGCAGGCCAGGTCATCTCGTCCAACATCAGTGCTGGGCCTCAAAAATGGGCTTCTGGAAGAACGATCAAACATTCCCATAGACACACTCCTAAACCTTGTGGACAGCTTTCCTAGAAGAGCGAAGCAGTTATAGCTGCAAAAGGGTGGGCCAACACAATATTGAATCCTACGGACTAAGATTGGAATACCATTTCACCATACCAAGTTCATGTGCGAGTAAAGGCAGGCATCCCAATACATTTGGTAACATAGTGTATATGAGATGCCAATATGTGGTTCAACTGGCAAAAACATGAAACAAAATTATATATATTTTTTGTAGAATTTGCCCTTTCTTACCCAGGCATGGAACTGCCATTGTTTTTTTTAATCAAAAACGAGTTTATTGAAAAACTAGGCAGATATAAATACATTAGAAATACATATGCAGCAAGAGATTCAATGAGGTATCAACAACATTCTTCCAGTGTACACATATACAAAAACATAAAGTATCATAAACTGGCATAGCAGCAAAGAAATGTGTACATTACATTGTTACGTAGCACCCGCATTAAAATGAACTGCGGTTGGAACATCTACCCTGATAGATGACCAGTAATCAACATAAAGTATGGCATTTAGAGAACAGTGAAAACCTCATAAACTAACGCAAATCAAGAAAAATAAAAAATAATAAATAAGAAGAAAAATAAGAAAAACGGCCAATCCCTTAAGGTGAATAATATAGCCAGTCTACAAAACAAAAAAAAAAAAAAAGGAGAGAAAATAATAATAGGTGCGGATCATCCACTAAAATACCTCTCCCAATCCACCACAGCCACTTATAGCATCACATCCCAGAGCCCACACGGACCATTCCATCTACCATATCACACTTGCAGAAGCCTATACTTCACCAATTGAGTCGGACCCAATCATGGGGTATCTAACCACGGTTGCCACATGGAGTAAAATTTCTTCAGGACACTACGGTGTTGGTAAGTAAGCTTTTCACGTATCAGCAGGCTGTTCACCAGTTCTACCCATTGCTTGCCTGTTGGTACCCTTGGAGTTATCCAAAGCCACGCAATTGCCTTGCAGGCCACATATAATAAACGCAACACTGCTGTATGTTCATTCGGTGATAACGTGGGTATCTCCAAGGCACCAAGTAGGCACACAACCGGATCCTTCAGGATCGGGAACTGGTACACTTGCGAAATAGTGGTAAGAACATAACGCCAATACCTGAAGAGCTTTGGACACTTCCACAACATGTGTAAGAGGTCACCAGTGTGGCCATTACATTTTGGGCACAACGGAGTATCTCTAATCCCCCAGTTGTGTAGTCGGGCCGGGGTCCTGTACACCAGATGTAGTAGGTAAAGGTGAGATAGTCTCTGCGAGGCAGAAACCGACACCAAAGGTGCAGATGTTAGGCACAGTTACCAGGTGTCTCCATCAATGGGACCCAAATCTCGTTCCCAACCCCTTCTACAGGGAAGCTTACTAGCGTCGTGTGTGGCTTTAAGCAGTGTCACATATAATCTCGATATCATGCCCTTTCTCTCGTCTATCAATAGTACATCATTCATCAGGGGGTGCGTTGTCGCCACCAGTATAGACAGTCTGCTCTCACACTGAAGCGCATGGCGCAGTTGGAGATATTTAAAAAATTGATGCCTGTGAAGGGAACATTCTTTCCTGAGATCTGAGAAGGATTTTAGAACAGTACCATTGTATAACTGCGTGATGTAATGTATGCCTGCGTCCTCCCAAGTGCGAAAGCCCTCCAATTTGAGGAGCTCTTTAAAGTACTTGTTCCTCCATATGGGAGTGAACGGACATACCCCCCTGATGTGTAGAAGAGACCGGATAGATTTCCATAATGTGTTTAGCAAGGTTACAGTGGGGAGATTATTCTGCAAATGTGTAAACCCTGACTCCAAATGTGCTATTGCTGGAAGACTAGAAACACTAGGAACCAGTAAGGATCGAATAGGGTCGGAGTCATCCTCCGCTCCCCAATTGCCTAGATGTTGCAGCTGTGAGGCTATAAAATAGTATCTAGTGTGTGGCACAGCCATGCCACCCTAACTTTAGCTAGTTGTAGGGAGCGCAGGCTAATTCGAGCTGGTTTGTTACCCCAGATCAAATCCCTAAACTGACTATCAATTTGGGTGAACCATCTGTGCTTTATCCATATTGGAGAGTTATGAAATATATAGGGGAGTTGGGGGGCCCAAACCATCTTAATTAAATTTACTCTGCCAGTAACCGATAGAGGCAGTTTTTTCCAAGCAGAGCTTATCAGTCGGAACTTCCGAAGCAGCGGTGTCAGGTTCAACTCAAGGTATTGGTCGGGGTCCGTGGTCACTTGGATGCCTAAATAGTGGAATTCCACAACTACCATCATGGCCCTTGCACAGGCAGGCAAGGGCCGTAGCATAGGGTCTAGGGGCATAAGTACCGACTTACTCCAATTAATGCTAAAACCCGACAGCTGTCCGAAGTCAGCTATCAGACTCATCGCATTTTGCAAGGAACTATCAGTATCCCCTAGGTAGATCAGAGTATCATCTGCATAAAGGGAAATTACATCCTGTCCAAGTCCCCTCTGGAAGCCAATAATGGATCGTGAGGTTCTGAAGTGTATAGCCAGAGGCTCCAAAGCAAGGGCAAACAGCAGGGGCGACAAAGGGCACCCCTGAGGTGTGCCCCTATGAAGTCTGAAGGACTCTGACACATCCCCGTTGATGCGTATTCTCGCAGTTGGAGAATTATACAGCAGTTGGACCCATTTCAGAAAGAACTGACTCACCCCAAATCTAGTCAGGACCTCCCAGAGATAGGACCATTCAACGCTATCGAACGCTTTTGCCGCATCCAATGAGAAGATGGCCCTATTGCCGGTGTTATCAGTGGGGACCTGTAAATTAAGGAATAGTCTACGCAAATTTGGAGATGTGGATCTAGTTGGTATAAAACCAGATTGATCTTTGTGAATCACTTGACGAATACATTTGGCCAATCTGCTCGCCAGGACCCTGGCGAGCAGCTTGATATCAAACGTGAGCAAAGAAATGGGCCGGTATGAGTCCGGAGACAAAGGATCATTACCGGGTTTCAGCAAGACCACTATAATAGCTTCATTCATAGAGGGAGGTAGAGTCCCAGATTCAAACGTCTGGTTGTAAACTTTAAGGAGAATCGGCAGAATTTGTGTAGAGTACCACTTATACACTTCTGACGGAAGGCCGTCAGAACCCGGCGCCCGTCCGTTTTGTGCATGAGCCAATGCCTCCAATAGTTCATCTTCCGACAGGGTTGCATTAAGCTGGGCTGAATCCAAGTCGGATAAGCAGGGTATGGGATACCTATCCAAAAACGAACAGAGCTCGTCACGGGAAGAGCTGACCTTAGAAGAATAGACATCATGAAAAAATGTTTTAAATACCTCCATTATAGCGGGAGTGGAGTGACACGGCGCACCATGTGCATCAGCCACAGCCACTATATGTGAGGAAGATTGTTGTGATTTGGCCAGAAAGGCCAGCATGTGACCTGTGTTTTCCCCCTCCTCAAAGTGACTTTGTGTTAGAAAGAAGCGTCTATTTTCTGCCAGCTGCCAGGACAGGTCCTTGAGCAGAGATTGGGCAGCCAGCCAGGACCGTTTGGTCTCCACAGTGGGGTCATCTATATATTTAACCTCAGAGCACCGAGCCTCCTCCAAAACCGAAACCTCCTATTCTTTAGTAGAAGTCTTAATTTGGCGTATTACTCTAATAAACTGGCCACGTAAATATGCTTTTGCAGTGTCCCAGACCACACTTATATTTGCAGAGCCTATATGATGTTCAAAAAAGATTGTGAGTAGTTCAGGTATCGGATCAGGGGTTGGAATGAGTGATAACCAGAAGGGATTAAGTTTCCATAAGGTGTTTCCTCTGACCGCCCCCAATCCGTAAATCAACCGAGAGGGGAGAATGATCCGAGGTCTGTCTAGGGTGATATTGAAAGGAGTCCAGTAATGACAGAAGAGGATTGTTCCCCAATAGTGATGAGCCGAACACCCCCGGGTTCGGTTCGCACCAGAACCCGCGAACGGACCGAAAGTTCGAACGAACATTAGAACCCTATTAAATACAATGGATGCGAACGTTCGAATTCTAAAGTGCTAATTATAACAACTATTATGCATGTTATTGTCATAAATAGGGTTTGGGAACCCGGGTTCTGCACCAGGGGACATGTATCAATGCAAAAAGAAGTTTTAAAAACGGTCGTTTTTCGGGAGCAGTCATTTTAATGATGCATAAAGTGAAAAAAAAAAAGTCAAATATTCCTCTAAATATCGTACCTGGGGGGTGTCTAAAGTATGCCTGTGAAGTGCCACGTGTTTCCCGTGTTTAGAACTGTCCCTGCACAAAATGACACTTCTAAAGGAAAAAAAAGCCATTTAAAACTGCTTGCGGCTTTAATGTAATGTCTGGTCCCGGTAATATGGATGAAATTCTTTAAGAAAAATGGCATAGCTACCCCATGACCCCCCCCCTACCCCAGCCCATTACCAGCCCCTTTGGGTCTTGTATGGATATTAAGGGGAACCCCGCACATAAAATAAAAAAGGCCCTATATACTCTGAACAGCCGTATACAGGCGGTGCATACAAGACAGGGACTGTAGGTTTGTTCTTATGTAGAATCTGTTTGTAATTTTGAACAGGTACATTGTTGAAGTGTAGCTCCAGCCCAAAAATCTATTTTTAAACTTTTTGGGAAACATAGGTAAGGGTTATCACCCCTGTAACATTTGTTTTGCTGTCTGTGCCCCTGTTCAGAACATTTCACCTCACTTTCCGTCCCAATGACAACTGTTTTTGAAATGTGGTGTTTTTCTTGAAACAAGGATTGCTGATAAAGCATCAGTACAGATGAGACCCCTTTCTCCCATATTTATTCTTACAGGAGAGAATTTTCCTTTCTAGGGGTAGATTTCCTCTCACTTCCTGTTGTCTTCTTTCGTTTGCAAGTAGGAGTCGTTTGTAAGTTGGATGTTTGAAAGTAGGGACCTGCCGTATATACTCTGCAGAAATAGGCCCCTTAGTTGTTGGTGTTGGCACAACACTGTAAGCACTCAGTTACTCTTGGTTGGTGCTGGAACGCCCTGCTGTCAACTATTATATCAGGAATTTTAATTACATATAATTGTTGAACAGTGGTAGTAAAAATTGGGGCTTTGATGGTGGTGCTGGTGCCACAACACTGTAAGCCCTGACAGTTACTCTTGGTGGGTGCAGCAATGGGCCCTGCTGTGAATTATTAGATCAAGAATTGTAATTACATGCCCCTTTTGAACAGGGGCTGAAAAATTGGGCCTTTCGTGGTGGTGGTGGTGGTGGCGTTGCCACAAGACTGTAAGCCCTCAGAGTTACTCTTGGTGGGTGCAGCAATGGACCCTGCTGTGAATTATTAGATCAAGAATTGTAATTGCATGCCCCTGTTGAACAGGGGCTGAAAAATTGGGCCTTAGGCACTGGTGGCACAACACTACAACCCCTCACAGATACTGTACTTGGAGCACAGCAATGAGCCCTGTTGCAAAGTATTGCTTCAAAAATTGTAATGACACGCCCCTGTTAAACAGGGGCTGAAAAATTGGGCCTTAGGCACTGGTGCCACAACACTCCAACCCCTCACAGATACTGTACTTGGAGCACAGCAATGAGCCCTATGGCAAATTATTGCTAAAAAAATTGTAATTACACGCCCCTGTAAAACAGGGGCTGAAAAATTGGGCCTTAGCCACTGGTGGCGGCACCCATAAACAAAAATGATCTTCCAAGCTATCATCATCAATCGTATCATTGAGGACTCGGAGGAGGAGGATAGCCAGTCAACATAACAGCACAGGCACTCAGCATCAGCATCAGTCTTGAAGGGATGTGACATGTTAAAATCAATTAGTCTGTTATATCAGCATCAGGTGTGTGGTAGCTGGTGGTGATCCAAGACTGGTTCATCTTGATGAAAGTCAGTCGATCAACCGAGTCGGTGGACAGGCGCACCCTGTGATCCGTGACAAATCCTCCAGCAGCACTGAATGTGCGTTCCGAAAGAACGCTGGATGCAGGACAGGCCAGTAGCTCAATTGCATACTGTGCAAGCTCTGGCCAGTGATCCATCCTCAAGACCCAGTAAGCCAGAGGATTTTCGGTGGGGAAGGTGTCCAAGTCTGACCTTGCCCCTAGATATTCCTGCACCATGTTTATCAGACGCTGGCGATGGTTGCTGGAACCGATCATACTTTGGGGCTGCGGACTAAAGAATTGTCTGAGCGCATCGGTCAGACGGCCACCTTCCCCACCGCTCCTTCTTTGACTGGCCGAAGCCTCAGCAACTCGTTGTCCAGGACCAGGAGTTTGTAACCTCCCAGTCTCTGGGAACGCGTTGCACAGACCTTTCTGCAAGGCCTCCCGGAGTTGTCTCATCCTCTGCTCCCTCTGCGACGGTAACATAAGGTCCGCAACCTTACCCTTGTACCGTGGATCAAGGAGAGTGGCCAGCCAGTAATGGTCCCTCTCCTTGATCCGAAGAATACGAGGATCCTTCCGCAGACTTTGCAGGATCAGGGAGGCCATGCAGCGTAGGTTTGCTGAGGCATTCGCTCCGGAGTCCTCTGGGTCACTAAGGACGACATGATCCGCAGCCACCTCCTCCCAGCCACGTACAAGTCCACTGGTTTCTTGGGACTGTAAATCATCCCTAAAAGATTGCTGCTGATGATGCTGAGTGCCAGCCTCCACCTCCATGCTGACACAATCCTCCTCCTCCTCCTCCTCCTCCTCCTCTTCCTGTGCGATGGGTGGGACAGAAGGAACACTGTCTGGGTAAAGGGGGCCTTGAGAGGCAAGGAAGTCCTCCTCTTCCTGCCTCTGTTCTGCCTCAAGTGCCCTGTCCATTATTCCACGCAGCGTGTGCTCCAACAGGTGGACAAGAGGTACAGTGTCACTGATGCATGCACTGTCACTGCTCACCATCCTCGTGGCCTCCTCAAATGGTGCCAGGACAGTGCATGCATCCCTGATCATGCCCCACTGGCGTGGAGAAAAAAAACCAAGCTCCCCTGACCCTGTCCTGGTGCCGTAGTCGCACAGGTACTCATTGATGGCCCTCTGCTGCGTGTGCAGCCGCTGCAGCATGGCCAACGTTGAGTTCCACCTGGTGGGCATGTCACATATAAGGCGGTTCTTGGGCAGGTTCAACTCCTTTTGCAGCTCAGCCAGGCGAGCACTGGCATTATAAGATCTGCGGAAATGCACACAGACTTTCCTGGCCTGCCTCAGGACATCCTGTAAGCCCGGGTACCTGCCCAAGAACCGCTGCACCACCAGGTTAAGGACGTGAGCCACACAGGGCACATGGGTCAGTTGTCCCTGTCGGAGGGCGGAGAGGAGGTTGGTGCCATTGTCGCAAACCACCATTCCTGGCTTAAGCTGGCGTGGCGTCAACCACCTCTCGGCCTGGCCCTGCAGAGCAGACAGGACCTCTGCCCCAGTGTGGCTTCTGTCCCCCAAACACACCAGCGCAAGCACGGCATGGCATCTTTTTGCCTGCGTACTTGCGTAGCCCCGTGAACGGCTACGGAGCACCGCTGGTTCATAGGACAAACCACAGGAAGAGGCCATGGAGGAAGAAGAAGAGGAGGGGGTGGAGGAGAGAGGTGTGTCACAACCAGTAGTAGCATTTTGGAGGCGTGGCGGTGGGACAACCTCCAACACTACTGCACCTTGTCCTGCATCCTTCCCAGCTGCCAAAAGAGTGACCCAATGGGCCGTGAAAGAAAGGTAACGTCCCTGTCCATGCCTGCTGGACCATGAGTCAGCGGTAATATGCACCTTACCGCTGACCGCCCTGTCCAGCGAGGCCAAGACATTGCCTTCCACATGCCGGTAGAGAGCCGGAATAGCCTTCCGTGAGAAAAAGTGGCGTTTGGGAACCTGCCACTGAGGAACCGCACATTGCACAAACTCACGGAAGGGGGCCGAGTCTACCAACTGAAAAGGCAGCAGTTGAAGCGCTAGCAATTTAGCCAAGCTAGCATTCAACCGCTGGGCATGTGGATGGCTGGGAGTGAACTTCTTTTGACGGTCCAGCAGCTGGGGCAGGGAAATTTGCCTGCTAGAATCGGACGTCGGTGTACTGCTAGCAGAGTGGGCGCAAGTACTTGGCTGTGACACACCTAATTCTACACCTTCATTCCTCTCAGTGCATGTTTCAGAGAGGACTGAAGTTATAGTGGGGTTGGAGATCCCAGCTGATGCGGTGCAAGGAGAGGTCCGCTTTGTTCTTTGGTGTGGGTCTTTGAGGTAGGCTTGCCAACGAGCTGCATGGCAGGTCAACATATGTCTGGTCAGGCATGTGGTACCCAAGCGGCTGATGTTTTGGCCACGCGATATACGCTTGAGACATATGTTGCAAACAGCAGCTGTGCGATCTGATGCACTAGCCTCAAAAAAGGCCCACACCAAAGAACTTTTTGAATGACGGGCAGAGGCAGCGCCCTGCACAGGCGGAGCTCTGCGGTGTGATTCCGTCGGTGTACTGCCCTTACGCTGGCCACCAAAGGGCATCCTGCCTCGTTGGAGATGTGCCTCCTCCTCATCCTCCTCCTCTCTCCTATTAGGCACCCACGTGGAGTCAGTGACCTCATCATCACCTCCCTCCTCATCACTGGAGCCAATCTGGCAGTATGCTGCAGCTGCTGGAACATGACTGCCAGATTGGTGTCCTTCTTGAGCATCCCCTCTGTCTGCTCTCACGCTACTGCCTTCCTCTAGCTGGGTTTCATCATCAGACCCTTCGAAACGCTGGGCATCCTCCTGGAGCATGTACCCAACACTGTGCTGAAACAGTTCGGGGGACTCCTCAGGAGGAGGACATGGTGGGTCTAGGGAAGGAGTGACTGATGATGAGTCTGACATTGATACCAGGGAAGAGGACGCTTTGGCAGCTGCTTTTCCAGTACCCTGAGCCTGGGTGAGAGAGGATGAGGAGGAGGAGGAGGGCTTGGTCATCCACTCTACCAAGTCTTCGGCATGATGTGGCTCAACATGTCCAGCTGCCGAAAAGAAGGACAAGCGTGTCCCATGGCCATGTGCTGATGACAATGCACCGCGTCCACGACCAGCACTGTTGCCCCCAGACACAGAGCCTGCTTGCCCTCTTTTATTGCCTCCTGACTGTCTGCCTCTCCTTGTTTGCCTTCCAGACATTCTAATAGATGGCCTGCAGGGAGATGGGAAAAAAGCAATAAGGGCTACCTTCAGGTGTCCTTCTCTGTCCCTTGAAACAAGGACTTTGACAGTGAAAGAAACTGACACACTCTCCCTACCTACAGTTTTCTGTCCCTAGAAAAAATGTTTTTTTTAAGCACAAATTAGCACAAGGAGAATTCACTCACTGTCCTTCCAGGTCCCTGGAAACAAGGACTTTGACAGTGAAAGAAACTGACACACTCTCCCTACCTACAGTTTTCTGTCCCTAGAAAAAATGTTTTTTTTAAGCACAATTTAGCACAAGGAGAATTCACTCACTGTCCTTCCAGGTCCCTGGAAACAAGGACTTTGACAGTGAAAGAAACTGACACACTCTCCCTACCTACAGTTTTCTGTCCCTAGAAAAAATGTTTTTTTTAAGCACAATTTAGCACAAGGAGAATTCACTCACTGTCCTTCCAGGTCCCTGGAAACAAGGACTTTGACAGTGAAAGAAACTGACACACTCTCCCTACCTACAGTTTTCTGTCCCTAGAAAAAATGTTTTTTTTAAGCACAATTTAGCACAAGGAGAATTCACTCACTGTCCTTCCAGGTCCCTGGAAACAAGGACTTTGACAGTGAAAGAAACTGACACACTCTCCCTACCTACAGTTTTCTGTCCCTAGAAAAAATGTTTTTTTTAAGCACAATTTAGCACAAGGAGAATTCACTCACTGTCCTTCCAGGTCCCTGGAAACAAGGACTTTGACAGTGAAAGAAACTGACACACTCTCCCTACCTACAGTTTTCTGTCCCTAGAAAAAATGTTTTTTTTAAGCACAATTTAGCACAAGGAGAATTCACTCACTGTCCTTCCAGGTCCCTGGAAACAAGGACTTTGACAGTGAAAGAAACTGACACACTCTCCCTACCTACAGTTTTCTGTCCCTAGAAAAAATGTTTTTTTTTAAGCACAATTTAGCACAAGGAGAATTCACTCACTGTCCTTCCAGGTCCCTGGAAACAAGGACTTTGACAGTGAAAGAAACTGACACACTCTCCCTACCTACAGTTTTCTGTCCCTAGAAAAAATGTTTTTTTTAAGCACAATATAGCACAAGCACAAAACACACTGACACTCTCCCTACCTATCCTTCTCTTTCCCTAAACTAAAGGAATCCAGGTTAAGCAAGAAAGAAATAAAAGTCACTGTCCCTGCCTATGCTGCTCTATCCCTGCTCCGGAACACACTACACTAGGCCGCCGTGCTGGCGGCCTTTTATAGTGTGGGGCGTGTACTAAACACCCTCAGCAATAATTGGCCACAGGCATCCTGCCTGTGGCCAATCATTGCTCTCCTCGCTGCCGGCGCTGTGATTGGCCAAGCATGCGGGGTCACAGTGCATGCTTGGCCAATCACAGCGCCTGGATGACACTGCGATGGCGTAGTGCATTGTGGGCCGTTCGCGTCACTCGAATTTGGCGCGAACGGCCCAAATCGTTCGATCTTCGTCGAACGATCGAACAGCCGATGTTCGAGTCGAACGTATGTTCGACTCGAACACGAAGCTCATCCCTATTCCCCAATCCCAGATCAATTCTGGATAGACCTCCTATTGAGGCTGAATGGCATGAGAAAACCCTGGCCTCTGGGTTACGCAGCCTCCACACATCCGTCAGACCCATCTCCAACAGGAGACGAGCAAACGGGGTAGGCCCCTGTCGTCCCTGTGCACCGTTCCCAATCCGGGCACAAAGTTTGTCTCTCTCTTGGTCCAGGTAATTATTAAAGTCCCCTAGGACCAGCACTGGTACCCCCGAAAAGCGAGAAAGTCTGGCAACGTTTTGAGAAGACCGGCTGAGAAGGGGGGGGGGAATGTACAATCCTGCCAAAATGCATTTTGTTCCATATACGGAGCACAGTAAAAAAATAAAGCGACCATCTGGATCAATCTGGACTTCTATAGCTGAGAACTGCGTGCCACGTTTAACCAGAAGACTCACTCCCCTCGAGTACACCGAATAAGTGGCATAATATTGATGGCAAAATTGTCTTAGAGCAAATTGTGGGGTAGCGGTCGGGGAGAAGCGAGTCTCCTGGAGGAATACTATATCCGCATTAATACGCTTGATTGTGCGCAACACAGCCAATCGTTTAACAGGATTATTCAAACCCCTGACATTCCATGATAAAAATCTGGTCACCTTAGACATTTCAGCAGCATCACAATAACAGCAAGGATATCATATAGTGTTATAGGGCGGTTTGAAAACAATAGGGGGCAACACACATTAAAATATGGCATGTCCCAATGGGCTGGAAGAAAAAAAAAATGGGAACAGCAATACATGAGAGTATCTAGCAATCTTTCCATGGACCGTACTGGGCACAAGTAAACTATATGAGGAGCAGTGACCGTAGTAGGCAGTAGAGAAATCAGCAGTGGAGATCCTTCCATAGAGCAGGAGGAAAAAAAAAAACAAAAAAAAAAAAAAGAGGAAAAAAACAAATAACCGGCCAACATGGCCAACTTGTGTTGCCTAAGGGAAGTAGGAGGTCTGGACCAGACCATCTTGGGGGCAACAGTGGAAGCACACGTTAGTGTCTTAACAACTTCTCAACAGCAAGAATACAACAACAGCTTTCTCTGCCTTGGCAAGTAGAAATGAACGATTAAAGGTGCCTAATAAAGGAGTCTACTATCCCTCCGGGGATGCAGGGCGTTGGTTGCGAGCTTTCCCGATGGCAAATCAAAAAAAAGTGCACTGAGCCCAGTGCTTCCACCCTAAGGCGGGCAAGGATACAGCACGGCATATTTGAGATCCAGGGAGGGGGCTCCCGGCTGCGGAGGCCGGGCCGGAACTCTGTGTGCTCTTTCCACAGAAAACATGGGGGTGAACACCTCTCTGCCGAATGCTGCAATCAACCATTTTTCAATAAAGTCAACTGGGTTCTTTCCCTCCATTCTTTCAGGGAGCCCAATCACCCTGACATTATTTCTTCTCATTCTGTTCTCTAATTCCTCCAAACAGGATGAATGCTGTGTAAGGAGATGGTTGTTGTATGATATATCTCTCTGCATGGGCGCCATGTCATCCTCCACAGAGCTCACTCTCCCTTCCAATGCAGAGGTCCTCTCTCAGTTTTTGGGTGTCCTGCCTCAGAAATGACAGTTCTGCTCTCACCCCCTTAATCTTGGCGGCCAGAGAGACATTACAGTTATTCACTGCTGCTAGGATGTCACTGAGCGAGGGTTCTCCCTCAGAGGATGGGCTGATGGGGATATGAGGCCTAGTGGCACCCCCCTCAGGAGTACTCACTGCGTCTCCCAAGCGAGTCCCGATCCTCTGGCATCTTCCAATGGCACGATGTCATCAGCCTCAGATGAGCCACCGGACGTATCCCCCAGAGCATCAGAGTATGTGTTAGGCTCCAGATTGAGAGAGAAGAACTTTGCCGCCGCAGCCGCCTTGTGTGTTTCCTTAGCAGAGCGCAGTGCCTGGGCGCCATTTTGGGTCATGCTGTCTGCGGTCCGGGCCGCGTTTTGCCATCTCACGGCTGACATCTGGCAGGTAGGTAGTGGATAAGGAGCTAGGGACACCCGGGGAGGCTTCCGGTTTCTGTTAATCCTTGATTACAGCGACGTAGGGCAATCGTTCAGGATGATATAGCGGATTTTCGGCGGAGAGATCTGAATGTGCGTCCGACTACATCCGCTGCCTGGCCACGCCCCCTGGAACTGCCATTGTTAAAACCAGGCAGCAGCTATTACGCCAATATACAGAAGACTGGACTGCTGAAACGCATAGTGTAGACTTTTACGGATCCCGATGCAGATATGCTTGCAGAAAAGTGAGATACTTAGCAGTTTGGGTGAATAAATAATGTATGAAACCTGCATTTTCATCAGTAAACAGTAACTGTTTAATATTATTCCCATGCTACATAAAGGCCATTTAAAGGTGTTTTCATGTCAGCTTAGTAAGTTGAGACACTCAGCTGCAAACTGCAGCAAAAATGTATCTTTCTATTTACCATATATACTTGAGTATAAGCCGAGTTTTCAGCACATTTTTTTGTGCTGAAAATCCCCCTCTCGGCTTATACTCGAGTCCTCCTCTGCAGCCTAATCCCCTAGTACCTTGATCAGCATTGTGCCGGCGTTATCTCCTGGCACTGTGCCCATTTGCAGTCTTATCCCCCGGCGCTGTGATACATTCAATCTAATAGGCGGCCATTCAGTGTAACCAAGCGCCGCCTCCTCCTTCGTGATAGGCTGAACACTGACTCACTGTTGGGTAACCGAGTCAGTGTTCCGTCACGGAGGAGGACACGGACAAGGAGGAGGCGGCGCTTGGTTGCACTACATGGCCGCCGATTAAATTGAATGTATCACAGCGCCGGGGGATAAGACTGCAAATGGGCACAGCGCCAGGAGATAATGCCAGCACGACGCTGATCAAGGTACTTGAGGCTGAGGCATGCAGAGGGGCACAGTAAGGCTGAGGCATGAGGCATGCAGATGGGCACAGTAAGGCTGAGGCATGCAGATGGGCACAGTAAGGCTGAGGCATGAGACTGAGGCATGCAGATGACACAGTGAGGCATGCAAAGTGAAGCTGCAAATGGGCATTGTTGACCCTTATTTCCACTTACAGTAGCTGCTGCATTCTCACCCTAGGCTTATACTCGAGTCAATACGTTTTTCCATTTTTTGTGGTAAACGTAGGTGCCTCGGCTTATATTCGGGTCGGCTTATACTCGAGTATATACGGTACTTTAGTGAACGTGTATTACATTAAAGAGCCCATTCACACAGGGGCGGCACGACTTTTCCCGCGACTCTGCCGGGCGATCTTAACATGACTTCAAAGGGGACTTGCAAAATGATTCCTGTATTGAAGTCAATGGAAGTCACCCTGAAGTCGTCTTGAAGTAGTACAGGAACCTTTTTCTAAGTCGGAGCGACTTGAGTCGCTCCTATTAGAACGGTTCCATTGTACAGAACGGGACGCGACTTGTCAGGCGGCTGAGTCGCCTGACGAGTCGCCCGTGTGTGAATGAGGTCTTAGAGACCGAAAAGTAGAATGTTGCTTAACCTCCCTGGCGGTATGTTTAGGTAAGATTTTTTCATCTCAAAGCGGTACAATTATTTTGCATGGAAATTTGGCGTTTTATATAGTAGGCCTGCAATTCTTAGGAATAACTCAGTTAAATCTGTCCAAACAAGAGTCTAGTAGACATCCCGGGTATGATAAAGTTTGAAACACTAAATCATAAATTATAATATAATAAATAACTATAAATAATTATAGAAAATAATACATTTTATTCAATAATGTAATCAAATCAAAAACACTGAAATTTGCTCAGTTGCAGAAATGTCGCTGTCATTACTTTCAGTGTTTGATGATGAATTTCCCCACAAATCACTATCGCTCAATTCTGCAAGTGATTCGAATTCACTATCGCCAGGGCCGTCTTTAAGGCAGGAAAAAAGGGCCCTGTCATTGTTGTGGGGCCCAAAGCAGCTGCCTCATACTTGCCAACTATGCCAGTTTAAATTCCCTTGTCCCTTGAAGTTTTAGTCCTTTGCTGTGTCCTGATATCTCAGTGTGAAGTGCTGTTACTAATGCTGTCCAGCTTTGCCCTATTGTTGTGTACAGAAGACTCACCTGCAGACCCTGTTTACATGTAAATAACCTTCATTCATATGTAAATAACGGCTGTATTCATATGTAAATAGCTGAGGCCAACGGCATTTATATGTAAATAAAGGCAGCATTCATATGCAGTGAAGAGATGATGTGCTGTAACCTCTAGCAACCAATCAGTGAGCAGTATTACTGTACAGTAATCTCTAGCAACCAATCAACAAGAAGAAACCTCTAGCAACTAATCAGTGAGCCGTAATGTGTGCTGTAACCTCTAGCATCCAGTCAGCAAGTGGTAATGATATGCTGTAACCTTTGGCAACCAATCGCAATCACTGCCTGATCTGATACAGTAAACTGATTTTAAGTGTAGCTGATATTTATTGTATGTCTCAGAGCAGGTGGAGAGCTAAAAATTGCATGGGGGGGGGGCCCCAAGAATTTTTTTGCCCAGAGTCCAATCAACATTAAAGACGGCCCTGACTATCGCTGTTTTCTAGCTGGTCAAAAACCGCTTTTGACGTAAAGGGAAACTTTTTGGTTGCCATGGATAATCTCAAGTTTCCAGGCAGAAAGAACAGTATATACCGTATATACTTGAGTATAAGCCGACCCGAATATAAGCCGAGGCACCTAATTTTACCACAAAAAAAAGGGAAAACTAAGCCCTAGGGTGTCCATCTGCATGCTTCATTGTTTCTCACTGTGTCCATGTGCATGCCTCACTGTGTCCATGCCTCACTGTGCCCATGCCTCCCTGCCTGATCTCCAGCGCTGTGTGACTAGATTGACGTTTAACATGGGAGTCTATGAAAGGGGTGCCCAGCTTTGAAAAATCTGTGCTCCCCGGCCGTAGGTCCCCTGGACAACAAACTTTGCACACTTGTATCTGAAGAATGGGGCTACACTTGTGCCAAGTTGGGGGTCCAGGGGACCTAGGGCCGGCTGGTACCGTGTCCCCAAAATCACAGTTTAACATTGGAGTCTATGGAAGGGGTGCCCGGTTTGAAAAATTGGTTGCTCCCCGGCCGTAGGTCCCCCGGACAACAACTTGGCACACTTGTAGAGGAAGAGTGGGGCTACATGTGTGCCAAGTTTGGGGTCTAGGGGACCTACGGCTGGCTGGGATCAGGCGCACAAAGTTGAAGATGGACACAGACTCGAGTATAAGCCGAGGGGGGCATTTTCAGCACACAAAAAATGTGCTGAAAAACTCGGCTTATACTCGAGTATATATGGTATATAACATAAAACTACATGCAGGGTACTGGACAAACCACTAGGGACAAAAGGGATGTGAAATAATTTGATACAGTAATGGAATCTTACAAATTACAGTGTACTGTGGGAGTCCGGTTTTTTCCACTTTTTAAATTTGCTGCAAGGCTCCACCCCCGTATGTCACGACGCTCATAGGGAACGGAGCCCGGAATATTAATACATCGGGCGGATGATCTGGCAGAGTGCACAGTGGGAGGACATCGCAGGATCCTGGGAACAAGGTAAGTACGCTGTACATAAATCTTGCGATGCAATCCCGAGTATGGCTCGGGGTTACCGCTTTTGGTAGTGAAAATTCACCCCGAGCCACACTCGGGAATACCGCCAGGGAGGTTAAAGGGGTATTAAACCCCAAAACAAAAAGGTATTATATTGCAACTTACTTGTTCTTAGATGTGGTGGCTGCATTAAATTTTCTTTATTATCACCTGGGGATCCAGTTAAGAAGTCTGTTATTTTTCATTTTCCTTTAACAGACCAAGCTGTTTAGCAAGAGTGGAAGTTAGAGGGTTGGGACAAACCATTTACCACTTACAGGAGTGCTTACAATGGTCAGTTTTTATTCATAGTTACATAGTAGGTGAGGTTGAAAAAAAGTCCAACCTATGTGTGTGATTATATGTCAGTATTACATTCTATATCCCTGTATGTTGTGGTCGTTCAGGTGCTTATCTAATAGATTTTTTAAATTATCTTTGCTCCCCGCTGAGACCACTGCCTGTGGAATGGAATTCCACATCCTAACCACTCTTACAGTAAAGAACCCTCTATGTAGTTTAAGGTTAAACCTCTTTTCTTCTAATTTTAATGAGTGTCTTATTAAACTCCCTTTCGCGGAAACGTTTTATCTCTATTGTGGGGTCATCAGTATGGTATTTGTAAATTGAAATCATATCCCCTCTCAAGCGCCTCTTCTCCAGATAGAATAAGTCATTAATTTATGTAAAACTTTTATTCCAAAAGGAAATGAACCGCTTTGCCAACCAGCCGCCGCAGTTTTACTGCGGCAGAATGGCACGGCTGGGCGAAGTGACCTTACCTTATTGCTTCACTTTTTGGCCACTAGGGGCGTGTGCGCGCCACCGATGTGAGTGCACGGCGGATGCGATGACCAACAGGCACCCGCAATCGCTCGTGACAGAGCGAGAACTGGGATCTGTGTGTGCAAACACACAGATCCGGTTCTTTCAGGGGAGAGGAGACTGGTGTTCATACATTGTATGAACACACGATCAATCTCTCTCTTCCCCTAGTTACCCCCATTCCTCCTACAGTTAGAACACACTAGGGAACACAGTCAACCCCTTGATCGCCAACTAGGGTTAACCCCTTCCCTGCCAGTGACATTTAGACCGTAATCAGTGCATTTTTATAGCACTAATCGCTGTATAATTGTCAATGGTCCCAAAAATGTGTCAAATGTGTTCGATTTGTCCGCCGCAATATCGCAGTCCCGATAAAAAATGCAGATCGCCATTACTAGTAAAAAATAATAATAATAAAAATGCCATAAAACTATCTCCTATTTTTTAGACGCCATTATTGTGATTTTTTTTTTTACCAAAAATATGTAGAAGAATATATATCGGCCTAAACTGAGGAAAAAAATTATTATTATAGCAAAAAGTACAAAATCGTGTTTTTTTTCAAAATTGTTGCTCTTTTTTTGCTTATAGTGCAAAAAAGAAAAAAGGCAGAGATGATCAAATACCACCAAAAGAAAGCTCTATTTGTGGGGAAAAAAGGACATTAATTTTGTTTGGGTACAGCGTCGCACAACCGCGCAATTGTCAGTTAAAGCGACCCAGTGCCGTATCGCAAAAAATGGCCTGGTCATTGAGCACCCAATTCTTCCGGGGCTGAAGTAGTTAAAAATGGTTGCTGTAAATGCTTAAAGTGGAAGTTCAGACAAAAAACAACTGTAAATCTACTGGCAGCCACATTCTAAGACTAATCTATCTAACCCTGTAAAGCAAAATTCGCTATACATACTGTACCTTTTCTAAAGCCGCTCCGGTCCAGTCTATAACGGGGGCTGCTGTGTACAGAAGAGAACCGACAATGGCTGTGAAATGCCTGGGAAGTGACATCAGCCATAGACTTACTAATGCTGGCCATACACTATCCGAAAAATCGTTCAAACACATTTTCTAAAAATAAACATTCGGCCGCGAGAGCAAACGATAGCACCATCATGTAATGACCGATAAATCGTTCAATGGACATAAATGAATCAGTTTTTTGTTTGTTTTTCCACATATACCTAGTGCAAACAGTTTGGACGGGAACCACATTAACCTTTCAATTTATCGTTCGTTCGGCAGAAAACGTCCAAATTTGTCCTTCGTTTTTTCGCCTCAAAAACGTCCCAGTCGATTACAGATTTGTGGCCATTAACTGGCCAAAAAATTACCGAACTGTCTAAATGACCGAATTTCGGATGATTTTTCATATAGTGTATGGCCAGCATCAGGGGCTTCGGTTGTCAGCTGCCTCTCCTGCACACGCCTACACAGAGAAGTCGCCGCTGACAGCTCAGCGTAGGACTAGAGCGGAGCGGCTGCAGAAAAGGTAATAATAGCTATTTGTGCATTACAGGGATAAATAGATTTGTTTGAGAATGTGGCTGCCAGTAGATTTAGAGTTAGTTCATTTTTGAATAAAGTTCTACTTTAACCAGTTAAGGACCAGCCGCCACAGTTTTTTCTGCGGTCGTTAAGCTCCCCTGCGCGAATCACTGTAGCTATACATTGGCCGCTTTAAGAGCTCTAGGGGGTGTGTGCGCACCCATGGCGCGACAACTGAGCTAATGTGCGTGCCCAGCGGCCGCGATGTCCGCCGGGCACCCGTGATCACTCCTGGAGAGAGACAGACCAGAGATCGGTCAATGTAAACAGACCGATGTCTGTTCTGTCAGGCAAGAGGAGACAGATCTATTGTTCATACTGGTTATGAACAGCGATCGGTCTCCTCCTCCAGGCAGTCCCACCCTCCCACAGTTAGAAACAACTCCCTAGGGCATACACTTAACCCCTTGATCGCCCCCTAGTGTTAACCCCTTCCCTGCCAATGACATTTATACAGTAATCCGTGGCACTTTTTAGCACTGATCGCTGTATAAATGTCAATGGTCCCAAAAAAGTGTCAAAAGTATCCGATCTCTCCGCCGCAATGTCGCAGTCCAGCTAAAAATCGCAGATCACCGCCATTACTAGTAGAAAAAAAAGAATAATAAAAATATAGACGCTATAACTTTTGCGTAAACCAATCTATATACGCTTATTGCGATTTTTTTTTTAACAAAAATATATAGAATACATATCAGCCTAAACTAAGGAAGAATTTTATTTTGTTTTTAATTTGGGATATTTATTATAGCAAAAAGTAAAAAATATATATATATTTTTCAAAATTGTCGTTTTTTTTTTTTATAGGGCAAACCCAGCCCCCCCCCCAAAAAAAAAAACACACAGGTGATCAAATACCACCAAAAGAATGCTTTATTTGTGGGGAAAAAAGGAAAAAAAAATTGTTTGGGTATAACGTCGCGCGCCCGTGCAATTGTCAGTTAAAGCGATGCAGTGCCGTATCGCAAAAAATTGCCCGTCATTAAGGGGGCAAATCTTCGTTTCAATTTACTTCAATGGGAAAACTTTCTTTGATATGCGAGTACTTTGGATTACAAGCATTCTCCTGGAACGGATTATGCTCGTAATCCGAGGTTCCACTGTATAACATTTTAGGAGTCCAGCACTATTTATTAGTGGCAAATAAACGGATGACAAGTTTTCTATCCTTTGTTTCCTGCTTCCCCCACCAACAGCGTCAAGTCGGCTAACATGGGGGACACCCACAGACATGAAAAGGTTGTCCAATGTGGCTAAAAATGTTAATGGAAACATTGTGGGGTTTACGGTGGAGAACATAAATGTTGTTAAAGGGGTTGTAAAGGTACATGTTTTTTCACCTTCATGCATCCTATGCATGAAGGTGAAAAAACATTCGACAATGCCGCCCCCCCCCCGAGCCCCCATTTTACTTACCTGGCCCCTCGAAAGTCCCACGCTCGCTCCCGTCATCCTCCGAGTTCCTAAATCCGGCCGTTGATTGGCTACACTGGATGGATTGAAAGCAGCGCAGCCATTGGCTGGCGCTGCTGTCAATCACATCCAATGACGCGGCACGCCGGGGGGCGGCGCCAAGTGATACAGTCGGCGGCTATGGCCGCCGCTGTATCACAGGAGCGCGCCCGCAGTAACTCCACACCATGCGAGCTCGCTCGCATTATGGTGTGGAGTCCTTGCGGGGAGGAGCTGAAACAGCCGCCGAGGGACCCCAGAAGACCAGGATCGGGGCCACTGTGTGCAAAACGAGCTGCACAGTGGAGGGAAGTATAACATGTTTGTTGTTTTTAAAAAAATAAACGGGAACCTTTAGTGTTCCTTTAATTGCCCTATAACACTGAGGCTAAGTTCTCCTTTGTTGACCTTTTTTCCCTAAAATTCCAGCTCCCCTATGTACCAATATGGCATTAATGTACTTATTTCATAAAAACAAAACAGCTTTCCATTTATTCTACCCACGCTTACCTCACTGTCTTTATGGTTTCAAAACACTGCTCGATTACTTCTGCCTTACTTCCTGGTTAGACTTTAGGTCATGACACAGGAAGAATTTGACCAGCTGAGAGTAGATGATGCAGGGTGTGTGCTAATGAAATCAGCTAGTCAACTTCTTCCTGTGTCATGACCTATAGTCTGACCAGGAAGTAAGGCAGACTTAATCGAGCAGTGTTTTGAAACAACCATAAAAACAGTGAGGTAAGCGTGTGTAGAATAAATGGAAAGCCGTTTTATTTTTGCAAAAGAAATGCATTAAAAGGGGTTGTAAACCCTCGTGTTTTTTCATCCTATGCATTAAGGTGAAAAAACTTCTGGCAGTCACTGGCCCCCCAGCCCCCCCCTACCGTTTTACTTACCTGAGCCCTGGGATGTCCCGCACGCAGTCTCTCTGCCTGGGGTTCTCTGCTCTTGATTGGATAGATTGATAGCAGCGCAGCCATTGGCTCCTGCTGCTGTCAACCAAATCCAATAATGCCAGCGCCGGGGGGCGGGGCTGAGTACTGCATTCAGCGGCTTTGGACGCCAAATGCTGGACACGGGAGCATGCCCACAAGGTAACCCCCCGGGAGAGCGCTTCTCCTAGGGGGTCATCTGATGCGGAGAGGAGCCGCGAGAGCCGCCGGGGGACCTCAGAAGACGGCGCTCTGGGCCACTCGAGCTGCACAGTGGAGACAAGTATGACATATTTGTTATTTAAAAAAAACAAAACAGAACCTTTAGTATCACTTTAATGTTATATTGATACATAGGGGAGCTGGATTGTAGAAAGAAAAAAAAAGTAAACTTATCCTTTAAACCATAAATATATTTCCTGTACATGTTTACTAGAAGAGAAATTTAAGTGTATATACAGTATAGCCAAAACTTTTTGCTGTAGTTTTGGATAGAGAAGGGAATGGTTGCAAACCTGGTAAGTTTATAATTTAGTTGTGACCTTTATGGGAAATTTCCCCTCAATTCCTGTCCTGGAGACACAACAGGAATTTGTAGGAAATTTCTACAAGAGAATTTCCTCTCCTAAGCCAGGCATACAAGGGTCGCAATTTGGACCGGTTCAGCGGGGACTGGCTAAATTTCGATCCATGTATGGGCAGGCTAGTTGTACACAAGTTGATAACTATCAATTGATTTGTGTACAACCAGCCTGTTTTTTCCCCAATATGATCAGTTCTGCCGGCTATAGCCAGCCACACTGATCATTGTATTCTGACATTAAGTCCCACTGTCAGAATAAAATGCCACGGCGGGAGTGATTTCCCAATCCACCTCAAATATGTGGATGGGGAATTGGATCTTTATTTTTTGTTCAACCTGAATTGCTGGAAATGTGTTTCTTCCTAAGACCCCTTTCACACTGGAGGCATTTTTCAGGCGCTTTAGCGCTAAAAATAGCACCTGTAAAGCACCTGAAAGAAGCCTCATCTGCAATCCCAGTGTGAAAGCCCGAGTGCTTTCACACTGAGGCGTTGCGCTGGCAGGACGTCAAAAAAAGTCCTGCAAGCAGTTTCTTTGCAGTGCTTTAGGAGCAGTGATTACACCGCTCCTAAAGCACCCCTTCCCATTGAAATCAATGGGAAGCGCCTGCAAAGCGCCTTGGCAGCGGCACTTTGTGGGCGCTTTTAACCCTTTATTCGGCCACTAGCTGGGGTTAAAATCGCCCCACTAGCACCCGGAAAATGCTGGTAAAGCGCTGCTAGTTTTAGCAGCGCTTACCCAGCGTTTTTCGGGCACTGGCAGTGTGAAAGGGATCTTACAGTTCAGATAAGCCCTTATCACACTGAGGCGCTTCTAAACTGCCCATTAATGCTGAGCGCTTTTTTAGCCCATTTTGAGGTGCTTCCCATTCATTTCAATGGAGAGGGGCGTTTTTGAGGCTTTTTTTTAGCTCTCCAAACATGCTGCATGGCCAAAATTTTTCACTGCATTGCCAGTGCACCCCCCCGTTTTTTAACGCCAAAGCACTGGAGCTCCTCAGTGTGAAAGGGACAGTCCAAGCGGAGATGTGGCCATGGCCAGGAACAAATATTCAAATGTCTGCAATGAGCCTGACAACAAGTTCTACAAATGTAATAGTCATTTAGATACAAAGAGTGCTTAATGGAAACTCTATATAAGTAAAAATGTTTAAAATGTAGAACACGGCGTATTCCACGTCTACTGTTTTTCATTCCAGGAACATTTATTTTTGTAGATCTTCCTGTATAGGAGAATCAAGAGTTTTAAAAGCAGAACTATGCAGTTCAAGCTCTTGCTGGCTGTGTGATGGGTTTACGACCCAGTCAAATACGTTCTAATAAAAATAAATGAAATACGTGCTACAGCGTGACCCGTAATACCTGCTCTGACCATAAAGAGACAGTAAACAAATAGAAGTCAGACTGGAAATAGAGGTTTATCATGAATGAAAATTAGAAGTAAAATGAAAACATAGCAAAGATGCTTCTGAGTACAGATGAGAGGAGTAACTTCAGCTAAATTGCTTTTGCTGCTAAATCATAAAATTTCGCCATTGCAAATTTTGCGTGACAAAACTATTCAACTAATTTTTAAATTTTTTTTATTTAGTGTGTTTTTTTGGGGGGTGCATTCTAGGTAGTTTAGTATTTCATTAAGTGTTTTAACCACTTCAAGACCAGGCCTTTTTCTGACACTTGTTACTTACAATTTTAAATCAGTATTTTTTGCTAGAAAATTACTTAGAACCCCCAAACATTATATATATATATATATTTTTAGCAGAGACCATAGAGAATAAAATGGCAGTCATTGCAATATTTTGTGTCAGACTGTATTTGCGCAGCGGCCTTTCAAACGCAATTTTTTTTTTGAAAGAATACACTTTCATTAATAAAAAAAAAAAAAAAAAACAGTAAAGTTAGCCTAATTTTTTTGTATAATGTGAAAGATGATGTTACGCCAAGTAAATAGATACCCAACATTTCATGCTTTAAAATTGCGCACACTCACGGAATGGTGACAAACTACAGTACTTAAAAATCTCCATAGGCGAGGCTTTAACATTTTATTTTTGCACATAAGTGAGCGAGAGGAGAGAACGTGAACAAGAACGAGAAGAGGAGGCGAACGAGAAGAGGAGAGAATGCGAACGAGAAGAGGAGAGAATGCAAACGAGAAGAGGAGAGAATGCAAACGAGAAGAGGAGAGAATGCAAACGAGAAGAGGAGAGAATGCAAACGAGAAGAGGAGAGAATGCAAACGAGAAGAGGAGAGAACGCGAGAAGAGAAGAGGAGAGAACGCGAGAAGAGAAGAGGAGAGAATGCAAACGAGAAGAGGAGAGAATGCAAACGAGAAGAGGAGAGAATGCAAACGAGAAGAGGAGAGAACGCGAGAAGAGAAGAGGAGAGAATGCAAACGAGAAGAGGAGAGAATGCAAACGAGAAGAGGAGAGAACGCGAGAAGAGAAGAGGAGAGAATGCAAACGAGAAGAGGAGAGAATGCAAACGAGAAGAGGAGAGAATGCAAACGAGAAGAGGAGAGAATGCAAACGAGAAGAGGAGAGAATGCAAACGAGAAGAGGAGAGAACGCGAGAAGAGGAGAGAACGCGAGAAGAGAAGAGGAGAGAACGCGAGAAGAGAAGAGGAGAGAATGCAATCGAGAAGAGGAGAGAATGCAAACGAGAAGAGGAGAGAACGCGAGAAGAGAAGAGGAGAGAACGCGAGAAGAGAAGAGAACGCGAGAAGAGAAGAGAACGCGAGAAGAGGAGAGAACGCGAGAAGAGGAGAGAACGCGAGAAGAGGAGAGAACGCGAGAAGAGAAGAGGAGAGAACACGAGAGGAGAAGAAGAGAGAACACGAGAGGAGAAGAGGAGAGAACGCGAGAAGAGAAGAGGAGAGAATGCAATCGAGAAGAGGAGAGAATGCAAACGAGAAGAGGAGAGAACGCGAGAAGAGAAGAGGAGAGAATGCAATCGAGAAGAGGAGAGAATGCAAACGAGAAGAGGAGAGAACGCGAGAAGAGAAGAGGAGAGAATGCAATCGAGAAGAGGAGAGAATGCAAACGAGAAGAGGAGAGAACGCGAGAAGAGAAGAGGAGAGAACGCGAGAAGAGAAGAGGAGAGAACGCGAGAAGAGGAGAGAACGCGAGAAGAGAAGAGGAGAGAACACGAGAGGAGAAGAAGAGAGAACACGAGAGGAGAAGAGGAGAGAACACGAGAGGAGAAGAGGAGAGAACACGAGAGGAGAGAACACGAGAGGAGAAGAGGAGAGGAGAAGAGGAGAGAACACGAGAGGAGAAGAGGAGAGATCACGAGAGGAGAAGAGGAGAGAACACGAGAGGAGGAGAGGAGAGAACACGAGAGGAGGAGAGGAGAGAACACGAGAGGAGGAGAGGAGAGAACACGAGAGGAGGAGAGGAGAGAACACGAGAGGAGGAGAGGAGAGAACACGAGAGGAGGAGAGGAGAGAACACGAGAGGAGGAGAGGAGAGAACACGAGAGGAGGAGAGGAGAGAACACAAGAGGAGGAGAGGAGAGAACACAAGAGGAGGAGAGGAGAGAACACAAGAGGAGGAGAGGAGAGGAGAGAACACAAGAGGAGGAGAGGAGAGAACACAAGAGGAGGAGAGGAGAGAACACAAGAGGAGGAGAGGAGAGAACACAAGAGGAGGAGAGGAGAGAACACAAGAGGAGGAGAGGAGAGAACACAAGAGGAGGAGAGGAGAGAACACGAGAGGAGGAGAGGAGAGAACACGAGAGGAGGAGAGGAGAGAGGAGAGAACACGAGAGGAGAAGAGGAGAGGAGAAGAGGAGAGAACACGAGAGGAGAAGAGGAGAGAACACGAGAGGAGAAAAGGAGAGAACACGAGAGGAGAAAAGGAGAGAACACGAGAGGAGAAAAGGAGAGAACACGAGAGGAGAAAAGGAGAGAACACGAGAGGAGAAAAGGAGAGAACACGAGAGGAGAAAAGGAAAGAACACGAGAGGAGAAAAAGAGAGAACACGAGAAGAGAAAAGGAGAGAACGCGAGAGAGAAGAAATCAAGGCTCATAGTTGGTGGTGTAGGCCATGTTTAAGTTGCGAAACGCGACTGTACAGCGTTAATCGCGGTGGAGCATGGTCCCGATTCATCTCCCAAGAGTCTACTGTCCGCATCCAGCATGGAGGCTGGGCAGAGAGGGTGCCCCTGGGTAGCTTTAACATTTTTTAACGGTTACCAGTTTAGAGTTACAGAGGAGGTCTAGTGCTAGAATTATTACTAGTACTCCATATTCCCATTGCACACGTTCCTGGATAAAGCTCTAAAAGATTTGGGTGCTGCAGCAACCACCAGCTGGAAACTGGTTCAGAAAGTCATAATGAGGATATTTTCCAGCATACCATGAATCGACAAGTAGCATCCAAATAGATTTTTTATTGAAGCATGATCACATCACATTGGGTAGTGCAATGTTCAGTCACGCAGGACCCCCTTTGTCAGGCATGTTATTTGTCACATGCCTGACGAAGGGGTCCTGCATGACTCTGAAATTTTGCACTACCCAATATGTGATGTGATCATGCTTCAAAAAAAAATAAAATAAATCAGTTTGGGGGTTAATGACACTCTCCCATTTAAGAAACTGATCTATACCCACAGAGGATGTCCACTTAAAAACTTCCGAGTGTGGGATAGGTGGTTAGGTGATGGCGAAACCTGCACTTAAAGCAGAGGTCCACCCTAAAAAAAAAAAAAAAAATTACATAAAAAGGCTCCTAAATATCTGGAAAAAAATATTTTTTTCTACTTACCAGAAATGGCAGTCTTCCTAATCTGCCACTTCCTATACCGTGGCTAGCTTCTTTCTCGTACTCCTCGTGTAGTCTTCTGGGGAATGGGGTGCGCTGTGTTCTGGGACCTGTGTGTTTCCCAGAGGACAGCAGCCCATTCACAAAGCGCTGCGCGACTCGCGCATGCGCAGTAGGAAACGGGCAGTGAAGCCGCAAGGCTCCACTGCCTGTTCCCCTTAGTTCGAATGGCGGCACTGGCACCCGTTCGGATAGACGGTTCGGCCTCAGGGGGCCGATATCGCGGGCACCCTGGACAGGTAAGTGACCTTATTAAAAGTCAGCAGCTACAGTGTTTGTACAGTAGCTGCTGACTTTTAAAAAAATAAAAATTCAGCTGGAACACCGCTTTAAATACTGTACATATGTAGGTTGGGAATATTACCCCCTAGTGAGAATACGCTGGGTACATATTAGACTTACTTCTTTTGTCTTAAGCTATAACATTATCATCAAAGTCTAAAGCCATGTATTACCATATCTACAAGTTTTTATATTTTTGCTTGATTTTACCTTGTTTGTTTTATTTTTGACATATGTTTCTAAGAATGCTGTAAAAAGCACCTTCTTTCAATAAAGTCGTTTTTTTGTTTTTGTTTTTTATTGGAAAAGGGAAGAGGAAGTAAACTCAGATTTTTTATTTTTACCCTTCCCTGCAAAGTAAAGGTATAATGTGCATTGCATACTAGCACATTATGTGACACTTGGCTGCAAACGAACCCCACTGCAGGCCGCATCCATCTTCGCCCCTCTTCCTTCCAGGGCTGGGACTCCGGCTGTGTGACTGGCTGGAGCCCCGTGACGTCACTCCCACGCATGCGGCGGGAGCCGCTGGTCACGGCACACGCTCCTGAAGAAATGGCACGGGCGGCCGTTTCTTCAGAGCGCATGCGCCGATGACATCATCGGTGCAGTATACAGTAAATGTCTCCTAAACGTGTGCCGTTTAGGAGATATTTACAGTACCTATAGGTAAGCCTTATTCTAGACTTACCTATAGGTACAAAGTATACAGGAGGGTAGACAACCTCTTTAATGTTTTTTTCTTATATCACTGTATGCCGTTATAAAAATATATACCATTATATTAAAAAAGCATATGATTTGCAGTCCAAACTGATACATTTCTTAACATATCTGCAAATGCAGCCTGTGCAGGGATGCTTTCTCACCTCCTTGCCAATGTTAGTACCGAATGGAGACTGACTGGAAAGCTGGAAGGAAGTAATGTTTTGTGCACAGCACCACTTGTGTGACATCTCACAGGCTGGATACCCCTTCTTCATGGATTGGCTGAAGTTTGCAGGAGATGGCTTTGTCTCCAGCTAACATCATCCAGTCCTGCAGTGGTATGCAGAACGTTGGTGCAGAGTGTGGGGAAGCCAGCAGAGTGTTAGGAAGCCAGCGGAGAGTAGGGAAACCAGAGGCTGTGACCGCGCCCTAGGCGGCTGCCTACAGTAGGTGCCGCCGATATTGTATTTCTATCGCGCTCCCATCGCCGAGATTCTCGGCGACAGGAGTGCCGAGATCTCGGCAGCAGGCTGGCGACACGTGTCGCGCTCGCTGCAATAGCGAGGAGACGCGACACTGTATTGAGCGGGGATCCAACGTGGATTCACGCCAATACCAGGCACTGCGTTTGGTATGAATCCTGAGCGGGAACTCCACGCCAATTTTTAAAGAAAAAAACGGTGTGGGTTCCCCCTCCAGGGGCATACCAGGCCCTTGGGTCTGGTCTGGATTTGAAGGGGAGCCCTACGCCGA
This sequence comes from Rana muscosa, assembly GCA_029206835.1. Taxonomy (NCBI): domain Eukaryota; kingdom Metazoa; phylum Chordata; class Amphibia; order Anura; family Ranidae; genus Rana; species Rana muscosa. Next base: position 111,084,040 of record CM055116.1, read on the forward strand.
AAAAACGGCGTGGGGGTCCCTCTCAAGATCCAAACCAGACCCTTATCCGAGCACGCAACCTGGCAGGCCGCAGGGGAAGAGGGGGGGACGAGAGCGGCCCCCCCTCCCTCCTGAACCGTACCAGCCCACATGCCCTCAACATGGGGGGTTTGGTGCTCTGGGGCAGGGGGGCGACCTGCGGCCCCCCCAACCCAGAGCACCCTGCCCCCATGTTGATGAGGACAGGGCCTCTTCCCGACAACCCTGGCCATTGGTTGTCGGGGTCTGCGGGCGGGGGGCTTATCGGAATCTGGGAGCCCCCTTTAATAAGGGGGCCCCCAGATCCCGGCCCCCCACCCTATGTGAATGAGTATGGGGTACATCGTACCCCTACCTATTCACCTGGTGGAAAATAAATGGAAATAAAAACACAACACAGTTTTTAAAAGTATTTTATTGCACCGCTCCGGAGGTCTTCTTCCGACTTCGGGGGTCTCCGGTGTCGTCGCCGCGTTCTCCGGTTCTTTCTTTCTTCCGCCGGGCCTCCGCTAACTTCTTTTTAGCTCTTTTGCTAGCAGAGGCCCGGTCTTCTCCGTCGCCTTCTTCTTCTCCCGCTCTCCGGTTCTTCTCCCGCTCTCCGGTTCTTCTCCTGCGACGGAGCTCATAGGGTGTCAATATCGCCGCTAGAAGCAGCAAGATTGAAAATATATCGGCGGCACCTACTGTAGTTCGCCTATCGGTAGCTCTGGCTCTGCCTAGTATTGTATTTCAGTACAGTGGCACTATGGTTTTTAAAGTAATACCTTGATGGATAAACAGCATAGTGTGGAGTAAGAAGCCAAGGTTTGTATCCAGGGAGGCAATACCTTTAGGCCTCTTGCACACAGACTAAAGCCCTGTACACACGATCGGATAACCTATGGATTTTCGTCCGATGGATTTGACCATCGGAAATCCGATGAAACTGTTTTTCATCAGTCTTGGCCACACACCATCAGTTAAAAAACCGACGGCAAGAAAACGACGGCACGTACAAAACGTATGACGCGCTATAAAAGGGCCGAACAAATCTAATGGCGCCACCCCTTGGGCTGCTTTTGCTGATTTTGTGTTACCGCGTGATTGTAAAAGTTCGGTGAGAGCCGATTCGCGCTTTTCAGTCTCCGTGCTTTGCAGATCGTTTCCTGGTGTTCAGTTTATGCTTGTGAGTTTGTATTTGTGATTCAGTGCGTGCAGTCAGGTCGTTACTGCCTTGCAGTGCCTTCTTGGCCGTTCGTTTACTGTTTTTCAGGTCGTTCTTCTCAGGCCTTGCTGTTCCACGGTGCATTCTGTTTGAGTGCGTTCTGACCAGCCGACCGGTTTAAAACCATGTTTGAAGTGCGTTCTCGTTCTCGAGCTCGTGCTGGCTTTGGGCTTGGTGTTGCAGTTAACACTGTAACCCGAGTTCAGTCTGTGAACAGGGTGAGGAGGAGTTCATGGACTAAGAATTGGTTGCTCCAGCGGGACCAATTCTCTCATATGCCTCTGCTGCGGGAAATCCATGAGAATAATCCTGATGATTTCAGGAATTATCTCAGGATGACGGACCCCGTATTTCACCGTCTGTTAAATTTGCTGTCCCCCTATATCACGAGGCAGGACACTGTGATGCGCCAGGCCATCACTGCCGAGCAGAGGCTTATTGCCACGTTGAGATACCTGGCGACTGGGAGAAGCTTGCAGGACCTCAAGTTCTCAACAGGCATCTCCCCCCAGGCTCTCGGGATCATTATCCCTGAGACGTGTTCAGCCATCATTCAGGTCCTGCAGAAGGACTATATGAAGGTAATTTTGCTCCTTTAACCTCACATTATATGTTTTTATTGTTTTAGAATCTTCTTATTTTTCCCCTCCTAACCCAAATTTGCCTTTTTGTAATATCCTGGTAATGTCCCCATTTTTCCCCATGCCTGTTTTTACCTGTAAAGGCCTTTTTGGGCCCTACATGCCTATTTCCCTTCACTAACCTCTCCAGCATGCTATCCTGGGCGCAAACCCAGCTAGCCTTCTATTTTCCTTTTCATTTTTTTACGGTCATTGCCCGCGTAGTTTGACAACCCTCCCCCCCCCCCTAAAGTTGTTAAAAAATTTAAACTTCTCAATCAAGCTCAGCAGAGTGCTTTTGCCTTTTTTTGGATCCCCCACAATCCCCTTAGGCCCCCCCCTTAGTTTATTTTAGAATGTCCACTCAGCGGGGGTGAGGCATCTGCTAAGTGGGCCTTTGTTTATTGGTAGGAAATACTCCCCTAAATAACAATGTTAGAATGATGTTGGTCAACAATGTTTTTGTGTGTAATCTGCTTGCACTGTAAACATAAACCGTACTAATGTCTTCTTTTTGTTTGACTCCACAGTTCCCTAGCACACCACAGGAATGGCTGACTGTGGCCTCCCAATTTGCCCAGCGGTGGGATTTCTCCAACTGCGGAGGGGCAATTGATGGGAAGCACGTCCACATAGTATGACCCCGAACAGGGTGGCGGCACTATTTCAACTATAAAGGTTTTAATAGCATAGTGTTAATGGCGGTGGTGTCGGCACGGTACGAGTTCCTATATGTGGACGTGGGGAAGAACGGCCGGATGTCCGATGGCGGAGCATTCGCAGAGACGGAGTTCGCTCACCGTCTGCAGGCTGGGGGTCTTGCACTGCCTCCAGATGCAGAGAACGTGGAAGGGCTACCGTTAGTTTTCATTGCGGATGAAGCTTTTGGACTAGGACCACACCTCATGCAGCTGTTTCCCCAACGCACCCTCACTCCGGAGTGGAGGGTTTTTAATTACCGGCTGGCCAGAGCCCGGAGAGTTGTGGAGAATGCCTTTGGGATAATGGCCAGCCGGTTCCGCCTGTTCCAGACAGCTAGGAATTTGGCGGATTATAAACTCAACAACATTGTGTACTGCTGCTGCTTGTTGCACAATTTTTTACGGAAATTCTCCACAAATTATGTGTCATCAGTTGCGCCTGAGGCCGGTCCCTCTGAACTGATAAATCTGACCGGCCTCAGCACTGCCCGTACTGGCTTGGCCCCCCAAAGTGCCCGTGAAGTACGTCAGAAATACGTTGAGTACTTCACGGGTAGGGGGGCCATCGCAATGCCAGACCACATCTGACCTTTGATTTTACCTTTTTAAAATAAAATAAAATATTTGATTTACTACTAACTTGTGTTGTCATTCTTGTATTTGTGGTTTACGTGTCTCCCAGGTTCTAGTAGTGCCAAGTGTATTTGTCCTTAGTAAATAGCCTCAAATCTCAGAGGTAAAAACACTCTTTTTGCATCTTCCGAACTGCTATAGAGCATAGAAAGAAAAAGGCACACCTTTTTTAGACTTCCCGAATGTTTTTATTGATTGCACCACAGTTTGTTTTTTTTCGAATTTTTTTTTTTTTTTTTTGTGCGGCTTTTTTGGCAGAAACATGCATGGGTCAAAAGCCAAATTTTTTTTAGTCAAAAAGTAATAAAATAACACAGTGAAAAAGACAAACAGGAGATGGGGTGATGTTACCCCTGATCCATCCCAAATGTGAAGAACCACACTTTACTTTTGGGGCTCAAATGGGTATCTTCAACATGATACCATGGCTAAGGTAAACATGTGCTATCTGCCATCATGGGGGATCAATGGCCGTGCTTTGGGGGTGAAAACCCTTCCTCTCCCCTACTTGAGGAGGGAGGAAGAGGTTGCACCCCCAAAACAGGGACATAGATATCCTGTGACGGCAGATAGCACATGTTGAGTCTTCAGTGTGTGCATCTTCACATTTGGGCTTGTGGAAATCCCATAGAAAATTTCGGACGCATAACAAAAAACACAAAAAGGGGGGGGGTTCACACTATTCTCCCCAAAATATCTATCATGTTTTTATATTTTTGCTCAATCACAATCATTCTCTTTCTCATAATGTCCATTTCGCTACTGCATTCCATGATTTCCTGAATGATTTTTTTGGCACTGGCACTCGAGAATGGAGGATTTGGACTTCCTGACACACCCCCACGTTCAGTCCCTAAAAAGAAACAAATATTTTAAAACTATGCAGGCCTACATCTGTATTTACCTTGAAGTTGTGGTGACAGACACTGACCTGTTGTGCTGATAACCTCCACCTCTCCTTCCTCCACCTCCCCTTCCTCCGCCTTCTCCCCCTCCGCTTCCTGAACCTGCTGAACTTGGTCTGCTTTGGGATCTTCGGGGAGTTTCTGTGGTGTTGGGTTCCTCGTCTCCTGAGCATGGTGTCCTCCCCCAGTCTCCTCTCCCCTATGGGAATTGAAAAAATAATGTATCCTTTAGCACACAGACTTTTTAGGCCTGAAAATGGATTCTCAATGTTTTAAAGTGGGGTCCAATTGATATTTGGCTCTGAGTTTCAAGATGGACATATGAGATCTTGCAAACTCAAAAAAGCAACATGTTATTTTTGAGGACACTCACAAATACACTTGGATAACCACCAAGGTATCCACTGGAGCACCTGTGTGTGACACCGTTAAGAAATTTGGTCATGTGGCCCAGAGTATAGTATCTTGATCAAGAACCCAAAAAAGTACACAACTGCTGGAGTGTCATCTCCTTTACCCAGAATACAGTTTATCTTTTCACATTCGAATTTTCCTTACAACACATCATCTTGCCAACAATGTGTAGATAAACATTGTTAAAGTAAAATGAGGCATGCCCACATGTAGTTTACGTGGATATGTGCCAAACATGTTTGGGGGAAGAGCAGCAATATTTTTATCCACACATTTAGCAAATAAGTGGACTCTCCACTTAACAGAAAAGTTGAGATTTTAAAATGTGAAACCAGTCAAGCCAAGCACATGTTGCAAAACATGGAAGAATACATAATACCATGTGAAAGAACACAGTAAAGTATACTTACTTTTTTCAATGCTTTTTATAAGCTTCCTATACTGCTCCGGCTCCCTGAGCTTCAGGTCTGACCACCTTTTACGGAGTTGTTCCTTGGATCTCCTGACCCCATATTTTTTATAGAGAGTCTTCGCAACTTTGTCCATAATTTGTGACTTCCGGAGATTAGGGGTGTCGTATGGGCCATGCTTGCCGTCGTAATCCTTCCTCCGCAGAATGTCCACCATCTCCGCCATCTCAGAAAAATACATATTAGACGCCTTGTATCTTTTTCTACTGGATCGTGACGTTTCCGCCTCCGGGCTTTCCTCGTCGGTAATTTCTAGTAAAGAAGCCACCTGTGTCTGCGACATGTCGCCGTCTCACACTGTGCGCCGTTCGCTAAGGGGCGGGGAAATGCTGAAAAAGTCCGTCATGGGCGGGCGACGAGGGCGGAGTTACACGCATGCACAGGGTATAAAAAGGGGAAAGAAGTTATTAGGGATGCGCGGAGTAAGGACGACCGGAAGTGAACCAACGAACTGAACTAAAAGGTAAGAAGGGAACTCGGGCCTGCAGCGGCCTATAATGGTTCATGATTGTAAAGGGCAATATTGTGATAAGTTGAGGAGAATCAATTCTGATCCTTTTCTTTTTTTTTTCTTTTGTTTTTTACTTGTTGTTCCAAAAAGATGCATAAACTACGAGAGCCGGAGGTGATGCTTATTTTATAGAAAAATATAAGGAACAGTGCAACCTGTGGGAACTGAAACACCCTGCGTACCACAAGAGTGATGTACGTCGGGCAACTATTACCAAGTTATCAGAGGATATGAAGCCATGGATCCCAGATGCAGACTACACTATGATCAATAATAAAATCAACAACCTGCGTAATTCCTATAAAAAAAAATACAAGGAAGTGCGCCAGTCAAAGAGATCAGGAGCAGCAGCCGACGATGTAGTAAAGCCCAAGCTGTGGTACTACAGACATCTTCAATTTCTGGATGACCAGATCGAGGCCAGGGAATCGATTTCCAGCCTTCCCTCAACCCTTCCTTCCACCCTTCCCTCCAGCGTTCCTTCCACCCTTCCCTCCACCCCTGCAGATGCGGAGGAGGAGCCTCCCGAGCTTGAAGAGCCAGATCTTCACATCTTCAGCCAGGTATAGTATTTTTGATCATAATTATTGTCCACTAAGTAATATTGTGTTGAACTGTTTGGATTAGACATAAATGATAACACCCCCCCCCCAAAAAAAAAATAACCAGGAAAGAGATCAAAATTGTGTGTGATAGATTCCCCAAATAATCCAATTTTTCATTTAATTTTAAAATCAGGATGAGGCAAGCCAGGAGGAAGAGGGTCAGGAGTGTGGCAGGCAGGAGGAGGCAGGGCCAAGTGGGACTCAGCAGGTCCCCAGGCCTAGTGGCAGCACCGTCTCCCAAGTGGCTCCCCTCCACGTCAGACCGCCAAAACAACGGCGGATGACACAAGTGGAGGAGGAGTCACTAAAGATGATTCAGGAGGCTGCTGCCATTATGAGGGCCCCCCTCAATCCTACGGAGGGCTTTAGCACATATCTGGCGGATAAGTTGCTCAGAATGGAGGCGGGACAACGGGCCCTTTGTGAGCACCTCATATATATGGCCGTACACATGGGGGCGAGGGGGCTGCTGACTGAGGCCACCCATATCTCGCAGCAGGCCAATCCCTCTCCTCCTTCTCCTCCTCCTCCTGCCACATCACCACCCACAGTGGCCCAGCCTGCAAGGGTGCGTGGACGGGGCCGTGGAGAGAACGCTGCAGAGAGGCGTGGAAGGAAGGCTACGGGGAAGAGCAGGAGGTGATTCCCTGGCCTCGAGCTGCTCATCCAGAAATTGAAGGTTGATGGAGTACCACAGCTTGGGATGATGAATGTCTTTGGCTGCTGCTCCTGATTGCATGCTGTTGTTGATTTTATTATTGATCATAGTCAGGTCTGCATTTGGGATCTAATGACTTGATATTCTCTGCTAATTTCTGAATAGTTGCCCTTCGGTTTTTTTTTTTTTGGTTTTTTTTACGAAATAAAGGGAAATTTGATTTCAGCCAACATACATGCCTGATGTGTTTTTTTTTGGAAGTAGCAATACGATTTCATAAATACAATGTGTAATTAATAACAAGGGACACCAACCTCCATGAGTAAAAAATAAAAAAAATATGTTGTTCTGAGAAATTGACACACCAAAAAATGCACAACAAATTTAAAGACAAAAACAAAAAAAAAGGTGTAATTTGTGAGGTCGGCCTTGAAGAATTAAACTAATTATTCCTAAGATCACAAGAAAGAAGAAAGACATACGTTTGTCAGAACTCAGGAGAAAGATCTGCTGCCAAAATGACATTTTAAAGACCGTTCTAAAGCAAAAAAACATGCGCTGCATTAAACGAAGCAATAACTTGCAGAATGACCAATGTGCTCTCTCCATTAGGAACACTAGTTTTACCAGAACGAGCGCTCCCGTCTCCTAATTCAGTCTGAGCATGCGTGGGTTTTTTAACCGATGGACTTGCCCATAGACGATCGGAAATTCCCATCGGTTTTTTATCCATCGGAAAATTTTAAAACAAGTTCTATTTTTTCCAACCGATGGAAAAAAGACCGATGGGTACCATACACGATCGGTTGGTCTGATGAAAACCATCCATCAGACGGTTTTCATCAGTCAAACCGATCGTGTGTACGGGGCTTAAGGGTCAGTTCACACCAGGAATGTGTGATTTACAATCGGGTCAGTAAGGTGCTATTTGAGCCCATACATTTCATACAGTGAACATGCTCTACTCCTTTAGACCAACCAATTTGTCCTATTTACCATTATCCTTGAAAGTAAAGAAAATGCCAAAATGTTGGGTTGTGCCCAGAAAAGTAATAAAGAGGAAATCTTCCAATGGGGACCGTAGTTCTGGTGACCTGGGGGTAATCAGGAGATCCCCTTCATTTGCAGGGATTTCCTCCCACTTCCTGTTTGGTTATGGTACAGGAAGTGAAGGGAAATCTCCAAAATGGGACAGAAAAAAATAAAAAAACCTGACAAGGGTCATAACGCTTCCTTACTCTATCCAAAATGAAAAAAAAAAAAGTTATATCTATAGTTCTACTTTAACACTGGTTCCGCCCAGCAGAAAGTAAAAGTATTATGGAAGTTTTTACCATGAGGTAATATTCACTCCAACTATAATTAAAGAAATACACTGAAATTATAGGTCACATTCCCACACGCATGGGAATAGGAAAACATATGGTATAATAATTTTCAGACGCTTAGTAACTAGAGCACCTGAGGCAAGCTATGGAGCCCATTAAACATACACAGAATTCAGAGGGATTCAGTCAGGCTGTCAATATTGTGTATTAAAAATTAACATTAACTTCAAAGTCACATTGAAGAGTTAATGTGCCTTAATGTGATAATTTACTAGTGAAAAGGGTACGTAAATTCAGATTTCACAGACCAATTGCGCTCAGCAGGAATATTTTAGAGCTGATTTCATGGCAAACTGTCTGTAAATGCTACTTTTCTTGTATCAATTATAAATCTTGGTTAGGAAAGTGAATACTGTGAGATTCACACTAGTGGGTAGATGTTATGGGCTGAGTAATGCATGCCTGCTGGTGGCTATTTTATATATATATATATATATATATATATATATATATATATATATATATATATATATATATATATATATATATATATATATATACACACATATACATACACACTGTACATACACACATATATAGATATATACACACACACACTCACCAGCCACTTTATTAGGTACACCTCTTCATTTGCTTGGTAACTCAGATAGCTAATCAGCCAATCCCATGGTAGCAACGCAATGCATTTAGGCATCTAGACGTTGTGAAGACAACATGCTGAAGTTCAAACCGAGCATCAGAATGGGGAGGAAAGGGGATTTACCAGACTTTAAACATGGTATGGTTGTTGTTGCCAGATGGGCTGGTCTGGGTATTTCAAAAACTGCTGAGGATGGGATGATAGAAAAGCAACAAACCACATAACCACTCGTTACAACCAAGGTATGCATTCTCTGAACACACAACACTTTGAACCTTGAAGCAGATGGGCTACAGCAGCAGAAGACCATACCTGGTGCCACCCCTGTCGGCTAAGAACAGGGAACTAATGCTACAATCGAACAGGCTCAACAAAATTATCTAAAAGAAAATTGTTAATCTTCTATTGTCCAAAGTCTGGTGTCTCTTTCGTAGACTTTGGATAGAAGTAACAAAAAATTGGCCTTTGGGTGTTGGTGGCGCCTTCACACTGTAACCTTCTAGAGCAGTGGTTCTCAACTCCTCTCCTCAGGTCTCAATAACAGGCCAGATTTTAAGTATTACCTTGGGGAGATGCAGACTAGAATTATATCACCTGTGATGTATATCAGTTATCTTGTAAACCTTGCCTGTTGGTGGGTCCTGAGGACGGGAGTTGAGAACCACTGTTCTGGGAGGTACTCTTGATGAAAGCAAGAATTGGCGCCCCTGTCACACAGTTGCGGAAAAATTGCTCTTTGGCCGTTGGTGGTACCTTCACCCCGTAATCTTCAGTAGCTCTCCAGTTGTTCAGGAACTACAATTCCCATCATGCTAGTCATGTCTGTGAATGTCAGAGTTTTACAATGCCTCATGGGACGTGTAATTCTGCAAAAGCTGGAGGGCCGTAGTTTGGAGATCCCTGTTCTAGAGGTACACTTGATGAAAGAAAGAATTAGCCTTGCTGTAAAAAAAATAATAATTTGATGCACCTGTCAAACAGGTGCTGAAAATTTGGTCCTTGGGTGTTAATTGTGCCCATGAAACCTATACCAAAAAATTACTTTGAGATGAAAGCAACACCCACAAAGTTAGACAGCCTAGACAGTCTTGCAGGGATTTGAGTTCCCAATAACACTTAATCAGCGACATCAGCATCAGGGGCTTGATAGCTGCTGCTAATACAGGACTGATTCAGTTTGTCAAATGTCTGCTCTTTTATCGGTCACTGCCCGTTCGGATGCAGGGCAGCCCAGCTGCTCAATTGCATACATGGCAAGTTCTGGCCAGTGGTCTATTCTCATGACTCGGAAACCCAGTGGATCAACTACTGGAAAGCTCTCCATATCTATTTTCACCCCTAGATAATCTGCTACCATATGATGCAGACGCTGCCGATGGGATGTGGAAGCTGAGAGCCCTGGGTGCTGAGGACTAAGAACATTTTGAAATGCATCACTGAGGCGACCCCCTTCTCAACCGCTCCTCCTTTGACCAACAGAAGCTTCAAAACTAGCTTTTCCATGAGACTGTTACATACCAGAGTTTAGAAAGGCATTACATAAACTCCTCTTTAAGGTGCCCTCAAGATATTTCATCCTCTGCTCCCTCTGTGAGGACAGGGTGAGTTCAGAGACTTTCTTTTGTACGGTGGTCAAGGAGGGTTGCCCTTCTCTCCTTGATGCCAGAAATTCTCAGGTCCTTTAGCAGGCTTCATGAATCATGGACCACATGCACCGCAAGAGTGCTCGGGTTCATTGAGGAATGATCTGGAACTGCCTCCTCCCAGCCACGTACTACTTCAAAGGTTTCTGAGGACTGAAAACAATCTCCTAGAGATTTATGTATGTCATCCTCTGCTTCAATGCCTCTAAAACTGCCAGAATCCCATTAGACAGATTTGAATGGATGTAATAGTATTAGGGTGAGGCGAGTTGCAGAAGGTCCTGAAGAAAAAGTAGGAGGCTCACTGGGCATGGGCTGGACTGGCATAACAGGTGCAGAGGCCGAGTGAATAGCATAGTCAGGTGTAGTGACTACCCGAATCGCATCGCTGTGCGTGCGTCCAAGGGTGTTTAGGGACAGACGAAGGTAAATGGTTATGCAAACTGGAGTGAATGATCGGCTCAAGTTCACAGGTGGGCTCCTCATCCAGAGTGCCACATGACCTAGAGAGTGCATCAGCCTGACTATTGCAGGACACATCCCAGAATTCACTATATGCAGTAGGAAGAGCAAAAAATACTGGGATGGTGGCAACAGGAAGTTCCTCTTTTGGGGTAACCTTGGATAGGCAGGACACGGAACAGGAGGAACCCCAAGCCAGGATCTGTCCAGCAGTCCAGTCAATGTGTGGAGAATGGAGCTGTAACAAAGAAAGACCCAAAACGATAGGAGATGGGGCCTTAGGTAAGATAAGGAAGGATATCCACTCCTGGTGGAGTGTCCCTACCGACATCTTAACAGGGAGGGTCTGGAAGCGGGTAGGGCCACCTGGGAGAACAGTGCCATCAATCGCCAAGACCACCAATGGCGTGGTGAAGGGCAAAAGGGTAAGTCTCATGGATGATGCGATTTCCCAGTCCATGAAATTGCCAGCGGCTCCGGAATCCAGATATGTTGAGACCAAATGAGAAAAAGCACCAACATGAAGGAACACAGAAAGAAGAAGACGAGAAGGTGAAGGTGACAATACTGGGTCCAATACTCCACTTTCCAGATGTATTGGACCTGAACGTTTTTCCGGACAATGAGAGCAAGTGTCACGAAAATTACCTTTGCACCCACAGTAGAGACACAGGCCTAGAATTCTGCACCTAGAACGCTCCTCGGGGCATAGCCTGGTCCAACCCAGCTGCATGGGTTCCTCAGCTGGCAGGAGATGCTCCATGGGTCAAAGAGAAGGGAGCTCAGGCTGACTAAGGACCAAGGAGTGCTGGCGTCGCTTTTCTAGGGTCCTTTCCTGAAAACAAATATCGATCTGGTTACACAAGGAGATAACTTCGTCCAGATAAATGGGGATGGTTCTTCCTGCTAATTCATCCTTCACTCTATCAGAAAGGCCATGCAAAAAGGTTGTGACTAAGGCCTCATTGTTCCAGCTCAACTCAGCCGTCAGTATAAGGAAATGAAGAGCATACTGTCCCACAGAAGCAGACTCTTGGCGGAGACGTAAAAGGGCGCTGGCCGCAGAAGAGACACGACCCGGTTCTTCGAAGATATTCCGAAAAAGTTTCAAGAAGTCAAACAGGCTGGAAACCACTGGATCATTCAGTTCCCACAGAGGGGCTGCCCAGGCTAAAGCTTCACCTGAGGAGGGAAATTATATAGGACTACCTTTGCCCGATCAGACAGAAAGTTTTGGGGCTGAAGCTCAAAATGAATAGTGCATTGGCTAAGGAACCCCCTGCAGGCCTTGGAGTCCCCAGAGAAAGGGACAGAGCTGGCAGTTGTAGTGAATGTGTGGCTGCAACTGCGACCGGAATAGGTGCAGCCGCTGATAGCGGTTGAGGTTGTTGAACCGGGGGTCCTAAGGAGGCCTGAACCTGTTCAAAACGGGAGGCCAAATCCTGAAGCAATCACATCACCTGGGTCTGATTAGATTCCTGGGTCTCAAGTCTGCGGACTATGCCCTGCAACGGATCATCTGCGGGTAGCGGCACATCAGCTGGGTCCATGGCTGATCAAACTGTCAAGTCACCTGAGGCCAGGTGACAGATGCACACCGTTGGGGTCAGGAGTGCACCGGTAAGGTAGTAGACCCTATGGCTGACTGCTGCGGATGGAACTCTGGGTGGTTAAGGAAGGCAGGTCCACTGGAGCACTAACAGGGATCCACAGCCTAAGATTCCCCAGGGCGCGGAGTCTAAGATCAAGCAGGTGTTCACCAGAGCCTCTAGTTGTGAGAATGGACTGGGCTGCACTGGATCCAGGTCGCGGCCCCCCAGAGTCTCCCAGCTCACGCTCACTGTAGGCTATAGAGGATAGAGGGAAAGCAGCAGGTCAGGATACAAGATATAATGAGGGGATAAGCCAAAGGTCGGGGCGACTAGCAGACAAGGATAAACAAAGGACACGCCAAAGGTCAAGGTCACAAGCAGACAGGGATAGTCGAGAACAAGCCAAGATCAGTAAAACAGAGACAGACGTAGAGCACACAGCAAGCACAATAGCTTAACAAACACTGTTGATCAGCACGGCTGTCTTGCAGTGCACAGGTTAATATAGAGTTCTCTGATAGGGCCTGGGGTGGAGCCATGCTTAGAAAAGAGATTACTTAAGCAGCCAGGTGAGAGTGACTGGCCTCTAAAGCAGGACACAGAGGAGGTAAGCTGACAGACAAACATTACTGCATAACCATGACAAGCACCTGGACCAGAGAAATTTGCCTGCTATACTCTACACAGAGCCACAGCTCGGCCCTGCCCCCTCTCTCTCGGCTGTGATTGACAATGGCTCCCACTGCTGTCTCAGCCAATGAAGAGGGAGAGTCCCCGAAGAGCCGAGGCTCTTGTGCACATCACTCTCGATCACAACGGGGATCAAGTAAGTATTAGGGAGGTTTGGCGGGAGTTTTTTTTACCTTCTGCCTTTAGAACCACTTTAAGATATTTCTGCTTACTATGTAGATACTAAGGCTTTTATCTTAAAAGAAAACCTGTCAAGAGACAAAATTGGATATTTTGCTGCACTTTGCTGATTTTCTTCTGAAATTGCTGTCATGCTGATCCAATAGTTTGCAATAATTCCAAATCACTGGCATGAAAAAATCTTATAACTTTGCTTTGACTTTTGACTTATTTTGACTTGCACTAGCTGCATTCTTGCTCCAGGTCAGTGACTTAAAATGTATTACAGCCAATCAGGCAATAAACATTCTGGAGAACATGGCCGGCAATGGCAGCCCCCTTATCTCACCCATGACAAGTTTCTTTCAAAGGTTTTAAAAAGTGAACTGCTGGAAGAAACTTTGTCAATTTATTAAAGAAACCAAACACTGCTGATGGATATGTGGGGCTGGCCCATACCTGCAGCAGCTTTCAGTACCTTTTGCTTCTCCCAAACGCCGTGACATAATTTCCTGGTAGTGCTGAGGCTTGTCTACCCCTCCCAGTTTCCTACACATTCCTATTGGCCCACGAGACAGCCCATCATATTGATGTTTTAAGAACAAAGGTTGGTTGGTGGGAGGGATCTGTCAAGGTCCAATACTCTAGGGAGAACAAAAATACCCCCTCTCAGTGGGTATGTCCCTGTACTGCAAGGGTTAAAGTGTTACTAAACCCACAACAGTAAAATCGGTGTGTATATGCAGTAAAGCATTCTTGTTATACTCACTGTGGAACCTAAGGGGTTAACCCTCTTCATTTTGTAAAAAAGCTATTTGATCCTGTATGCACAGATCCTCCTCTTCTTCCACTGACTCCAAAACAAGTCTGGATAAGACAGTTACTGAAGTCAGGCTGCACATCCTCAGTTGGGTGCATATTGCAAGAGAGTTTTTTTTTTTTTGCTTGGGATAATGCATGTGATCAGCACAAGGCCAATTAGCACTGTCCAGAGGGTCAGTGGTCCTGAATGCTGACAAGACAGCCAGTGCAGTGTAAAAAATCCTCCTACAAGCTTTAACCAGGCACTGATAGAAGTCACAGGACTGCTATATACTGCCGATGAGAAAAGGTATTTAGCTGTTCTGTGTACTGTAGGAGACCAGATATAATGAATGCAGGGCCCTGGGTTAGTAACACTTTAAATGCAGTGCAGGGACACTGAATTTAACAGGGACAGAGGGAAAGTGCTTCTTCTCTGTTGCACTCCAGCAGTCGCAGGTCCTGTCCCTGAGAAAGCTGTGGGGGCAGTCTACCGCTGAAGCATTGTCAGTCCCACTGAAAGCAAGGATTTTTGGTTTTCCCAGAAGTGACAGTCACTTTAGCATGAAGCCAAACAAAATGCTGAACAGTAGCCACTATAAAGTGCCAAATAGTACCTTTATTGTGGCATTAATAGCAGCACAATAGCTTAGTGCAGGGTTTCTCAACTCCAGTCCTCAAGGCGCCCCAACAGGTCATGTTTTCAGGCTTACCATTATTTTGCACAGGTGATTTGATCAGTTTCACTGCCTTAGTAATTACCACAACTGTTTCATCTGAGGGAAATCCTGAAAACATGACCTGTTGGGGCGCCTTGAGGACTGGAGTTGAGAAACACTGGCTTAGTGGTTAGCACTGCTTTGCCGCACTGGAGTCCCAGGTTTGAATCCAGGTCATGACACTATCTGCATGGAGTTTGCATGTTCTCCTTGTGCTAGGGTGGGTTTCCTCTGGTTTTCTCCCACACTCCAAAGACATGCTGGTAGGTCAATTGGTTCCGGTCTAAATTAGTTCTAGTATGTGTACGCATGTTAGCTAGAGACTGCATGCAAAGGGTATATATGTGAAGTGCCATGTAAACTGTCAGGACTATAAAAAATAACTGTAATGAAAAAGCCTCTTGAAATGTACAAAGCCCACACTGGTGACTCCTTTAGACTATACTGTAAGAGAAAATAAAAAGAAAGAAAAGGTCTGGTACTGTATGTTCACTGAGATAAGGAGTAAAGGAGAAGCTGGTGCTGTAATTTAATATAATGCAATGGTGCCATCTAGAGGTTAAACAGGGATCAGACACGGTAACTAGGAATGGATCACTATTTGTAAAAACAAAAGAAAAAAACTTCCTTACAGTATATTACCAAATTATAATAGGGAGTATTTTTTGTTTCATGGCAAGTTAGTCCCCTTTCACACTGAGGCGTTACAATAATGCGCTAAAAATGATTAGCTTTATTACCGCGTTTTTACCACGTTAGCGCTAACGCCTATGCGTTTTTACCGCATTTTTACTGCGTTAGTGTCAGCTAATAACCCTACCCCCTTACATCACATCCTGTGCACTTCCTGGTTTTTCGTAGCTTCTGGGCATTTTTAAAACGGTATTACCGCGGTTTTACAGCACTACTCATTAATTTCAATGGGGATAGGCGTTTTTACAGCGCTATTTCATGCGCCCCAAAGATGCTCCAAAAAAGCTGTGTGCAGGATTTTTTCCAACACACAGTCAGCACAACGCCTTAGTGTGAAAGCCCTCAGGGCTTTCACATTGAGAATGTTGGGGCAGGATTATTTCAGGTTTTTTTACAGCGCAATTTTTAGAGCTAAAACGCCTGAAAAACGCCTCAGTGTGAAAGGGGCCTTACTGTATTTAGAATTTAAAGTAATTTAAAAGAATGTAAATTATCCCATTCAGATTCAAGCAATAAGTATATATGCCTAAGGGCTAAGACAATTCCCGGATTCTTATTATCCAAAACAGAAAACAAAAGCTTTGCCTTTAGATATAGTTTAATAAATGGATTTTTATAACAGCTTACCTGTAAAATCCTTTTCTTGGAGTACATCACGTGATTCACGGGACACAGAGCGACTTAGTCATTACTAATGGGTTATATAGATTACCTTCAGGTGCTGGCACTGGCCACTTCCAAACCGGAAGTACCCTCCCCTATATAAGCCCCTCCCATCGGGGAGCACCTCAGTTTTGTAGCAAAGCAATAAGTGTCCCAAAAAGAGGGGTGGGAGCTCTGTGTCCCGTGATGTACTCCAAGAAAAGGATTTTACAGGTAAGCTGTTATAAAAATCCCTTTTTCTTTTTCGTACATCACGGGACACAGAGCGACTTAGTCATTACTAATGGGACGTCCCAAAGCAATGCCAAATGAGGGGAGGGATACATAAGCTGGGCGCCATCAGGCATGAGGATCTTTTGCGGCCTGCAACACACTGCGCCCAAAGGCGACATCCTCCTGACTTCTAACGTCTACCTGGTAGAATCTAGTAAACGTGTGTACCGAAGACCATGTTGCGGCCTTACATACTTGAGCCAGGGAGGCCTGGTGATGCACTGCCCATGAAGTTCCAACTGCTCTTGTGGAGTGCGCTCTAACTTTGAACGGAGGCGGTCTCTTTCTCAAGCCATAGGCTTGTATTATGACCTGTCGAATCCACTTGGCTAAAGTAGATTTTGATGCTGCCTGACCCTTTCTAGGGCCTTCCGGCAGAATAAACAAAGTATCCATTCTGCGAATCTGAGCAGTGGCTTTTAGATAAGCTTTAACTGCTCTTACTACATCCAAAGAATGTAATAACTTTTCCTCTACCGAGCTAGGTTTGGGGAAAAAAGAAGGAAGAACCACATCTTGGTTCAAATGAAACCTCGATACCACCTTGGGAAGAAAGGCTGGATGAGGACGTAATACTACTCTGTCCTTATGGACAACCAGATATGGCTCCTTACAGGACAAGGCGGCTAATTCCGATACTCTTTTAGCCGAACAAATGGCTACTAAGAAAATCAATTTCCTGGTGAGAAGAACCAAGGAAATGTGTTGCAATGGTTCAAACGGTTGTTTCTGTAGAACCGACAGAACCAGGTTTAAGTCCCAAGGACATATGGGAATACTAACCGGAGGGCTAATACGCATCACTCCTTGTATGAAAGCTTTGACTAGTGAATGCGAAGCCAAGGGCCTTTGAAAAAATATTGACAAGGCCGAAATCTGACCCTTGATAGTACTCAAGGCCAGCTTCCTATCTACAGCCCACTGTAGGAAGTCCAAAATCCTCCCTATCACGTACTTACGTGGATGCCATTTCTTGGCCTCACACCACGTAATGTACGCCTTCCAGATCCTATAATAGATCTGCCTGGATACCGGCTTCCTGGCATTGATCATGGTAGATACCACAGAATTAGAGAGCCCTCTCTTTTTCAGAATGTGGGCTTCAATAGCCAGGCCGTCAAACCTAGGGCTGGTAAGGAAGGGTGGTATATCGGTCCCTGCGACAGCAGGTCCGGACGATGTGGGAGGGTCCAAGGACTCCTCACTGACATTTTTACAATCTCCGCGTACCATGCCCTTCGGGGCCACGCTGGAGCCACCAGAATCACTGGTTTCTTTTCTACCCTGATTCTGCGGAGTAATCGCGGTAACAATTGTGGCGGTGGGAATGCATATATCAGCTTGAACTGATCCCAAGGGAACACTAGGGCATCCGAGCCGCAAGCTAGGGGATCCCTTGTGCGAGACACAAATCTGTCCACCTTTGCGTTGAATCTGGATGCTAGCAGATCTACATCCGTTGTTCCCCACCGCTGGCATATTGCCTGGAAAACCTCGGGGTGAAGAGACCATTCCCCCGGGCATAATTGTTGGCGACTTAAAAAGTCCGCTCTCCAATTTTCCACTCCTGGGATGAAAACCGCGGATATGGCTGGGACATATTTTTCTGCCCACTCCAGGATGCAATTTGCTTCCCTCTGGGCTGCACGACTCCTGGTGCCACCCTGGTGATTGATATATGCCACTGCTGTGGCATTGTCTGATTGAATTCTGACAGGGGACCCTTGGAGTTTGGATGTCCATGCTACTAGGGCATACCGGGCTGCTCGTATCTCTAAGAGATTGATGGGCAGGGCCTTTTCTGCTTCTGACCACTTGCCCTGGAGAGACCATTGCTCCAGTACTGCCCCCCAGCCTATGAGGCTGGCATCTGTAGTGACCACCTTCCAAGAAACCGGACTGAAGGGTTTCCCTTTTTCCAGATTCTGGGGCACCAACCACCAATGGAGGCTCTTGCGAACGGAAGGGGACAGGGACATTGGTAAGTCTAAAGCCTGAACTTTTTTGTTCCAGGCTGACAGTATGGCCCTTTGCAAATTCCTTGAATGGAATTGACCGTAGGGTACCGCTTCGAATGAAGCCACCATTTTTCCCAGCAGCCTCATGCAGAGGCGTATGGATGTTTTTCTTTTTGTACCCACTAAGTGGGTCAAATCTTTTAAAGACGACACCTTCTCTGGAGGTAAGAAAATCTTTCTCTGATTTGAATCCAGCCTTAGCCCTAAGTATTCCAGACTTTTGACTGGTCTTAGAGCTGACTTGTCCCGGTTGATAATCCAACCGTGATATTCCAGATACTTGATTGTCTTGTGAATAGCTACTTCCAGCTTTTCCACTGAGTGGTCTATTAGTAGCAGGTCGTCTAGATATGCCATTATCGTTACACCTTGTGTTCTTAGATTGGCCAATAATGGGGCCAGAATTTTTGTGAACACTCGTGGTACTGTGGCCAGACCGAAAGGTAAGGCTCTGAACTGAAAATGGCGCCCTTCTACTGCAAAGCGTAGAAATTTCTGGTGGGCCGGAAAGATGGGAATATGCAGATAAGCATCCCTTATGTCGATCGAGGCTAACCATTCCTGCCCTTGTAGGGCGGTGGCCACCGATCGGATCGACTCCATCCAAAAAGTCCTGATATTTAGGAACTTGTTTAGCCCTTTTAGATTTAATATGGGCCTCACGTCCCCATTTGGTTTGGGGACTGTGAAAAGGTTCGAGTAAAACCCGAATCCGCTTTCTTCCAGGGGAACCTTCATGATTACACCTTGGAGCAATAGTTGTTCTAGTGCCAGAAGGAGGGATCCTCTCTTCTGGGGATCTCCTGGCACGTTTGACCTCATAAATTGGGCAGGAGGAGTGCCTTTTAACTCCAGCTTGTATCCCAGACTTACTGCGGAGAGCACCCATCTGTCTCTGATGGTGTCCCGCCAGGTCTCTGTGAACAACTGAAGCCTTCCCCCCACCCGATTGAGTGGGGGCAACGCTTCATGACTTGGGGGGAGGTTTTGTACCTCTCTTGATCCAGGGCTTCTTGTTACCCTGTGATTGTCCCTGATTTCTGCCCCCTGAATTTGACCGTGGAGGCCGTCGGAACTGCTTCACAGCCGATGTGCCCGGGACTGGAGAAGTAGGCCTCTTAAAAGAAGGACTTCTACTCTTGTTCTTAACCGGTAAGAGTGAACTTTTACCGGCAGAAATTTTCTGGATATATTTGTCCAGATCTTCTCCAAATAAGCGTTCTCCATGAAATGGGAAGCTAACCAGCAGTTTCTTACAGGGAGCTTCAGCAGACCAGTTTTTGAGCCACAGAAGCCTACGCATATGTACTATAGACAGCGTAAAGCGGGAGGCCTGTTGGATTGTATCCTTTATGGCGTCCACCGCAAAACACAAGGCTCTAGGCAGGTCAGCTAGGGCAAGAGCCTGCTGATCTGGTAAGTCCCTTAAGACTTGTTTCAACTGATCTTTCACTGCTTGGCAGACTCCAATCGCTGCTACCGCAGGTTGTGTCACCATGCTTGCTGTAGAGAAAGCAGATTTTAGTAAAGACTCCAATTTTTTATCTATTGGGTCTTTGAACATTGGAACATTATCTACTGGACATGTCAGTGATTTGTTCACAGAAGAGATGGCTGCGTCCACTGTAGGGACCCTCCATTTTTTTTATGAACTTATCCTCCATGGGATAGATCACCGGAAATCTCTTGGGGGGAGCAAATATTTTATCAGGATGCTCCCAATCCTGGTAAATAAGCCCTTCTAATAAAGGGTGGATTGGGAAGGAACAGACAGCCTGGGGAGCTTTTAGCGACCCCAGCGAGGAAACCGTAGTGGATGGTGGTTCCGCCAGAGGCATTTTAAATGCTGATCGGACCATGTTAGTCAGAGACTGAACCCATAATCTTTCAGCCTGAGATGCTGAGAAAGGTTCTTCCACTGTTGATTCCTCCATAACTGAATCAACCTCATCCTGATCCCCTTCAGGTAGGTCGATCCCTGTGTGGGGCTGTTCCTCCACTAACAGGCACTCTGAAGGAGGAGACGGAGATCGGACGCGCTTTCCCTGTGACAGGGAAGCAGCGATCAATGCTGTTAATCTCTCTTCCAATCCTCCCAGAGTTGAGGATAAAACCTCCTCTGTTATATATACAGGAGCAGGTGGACTGGGGACAGCCGCAGCACCAGGCACTCCTGCGGGGTTTCTACGGCTACCGACCTCTGAATTCTCAGGGGAGATTGGTGCAGTACAAGCATGCCCAATATCCTCAGACCCCGATGGAGACCCCTTTGGCTTCCTGGAAGACCTATTTCCGGAGCGTCTGGACGACATATCCTTTAAGCACAAAGCTGAGGTATTCCCGTCGTCATACACCAATTTTGCTGGTAATAGTCTAACACAGTTGCTGCTATATACCAGCTGGTGTCCACTAAAGTGCCTTTCTATGGGGATGCCTGCATCAACCGCCTCTGTGTGCCACTGTTTGTTGCTAGCTCTGTTTGCATCCAGCTGACACTTGTACTGTGTCTTTATACAAGCTGGGACGCCTGCACATGCGCAGAAGCGCTGTGGCGCGCATCGAGCGTCATCCACCCGCCCCGCCCCTTTTTTTTCATAGGAGGCGCGTGCACGTGCCCGCGCGCGCGCCCGTGCGCCATTGGCGCCCTTTTCGAAACCAAACAGGGACTAGGAGCTAGGGCCCTTTTTGCCGGAGGGCCTGTGCGGTGGATGAGCGCAGCAACAGGGCAGAGGAAGTGGATTCCCACAGAGAAACTTACCAACTGCCTGGATCTTTTGACTTGAGAAAAACCAAAGATCCACATGACAAGAAAAATGGACCACAGCGGCCTCTAGTGGTTTAACACAGGTACCGCGCTCCTCTTTTTTTTTTTTCTTGACTACTATTAAAATTTTACATTTTCAGTAGTTACAGGCATACACAGATATTAGCGGGAATACCGTTAGGTAACAGACAGAAAGACAAATTAGGCTTGGGGGTCCCCCAATAGAACCAAGTTCCTGGGGGCCCCCACTTACCTGATCCCCGCCGCAGGACTCTGTTTGGTCCACAGAAGCCCAAACTTCACCTATCATGGCAGGCATTGTAATTAAACCTTCAGGGACCGGGTTCCCAAGGATTCCACTCCCCTGGACCTGTATAGCACCCTGCACAGAAAACATCTTGGTCGTGGGTATGACCAGAGCTCTGGATCCCAGGGTCCAGCCCTCCTAAGAGAGGCATTACAGGCAAAACCTTGCTCTTCTGCTGCAAGGCCCGGGTACCGACCGTTTAGCTATGAAGCTTTTTTGGTGGGATCCGGAACAGCTTACTAAGGCCCAAAAGAACCTGTACGCAAGCCCAGTGAAAACACATGTTACTCTTTGGCCAACACCTTAGACACTGGCAAAAAACTGAGGTGCTCGCGGATGGGAGGGGCTTATATAGGGGAGGGTACTTCCGGTTTGGAAGTGGCCAGTGCCAGCACCTGAAGGCAATCTATATAACCCATTAGTAATGACTAAGTCGCTCTGTGTCCCGTGATGTACGAAAAAGAAAATATATATATATATGAATAACTGCCTTCTTCATAAAAGTATTTGCAAATCTGTGCTGCAAGTTTAGGAATTCAGACATCCCTGCCAGACAGCACAATCATGATGGTGACCTCCACTGAAGTTAAGGAATAAAGCTTGGCCACCTACCTAATAGTTGTAGTATGGTATAACATTGCTTGTGTGTGTGTATATATATATATATATATATATATATATATATATATATACACACACACACACACACACACACACACACATATATATATATATATATATATATATATATATATATATAACACACACACACACACACACACACACACACATATATATATATATATATATATATATATATATATATATATACACACACACACACCGTATTTATCGGCGTATAACACGCACAGGCATATAACACGCACCCTAACTTTAAGAGGGAAGTTTCAGGAAAAAAACTTTCCACAGCCCCCTGCGTATAACATGCAGGCACATGTTCTATTTTCAGGGTACAAAAGTGAGTGTTATACGCCAATAAATACACACACACACACACACACACACACACACATACATATACACACACACACATATACATACATACATACATACATACATACATACATACATACATAGACACATACACCTCCAAATCACTGGATTCAGGTGTTCAATCACCTCCATTGCCAAAGGTGTGAAAAATCAAGCATTTAGCCCTGGTTCACATTGATGCTAAATGCTAAATGGAACCGTCTGAATTCCCAAAAGTAGTTTCTGTACTACTTTTGGCAATTTCGGGGTGCGATTTCCATTGACATCTGTGCAGCAACCCACACAGATATCTCTGAAATCACCCCGAAGTCAGGACTGACACGCAGGAATGAATTTGTGCGAGTTCTGCTGAACTCGCACAATTTCATTCCCGCTGTCAGTGTGAACCAGGGCTAAGGCACACAGACTGCTTCTACAAACATTTGTGAAAGAATGGGCAGCTCTCAGGAGCTCTGTGAATTAAGGCATGGTCCCGTGATAGGTTTCCACCTGTGCAATAAGTCCATCCGTGAAATTTCCTTGCTGCTAAATATTCCACGGTCAACTGTTCGTGGTATCGTAACAAAGTGGAAGCAACTGGGAACAACAGCAACTCAGCCATGAAATGGAAGGCCACGTAAAATGACAGAGCGGGGTCAGCGCATGCTGAAGTAAACAGAAGTCATCAACTGTCTGCAGAGTCAATAACTACAGGTCTCCAAACTTCATGTGGCTTTCAGATTAGCACAACAGTGTGTAGAGAGCTTCATGGAATGGGTTTCCATGGCCGAGCAGCTGCATCCAAGTCTTACATCACCAAGTGCAATGCAAAGCGTTGGATGCAGTGGTGTAAAGAACGCTGCCACTGGACTATAGGAGCAGTGGAGACGCGTTCTCTGGAGTGACGAATCACAGATGAATGTGTCTGGGTTTGGCGGTTGCCAAGAGGATGGTACTTGCCTGACTGCATTGTGCCAAGTGTAAAATTTGGTGGAGGTTGGATTATGGTGTGGGGTTGTCTTTCAGGGTTTGGACTTGGCCCCTAATGCCTTGTACACATGACCGGTTTTCCCGTCGGAATAAACTCAGATGGGTTTTTCTGATGGAATTCCGCTCAAGCTGTCTTGCATACACACGGTCACACCAAATTTCGACCCTCAAATACGCGGTGACGTAAAACACGACGACAAGCCGAGAAAATGCTTCCGAGCATGCGTCGAATTGTTTCCGAGCATGCGTGTGTTTTTTTTCCGTTGGAAAAGCATACAGACCATCGGAATTTCCGTTGGAAAATGAGAGAACATGTTCTCTTTCTAACTCCGTCGGAAGGTCCGATGGGGCATACCCACGGTCGGAATATCCGATGAAAAAATTCCGTCTGACTTTTTCCATCGGAAATTCTGAACGTGTGTACGCGGGCATTAGTTCCAGTGAAGGGAACTCTTAAAAGCGGAGGTTCCGCCCAAATTTTTTTTTTTAAAAGCCAGCAGCTACAAAATACTGCAGCTGCTGACTTTTAAAATATGGACACTTACCTGTCCAGCGCGCCCGCGATGTCGGCAGCCGAGGTTGAGCAATCGCTCGTCCCTCGGCTGCACCCGCCGCCATCCTCGGTGAGAGAATCGGGAAGTGAAGCGTTGCGGCTTCACTGCCCGGTTCCCTACTGCGCATGTGCGAGTAGCGCGGTGCACCGTCACTGGTCCCTGCTCTCTCCTGGGAACAGTGTATTTCCCAGGAGACAGCGGGGGAGTGCGGGTAGGGGCGTGTCTTCCGCATTAGTCTATTCCCGGAAGTGGATGCAAACACCTGTCTTAGACAGGTATCTGCACCCCCCTCCCCCCTGAAAGGTGCTGAATGTGACACCGGAGGGGGGGGGGGGAGGGTTCCGAAAAGCGGAAGTTCAATTTTTGGGTGGAACTCCGCTTTAAAGAGGAAGTAAACCCTCAATTTTTTTTTCTTCCCTGCAAAGTAAAAGCATAATGTGCTAGTATAAGATAAAAAAAAAGGGCGCTTCTGGATAACAGAATTACCAGAGGGAGTGTTCCCAATGAGACAATTAGTGCAAAGACAGGCTTATAGATGCAAAAACAGGCTTATGGATCCAGGTTCAAGACACCAAGGTAGCACTCCAAGAGGAAAGCAAGGACTCTAAAACTCTGTAAAAACAGAAAAAAGGGTGCCTCCAAGTGCAGAAAAACCTTTAAAGTGGTTTAAAAACCTTTAAACCCTATTTTTTAACTTTGCCGCATCCTCTCTATGAATGTCCCCTTAAGAACAATTGGCATGTTTTAATTTTTTTTTTTTAAACTCACGTTTAGCTGGGACTGTTTTTGTATCTCGCGACGCGACCGCTGAATACTCTTCGCGTCATCCAAAGATCGCTCGGCCTCCTGTGAGATTTTCGTCATCAATCCCAGGAAGCCATGGGACGTAGTATCGCGTTACTTCTAAACAAGAAAGACGTGATACATGGCAACGCCCGGCGCCATTTTAACTAAGGGAAACCTGCCTGCCTTTGCCAGTCTTTATTAGCATCCAGAGCATCAACATCGTCGGTGGATGTAAACGATCTGAGAGCGGTAAGTGGTGTGTCTAATCCCGGTGGGTCAAATGCAGCAGTGTGATAAGCACAGTGGCAACGTGAGGGTGGCAATGTGTGGAGTTAAAAAGGTTCTGTGCGGAGGTATGTGCAAAGGGACATGTGTTGTTAGACCTGTGTTGTGGGACCTGTGTTGTGGGACATGACCTGTGGGACCTGTGTTGTGGGACGGGACATGACATGTGGGACCTGACCTGTGTTGTGGGACATGACATGTGGGACCTGTGTTGTGGGACCTGTGTTGTGGGACATGACCTGTGTTGTGGGACATGACATGTGGGACCTGTGTTGTGGGACCTGTGTTGTGGGACCTGTGTTGTGGGACATGACCTGTGTTGTGGGACATGACCTGTGGGACATGACATGTGGGACCTGTGTTGTGGGACCTGACCTGTGTTGTGGGACATGACATGTGGGACCTGTGTTGTGGGACATGACACGTGTTGTGGGACATGACACGTGTTGTGGGACATGACACGTGTTGTGGGACATGACACGTGTTGTGGGACATGACACGTGTTGTGGGACATGACACGTGTTGTGGGACATGTGGGACCTGTGATGTGTTGTGGGACCTGTGATGTGTTGTGGGACCTGACATGTGGGACCTGACCTGTGTTGTGGGACATGACATGTGGGACCTGTGTTGTGGGACCTGTGTTGTGGGACATGACACGTGTTGTGGGACATGACACGTGTTGTGGGACATGACACGTGTTGTGGGACATGACACGTGTTGTGGGACATGACACGTGTTGTGGGACATGACACGTGTTACATGACATGTGGGACCTGTGATGTGTTGTGGTACATGACACGTGGGACCTGTGATGTGTTGTGGTACATGACATGTGGGACCTGTGTTGTGGTACATGACATGTGGGACATGACATGTGTTGTGGTACATGACATGTGGGACCTGTGTTGTGGGACCTGTGTTGTGGGACCTGTGTTGTGGGACATGACATGTGGGACCTGTGTTGTGGGACCTGTGTTGTGGGACATGACATGTGGGACCTGTGTTGTGGGACCTGTGTTGTGGGACCTGTGTTGTGGGACATGACATGTGGGACCTGTGTTGTGGGACATGACATGTGGGACCTGTGTTGTGGGACCTGTGTTGTGGGACCTGTGTTGTGGGACATGACCTGTGTTGTGGGACATGACCTGTGTTGTGGGACATGACCTGTGGGACCTGTGATGTGTTGTGGGACATGACATGTGGTGATGCTGGCAGTGTGATGGGGGCAGATAGATTTTGTCTCTATACGCCTCTCCCCCGTCACCCTCATTTACTCTCCCTTTCCCACTGTGCCTCTAACCCATATCATAGAATGATATTATAAATTATGTTATTTTAATTATCATTTTTAAATTA
This sequence comes from Rana muscosa, assembly GCA_029206835.1. Classification (NCBI taxonomy): domain Eukaryota; kingdom Metazoa; phylum Chordata; class Amphibia; order Anura; family Ranidae; genus Rana; species Rana muscosa. The sequence goes on from CM055116.1 coordinate 111,110,522, forward strand.
CAGATGCTGAAGGACTGCCATATAAATTCATCTTTACTTGGTTTACGCCATTTTCAGGTAAGCAATAAACAAAATAATGCTCAAGTAATTTGATTAGAAAATATTTATAATTATATAATCTCATTCATTTTTTATTTTTTTTAATCTTCTGAAGATACAAGTGGTTTTTCGCAAACTTTACTTTAAAAAATGTAATTATTTTTAAAATAAAAATTATTACTGTTGTAATGTAAACTAATTAAAATCTCTCTCTCTCTCTCTCCCCTCGCTCTCTCTCTCCCCTCGCTCTCTCTCTCCCCTCGCTCTCTCTCTCCCCTCGCTCTCTCTCTCCCCTCGCTCTCTCTCTCCCCTCGCTCTCTCTCTCCCCCTCTCTCCACCTCTCTCTCTCTCTCCACCTCTCTCTCTCTCTCCACCTCTCTCTCTCTCTCTCTCTCCACCTCTCTCTCTCTCTCTCCACCCCTCGCTCTCCCTTTCCACCTCTCGCTCTCCCTTTCCACCTCTCCCTCTCTCCTTCACCCTCTCCCTCTCTCCTTCACCCTCTCTCTCCCTCTCTCCTTCACCCTCTCTCTCCCTCTCTCCTTCACCCTCTCTCTCCCTCTCTCCTTCACCCTCTCTCTCCTTCACCCTCTCTCTCCCTCACCCTCTCTCTCCCTCACCCTCTCTCTCCCTCTCTCCTTCACCCTCTCTCTCCCTCTCTCCTTCACCCTCTCTCTCCCTCTCTCCTTCACCCTCTCTCTCCCTCTCTCCTTCACCCTCTCTCTCCCTCTCTCCTTCACCCTCTCTCTCTCTCTCTCCTTCACCCTCTCTCTCTTCTTCACCCTCTCTCTCTCTCTCTTCTTCACCCTCTCTCTCTCTCTCTCCTTCACCCTCTCTCTCTCCCCTTCACCCTCTCTCTCTCTCCTTCACCCTCTCTCTCTCTCCTTCACCCTCTCTCTCTCTCCTTCACCCTCTCTCTCTCTCTCTTCGTCACCCTCTCTCTCTCTCTCTTCGTCACCCTCTCTCTCTCTTCGTCACCCTCTCTCTCTCTTCGTCACCCTCTCTCTCTCTTCGTCACCCTCTCTCTCTCTTCGTCACCCTCTCTCTCTCTTCGTCACCCTCTCTCTCTCTCTCTTCGTCACCCTCTCTC